>JAVJGG010000085.1:9231445-9250031 GCA_035590195.1 Aviceda cuculoides
GACATCGGGACGAGGGGCCACGGCACTGGAAGTGCCGCGGCCCCTCGCCCCGGTGCCGCCGGTGTTTTGCACCGTGCAACTGCCCCAGCGGGATGAAGAAATGCCAAGAGCATGCAAAACCTCAATAAGATTGGCGGGTAGGAAGTGAAGCCTAAATCCTTGAGTTTCGTAAGGGGGTTTGACAATAGCCCGCAGAGCTGCCAACTTTCCTTTCATGCACCGAGTGACAAGTGCGCTCGGAAAAATCAGGCTCGCTGAAAAGAAAGGAAGTTTTGCTGAAGGAGGGAGTTTTGGCATGGTTTTCTGAATTTTAGCTAGTTTTGCTGTGAGATGGTGAGAAACACCAGCATGACTGAGCTAAGGGCTGCCCTTGCTCATCCCCAGCCCAGGAGGGAGCAAAGGAAAGAAGTATCATGAAATTCAAGAGCAGAGGGAAAACACAATGTTTCTGTATAAATATTTAGGCTTTGCTATAAACTCCCTGCTGCAATGTCTCCCATCACAGCTGGGCACTTTTTGCATTTCAAAGTTGGCATTTTCAATGCAAATGCTCCTGAGCAGCCAAACCTGGGCCCCGCCGTGGTCCAGGGGACTGTGGGTGTAAGGGCACCGTCAGCTCTGCTGACCACCAGCCATGGGTTTTGCTCATGGGGAAATCCTTGGTCCTGCTGGAGCATGGGATGGAGGCAAAAATCCTCTGAGGAATTTGCTCAGGAAGGTGCTCGGGTGAAGCCATTTCTTGTCCCTGATGGAGATGGGGAGCTCCGAGGGTTGGAGAGGTGATTGCACCACCCTGCTGGGGAAAAGGCAGCTTTAAGCCAAGAGTCTTTATCTTGCAGCAGAAATGGGCGAAGAAGCAGCATATCTGGGAGCTGAGCTCTGCAGTGGGTTTGTGCCATTATAGGGGCTGCAGAGACCCAGCTCCAAAACCCCACTGAAGTGTTCAGGCCCCTGGGAGGATGCATGGGTCCCAAAATCCTCCCTGAGCTCCCTTGCTGGAGGCTAGAGACCTGGTGTGACCTTGATTTTGGGCAGAGCCAGGAATGGGCACAGGGCCACGCTGCCCCATGCCCCACAGTGGGGACAAGGGTCCCAGCCTGCCCTTTCCCAGGGCAGCAAACAGCATCCCCAGCCCCGGCAATTAACATCTGCACGGGTCGCTGTGTTTGCAAAGTGTTTGGGATTTGCATTTGGTTAAAATTAAGTGCTAGGAAAATAAAGGCACGCCAGTTCCTTATTGCAGCTGGCCCAGGGCAAGGAGGGCGAGGTCCGACGGCTTGACCGGCGCGGGGGAAAGAGCGGGGATGGGGAGGACAAAACTCCCCCAATTTAACGCAAAAGGAGGCGAGGGCAGGGGCCAGAGAAGGGGCTAAAAACCAGCCAAAGCAAGCACAGCCGGCGCTCGGGACGACTCGCAGAGCTTGTTGGGCTTTGTCCTCTCCACTTCGGCGCAGAATTTGTATATGGAAAAAACATGCCAGGCACACGACAACAGACCCGCTCCATCTGGATAAATAGTTAACCGAGTAGTCAAAATAGCTGGTGCTACGAAACAGCTGCCGGGACAGGAGACAGCAGCAGCGGAGAAGCGTCACTGGAAAAACGGGACCGCAGGAAGGAAGTGCTCAAGCGAGGGGACGTGCCAGAGGCGAGGAGGGAACAGGCAGCAGCAGACAGCCCCACGCGAGCCAAGACCCCCTGCCACTGCCAGGCCACCCCCAGGGGCCCCCCCACTAGTCTCCCTGGAGCATCCCAAAAAGGGGTGCTGGAACGGGTGCCCATGCCTCTGCCCCAAGCATTGGTGCCCGGCTCAACACCATGGGGCCGGGACATGGGGGGGCCCTACGGCAATGGGGGGGGGGCACAGCAGGAGTCCCTGCTCACGCACTGTGCCCCCAGGAGCTCAGCACCACTGGGCTCCCAGTGGGATGGGTGCTGGGTGCGGCTGCACCCACGCCCATGAGGTGCATCCCTATCTGGAAGCCTCAGACTGGGGCAGCATCCCAAAAAGCTGCACAAAGAACCAGAGATCTAAAAAACCAGCTTACCGGGAGAGCTGGAAGCAGGAACGGGAGATGCGGGCTGGGAGGTGATTCTGGACCTACTGGAAGCAGAGGGAGAGCTCACACAGGGCAGCACTGAACACCCCACCCTCAGTGAGACATCTACCAGGAATATGGGCTCCCTGCAAAGGACTATTAAAGGAGGGAATGGCCCTTTTCCATCCCTACAGATTAGGCAGAGCTCAGCCCAATTCCAGACACCTGAGCCAACTGCCTACACCTGCAAGCCCAGATTAGTTTCCCCCTGACCTGATGCACAAAGAGCACTTTTTCACCAAAAGGGAGGTTTTCCAGCAGAAAGCTCATGTGAGCTGGGAGCCGCTGATGTCCACCGGGGCTGGCTTCCCTGCGGTCGGAGCGGGAGGCCAAGGAGCTTCCACGGGAACTAAGCAGCCCTGGGTGGGTGTGGGGTCCCCTCTGGCCATGACACCCAACCATGCACATTTTTCGCTGTAGGATGAGCCCAGCACCTCAACGGTGGCTTTTCTCAAGCATGTCCCCAGGGACAGGGAGGTTCGTACTGCCGAGAAGGGGCTGGAGCTTTGGCATTGGCTCCCCCCTCCCCCCCCCCAGACCCCCTGCAGCAAAACTCCGGATGGGAACAGCTCTGCAGGATGGAAGGGACAGAGCCTTTCCTCCCCTGCGGGTACCGGGATGCATCGCAACACACTCTGGTTGCAACAGGAAAGATGTTAGGATTGGAGGAGTTCGGGTGTGCAGGAGCCAAGGGAGATTTTTGGGAAGGAAAGGCGCGACAAGCATTGCAACGCTAGAGCCGCTGCCCTGGGGACAGGGTGGCATCATGAATTTTGGGATGCAAAGCACTTGTGTCCACCTTGCTGCAATCTGCGGAAAAGTTACGGGGACAGTCACTTCAAAGGGTCTCAAATCCACCTCCCAAAGGAAAACCCCAAGCTGAGGCTGGATTTTGCCGTGACGCAATATCATGTGGATGATTAACAGCCGCAGCCTTCCCAGAGCCTCTCCCACCCTTCACCTCTCATCTGTTGCTCCATGAGGAATATGGAGCGTATTCCCACTGCGGGCAGGGATGCGGCCACACAGCCCTCACCTAAACCTGTTAGTTGTGGTCGTATTCCCAGCACTAATTACCTGAATCACTCCCACCGTCTCCAGTGCAGGGAAAATAATTGCAGCGATTCACACACCTGGAAGGACATTACAGCCTCCACCTAGGGAGAAAATGCACCCGCACTCACTCAGCCCCAGATGGTTTTGCAATAGTAAAAGATTTTCTTTTCAAATGCTACTTGCAAGATCTATAGGTGCTACCTGCAGCACTCGTTTATTGATAATTTCTAACTGATTTACTCATTTACAGCAATGCCGCCGACAGAAGCAGCAGATGCTCCGGGTGGGTTTGAGCACAGCGGTAGGAAGTGTCACAGATGGCTCCAGTCCCGAGAACCAGGCAGTGCAAGTGCCTGATGGATGCCAAGAATTGAGTAAAATATTATTAAAAGATTTATTAACCCTTTGAGAATTATTATTCTATGCTGTAGCTGGACAAATGGGGACAAGAGCTCACTCTGAAATTTCCGATTTGGAAAAGGCCCCAAAATGTCAATGTTCCCAGGGAAAATTAGGGGAAAAAAAAGTCATTCTGCTTTGGCCAAAACATTGTATTTCTGCAAAATCAGTTTGTTTTCTTTGTGATTTTTCAAAGCGTGGTAACAGTGCAATATAAACCAAATGATTTCCAAACAAGAGTAACTTGAAAATGAAAAAATGTAAATATTTGTTCTGATGGAGTGAAAAGGGCTGCTCCAACATTGTCAAGATCTTCCCTCACCCCTGCCTCCCCACCTAGTGTGTTTTGCTTTAGTTTTTATGAGAAATCAACAGCTGGAGAAAGCTTTTGGATTTTCCAATGGAAAAGAGCTGGAGGGACGCATTTTCTACAAGTTCTGCCAATTAGCGCCTGGCTCCCCAGCTCCGCGGCTGCTGTGAATTTTCCATTGCTGGAAATCTTAAATATCAAAACTGGATGTTTTTCTAAAGCACAAATCCAACTGCGGGGCAGGACAGCAGCCACTGCCACACCGCATGCCACGCTCCCTGCAGCCCTCTTCGGTTACAGAAACGTCTGACCGAGCGTGACCGATTTCTCCTGAAAACCTTGTTTTCCACCCAAGGGCAGCTCGGTTTTGCTTGATGGCAGGGTGATGAGCAGCGGGAGAGCCAGACCATCACTGAAACACGCCGGCTGTTCCCCCTGCCCCTCCTGCTTGCACACCGCAACACTGCTCCATCCCTTCCCAGAGCAGCTGCCCAGATGTGCCTGTGCTCCAGATGTGCAGCACCACTGCAAACCTGCAGCAGCCCTCACTCGTGTCTCCGCAGAGTTGGCATTGGGGATGTGGCTCATGTTCTAGCAGATCCTAAATAGCTTGATTTTCAGGCAAGATTTGGCAGCTGTAGCACGGCGCTTGGGGTCAGCACGCGCATGAGGGGATGCCGAGCACGGGGCCAGATGAGGTGCAGGACCTTAGCGGCATTGCTAAACCCAGCCTTGTTTTATGAAAAGCATTAAAGGTGTTTTTGGTGTGGTTTTTTTGCAAATGGTAACGCATGCACCACATACCAAATACATCACATGAATCAAAAATACAATTTCCAACACATTAAATATTTAGAAGCAACGCCAAAGCTGCAGGACAATAAGCAGCACTAACATGCGAGTGAGAAAAGGAGGTTTCATTTAATTATTTTGTTGCCAGCTTGCACAAAAGTAGGGCCAAATCCTGGAAACCTGCTCCCTGCCTCTGGCCCATGCTGGTCACCAGGACCATCACGACTTCGTGCCCAGCTGGGGCTGTGTGTCCCCCGAGGCTTCTCCTCTTCCTTTTCAGCATTGCAGAAAGGGCTGGAGCTCTGGGGCTGTGGGATTAAACCTCGCAGCCCAGGGGTGGGTTTCTCTGCCTGGCTCCGGAGGTTTCCCGGTGATCTCGGCGCGGCGGTGAATCAGCCGGCAGTAGAGAACGTGACTCAGCCGCACCGAGGTTCAGTACGTGGAGCAGGGAAAGCAAATACGGGCAGCTCAGTCGCGCCGAAACGGTGGATCCCACAGCCCTGGTGCCAGGGACAAACTTCAGCTGTATCTCGTGGGGGAAGAAATGAAATGCAGGAAGAAAAAAGCAGGATGCTTATGGTCGAGTTGCCCCAGTAAAGATCAAGATAAGCCCTCTTTGCTCATAGAAGTGCTTTTGATATCCATTGTAAATTACCTTCCTGAACCTAGTGGAGGAGAAACACCCTGTGCTGGGGCAAGGTTTGCAAATGAAGGGAAAGTCCCCCAAGATCATTTCTACCTCTGGGTGTTTTTCTCTGGGCATTTTTCTCTGGGCACACAGCAGCCCCAACTCATGAAACTAGTATATAGAAACGTTGGTTTTTTAATGTCCTGAAGGGTGACGCAAATCCCTGGGAAGTCTCCCGGTGCTGGGGACAGCCCAGGGCCTGGGTGCTCTGGGGGAAACCCCCCCCTTTCTCCACGCTGCACTGCGGCCCAGGAGCCAGGGCAGTTCCTGCTGCCCACACAGGTGCACAAGGCCAATATCCTAAAAGCACTAATGTTGGGGGGGTTATGCAGGGGGGGAGGGGGAGATTCTGCGACTAAACCCCTGCAAGATTCCTGCTGACGGGCTATGGGGACATCACTGTCCCCTGCCCTTCCCAAGGTGTCTGCTTTGCCCAGGGACCTTGGTGCAAACCATGTCGTCTCCAGCTCCGCTCTATCATAAACACAGTAATTTTAAGGGTAAAAGCCAGAGAACAAAGCTGTGCCGAGGGGCCCTAGCTGACCAGGCTGGTTTGAGGCTGTCGCCTGCAGAAAACTGGTCCCAGGGGAGCGAGGAGTTTCCTTAATCGGGAAGGGCGACTAGGGTGCAGGAGCAGGGCAGGGCTTTTCTCAGTATTTTTATTTGGGCGGCAGAGAAATCTGATGGCAACAGAAAGGAGCTGGAAAAACAAACAGGTGTGTCCGGCAGTAAAGGGGCCGTAGCTATAGCAATGGGACAGGCCCTGTTGACAAAAGGCTGCACAAAGGACCTTCTTTAGAGATTAAAAGCAGTTTATTAGCTAGCAGGGTGCTTCTGGGAAGGTGCTGGGGCTGCCACCGTGGCCAGCAGTAGCTGAAAAAGCAGGACCAGGGGAACACGCACCAGGCACAAACCTGCTGCCTCCAGCATCCCCCGGGGGCTGAGCTGTGCTGGGGTTTCTCGGTGGTCTTTGGAAATGAGGTGGTTGTGCATGGGGCTGCTCCATCAATCCCAGCAACACAGCAGGGTCTCGAGCTCTGCAGCAGGCACCCCAAAGGGATGGTTTATTTTGGGGATTCCTCCAGCTCCGCTTGCCAGGATGCTGCTCTTCCAGCATCACCCTTTGCAGTCGCAGCCTGGGGCTAATGCTTGCCGGCTTGTAGAAGCCTCCAAAGTCTGGGTGCAGAGCGTAGGTGTAACGCCCCGTGCCTTAGCTGGATGCCACCCTCAAGCCTCCCTTGCTCCCATACCAGGCACCTGCAATGGGAGAGGTGACGTGCTGCTGCCGCCGCCGTGTTGTGCGGCTGCTCAGGAAGCCGTGACGGCAGCGCTGAAAGCAAAACCATGAACAACAGCGGTCGACAATACCTGAGCCATTACACTGGGTCCGGGGGTGCAGCATCCCCAAACAGCCACAGGCTCCTGTCTTGCCTTTCTCCTCCTACATCCCCTGCAGAGAGCAGGGGCGTGTGTGTGTCTGGCTCAGCAAGAACCTGCTGGGACATCTGACACAGCCAAAGGAGGCACATCTGAGCCAGGAGTTTGGCTGTGCCACCAGAAGAGAAGATCAGAGGGCCAAGCTGCACCACCACAAGGGCAGAGCAAGGCTTGGGGAGCTGGCAGCTTTGCTGCTGGGGGACAGGTGGTGGGACACAAAAGCCAAGTCTGTTTTGACTTACCCAAAACTTACCAAAAGACTAGTTGGTAATTAAGGCCATGGATCAGTGACAACAACTGCGTAACTCCACATACAGCCACTCAACACCACATGAACACGCCTGCAGCTCATGGCAGCCTGGGGTAAGAGGAGCCCAGACCTCACTGGCAAGGAAATTTTCTATTTCAGGACTAGTGTAGGAGCCTGAGGGATATTTGAGAGAACAAGCAAGTGGTGATGTCTCTCCCTTCAGGTTCTGGCAGCCGGAGGGTGACCCAGAGCACGGCAGCTCTCAACACCACAAGATGCTACATGGGCAACCACAGGAACGTTGTGGGAACCGGTCCCCAAAACAGAAGAGGAGACTGCAGGCAGCTTTATGGGTGCAGTAGGAATCTGCCCTCTTCCCCCGCGAGCCTCCCAACAGCCTCGTGCAAAGGGCAGTGTAAAAAGCAGAAGCCAGGAATCGAGTTAAGATGGTCACCTGCAGCTCACACCTGTGCAAGTAAAGTGATTGCCACTCTCTGGTCTCCGTTAGCTCAAGCTGGGCTGAAGTCTTGCTAAACCGGGCGAGACTGCCATTCTCTGAAATCCTCAAAGGAGGAGAAGTTTTAAAGGAGAAAAAGCCAAAGGCTGCCTTGGGCAGACGACAGATTGCAGGCAGTGGCAGCCTGCAGTGGCATCACGGCTGCATCCATCGGGGCAATAAAATGACTGGTGGGTCACCCATGTGCCAGGAGCCATGTCCTGAGGGGGGGGAATGAATCTGTCACAAGCCCAGGTAAGGCCAGCACTCCCAAGGTGAGGCAAGGAGTAGAGGGCTGCTTTCTGGGGAAGAGTCAAGAGCAGGACTTTCCCCCAGGGAAGAAAGCACCTCCTGCTCAGAAGCCCAGGAATAAAATTTGTATTGCAAAGGGCAGAGCTGTCCTGGCAGCGACACACACAGGGTTTGCAACTCAGAGAAGCCGCAGAGCTGTTTTTAGCTGCGGAAGCCAGCGTGCCTCCAGCTGACCCGCGCTCAGACCCCCCAGGAGCCCAGGCAGGCAGCCGGCTTCCCCCAGGGTGGTCTGTGGGCAGCGGCTGCCAGAGCCGGGCAGAGCTGGCAGCGTGCACCCAGTGCCGCGCGGCCGCTGGCAGCCGCTCCGGAGGCGGGCAGCCCTGCCGAGGCCATATGCCACGGCTGTCGCTCTACCAAGAACAGGCGCTTGCCGGTCCCTACGATGGGACACGCTGTTCCCAGCTGGCGAGCCTCGGCTGCCTGGCGAGGGCTCTGGATGTGCTTGAGGCAACGAGCTGGGAAGTAAATGCGTGATGATTCTGCAGAAGAAACCCTCTAGCAGCAGCAGCTGCTCACCCTGCAGCAGGTGACAGCAGGGGCTAGAGTCCTAGGAAGATCCTAGGAGCACAGGAAAAAAGAAGCTTTACTACTTGTAAGAGAAAGCTTGATGCTTACAAAAAAATATGACAGTAAGCACCTGAATTCAAAGGCCCAGGAGATATCTTAAGTCCTAATGGGGAACCTTACCTTCCTACCTGCTCAGGTCTGTGGTTGAAGTATTGATGTCTTGTGAAAGTTAACACACCTTATTGTAATTCAGAGCAGTCAACAGCCCAAAAGACAGTTTGCCCGTGTAGATTTAACTGACAGTAACCTTTAGGCTGATAGTCCTTAGAGTGGTTTATTTCTTTTTATCTCTGAACAACCTGTATTACCTTAAACTGATTAAAAAAAAAATCAAGCTGATCTTAGAAAGATAAAAAAGTGTTCACACAAAAGAAGCAAACTGTTTTGACGTTATTGCTGCAGGCAAACACAGCAACTGGCTATAGACAAGCCTTCAAACGCTTAACATCTATTCTGTTGAACAGCTCTTCTACTGCATGCAGCTGCCCTGCAACCTTTGCTGGCCCAAGGGGCACGAAGGAGCATTGAGCATTGGAAAGAAAGCAGGCAAAAACCTCCAGGGAACCGGGGAGATCTTTCTCATGCCCTTCCAACCCTGTTTTGGCTGTTCATGGAGCAGAGCAGCATCTCTAATTCCTACAGTACCTGGCAAGCGTGGGGGACAGGCAGCGAGACCTCCAGGATATCAGTCCACACTCCTCATCCAAGGATTCCCCCCCGCCTCCCCTCTGTGCAGACTTAATAATTAAAGAAAAGCCATAACCTCTCAGCAGCAGGCTCTGCTGGTTTTAAGCATTATTAGTGCAAAATTCAGGAGAGCTTTGCCTTACTCTCGGAGAGCCTTTGAGTTTCTGGTAAATAAAGCAACTATTTCCAGCTCCCCGGGTCCTGCTTCCACAAGAGGTTTGCCCCCCTCGACTGAATGAAAACACAGAAGCTGCAGCAGCGAGCTGGCATGCTGGGGAGGGCGGCGAGCAAAGAGCACACCCTCTGAGATGCCATCGGCTTTCAAGAAGCTGAGACATCTTCTACAGAAAAATTAGGTGCCAAAAGATCAAACACAGCACGGTGTATTTTGAGACAGGCAAATGAGTGGAAGAAAACGCAATTTTTCAGAGCAACGCAAGAAGGACAATTATTGAAGGCAAAGTGATGTTGTTTAAAATCCAGCAGCATATCCAAAATTGACCCCATGGAGGATGAAATGATCCTTTCTCTTTAAATATTAACAATCAGAGTATGAAAGAACAAAAACATAAAAAAAAAATAGAAAAAATACAATTGGTGGGGAGAAAAAGAGCCCAAGCTGCTACTCTGAGGAACGTAAAACCCAAGGTGTGTGTGGTGGGATGGATTTCTGTGAAACCATTGACATTTTTGATTAATGAGTTTTATGTGGGTGGTTTATGTAAAGGAGAAGGGTAAGAAACACAGACATGACTTATTCTCAAGCAAGCTGATGAGAATAAAGGTCTCCTGACTCAACAATTCTCCTGACTCAAGAATTCATCTTTTATTTTCTGCCTTTGCAGATTTTGCTGGATGCAAGAGAAAGCCATACAATTTGTAAACTTCATATCAACGGTGTGATCTGTTTAGGCTCCAAAGCAACAAAACCAATTTAAAGCCTACCTTTAAATGCTAAACTAGATGTGCTTAAGATTACACCTTAATTTAATCTAAGATAAACACAGTGATGAACTGAAGCCCTAATAAATGTCTAACTACATATGCATATTGAAGTCCTCCTATTATAGGACACAACTTACTGGAGTGAGAAAAATCTGTATAGGATGCTTTTACTTATTGGAAAGGATAGTCATAAGGGGAAGCATTTCCTATGATTCCTCAGGCATTGACATGGGATCTGTCACCCAGAAAGTCAGACCCAGCTTCATCAATTGGAGTCTAATGGCAGTAACTGCACTAGAGCCCACACCTGCAAAGTCCTCCCAGAGCTACACTCAGCAGCTCTCCAACAGCACAGAAGTAACTCCGTCACGTAGTTTGAGGGAACTTACTGGGTCTGGCTAAAAACACATGGGGAATATATTGAAATAAAATAATTACCAAAACACACTGCGTGTCACTTTGCCTCTTTTAACTTCATTTTGCATTTGTCCACATTACTGATGCAGCAGCAATGCCACTAGATGAGCAAAGCAGCAGCTCCTTTGGAGTCCAATAAGGTGTTTTGTTGGTTCCTAAAAGTTTTATGAGGTTGACAAGGTTAAAACCTTTGGGTGGTGCCTGAAAGGCACTGAGGTGAAAGCTGAGCTCCCAGCCCAACTCCACAGAGGTGCGTTAAAGATAAGGGGAATGACTCATCACAAAGAGCTAAAGAGAATTTTGCGTGTAAGATATTTGGCATGAAGTAGGAAGGTGTGATGTTTAGCACCGACCTTACCAACACCTCCTGGAAAAGAGCAAACACCATCTGAAAGCAGAAACGGGCCGTCTTCAGAAACCACCAGAAAGCCCGAGTGCCAGTTCTCTCTGTATCCCCAAAGAAATGCCGCATATCTCATCTCTGCCAAGCGAAGGAACCACAAAACGTGGCTCTGTGGGGACCTTGCAGCAAGGCACAGAGATGCACTAAAGCAGGTCACAAAAGTAAGAGACAACTGAAAATGCATTACTATAGTCATTGCCCAGAGCCATCAGAGGAGAGAATACAATAAAGCTCACCACAATTAGCCAAACACCTTTTTTTCAGGTAAAACCTCTTTTGCGAGTAGAGATTTGCCAAACCTCTTTGCAGGTAGGGGTGGGGAACTCTGCCCAAAGTGCTTGCAAAGAGGGGAGATGGCATTCGGTGCCAGACGCGGTCACACAGTCCACACCGTGCCAATGAAATGGAGCATCTCGTCTAGCACTCGCTCATGTACACATGCAGGTATCAAGATGGTTTGGAGGAACCACGTTTGATGATACAGGTGCTACAAGATGCTAACAAAGTGTTTTGGAAATAAGCCTGCAAGAGAAGGTACCGCTGACAAATATTTGCAGGTGCTTTAATTTTACATTTCTTTAGTTCTCATAAAATTGACTTCTTCCATTCAATGCAAACTTAAATATTTACTGTTTGCACTGCAAATGTTAAAAAAAAAATACTGTAAGATTTATAGAAAGTCAGACGGTAAAGTGGGGAATGGAAGCAAGAAACCAGCTTAAAAAAAGTCATTAAAGTTGTCAGAAAAGCATTAGTAGGACAAAGTCCCCAGCAAACCACCTAACGCTTAGGTGGAAAGACCCCGTCTCCAAGACAGTCCAGTTATCCTTCCTCCACTTCTTTTCCCCTGTTCCCTAAATCCAAACATTCTCAGCCCTTGAATATAAAAAGAATGAATCTCTAAATGCTAAGGACCACTACAAAACTGTCTGAGATTTCCATCTATTTATCATGAATGCTTGTTGAAAGTTCCAGTCGGAGGAAATAAGGTTTTGGGGGTTTTTCTAAGTGTTTACTCCTCCTCAGACTGCATACCCATGTATAAGCCCCACCACAACGTTGCAGCCTGGGTTTGAGCTGGCTACCAGCTTTTTATTATTTGTGCTTTCTTAGGTAAAAATCAGGAAAGATTACTGCAGAATAGACCCGATTAAATTAGGCCTGACCATCATGGAAAGAATGAGCTTTAATCTTACTTCCTTCAGCTCTTACTTAATTCCTTCCCTATTCACAGTGGATTTCTCTCTTATTCACTTGAATCGGAATTCTTTGCTTTAAATTCAAAGGTGGGCCAGATTTCTGTTTCCCCCTACAAAGCCCAGCACAGTTCCTGTTTTTCCAGGCCATTTTACTAATCCACATTCTTTGTTCCAGTTATTATGCAGCCTGACCTCCTACAGACTAACTGGCTAAATGTTGAAAAGCATCCTCTTTACATATATTAATCTGTTTTCCAACATTCTAGTAGCTTTACCTAAGACCAGGTCATGCTTTTTACAGGCTCCCATGGTTGTGGATGTTGTTTGTCCCCTGAAAACAAGGTACGATGCTTGTACTGGTAGCTTCCCCAGCAAATACCCAACACCACTCACTTGTGGTTGCAAGAAAACACATTCATTGTTAGAAAGGGAAAGGAAAGTACTGAATCAGATTATTGGGCCTTGCTTAGCTCCAATGTGCCCAGATTTTATAGCAGGGTACCTTCATGGATTTGTGGACGGTCACTCCAGATTTAAAATGGTATAAAAGGGCAGGTCTTGCCCTAATGTTTGCAAAGATACAAGACCCACTGGAAACGTCACATTTGAGCTAGGCTGTGAAAACTCAATACATTTGGGCCAGTTCTGTTTTAATCAGTGTAGCCTTCTCCTAAAAGTAGGTTAAAAAAAGTCACTCACTTATAAGTTAGCTGGCAGCCTAATTTTGACCTCTTGGAAGAAAGAACAGTCTTAATTAACTTGATCTGAAGAACAGTGGTTCCCAAACGTTATGGTTGTGACCTCTGTTACATTTCAATGCCCAGGACCACACTAAATTTAATAGCAGATTAAACCGAGTTTGCGAGATTTATCACCTTGCTTACACCGGCTGAAACCTCAAACCTGGTTGTCACAGGGAATGGTCTCCACTCTCCCACAACTTCACAATCATACTATTTATTTGTATTTAATACAATTAATAATACCATTCTCTGAGCTCATGGAACCAGTGGAAGCAACTTACAGCTTTAGGTAGATACAGAAAGATGTCGACTTCCTCACCTACACTTCCCTGAACAACCCCTTCCTTGAGCCAAACCCAAGGTAAATGAACTTTTAAACTAAGCCCATTGGACTAGGTAGGTACAAGCACCTTTGCTGCTAAACACCACTAATTAGAATCAAGAGATACTAAGACAAATCTCAGCTTTACATGACACATCTGGGGCTCCGGATGTGTGTTTCAGGTCTGAAAGTAAACAAACGCAGGCACTGAAACCAATGGATATCCACAGGAAAACTTCATTTTTAGGATAAGGCCACTGGAATGTAAACAGCAGGACTGGAATTTAAGAGGTGACTCCAGAATTATGTATCCTGCATAGTTCAATACAATATCAGATATATATTAACCACATGAGGAAAAGTGGGTTTGCTTACAGGCATTGAAAATGAAGATTCATAAGAAAAACCCTGGATCTCACTGCAAATTCAAACATGTAACATTCAGTGAGGAGCAGAAAAAAGCAAACAAAAAAAACAGACACTGTGTTGTACTTTTTTGTTTTTATAGAATTTTTACAATATATTTCTCTTCATTTGCATATTTTACCCACATCTGTAGCTTTCTTTTTACATGTTGAACTGAACTGGAATAAATCTAATGGTCTGATATATTTAAACAACTGATAAAAATTGCAAAGTAGTAAACCCGTAAGAAAAGAAATTATAAAACTCTTTTTTAAGTGTTTAATGAAAGCAAGTCAAATGTATTATTAGGAACAATATGGTCTATTTTAAACACATCATAGATGATTCAGGCAGGACAACTTTTTTTGTTTTTTATATTAGGCACATTTTTTTCAGCATACCTGTTTTCCAGACACTTTTATACTACTCAATAGTATCATCTGCATCCACTTGGAACTGCTGCAGGATTTTCAAAATATGATTGATCATGAATATTCATTATTGGTATTCTCTTCCTCTTTCTTTAAAACTATCAGAAGAACAAAAAAAAAAAAAATCAGTGTTTCTTGTCTTTTAAAAAATCTGTAATGAATGATTGAGTTGTAAGGCAGCAACAGATTCAGTGTCAACTCAGGTCACAGTCCTTCAGTTCCATCTAGTGGGTAGAAATTATATTTAGTGGACACTGTTCCTGGACAGTCCCTTCAGGGCAAGATGACTGACTCACAAGGCCAGTTACTGCTGGTAGAGTAAGTTAAGTGGTATGCCTAGTAAGGAACACTGGCCACTCCTGTGTCATCCTTGCAGCCTCATGTCTTCATACAGAAAGCAAAAAGACAGTCCAATGGAAAATAATGTGAATATGATAGAGCCATGACAGGTTCTATGAATGGTTTATTTACAGTCTTCATCCCTGATGCAAAAAAAGAAAAAAGCTTTCTTTCACTGAAACAGGCAGATCTCAGCAGCATGCTACATGCCTCAGCAAATCAGCCCATTGCATATCCTTGACCGCTTAGCCATGGATTCACACTGAGGCAGTGAATAGAAAGTCCTACTGCTCAAGAAGAGCAATTTCAAAATGCTCACCCGTCCCATCGATACGACTCCCTAAAGTAGACTTTAGAATGTCTCGTTTTGGTGCAGCAACTCCCCGTTCCCAGAACCTGTTCACGCTATTAGATAGTGTGAAACGGTTCCTCAGGGGTCTCTTGGACACCCCTGCAGTGAGACTGCAAACACGAATACGTTACTTGGATGAGGGAATAAAATGATCCATGTAGTAAAGATATGTCATAATTTTGACAATTCCCTTCCTATCATGATCTCATTCAGGAAGGAAGAATGGTTTTAACCTTCAACTGCAGTATACTCGAGGAGAGGTTTCAGAGCAATATCTCTCCACCTCCTTTCGGTCTTTGATAAATAGTATGTTTTTCCTGAATTCTGGCATTCTCATTTGCTAAGAGGGCCACTCCACTTCTGAAGGCAATGGCTTCAGCATAGTGCTCCTTGGTCTTCAGTTTTAAGTCTTCTGGGCAGAATAAATCACATTCTGATTCGACCTCATTCCCTGAAGAAGCATTCACTTTGCACTCACCTGGCTGAATAGAAGTCAAAACATCTTTAACTACAGCACTAGGGGCCATCCAAAAACCAGGGGATGTATTGCTGCACGTTTCCCTCTCAGAGGGAGATTGGACCACCCTCAAAATTCCAGCCCCAGCTGATAAGACCATCAATTCAGAGGTCATCCCCCAAAGTGGTGCTCCTGTGCACATTGCTATTTAGGCACCACTCACCTTTTGGACAAGCAAGGTCAGTAAGTACATTCCCTTCTGACAGAGCCACTGCCTTTACACAACTTGCATTCAGTTACTACTGAAGCTTTTGGTTGCCTTTTTTTCCACACCCTAAGGTGGAGGTGAGGAAGGGAAGAAGAAAACAATTAGCATAAAAAGTTCTCTGAATTCACACCTGACAAGACCAGCTCTACATACTGTATAACAGTATACAAAATACACGCCCAAATCCTTCTATGTTCTTTTTAACTCTTTGGAAAGGGAATAACCAGCATAGTTGAGCAGGAAGAAAGCCAATTTATTTCAGCATAGAAGGTCTGCAATTCATTCCATGTTCACTAGACAGTGTAATGCAGTTATTGCTCTATACGGTAAGACTGGATCAATCATTAACCCCCACCCTGAGTGCTGGGAGTCCAGGTTCCCAACATTGCCAAGAAGGACCTCCTAAGCCACTAGTATTGAAATAATTAAAAGAAAAAAGCCTTATGAATAATTTCTTGTAAAGATGTGATCTTCAAGGAACATGTAAGTTCCTCAGTTCTTCATATTACCACTGCTTCGTGAATAGAGGCCAGCCTTTGCACTAGAATAATATACTATTTAGAATAACACATTGAAGATAAATTAAGGTAAGAATAGATGATCCAGCTGATCGAATCAAAGAACAGGAGAAACATTAACCTCTTGCATGAGGATGCTCTGAAACTGGAATCCCTCAACTGCTATGTGAATCACCCAGAATTTGTTTTAGAATCTGTAGCTTAGTAAGAATTCTTTTCCTTGGGTAGTAGCCTTCGAAGCAAAAGCAAACATGACAGGATTCAAGTGTGGACCATTTCTGCATCTGCCCACTAGATTCTTATTTGCCTATTTCACTTCAGTGATATATAATAGATGCTGCTGACGGCATCACTCCGAGTTCAGCAGTATTTTCAAAGCTGTCACGTTCCATCAATCAAGTTTCCTTGGGAGCAGATGATACCAATGAGGGGGCCTTCCATTGTCATACTTCAGCTACCTTCTTTCATTTACTTCCTCTGAATAAAAAAAAATATTGTTCTGTTTACTCTAACATGCTACAATATGTGCATACATAACTGTAGGCGACACGTGAGTTACTTCAAGATGTGCTTTTTCATTGAAGTGCGTTTTTACTTTTACAAATTCTACATCGAGGTGGAAGGAAGGCAGGCTGCAGAGTGCTCATACACTGAAGCTGAAGGAACTTTTCCTGAACGGAGTTAAGATGTTTGTTCCAAGGTTCCTATGGACAAACTACTCTATCCCATGCACTCCGGCCTGAGCCAGTATTAAACATCCCAGAAACTTGTTGATTTGTTCGGATAGTTAATGGCAAGGCTGATAGCAGCAATGTTTTTCAGGGCCTAGAATAGAGAAGGAAAAACAAAGTCACATCAAAGATTCTCCCCAATCCAAAACTGTAAAGAAATGTTGTATGAAATTAAACAGAAATAGATAAATAACCATCCGGTTTCGACCTGGTCATCTCCTAGTATTGCAGTAATCGTCACGCATCCAGGCAGTTTCAGCAAGGCCACTATATTTCCAGTTGCTGAAAGACCAGCCCCCTTCCCCATTTCCATGTTTTGGTGGTTGAGAGGTCAATTTGGTAAAACAGATATACCTGATTACACCCAACAGCCAGTTTGTGGCACATCATCTGACTATTAAAGGAGAACAGCATTTGTGCATAGTTCATTCATGAATTTCAGAGGCCTCTCATGGTATTGTGAAGCCCAAGTACCTTCATGTCTATTTTATAAAACTCCACTGGGCCATCAGAAATCATTCATTATCTCTGTCTGCCAGAAAAAAATACCACAAAAACACACATCTCTGGGGTTGTGCAATCTTATTACCTGTGCTGTGCAGCGATGAAGATGATCTTCAGTATTTAAGGCAAGCAAATACTCCTGTAGAGATCCAAGCTCCTGCAGCCAAAAAGCATTCAATGAACACCAATGTTTCTACCAAAGATATCATCCTAATTAACATTAAAATGCTGATAGTTATAGCAGTCCCAAGAACCAAAGATATCAGAACTACACACAAGACTCTCCTGGACTAGAACACAGTTTGTGACCACAGAAATCAGGTCATTACAGACCATTCATGTGCAATGTTCAAAATCAACTCAAGGAAAACCACATCCAAATACCTTTAAATTAGTTATTAAATCAGCATTCCTCTCAATAAAGAGTGGTTTTAGGGCCTGCTGCCTTAATTGCACGAGGAAGAGTCACGACTCTTACTTAAGGTTCCATGACAGATAAGGCAACTGTATGCCCCTCTACTAAAATTTGCTACCAGACTCCACAAGAGAAAGTTGTTAATGTTTCTGAAGCATTTAACGTTTCTAAAGCTCTGATGAACTTTGCCATGATAAAGGAAAACTGCATTTAGTTTAACACTGAACATCATTCCCAGCACTGGGGAGAGGAGGGATACAAATACAAGAACTGCTTACAGTAACTCTGTTTTCTGTAACGAAGAAGAGTTCTGCAAGTGCACGATGAAGAGGAAGGAGAATACCAGGCTTTGCAATGTCATGACACAAGTTGTTTTCCATATGGGTGAAAAGCTGCCAAAGTGGCTTCAACAAGGTGAGGTCACAGTCCCTGAAAAAAAGTAATTTAAATGAAACAGCGATGAAATAGTGAGTAACCATGCTCTTATGCCTGTTTCAGGGGCAGGGGGGAATGACAAAAAAAAAAACAAATTTAAGAGAACAAAACCATACAGTTTTGACAGTTACATGTATAAATGAAGGAAGAAACAGAAGTAGTATTTTAAAATCTCAATTCAGTCAGGTGTTTCAGCACAATTAATTTCATTCTGAATCAGTAAAGTGGAAAAAACCTTATATCCATGAATAAGCCTAAATGACTTTCCTAAAACTGAGTGGCCTCCTGAAATGAGGACTTTAAAACAACTATATACATCACTTTGCTAAAAGCTCTAGCTCCGCAGCTTGAAATTATACAATACCAGTGATGCCCTTGTATATGGCAGACAGACAAAAATTGACAAAAGCTTTACAAACAATTCCAGCACTGCCTCCTTCCTACTCCTGAGTTAAAGCTAGCTAACCCAAATGTCACTTATCATACAGATCGCATGACAAATAGTGTTCAGTAGGGGACAGGGGAGACGGGGGAAACAATTTCAGAACCTACCATCTGATTAGCTAAGAAAAATATTTAATGTTATAAGCACAACAGAGACGTGATCTT
>JAVJGG010000085.1:9250131-9303050 GCA_035590195.1 Aviceda cuculoides
TATACAGATATGATGATACATATTGTTCAGTAGGGGGAAAGGCGGGAAACTCAATTTAAGAATCTACCATCAGATTAACACAAGAAAAATATTAAATATTATAAGCACAATGGAGACTTGATGTTTTAGCAGTTAAATTTGTTTTCCACATAACAACAAAGCAGACATTTTCTGATGAAAAAAAAACCTATGGGAACTTGAAAAAATAATAAATCTGTGATTACAAGTAATACCAAAATCAGTTTTTCAGACATGGATGCAGATTGGTGTACCTAAAATTTACAGAGAGTCAACCAATTGTTTTATGCAATTGTCCATTTTTATCACTATATGTGAATATACTTTTTGACTTCTCTTTATCAAAGTAAGCTAGTAGGATGCTGTTATTTTCATGATTCTGCTTGTTCTGAACTGAAGGGACATAACCGAGATAAATGTCAGCTTTCCAGCATTGTTTCCAGCATTTCCATTGAGTTAATGTGACTACACACAGTTGCAAAACACTATAAAAGCACAACATTTTTTTGAATGTGTATTTTCATAAGAAATACCCATGCCATACATACTTAAGCATTAGCACACCCTTCTAAAACTAAATTACAGGCTTAGCAGTACGATTAAAAATAATAATTTCAAAGTTATTTACTTTATAGAGAATTAGATCATCATTTCACCAGTTTATTATTCCATCCTCATCTTAATTCTGGAGTATAACTAATACAAAGAGAATAAGTTTCTAGAAAATTGAAATCTGTGTTTCATGGTGATTTTTTTTTTCTTTACAACCACATTTGAATTCACTGGACCTTTTTAAAAAGCCAAGAAAGAAGAGAAAATGTTTTAAAAAAAATCCCTTCGAATAAGTTTCTGCTATCAAGGTACTGTGAACTGTATCCAAAAGGCAAATTAAGAATACCTACTTCAAATCATGGTTTTCTGGCTTTAAAATAGTATCAGCTTAGTCACTTTTTCTTCTCCTGCCCTTTGCCTTTTAGTGTACAATGTAGAACAGTGCACATACCTCTGGGCACTGCACTGCACTATCTTCAAGAGCAAGTGGATAGCCTTCAAACGCTGGTGACCAGTCTGACGGCACGCTACGCCGACTTGCCATTCCCAGATTTTGGCCAGTGGGAGGTGAGGAACTACCCTTTCCTCAGAGAGCATCTGCTTTAGAATTTCAAACCCTGGAAAAAAAAATTCAAACAGCTGTTGCTTTTGTAGGGACCCATTCTGTTCACATATTCAGTTTTCTCTTCTCCATATACTAAGTATTGCTCTGGCAAGCAAGACATACCAAAGAAAAATACCAAACAAAAATCCGAGATAATTCTAGATTACATCCTGATAATGCAAGTCTTTTCTGGGGCAAAACTTAGATAAAAATTCGGAAGAATCCTACCTGAAATTAAAATTTCCCTCAAATAAGGCAAACAAAACACTGGTCTTCTCTATTACGTGACATGCAGTAGAGCTTTGCTGATTGCAAATCATCCACCAGCCTCAGCTTCATTAAAAATAAACTCTAAAATAAACTAACAAAACCTTTCATGCGATATCTAGAAATTAGATGCAGAACCAGCCTATTTTATGGGATAACTACTTTTTAAAAACACAATTACAATTATTTCTGTTTCCAATTATGGCACCCTGAAGTGTTTACTACACCCTGTGTGTAATTACTGTCGAATAATGAGACTTTGAATGCAAATATCATGACTGTAATTGTTATCTCCAAGTCTCTATGAATATTTGGTATTCCCAGCATAAACGTCACAGCAAGTAAGAGATGTTAGTGAAGTTTCAACTTGAACAAAACTAATCACGTTATTTCCAAAACATTGGAGAAAGCAAATTCTAAGTCAAAAAAAGGGATAACCACAAGTCTGTCAAAGCTCAGCAAAATAACTTCAAAAAGTCCTTTCCAATACCTTCTGAGCAGTGCTTACCTGTCTGAAACCTTCCAAGATGACCTGCTGTCACTGTAAACTTATAACCCCATTCAGTGTTACTCATGTCAGAAGTAAATCGGTAATAGAGTGTGTCTCCTGCGTACAAAGGAAGGAAGAAAAATCCACATTACTACCTCCTGAGTTAGTTTTGCTATCACAAATACAATTCAAATGACAAGTCTGTCATAAATTAATCCTAGATATCGTCATTCAAGAGAGGTGATCTTTTTGGTAGTTATGAAATCACAGAACAGTATGATAAAGGAGGCTGAAGCAAAACACAGAATGGTTTCCACTGTATAAAGATATTTACATGGATAACGTCTCTTATATTTTTGTCAACTACAAAGAAAAAGAGAGAGTTAAAGAAACCCTATACCATTACACAGTTAAATTTCACTTTTCCAATTGTGTTATGGATCAGTTACGACTTATGAAAAAAGAACCTTTACAGGCAGACAAGTTCACAGTCCATTAAACAAAAGGTTAAAAAAATCTGAAAGTAAAGTTGTACTGCTTTTACATGTCAGAAAATTAAACTGCACCCCTTTACGGAACAAAATTGTTAAACATAACCACTTAAAAGTGGAAGAACTATCAAAATGTTTGACTATTTTAGAATAAGGGAGTGGAACATTCAAGAAGTTCTTGTCATTGTAGCATCTACAGCTTCACAGAGATCCACACTGGTAGTTAGCTGTAATGCTAAACAAAACATATCCTTACCTACTGTGCTCTGTAATATTAAATCTGGTTAAAACTTAAGAATTTCCTTCTGTTCCATAAAAAAGTCTTATCACCCTGGGACAAGCATACTAGTTTTCATTGGGAAGCAGAATTTTCAAAGTTTCACAAAAAAGAAGAATTTTGAAAACATTTTTTAGGATTAAAAAAAAAAAAAAAAATCTAAAAACCTGTTCCCCTTTTCATCATGAAATGGAACCATTGCTCTCTCCTACTCCTAGGAGTCTTGAGAAAGCCCTGCCATCAAATGAAAAGCCCAGAAGCCTTCAAATGCCTGGTTTGAGCTAAAGCCTGCTGAATGAAATCAAGAGCTTTAATCCAGACAGCCTTGGCTGGAAATGAAGTTTCAAAAGGTGAAACTCAAGTTTCATGGCCAAGGCTGCTCCAAAACAATGGGCCTCAAAGTTCAGTTTCTTGGCAAATCTCTGCAACTGTTTCAGAGGAAAAGGAAGACAGAAAGAAGTTCATAAAAATCCGAAGTATTTCTACAGAGCACACATTTGTTTCTAACTAGCACCTTGTAACCCAAGCTGCTTTGCTAAGAAAGTTCCCAAATATATTTACAGCTACTGACAGTACTCAAAGTCAAAAGCTTCCTGCAATGCCTCAGCGTTCAGTGGGTTAAAATAACTTAAGAGGCATGGGACCATGCAGTCCTTCAGCTCACTGGCATTTGCTACTTACTGTGCTATCAAAACTGAGCTTAGAGAATACTGACTGAAGCTCAGACTGATTTTTTTTTTCAACTATGCTCTGTGGCAACAACTGGAGACAAGGCATTGGCGCACACTCGTTATTTGCTCTGAGCACTAGTATAGCACAGAGACAAGAGATAAGCCTATCTTTTTTTTTTAAATGTGCTTCCTGTGGAAAGTAAGACAAGGCAGAAACAATGTAAGTGAATATCATGCAGAACAAGGACTGTGTTAGCACAGAATCAAGATCAAAATTTGTTTCCAGCACTTAAGTGCATGCGTTGACTGAGGCATGGAAAAAAAAGGTCAAGTAGCAGAACAACAGATAAGCCTACTTCTAAGAAACAAATGCAAGAGCAGCACGTCAGAGCAAACAGATTGGGACAAGAAAAGGATTTTCTTTCCCACACATCTCAGGAACGTCCATATTTAACTGTCATCTTTCAGTAGTTTCTCTCAAGAGTCCTGGATACCAGCAATATCCTACACATTTGCACTTTGAAACACTGCATATTCACCTGGAAGCTCAAAATCATTCCATTTCTGTGGAGACCCACTGAAGCTGTGCCGGTCCTGCTGGAAATCACTGCTGCTGGACATGAGCAACTCATCACAGCCTTCTTCTGTATTACACTGAGAGTCAAATTTGATTGAGAGGTAGATAGCACCAGGAATGTGAACTTTATCCTGAGAAATAAACACATGATCTTTGCATACAGTAATGCTACATTACCAAGAAGCTACTTAACTTTCACTGTGTAAACAAGGGAGATAAAACAAATATTACAGCATCTCCATGGGAAAAAAAACTCTTTGACATTTTTATCTGGAGCTAATTTAACAAATGTAAAGCGTGGCCTATTGTTTGCATTAGCTGTTAAGCATATAAAATTAATTGCTAGCTATGTTTTTGTTTTTTAAAAGCGGTAATTGTTGCTGATATTGATCTCATTGCCAGAGCCCAAAGGTTTATATGCATTTTAAAAATAAAAATCAGAAGAGTCAGAGCTGCAAGGAAATTAAAAATCCCAAGACTGCCCAGAGAGAGACTTACCAAACTGTATTAGAAAAATGCTTTCAAACAGTATCAAGAAAAGAAAATCAGAAACTGCTTGTGTCAGGAGAAGATGGTCTAAAATGAGAAATACAAGAAAAAAAAGACTCCACTCCTAGCTTTTGTCTAACAGCACAAGGAAGTAACAGGCCAACTGAAACACACCTTTGGATGAAATGGTAGAAATATTTGCTCAATAAGGCCCTGAAACCATTTAAGAATATGATCTGCTTCAAACACACGCATAGTAAAACCATTTAAGTTATGCACTTTTCACATGATTTAATTAGGACTACATTAAAGTGCCTTACTGAACACATTTCTTTACAGGGCAAGGCCTCAGTCATCTGGCATCAGCTTTTTCAAAAGCAAGACTGAACAGATATTCCACAGGTGCTTCAAGCACAGAAGTCCCACGGGTACACACACGGAACATTGTGAGACTTCTGCTCCAACCACCTGGACATTTTTCAACTAGTCTTCAAGTCATACAAATCCACTGCACTGTAATGCATGCATAACTTACCTCAAAATTAGTATTGTTGTTATAAGGATGTTTAGATTCACGCATCTGGACTGCCATTCCAGGTTCCTCCATGAACTGGCAAGCTGTCAGTGCCATTGTCCCTAGCATGCTCTCACTGCATCCATGCAGTACTTTCCGTAGAATCTGGGGAGAAGCAACACGCCATGTAAATACAATTTGCTATCAAAATAACTTTTACAAATATACATGCTGATGACTGACATGAGTAATTTCTAGCCACACAACATTTCGGAAGAGAGAATCGAGCTACTAGCAAGAAAAAAGACAAATTCGCAAATGATGTCTACAAGTGTCATCTCCGTAACTGCGAAAGATTTTACTCTACCTCTGTTCCAGATCTTTCAGTCTTTATCTGATAAAAACATGAGACCTATTAGCTACATCTCTTTCCACAAATGCTAGAATCAAGGCTAATCTATAAAGTAATTAACAGTAAACTGAAGCTGTAAACAAGGAAGATAAACAACTTTGTTAACATACTAAACAGATACCTTTCCCTTCTATACCTACAGGTTTTGATTTGAGTAGAATATATCATATGGTTTTGCCTTCAAAATGTACAACTGCTTGCATAAGAAGGAATGCTTATGTATCAGTTAAGTGACTGCAGTGTTTGAAAGCACTAGATGCAAGAGCTTTGTCTTTAAAAATGCAAATAAATACCATTTAGTCTACCAGAACATACTAAATGATAATTCAGAACAACCTGAGTCTCCACTTTTTCTTATTTTTCAAAAGTGTGCAAAAGCTCTGAATCAAGAATCCTGCTACTCAAGGCCCTTTCCAAGTCATTATAGCAATCTATTACATCTCTTCATCTGCAATTTTGTAACTCCCCCTATAAAACATAATACTAGCTCAGACCAAAAGGTTCATCTCCAAATCAGCCCAAAATTGATTTCTTGGGGAAAAGGAGTTTAAAAAACAAAGGCAGCATGTAGCATAGTTCCCTGAATGCGTTCTTTGTCTCCACACACTTGCAGAACAGCCCAAGACAAAGGCTACGTTTTCGTATTTAATATGCCTTAACAGATCTTTATTCTATCGGTTCATCCCGTCATTTTCTGAACCTCTATAAACACCCTGTGGCAACAATTTCAATGACATACTGTGTCAAGAACCAGTTCTTTTGGTTTGTTTTGGACCTGCCACTTATTACCTTAATCTGACACTCCTTTGTTTTCTTACTGGGAGGGCCAGTGAATAATACTTGCTGTTAACTTTTGTATGCTGCTTACTGTTTTAAAACTACAGAGAAAGAGAAACAGACTTTTTTTATTACTCCTCCTCCCTCAATGCCCCCACAGGGCAAAGATCCGGGACGAAGAAAACTAGTTGGTTCCCGATACTGAAGTTATTCCACGGCTATAATAATCCCTGCCACTATTCTCCAGACCTCTTCCAGGTGTACTGCATCTTCTTTTTATTTTATTATTTTTTTTTTTTTAAATGAGATGAGGGAGTCAGGTCACATGCCGTAGTCCAGATGACAGCATACTGTTGATACAGTAGCATACCGATGCCTTCTGCTTAATTTTTAATTCCTCCTTTGAAGATTCCCAGCACTTGATTTTTGCTTCAACAGCTGTGAAGCATTGAGCTGACATTTTCATTACAACATTCTATTATAATTCCAAGATCGCTTCCACCACGGTAACAGTCAGCTCATCAGTGGAGTAGCAGGTATTACAATATACACATTGAGATCTAACAAAAAGCAGCTTTCAAAACAGACTGTCTATTTTACCAATTTCCCTATAAGATTTATTTTCCCATATAGCACTCTCATAACTGAAAGAGTTGTCTCCACGGAGCTAGTTTTTCCATTTTCTGTTAACAAAATCAATACATTAAGACACTGACAGATTCCAACTGCTTTTTCAGAACTAATTTAAATTTTGGAGTTTCAATTTAGTTTAAAAAAGGAACTGAAAGTATTTTTGTTAGAGTCTCATGGCATGCAGGCACAAGGCTTGTTCACATTTGTAAGTCAAATCCACTTACTTTTTCCCATAACTGCTTTTCCTCTAGCTGCATAAGCATGTCCAGTATGTATGTCATATGAGCTGGGCCACTAAGATCTAGGATTTCCTCATTTATTGCCACGTCATCTGGCCACTCAGCTAACAATGATGCCAGCACATGCCTGGCATAAAGAACAGCAGTTGCCTCATTTACACGATACAGGTAGTCCCTCACAGCCTTTTTACTTCTAGAGTCCAGCTCCTTGTGCAGGAGTATTGAACTCTTAGTGCGGCGTTGCTTGGCGTAACTAAGCTGTAGATCACTCTCTGTGTTGGTTATCAATTTCTGGGCGACTGGATTGGTTTCTTCTGTTGCTTTATCACAGAGCACAGGCTTTGACTGGAAAAAAAAAAAAAAAAAAAAAAAGAGGCAAGCTTGAAAATAGGCACTCAACAATTTACTTCCTTATGTTTAGATGTCTGACCGGTCCATCAGACTGCAAGCTGAATTTACAAATGAATTTGCTGTTTACATACTGAAAATCAGATGCATCAAAGAACACAGAAGTGTGATCTCTCACACACCTACAGGGACAGAATTCCTCAAAAAGACTGTTTATGTCAACAGACTTCACTATACGCTGATGTATTCATGACTGTACATGAGTGGAAACAGCAGCTGGAATTCTAACCAAGAGCATTAATATAAGCTAACTAGAGAGGTAAAGCAACAAAGTGCCATGCTATTTGTGACACAGAATGAGGCAAATTGGGAGGGACTTTTGGAGATCATTTAGTCCAAATCCAACTTAAAGCTGAGCCAACTTCAAAATGAAGGCTTTGTTCAGTTAAGTTTGGAGAATTTCGAGGGGTGGATATTTCACAGCCTCTACATAAGCTGTTGTAAACCACTTCACAAAGCCCTTGATCCACTTTGCTAGGCAACTGATAGACAACTGAGCCGGTGATACCACACAGCCAGGAATCAGCACCCAAAATAAAGCAAAGAGCTGTGGGACCATGCTATTGAATGCAAAACCTAAAGCTTGCAAGTGTAGTGTCTACTTTACAAGACAAATTCATTGCTTCCTTGTTCTGCTGAAATTACTGTAAGATAACAATAATATGCTAAACCAGTAACACTTAGGGCATAAACTTACAGTAATTAGATCTCTCTTGTATGAAGAGAGGAAATTACAGTGTGCAATCACAATCTGTTCTCCTGACCTGAGAATCAAGTTGTCTTACTTCCTTAAGGAAGAAATTACAAGGAAGAAATACTTGCTTCTTGTTGTACCTGCTCATTAATTTTGACATAAAACATTAACAACAGATTATTTCAGATGTTAAAATCTCTGGTTTGACATTACTAAACAAAACTGAAGTTATTCAATGCCTAAATTAATTATTTCACAACTGCTCCTTTTTGCGGAGAAAGATGCACGTACCAAACATGGTAAGATGATCATATCTGTATCTACTGCTTTTGAACTCTGCTCCTCCAACCTCAAACGCTTGCTGGGTTGCCATTTCTGAGCCAGTGTTCGGATCCTCTCATCTGTTGTAATTACATCTCCATCAAACCTTAAAAGTGGCAAAAGGAAAAAAAAAAAAATACACAAATGGTTTTTGAAAATAATGCAAACTAAATTAGTGCAATTAAATGCAAATTAAATATTCCCACCTTCTGTTTTCAAAAGATTCATTAAACTCTACTTATTTTTATCATATTGTATTAACTAGCTTCCCTATTCTAACAAGTCAAAGGTTTTAAATGTTATAAAACTGCTCATCAGTGGGATAACATGGTTGCTCCATGACATGCTTTGATTACTAGAAGCCACATGTAAGCTCTCCATTTTTCCTCAGTAGGGTAATTAGACATAGTAGATCTTCATATGGGAGTTATCATATTGAAAAAACATGCAACGTATTTCAGAAGATGGTGACTTGTTTCCATAAATACGACTTAGTAGGAGTTTATTTCCTTACTTTTTCACACATGAATATCCTTGGAACAATTTCTGTTCAGCACCTATTAGATTTTAGGTTACCACCCACATCTAGTAACTGTTTTTCTGCTGGACCCAGTCTTTCACATACCTCTTTTGAACTTCCAGAAAAAAAGAATCCGTTCTTTTCATTTGCAACTCATACATGGCTCGAAGGATATGGAGAGGTGCATTAAGTGCATCATGTGTCATCTAAGCAAGGAGACAAAAAAGAAAAAAGAAAAAAGAAAAAAGAAAAAAGAAAAAAGAAAAAAGAAAAAAGAAAAAAGAAAAAAGAAAAAAGAAGACATTACAAGGGAAAAAGAAAGATGAGTTTCTTTAACAATGACTTAGATATTATCTTCCTACTTATCATATGGGTAGAGAATGAACTTAATGTCTGGATTAATAAAAATGAAAAGTAATTTAGCAAAAAGCTTTATAATGATTTTGTCGTGTTCATTACCGTAGTTCTAGTTTATTTATTTTAGATAACGATACATCAAAATCATAGACCCATATTCTGTAAATTTACAAGAAAAACAGCCATATAAACTACCCAGTATTTTATGTAATTAGCAAATTCACAGTAACTTCAAAGGAGGTAAAATTAAATACCAAGAAGCATATTTTGGTGGCTTCATCCAAACCCTCCAAAGGATCAAGTTTGTTCTGCTCTTCATCAACAGGACCAACAATGGGCTGTTCCACATCTTGATCTTGTTCCCTTTCTTCCAGTTCAGTATCCTCACGCTCAGCCAAGGAACTGATCTCTTTCTTTGAGGAATATAGCATTATTGACAAAATCTACATAGAAAAAAGGTAGCATATGGTGTGACAGCTGTAGATATTATTAGTGTATCTGCAAAGAGCATTTATAAGAACATTATAAGACTTAGACAGTGCTTAAAACATGCTATTCTAAAAAGAAGCAGCACCTAAAAAAAGAAAAAAAAAAAAACAACCACCAAACAAAACCCCAAAACACAAAACCAAACCACTTCACAGATAAGTTACACCTTCCAGGCTGCGACAAAGACAACTTAAGTAATTAGCCAAAAGTGTAAAAAAATTTGAGAAAATAATTATTTAACCATTTCAGTACACCAAAGATTTGGGGATTCTTAGATAAGAACACAGCAGAGGTGACTATCACCAAAAAGCCAGTGATGCCCCTACACACTGTTCTCCTTTGAAAACGTACCTTTGGCTTCACCACAGCCAACAACATTAGTACTCATTACAGGAAGAAAATAACGTTACACACTTCCTTGGTCCTCCAACTTGTGTCAGCCTCAGTTCTGAAGAGTAATGCGGGCAGAACTATGGCGAGACATTTTAGTGCTCAGGGAAGAACACTCATTTGGTACGATGGTGCCCAAAGGGGAGGAAGATGGGACACCTTTCTGGTCAGGGCTGGTTCTCTGGCTCTAGGTCAGGAGACAGGAAGATCCCATGGTCCAGATCTGATTCTGCAGTATTTCTAACCAACCACTTGGGGCAACTTTTCAGAAGAATTCCAAGGTTTTACTCTTTCTCTCTCTCCTTGCTACCATCCTAAGTACAAATTAACACAACTCTTACCTATGATAAAACATATCTGACAGTTGAACCACACTTATCTTCCAACAATTAACAAACATTCAGAAAGAATGTTCCCACATGTATACTGATCTCCCTATACTGCACTACAGTAATACCTTGTACATGTCAGTGAGTAATGCAAGTAATGTTTTTCTTAAAGATTGTTATTTTTTAAAATGAAGAACGGAATTTTCAAGAACAGTCTAAATAAAATTCATACAAGAAACTGAGTAGGTGATTAATGTCTCATCTTACAAATTTCTTTCAAATACATTTAGATTAATTAAAATCAGCTTCTGCTTAAAAGAAGTTAAGACTATTATCTACACAATTGTGACAGACAGAGGAAGGCAGATTCAGGGATACAGTTAAGTGAACATGTTTATAAAGACTAATTAGAAATACTCTTGAAACTTTCTTCACAAAAGGGAAGTGCAGTGTCATAACCTTTCATGCCACTGTGTGAAGCCTGACTTTTTACAAAACATAACTTTTCTTACCTCCAAGTCTCTGAGAAGCCAGGTCTTACTGAAGCCAGTTCCTTTGCTACATTTCTTCACTAGAAGCTTGAGTAAGCCAGACTGAAGAAAGGCAGCTTGGATCTCCTTAAAGCCATGAATCTACACACAGACACAGAGATAAACAAGTCAAAAGGGAACAATGCATCACAATTCTTGCAAGGTCTTATCACGTGGCCTCAGATAAACTTCCTGCCCAGAGGAACAACGTTGGGAATCTTTTTCTTTCATTTCCCTAGAAAAACCCAAAATACAAATCCCCACTTCAAATACCATAAGGGTATCATCCATGACATACACACAGTAGTAATTGGTTTTTTGTTTTACTCTGACAGTCCAAAAAAAAATATAGATCCCCTCTTCAAATACTTCAGGAGTAAGAAAAGGGGCAAGTCAGCTTCACTCTATAAAGTGTTACCCCTATAAATTTCTTCTTCAGCTTTCATGAATGATCAGCCCTCACAGAGGAAAAGCAATCCAACATTCAACTCGGACTCACGACTGCTATTTAAAGCCTAGCAACATTTTCAACCCCTTACAGACAGGGGATAAAAGGAGCCAGCTGTGAGAGAAAGGAACTTGTGTTAGCTTCCTAATGTGCTTAGTCAATACCCAAGTTCCTGGAGTGCAAGGTAGGACACCAGCTTTTATTTATGTATTGTATTATATTATACCTCAGGTAAAAGATACCTTAAGTGTTCTGTAAAGCCCCTTTAAAGCGAGCGACAAGACCCAAGTTGCTTCCACTGCCTCAGCATAGCTACTGTCCATGCTGGTTTGCAGAAGGTGTGTGGATATAAGAACAAAGTGCTGGAGGTACTGTCTCAGCTGGGTCTGGGAATCGCTGCCTTCTTGTCCACATTTCTGAATCAACTGATAGTCTTTTACTACAAGAGAGAAAAAACACAATTCACTAGGTTCATCTTAAAATGTTGTGAAATCATCTCTTACCAGTAGATACGAGTAGGCTGAGACATGAACACGATCCATACACGAAGTACATTCTAATAATGGTCTTGTACTAAAATTATCTCAGATTCATTGAATAGTCAAGAAAACATTTCATTTTTCAGTGCAAGTTAAAAAACTCCTAGGTAACTTCTGGTAACAGCTGGTTGTCTGCACATATTTGCACATAAACAGTACAGCACACAAAGCAGCGCAAGTTGTATTTTACAATTAAAATGCGGAAAATTCTGTCCTGCAATTGATATGAGGAAATAAATCTTGCTGATCTTACTGTTTAAAACATCATGGTGTGGGGGGGAAGCTTTTATATTAAAATCTTTCTTCAATATCAAAAAGCAGTTTAGTCTGTTGATTTTTCCAAGTGTCTTTTAAACAACTTCAATAGTCAAATCTTAGGACAACCTTTGCTTTATAAACTTCACAATTAATAGGTCACGTATGCCAAAGCTGAAAGCCCTCACTCCTAGAAATCCAACTGATTCGTTATATGTTAAACATTTAGCTTGATTAAATTTTAAACAAGGTGAAATACAGGAAGAAAATTCTCTCTGGTACAACGAATGGGCCCCAGGAGGTAGCATCTAGCTCTGGGTTTTTGTTGTTTTCTGGTGGGCTTTGTTGCTGTGTTTTGTTTTTTTTTTTTTTTTAATAGCCTTTAAACACCATAATAGCCAACACACTCTACCGATGTGCCCTAGAATGGATTATTCTAAAATGTCCAGACACATTTCCTGGAGTATAGACTATTTCATGCTGTATAGCTTTTTAAAATTTTTGTCTCAAATTTTAGGGGTATCCAAATTGTTTTGAAAAGTTCTTCGAGACAGGAAGAAAGCAGAGAAGATAGACTCCTGACATCTTATAAAGCACATGATTAAAGAAGTTAGGCTTGTCCTCATGGCATGCTTTTTTACAGGACCAGGAAAAAACAGCCAACACAGCATCATTTCAGAAGCAATCAATCAATAATGGGTATGTTTGTGTTTGTTCTTGGTCTTCATTTGCTAGTAGGTTGCACATATTGCCCACAGTGGAAACAGGCGCTTCATAAAAATGCAGAGTATTTTTGGAGCAACAAAATGGACTATCCCAAAAATGTTCAGGCATTGAACCTTTCCTTTATATAGCAGCACCTAACTACACAGAGGCAGCACATACATTTTTTAAATTTGCAATTGTTTTAAAACATTAAGCACGTTTGTAAAGGATAAGACACAAGCAGTAAGCAAATCTCAAAACAGAAACAATTACTTAATCAAAAGCCTATTTCTGAGATTTCTCAATTAATAAAATGGTCTCAACAGTTTCCTAAATCCTTTCCTGAATAAAAATATATGTCACGAGTTTCAAAAAGAAAATGAGTCTCCATAATCTTTACTGCAGAAGCTTCACAATTTGGTTTAACCTATGAGCAAAAAGTCAGACAACTTACTAATAATGGAATTCAAACTCTGCAGACCTGTGCAAAGTGGTCTAGTTAAAATATGCTTTTGGGTATCCGTAAGAAACTGTAAGGAAATACTCTGATTCTTTGATAAAATGAAAATGTCACAGAACCTGTTTTTCTCTTTCGGGTTTTGATGTCTACTACAACTGCCCTGTTTTTCTCAGTGAAATGCTTCAGGATGATCACATTATGAGGCTCGTTAGCATTATCCATGTACACAGAACGAGTCCCCATACACAGCACCTGAAATTGCAGCAAAAGTTTCAGTTATGATCTGGAATACTTACTTGTAAATACACAGTCATCTTTTATATTGGTTACATTTGCTTATACTTGTTATTGTATTTTTTAGCTGAACAATCTGCTTGCTGCCAGGTATTTGCTGATCTTTAAAAAAATGGCAGTTCACTTCTATGAAAAAAATGCCTACAGCAACCAACTTAATGATACATAGGCAATATATCAGAGTTATGACTATCAAGAGTGAGATTGAGTTGTTTCAGCTGTACAGAAAGCCCTTTTTGATACTCAAACATACTAAGCTGGTTTTCTTGTGATAGTTGTAAGTAGCACTCAAAGAAATGCAAGGCAAAACCAGCTACATTATTGTTCATTAGATAAGCACTAATTGTGCGCAAGTGGAAAGATGTGAACTCTGACATACACCATGTTTTGTTAGTTTATAATGGATGTCTCCAATTGATTAAATCTGTAGTATTTAGAAAAAGAAACCTAAAAGCGCTAACCAATTTAGTTTCCTTTAACATCTATAGGCCACTTACCTCAGGAAACCCAACCAGCACCAATAAAGTGAAGATATTGGTGTGCTTTAGCTGGAAGGGCAGCTGCTTAATGCAATGGTCAGTGAAAGCAGCGATCACATTATGCCACTGAGCAGAAGAGTTCAAAGATCGAAGAATATCTGCCATGGAGCTTGCCCAGTCCAGACCTACACGACTGGAAAGCAAGAGCAGTCTGTATTAGGAGGGCTGACTACAGACTTACCTGAAACTGTTTTTCCTCAAGACAGTGTATCACTGTTAATCTGTCACAGCTATGGCTTTCATATCATTATACAGCTGTTTTTCCAAATACTTGAAGCTTTCACATCAGCTGACACATGAATTCTGTATTGTTTTTCATCACTAGAGCATAAATGCTACTCTGTTTTCTTAAAGGGTTTACAGTCCCAAATCAAAGTGTCACCTTTAATTCTTAATTTTAGTTTAGAGCTCAGAAGTTTTTCTTTGCACAACAGCAAGTGGTTTATTTCCCATGTACGTGACTACCTCCTCACCCTCTGTGGACTACACAAATAGTCTAGAGAGACTGGCCTCCTTGCTGTAAAGTTAGACTTTGAGAAAATCCTTTCCCTCAGCTGATCCTCTGGATATTCTGTCTTTAAATTTCATATGCTTTTCTATTTGTTTATGAACCTTCCCTGTGAAACATAGCTGCAATGAAAAATAACACTGTCATGTTTTAACAGGCATGACATTAATCTTACAATGCTTGAGAGCTTTCTCAAGATCTTCAAAATGGAACATCTGCCCTGCCCCTCCTTGCTGTTTCCAGTCCAATTTTACTATACAATATATCTCTCTAATACTCTTACGTAAAAGGGCCAGATCCAGAACTCAGCACTGGTGACAGTTACCACATGACACACTCTCCTCCTTTCCCAAGTTACACAAGAGGTATGTAACTCAATGGGAGAGAATTTATGTCATACAAAAAATTTAGGACTGTATTTTGGTTTTCCTCAAAATTTCCAAACCTTACTTCTTCCACCATAACAAGCTACATAGGTAAGCACTGGAAATTAAGCCACTCTTCAACAGATGGCCTTCTTTTGGAAGGAAATTAAGAGATTCTCACTGCAACAAGGGCTGCAGATGCTAAGCCCTTTCCATGATCAGGGTACAGGTTTAATTGACTTTCTATTAAAAGGCCTCCATGCATGAGGCACACATGAAAGAAAATTAGTATTACTCATCAGACAGCAACTAATAGGTTTAAAGTAAAAAGCACCTGTCTAAACACACAGCTCCCAGACTGAACAGAAGATGAGTTGTCTTCCAGCCTTCTGGCACTGTAGACCCATCTCCCGCAGCAAACAAATTATGTTTGGCTGAAAGGACTTTAGCCACCGCAGCATCCACTTCTGCAGGCATAAGTCTCAGGATTAACTGGCCCAGAAGTCCCAATGTTAAATGATAAGTTTCATTCAGGTGGCCAGCGTTTGAGATTACAACCTGAAACATCAGTGGAAGTATTTGCTCCAGATTAATCAAGGACATTGTGGAGCCCTACAGAAAAAAGAAAAATCTCAGTAAGGCAAGGAAAGAAAACAAGATTTTTAGTCAAAGTCATGGCATATACAAAAAGCGTCTGTTCTAATGCTCTTTCAAATGGGACAAAAGAAAATGAGAAACTAGGTTTCAGCTTTGGTTGTTGACCTCTTAAGCTGACCTGACACGTAAACCTAAATTGATGATTTAAACTTTGCAGGTATTGAATAGTTAAGATAAGACTGCTTTACAGGTAAATTAAAATTCCCTTCCCTCTCCCCCCACCCAGGAACAAGCCCTTACATTCCTTAATAATGTGAAATGTCTTAAGACATTCTGATTTGCATTTTATAACACCTAAGCAGCTAGAGCCCATCTCCCACATTTAATTTGCTATTGATTTTATTCATGTTATTTGTGATACCTAGAAAACTACACAGATTGAGAGTAAAAAGAACTAACTGATTTGAAAGGTGGTAACATAGCTGCCAGCAATCCTAGAATCCTCTTCTGAGAGCACTCAGCAAAAACTTGTTCCTGGCTAGGTATTAAAACCTTCTCTGCTTGCTTCTGGGCTGAATCCTCTGAGAGGTAGTCATCCGCTTTTTAAATTAAAACAAAAGAAGAAAATCCCCAAAATTACATTAAAAATAAAAGAAATAGGTGATAGCTTAATTTTTATAATTGCAATCTAAGAAAAAAAATTTATTGAAATTTGAAAAGCAAATTTTTATAAAAGTCTATAAAATATAGTAGGTAAAGAGATTTACACCATCTACTAAAAAAACATATAAAGGATATTACTATGGACAGATCCATTTAACTATCATAATCCGTACAATACTAGTCTTTAATAGAGCAAGACACTTAATTTCTGGTTCCAAGTACGTAAGAATACACAAGTATTGTGTTAGACCAACAGGAACTATAATCTCTATACATAGATATGTATCAGTGGAATTCTACTCCGATTTCTAGAATCCTTTAAACCAACTGCAAGGTAGCAGTTGTTCAAAGCAGTATGCTTGGCTGGTTTTTACAAAACAGCTCGCCTGCGTTAAAGACATTTGCAAATATGCAAAAGTGGGTTAGGAATAAAAAAATACAGCTGTTTGTTTTGCATATGAATAGATATTTCTGTGTTAGGGAAAATGAGAAATAATTTTTTACCTGTTGGAGAAACATTATTATCCACAGACAAGTCTGATGCTTGTCTTAAAACAGGTTTCTTTGCAAAGACAGCTTTGCTTTCACTTTCTTGTTTTCCTACTTTATCTTCTGCATGAGGCTGGATTTCATTGCGAGTATCTCCTTTCCCCTAAAAATAAAAGAAAGGCACTAAAAGATTAAAACAAAATTCAAACACCTGCAGAAACAACCATGGAAAGAAGGTGCCAGTCATCTGCATTTGACAAACATTTTTCCTCAAATATCAAACCCTTTTATTGGTTAGGAATTTCTTGATGTATACATGTCTTAAGCTTCCATACAGTGAAAATACATTTTCTATTTTTGCTCGTACCTCTGTGCATAAAATTAATACACTGTAATAGTTTTATACACTGTATAAAACTGTAGGAAACTCGTTCTCCTACCTAAACAGTGCTAACAGCTAGGGGAAACGACAACCCTTTTAGAAAGTATGATCTTTGCCCCTTCCCTCCAACATTTTTGTGAATCGGTGGCCTGTAAGAACATAAGGTGATGCCTTCATCTTTGATGAGCTGGATCTAATAAAAAAACCAAATGAACCAACCAATAACTGTCCCCCTGCCCCCCAACTTCTATGTACAAATAAAATCATTACTATCCATTATTTCAGTTACATATCCAGAATAGGATGTTTAAGCTTCTGAAGGTCACACATCTAATTGATATTAGGGGTTCTGGAAATAATGGGTACTTACATTACAACGCATAAAAGAGCCTGTGCTTGGTTTCTCATCTCTTCCCTTCACTGCTTTATCACCAGTATGACTTTTTGGAGCACCATCTGTGGAAGGACTGGCTGAAACAATGTCATTCTCCGAGAAGGATTCACCTTCTGGTAACATGCAGAGGAGAGCTAAATTTTTCAGACCTGAAAGCAAGAAAGTTATAAAAGCTATTTATTATAAAAGCTATTTAGCTGTTGAGTGGCAAGATAGGCAAAAAGCAGAACTGAAACATTTTGAAAGAGAACTGCAAACTTCCCCTTTCACACTTCTTGGGAATCTCAACTCCATCAAAGAGACATTCCCCATCACGTTCATTTAATCATGTAGTTCCATTAAATAACAGTGATGAACAGGTGGTGACATTTCCCACCTCACAAAGATACCATCAGGGTAGAAGTCTTAATTTAAGAAAGTGTTAGAGATACCTCCCAATAGTGTAAATTATGAAAGGTAAACGACATTTGTCTTAGCTTTTAATCTTCTGACCACTTAAATACTTATACAATAAAACTGTATGTTAAAACCACACAGATTAAATAATGAGTATGCATAAGTGTTTGGTGGTGGTGATGGTATGTCAGCTGTATTAGAGCTGCTCAAAAAAACTACAGTAAACTTATTTGAACTTGAGCCTGTATTTTTTTATACATTCAAATAGTTCTCTATTGTATCACCCTATTTTCTGTAGTACTTCACAAAAATCCTCATTTCCAAATGGACATCATCCTCAGAAACTTATCTCATACCACAAATAAGGTTAAAAAATTCTTGCCAAGAGATGTAGAACAAAAAACATTTTCCACCAAGTTATTTGTTTTTCTTCAAGTCCTTCAGTTGTCAGTAACACGTTAGTAACAGAACATGAAGCTATATTGACTGATCCCTTTAAAACATCTAAGATGGAAAAAAAACCCAACCAAAGAGTTGCCAAGTTGTGTTCAATATTTATGTAAGCATAAAATTAATTTTCTCAAGCACCCTGTTTTCCATGCTCCAGTGACCCTGAATGACACTTGTTCTACATTTGCGTTCTACATAAACAGTTATTCTCAGCGAAGTACACGGTAGCTTCCCCTTTCCTTTGGAAACTTCAATCACAGGCTTTTCTGACACTTGCTAGAAACTATTGTTTCAATGAAGGAGGAGCTGACTCACCTTTTCCGTGCTGTGCTTTCATCAAGCAGTCTCCAATGAGCTGTATGCACTGATGTTGCAGAACTCTGGCATGACTGAGGACCTGTGAATCTAGTTTCTCTCCTTCTACTTCCTCTCCATTTGCCAGATCTGCACTGTAGAGAGTCAAAGCTGCAAACAACAGCCAGGAATAATTGTGGACATATGGCTGGATGAGCCTCTGTCGGTCACTGATTCGAATAGTCACCATTGGATACACTGTGATGCTGTGAGTGGGCAAGTGACTGAAAGAAGAAGGTAAATAATTTTGAAATGCAGCCACTTTCTTGCTAACCAGTGAAGTTAGCAACACACGACACCTTTACAGGAAACTATGAAAAAACCAACACATTCCAGAGATGCAAACTGTAGACCTTCAAGTGCTGTAAACTGTCAGAACCTCACTGACTTCTGTAGTGCTCATTTAACAGAACCTGAACTGTCACAAGAGCTCCTGCTCTAGAAATGAAATTTTTTAAGATCTTTTGTGTCAAGCACTGAAACCTATGTTGTCTAACCACAGCACTGTTCATTTCTATCCTATAATTCAGGGTTGATAACTATATCCTTCTGCAACTTTCACAGCCATGGCTAGAAAACAATTGCTACTGAGTTACTTCAGAGGTTGGGACAGGTTTCCAAACTGCAGAAATTTTTGCTGAACTGGTCCTGTACTTGCTATGTTTCCCCAAAAGACACCAACTAGATGTTCTGATGTCAGATGCAACCCTGTAGAAAGTAGTATGAGAATGACTGATCGTACTTAGTTGCTAATTATCACCTTTCTGCCAAGTGAAGTGGGGGAACAAAATCACATATTTAATACCTGTCAGAGTATTTCTTTGCAGAATAGCATCCATAGCAAAGGTCAAAGTCATCACACACGTTGCAGTTCATTCTCCGACCTATGATAACTCCTTGACAGTGATCACAGGCATACTCCATGTTAACCATTTCATGGTCATCCTCATGTCCTTCAGGTTTAACTCCACCTGTAAAGAAATAAATTTAAGATTTCCTTGTAAATCCTTCTTGATAGAGGATCTTTCTTAGTTTCAAGTTCATGTTCAGATTACGAAAAGAAAGGCTTAACATTTCTAAAATATCCAGAAGAAAAGTTTTTCATTTTATTTTATGTATAATGTAGAAGACACTATTTTGCCATTGAGCATAGGGTTTTAAGGGTGGGTTTTTTTTAATGACTCTTACCAAGAAAACAAGTTTTACATAGATCCATGTCATTGCATTGCAGACAGCGGTAGCGATGCCATGGTGCAATTTCATCACAGCCGTCGCAGGATATATCCACATTTAACAGGTCACAGTAACGAGCAACAAACATATGCATCTAGAGCAATAAATGGACACAATTTACTTGAGTATTATTTTCTGACTTTGAGGAAGCTCTTTTTAGACAAAGCAGAACACTTCCCCTGCAAAAATAGGGATGGGGATCTTTTCATCATTTTAGACTTTTGAAGGCCTACAGGGAGCCAGGGATCCAACTCATGAAAAATCAGTTTAAGCCAGATTCCTTTCTCTCCTTCAGGCTTTTAAAAGTTTCCTATTTAGCCCATCCACAGGTAAATAAGCAAATCATGAGGTCACCTTTCTCTGCTTCTCTGGGTCAGCTTGAGCTATCTTTTCATACCAGGTCTCAAACATTACATCCTGACATTCATCCATCCACTCACAGTTTTGCTTGTAGTCTGCGATTTCATCTTCTTCACTCCACTGACTAAAATAAAAGCAAGCTCAAAATTAAGTTTGAATGCAATCAGGCTTCCCAAATTAGAACAAAGTGCTATAACATGTTAATAAAAACAGACCTGCAGGAACTCCAGTTCACTTGGTTAATAAATGACCATATAGACACCTGCTTCTTGCCTCTGTGACAAGTTCTTAAATAAATTTGGGGACCATAATGCAGAATCAGAAAAATATATGCTTACAAAACTGCTTTTGGCAATGCTAGCCCATCAGGTGAGACATTTTAAAAGCTTTTTGGCTTTCACATTTGCTCGCATGTAAGAAGTACAACTACTATAAAACTGCAACATGCCGGTGTTAAAAATATTTTATATTTATTAAGACAAGAAACAGCATTATCCACCTCCTGGTACACTGCTAAACAACTGAAGTGTTCCGGCAGTAATCAGGTTAAAGATAAAATTTTAATAGTTTTTGCACTAGTAATGCTGCAAAAAAATTCAAATACTTCAGTTAAGCCCTAGGATACTGGCCAAAATTATGCCATACTTGTTAATAGTACTTTTACTGCTTGTTCTAGCACAAAGTTCAGGAGCCTTTCTTGGTAAAAATAGTGTCAATACTTAGCATCATGTGTAAGTTGCATTCTTTGTGACTCACCAAATGATACTGTCATGAATACTTATGTTTTCTTGTGATGTAGTCATAAGAAGATGTGGTAACTGAATCTCAACAAAAAAGGAAAGATCGCTCGGTTCCCAACTCATATCCAAAAGGTGAAGGAGAGTTGTCTGCACACATGATAAGGCAGGAAGCAATGATCTAAATAAAAACACAAGACAATAAAACATGACAGCTCTCACCTGAAGTTGAAATAGCATATTTGGGGAGCAATGATGGCAACCACTGTACACTGATTTTCAGGCTTTACTCTGCATTAAATTAACTAGGTGGCAGAAACTCAGGTTTACTAACACATAAACTTACAAAATTTAGCAAGAAGCACAGCCAATACAATTTAAAATAAAGATGCTATCCTCTCCAGCTTATGCTATAGCCTGAGTATTAGCAAGAGCGTTTGTCTCTTCTCTGCAGTACATTTTCTTGATATTTGCAGGAACTTGTTCTCTCTGAAACCTTTGCCATGTTCAATTGAAAACGGACAAAGGACTTGGAAGTTACTAGCAGGGTAACAGACATTATAGTCAAAAAATTCTCATTTCTTTAGGACACCTGGCTATAAATCCCAACAATTCTAACCAGAATGTTACCAAAACTTGAGCTTTAGCATCAAATCATGGTTGCAGAATTGTGGTATTTATTGTGGAATTACTCTTGCCAAAGTATTCCACAATAAATTTGCTATTTCTAGTATTTTACTGCTAAGCTTCAGAAACAGATTACAGAATTATAACTACAAAATGCAGTAAGTCAAGGCTTTAACATTGATAAATTTATTGTGCTTTCCTGCATAGTATTAATAAAAAGGTAACTTGGCATATTTGATCACAAGATCAAGGCTCCTTATTTAGTTCTGTAAATAAAGCAAAGTATAGTCAAACTTAAGTAAGGAATTAAACAATAAATAACAAATGACATGGGAAGAGGTGAGGAAGAACAGGGGGGGAAAAAAAAAAAAAATCACACAAGTAATGCAAGGAATGTACTGTACCTGTCATTAATAGTACTAAATCCCTTCACAGAATTTACCAGGAACAAAACAAGCTGATAGTAAGACTCTCGAATCTCTTTGTGTAGCTCAGCACCACAGCCTTCTAGGTTTCCAAAGTAGCTAGAAATTAAAGACTCAGTTTAGTATTCTAAAATTCATGGCTACATTTTAGGTAGCATGCTTTGTGCAAATTTTACAAACGGACAATCTTTTAAACACTCCCCACAAATGGAAAAGATGTTAGTTTTGTTTAAAATGCAGTCTGCCACTTTTAAAGAAAAATGAAAGAATCCTGTACCAGGAATCAGCAGTTAAGAACCAAAACAGGAAAAGAGAATATTCTCATGGCACTAACAAAAGAACATTCCTTCAAATTAAAAAAGTGCTTTACAAAAATCTAATCAAGCTCTTAAAGGAAATCAGTGCACTGCAAGATGACCATAAAAAGCCCTTGACAAGCAAGAAACCAGGCAACAGAGTTCAGACACACTGGCCAGCACTGGCCAGACACATGACAGAAATCAGACCTAAATTCATGAACCAGAACAGCATAGTATTAGCTCTGAGATAGCGCTTTCTAGTTGTAGGGCTTTCTAGTTGTCCTGAAAAAACTTCTAAATTATCTTTCCTTAATTAGAACAACAATTGCACATGAATATAACCAATATGATCTTTTTGCCTCTTTTTTTGTGTACGTGCATGCCCTATAACTGGTACATCGCTAATAGCACTGCAGACTTTAGCTTGCATGTCCATCACTTTAGCCTCTAACACATAAGTGGAATACATCACCCCACAATAAAATTTGTCTTGTACAGGTATCACATCCAAAGTTATGAAAATTCACGAACAAGCAAATGCTTGACTAACAAGATATAACATGCACCATTCTTGGAAGACAGTTGTTCTACCAGATAGGTATTACCTTGATTTACAAAGTAAAGTATCACAAAAATTATAAAGATGCAATGCTACATAAGTAATCACAAGTTAAATGGGTTAGATCACTACAAGCTTTACTGGACGAAAAAGAAACCAATCTAGAATTAGAAAGGAACTTAAACTAAAGCAATAACTGAAGACTCTACAATCTTTTTGAGTTTGTTGTGATGTGGTTGGAACGGTAGAGATGTTTCTAGATATCCATACTGTGATTCAACCGCATGATACCCACTGGCATGAATATCTGTAAAACTAAGTCCCACTTGAAAATAATTATTAATTTTTTAAAATGAAGCACGCAAGATATGCATAGTAGCCTGAAAACTAATCTTCAAGTCATATTTTTATTATCCACATGGATTAAAAAAACCAGTAACTTTCTATTGTTTTCAGTATACACGACTGGGAGAACACAAGGACTAAGACATATTAAACCACATGGTTGAGACTTCGTCTAAATAATTACTTACTTTGTAAAATCTTTCTGACAGGCTAGAAGTTCTAAGAGAAAAAGTACACACGGTGGATGAAAACAGTGTGGCTGCCCAAGTGAGTCTAGGCACTGGCGGATTGTCTTGAGCACTTCCATAATACTCTGCCCTTGGGATTTTCTCAAAGCAAGAACCTTTAAAACACTAAGAGCAAAAAACATCTATGAGGACTTCAAAACATTGTGCTTAAAATAACCGAAATAAGTCACAATTCAAGAAGTACTTGACTAGTTTAACAAGAGTTTGGTATCTAAAATTTCAATTGTATTTCAGTAGTGGTATATTGCAGTTGGAGTAAGTGATAAAGCTTCAACCAGAATCCAGCACATCCTCCACCAGTCCAAGTTTTAGAGCCTAAAATAGACAAGCTGTGAACTGGAAGTCTCTCTTTTGATTTACATTTTCAGATTACCAGGTAATTTAATAAGAGATGCAACTACTCTGTATTTGGTATCAAGGATTTCTAGTGCTGCTATACCATGCCTTCACTGTTTGCAGATGAGAAGCAAAATGCCACTGCAAACAGATCTTAGGAAGCAAGACAAGAAACAGCCAAGTAATTGTTTTTCACATTCTGAAGTTCTATGTGATAGAAGTGAATCAAAGGAAATAATACTCCCTACGAGCCCCTACATGGTTGTGAATCACTGAAGTTTAATACAGAAATCTAACAACTATTTACATACAAAACTATTTTCAATGTTATCTTGTGGCTAGAAGATGTTTTATTCCACCTGAAGAGGTCTGAAGACAAGTTTCTGTATTTTATAATTGGCAACATTTTCAATTTGCTTACCTTTCATGTGAAAGTGATTGATCCTTAATAAAATCTAGTATGTTTTTCAATACAGGATATTTCTCCTTCACAGTAGGCACAGCTCTCGGCTCTTCCATTGATCTGAAAGACAGCAGCCTTAGTCTTCCACGGCTGAACTGAGATTTTCGTGTAGGAGTGGAAGGAGGTGATGATATATCTTCTTGCTGTGAAACTGTATTCTCGACAGGCTTACTGTGAAATGCAGATGCTTCTTCTGTTTGGAGGGGGTCTAGAACTTGTTTAATCTTCCTATCAGATTTTGTCATTTGGCCCCCCTCTTTTGAAACAGGATGAGTTACTCCATTGGAAGACAATGAGTGTGCTGCCTGGAAGTCTGCGTCCACAACAGAACCTTTTCTTTGGCATTTGTCACTGACATACTGTTGGGTATCATCAGTATTTTGGGCTTCCAAACTGTCTGAAGCAGAATCTTTCGTCTTTGCTCTTACAGGCAAAAAACTCAGTAACAAAAGGCTCTTCTGCATACAAAGTTTTGCTGCAGCACAAAAATTGGAAGAGTTAAAATTATGACAACAGAACACCAAACTTGCTATCTTCTGCTTAGGAAAAAAAGTGATTTATCTTGTTTCTTCTGAGCTAAGAGAGCTAGAAAATACTGTTTTTCTTATTATATTGATCATGATGCTATCAGTTACTTAATTCTAGATTTCCAAACGCTAAATTTGAATAATCACACTGAACCATATGAAGCACACAGAAGCCGATAAGAACACATTTTATTCTAATAACAATCAACTGCTATTCTAACATCAGTTAATTGTGGTATCTACAAAAATAGATGAACGTTATGTTCAGAACCAGATGACCTAAGTGAGAGGTCGCTCCCTGTAGAATTTTCTCATGTACTATCTTCTGCAAAGAATAGCAGAACACAATCCCAGATAGTTCATGTAATGTATACTAGTTTACCTCTTAAGATATTAAAAGGTAATAGTTGCTAAACTACCTTTTACAGCAAAAATAACGACTAAGATTTACAAGACAATACTCCACTAAACTACCTGGAATGCTTATACATTTGGAAAGGCAACACTTACCAAGAGTTTCTGGGTTCACCTCACTTGCCTCTGTGTTCTGCTTCTCCTCAGTATCATTTCCCCTACCCATCAGGGATTTCTGCTTCATTTCCAACTGCAGATAGGATGTTAAAATAGTTAAAATATGACTCCCCCTGTATATCTGTACAGCAAGACAGTATGAAGACTGCATTGCATTAAAGGAATTTAATCTCAGGAACAGATGACAGTATTTACTATTCCCTACTGCAGAACAAAACACCCCGTAGTCTAAAAGATCAGTACCTAAACTACCAGAGCAGATACCACAGCCTCATACCGAGATGCTCAAGGTTTGTAGGCTGAGACCCTTCCTTGTCTTGTGACTGGATGTGCATCAGCCCTCCAAGAAAAAAGAAGGCTTCCCCTTTACCCCCGCCACTCAAGACAGGATATAAATCTAGTCAATGAGATAAGATTCTCCAAAAGCATCATGTCTTCTAGCTACTGAGTACTGTCAGAGCCAAACACCACCTGCCATGCAACGTGTACAATTCATTTACTCATCTTAACATGCATCTGCACTCATTGCATGTCTAGTGCATCAAGCTGCCAGGAATTCTTACAGGCAGGAAAGAGGAGGGAGGAGGTCACAACATACTAGAACAGTTAATTTGGTAGGCCCACATCTGAAGGGCTCACAAGAGTAGCAGAAAAGCAGGCCATAGACTGAACTAGCTGTTCTCAAAGGCCATGTATGTAGTTGTTGACATTTAGAGTCTCCTACAGACCAGTGAAATCTAAATGAATTTTGGCTCTCTGCAGCTGCAGGGGTTGATGCAGACACCTCTTATAAGGTTGTGAGCTGATGACACCAGCTCTTGACATAAGGCTTATGTTTCAAGGAAAATTACATGCAAAAAACACACTCTGAACTGAAGCCAGTTACTTGCTTGTCAAAGAAGCAATTACTTCCTTTTCTGTTAGCACTGCATTACTGTGAGAACAATGTTTAAGACAGATTTCTTTCTATGCTATACCTCAAAAGAACTCCAACTGCTATGTAAGAATCTTCCTAATTAACAACACACATTCTTGCTGAAAAATAACACAAATTTAACTGATTTTGAATCCAATTCAGTCCTAAATACTCATGATGACACATCTGGGGCTGAGGGAAGGAGTGGAGTGTAAGAATGATTAAATGTTTAAGTTTCAAGTATAGAAGTTAATATATATTCTTCCTAAGTGAAAACAGTTGACCTAGAATCACTGAAGGAAAACATGGTTCCACCCTACTCCTTAACATTGCATTGTAAAATATTAAGGTAAATGACATTAATAGATATCCTCCTGAGTGATCTTACCATCCATATTCTAATTGAATCAGCCAGGGAATATACTTGTGCAAAGTCATCACTCAAAGGCACCTTGCCTCCACTGTTGACTGGAAATGAGAGAAAGAAGAGTCCTGTTTATTTACAGCTCCATTTTTTACACAGCTTGACTAAACTAAAATTATGCTAGACCCTTCTCTTCATCTCTTAGTCAATACTTGGAATTATGCCTGTAAGAGAAACAGCGAATAAAACCTGCCAACTTTCATACATCTTAAATACATAAACTGCACCTTGACAGAGTTATTTGCTAAGTTAAATTATGAATATGTTTCTCATCTCTTCCCAAAATTGATGTCTGCAGCTATGGAAAATAAAAACCTCTCCCTATACATGCAAATATCACTAATGTAAACCAACATCAGAATAATCAAGAAATGCTTAGTATTAACTTAAAGCTCTCTATATGTATTTAGTTATAATTTTTTTTTCTCTTTTGTTTTATGCTATGAATTTCTGGAACGGACTTTCAAGATCAATTTACAGAAATTAAAGACCTGACAAAACAGTTCCCATCAAATGGCCTGGCCTGACAATGACTATAGAGAAAAAGACATTCCTATTCAGGGTCTTCCCTCTCCCATTCCCCCATTTTTTTAAATTTCTTTTTTCCTTCTTTTCAGCATCACTTATACATACTTGACATGGTATAGGTGAACATGGGTGCTGAAATTAGTCTGCCCCAGCAAGACAAACAGATGAAGCTATTAACATAACAGTAGGATGGATATCTTATCCACTGATTAATATTTTTCCTGAGCTACCACAGTTTTAAATCTTACTCAGAAAATTAGATCAATTGTCAGACATAGACAAAACGACTAAAGGCAATAACCACTTCAGTCATGAAGTCAGTCTTTGTGTCAATCATTTTTTACCCATAACTTTATAGCTCAAAATGCAAGATGTTTAGCTTCAAATTTGTGACAGAAAGTGAAAGCCTAAAATGAAACCCTTCAAACGCAAGTAACACTTATTATCCAATACTGCAAACATATCAATAAGCTTAATGGAAGGATTGTGTAAGTTAAAAAGTTGTTCACTTTACTTACTGAAAATATGTAAGTTGTAATACAACAGACATTATACAAGTTAAAAGCAAAACATTACCTTCTATTTAAGAAAAAATTAAAAGTATTTTGAGGATGCCAAGCTTAGTTTCCACAGTATAATATTTTGGGGGGGTAACTCACACCTCCTCCACCCCCAACATTTAAAAACATATATAAGTTGGTGCTGGCTTTTTAGAAAAGATACAATGAGAGTGGAAAATTATATAAGAACCTCTAATTACTGGGAGACACATTGTTCTGAATTAAAACCCCAGAGGACATCACTACTGTCTTTGGGTATAGCCTTGTAAGGCTTAGTCGGTAGCTTATGATAGATAGTTATTAACATTTGGACAGAGCACTGAAGATAAAAGCATATATTAATATAAAACAAACACTCTAGAGATAAGGCTTACCTAGTCTACCTAAATGACAACTTCGTTATACAGAACATCTTTTGAAAAATTGTCACACTAAACTGATTTTTCAAAGTTTATAAACTGAACTATAGGACAGGCTTTTACAAACTTTTAAGTCTTCATTATTAAGATAGTCTAATGTTAAAGTTACCATATTTTTGAAGCTTCTCATATAAATCTGGAGTGAGATACACCAAAGCAGCAAATGTTGAGTTCACAGCTTGATCAACAGTAGAACCAGCAACTATATCTGTCTTTGGGGTCTGTTTTTTACATGCCTGTATAAGTCCTTTGAAAAGTTCAGATTTTTGCCCACTGAAGTCCTGGGCAGGATCTGATTTTGCAAAGTCGTTAAGAAAGTTACGGCAGTCATCTTGGTGAGAGCTCCTAGCCTGGAAAGAATGTTAGAAAACATTTCCTTTAATATTATCTGAAAAATTGTTGCAGTTCATTTCTACAATCAGGACATCTACTGCAGTTGAGCAACCTATCCAATGAACAATGGCCCTGCCCAAGGCCAGGGGCATGAATTAGATGATCTTAGAAGGTCCCTCCCAACTATTCCATGATTCTATGAAAATGGAAACTAATAAAGGGCACAGAACAACAGTTTCTTTCCTCCTTGATACCTGAATTAAACAGCACAAGTGATGACAACATTAGCACAACAGCATATGCTTAAGGATGTATCAACTACTTCAGTCTGAATGAAACTGTGATACACTGGGATTTCATGCCAATGAAACAAAAGCAGTGGTGTAAGTACCTCTTTTTTATCTTGGTGTAATCTACTGCTTTGACTGGCTCCAGGGAGTGCCTCAGGACACATCTGATGCCTGAAGACAGGTTTCCACAGAGGAGAATTAAGAACTGATGTTACTTTCAAAGGAGGCAAGTCTCCTTCACTACCTAGTTCTGCAAGAAATTCAGAAGAGACACTTCAGTTACTAAATATTTTTGTTAATTTTTACAGATTAATGAAAATAATAAATGTTGAACATCCAGTAAGGAAAAAAAATGCAAATAAATTGAGCAAGTAATTTAACAACTGTTTCTCTAATGTGGTGCAGAAAACTGATGTACTCTAACGATAGCATCAATATTTTAGAGTGACAATATGTTACATTACAGAAGGACTTTAACTTAAACATTTTTGTTGTACTTCGAACCATAGAAATTCCCCAATTTGCAAGAGAGTTTAAAAGCCTTTTCTCCTACCAAAGACATAATAATTCACTATATGTAAGCATGCTTATATTAAGAAAGGAAGAAAATATTCTAAGATAAGAACACTTCAGTTAGTTCCCTAAATTCACAGGTAAGTACCAGCCTAATTTTCCAAGGTAAGTACTGACCACCTGATTGCAGCAAGAACTCTTTAACCTTGTTTAATTTCTACAAAGTGGTGAATGAACTGAAATTTAGGAAGCTAGACAAAAGTGTTCTGGTTTTGAAATTAAAGATTAAACAAATCTTTTTTTTTCTTATAGCATCCATCTCATATTTTGTATTTTACTTATTTTCAGTGGCCCAAATACTTACTCGACTTAAGTTCTGGAATTAGCCAAACTTAATTTGTGAATTCAGATCTAAATCAATACCAAATGCTCATGTTAAACTTTTTAAATCATTTGTGTTATATTTTTTTCAGTTTATTGACTCCATATTCACACTGCCAGTACGGGGTGGATCACAGCACTAGGCAGCAATTTTAAAAGAACAAAAGAACAGGAAGAACAGAAGATTGGTCAAACTCTGATATTACTTCATAAATGTAATTCAGCTTAGTATAATTACTTCCAGGTGTTCTTGTCTTCCTAACATTGGCTTCTGAATACTAGAAAAATCAGTGATCCCTGTGACATTCTCAGAGTAGTCCCACAGAACGGCAGCCAAGTTTGCCACAAAAAGTGGGTATAGCTCAATGACCAAACTTTGTTAGGCAGCAATACAGCAAGTCTTTCACCTTCAGTCAAGACAGAAATACAAAAGGAACTTCATTTTCACAGGGGATTTGAAACATAAGGACCTTCTATCTCCTCTTTATCTGGCATCAGAGCTTCTGGAGCTATTAAACGCACTCACCTCGTAGAGATTTCAGCGCCATACTTCGGGAAGCCAAGCGCCCCATCAACCGGGATACAAGAAGCTGTAAATCCAAGCCCCAAGAAACGGCAACATCTGGTAGGCCATAAGCAGTGACGGAAAACTTGTAGCCCCACTCATTATTACTGCTGTCAGAGTGAAAGAGAAACTGCAGCCGTGGGCCAGCCTTAAAGGTCACTTTCTACAGAGCAACAAAACAGTCATTTTGCCAAATGTACATGACAGAAACACATTTCAGGGTAATGAATTTCCTTCAGCAACTGTGTTTTTCAGTATTATGTTCTGTCCATCTTATTTCCCCCACCATCTGAATGAGAAACCCACAATACTAAGCAGGTAAAACTTCTATTCAATAGCTTAATGAGGAATTTTATAGATGATTGAGCTTTAGAAGTCAGAGCCATAAAACAACAGAGAAGCATCCCATTTGAGTAAATGTCATTGAAGAAAGCGTAGCCGCAGGAAGCGCTATGCTCATCTCATGATGTAAAAAATTGCAAGGGCAGTGTGTCAATGAGTAAGTTTTACCCATGTGGTTACTGGCAGTTAAACATGATTATTACTTTTCATTTTGACTGACTGCTCCTTTGATAACAGCAACAAAGAGGGATTCTTTACTCATTCACTCCTTTTATTTGCATCACTGCAGACTTTCTTCCTCACCTCCTGCCCCCCACCTTTGAAAGGGAATAAACATACACACGCATGGAAGCACACATCCTTTTAGACAATAGGTTTTCCATGTGGTTCATAAGAATGTCCTAAGATTGGATATATCACTTGGTTCAGAATTTTAAAGTTGCTCACCTTAGGCCACTTCTCAGTGCCAACCTTTGTATCGTAACGAGTTTTTGCACCTCTGGCATCAGTAAACTCCAGGTAATCATACCTGTGAAAATTGCAATTCATTACTTCCAAATTTGCTTTTTAAGTTTTGGGGGAAGATGTTTGCGTTTGGATTTTTCACAAGTGCTGCATCTCAGTGTACTCTGTCACATCTTTCTGAATCACACCAGCATTGCTTCACGTGACTGCTAAGGAATTCATTTCATGTTTCAATGCAATAGTCCCAGCAAACACAGACCTGCTTTCCTGCAGAACTTTCCCAACCTTTCAGAATTGGTAATGGGTGCTAATTTTAACATCTGGCAATACCTTAACTAAGCAGTAGCCTGATGTATTACCAAGAGAAACCAAGCCGATAGTTCTGCTTAAAGAGGGCAAAATAAAATACCACAAGCACAAACTGTGTGGTCACAGCAATATTAGAAACCCGATCAAGGCCAAAGGAACCAAAATTCATATGAACGACATGTCTATACATTTGCTAGAAGAAGTGGCTTTAAGCACCATAAGTTATTAAAAATACACACTGTGTATTACGCAGGACAATGAAGAAATTGAAATGGTATGCTTGGAGTGCCGGGAGTATTCCTTGCACATTGAAACATGAATTGCTCCTCTACAAATAGAAACTGGAATCTAAGACTGCACAAGATTAAATTACCTTCTTTCAGTTTCACATTTTTCATCAAATTCCACCTCAAAGTAAGTTGCTCCATGACATAGGAAGACTGAGACCTCATGGCAATTATTTTCATAGTTATGAGGTGATTCCATTGTCCACGTTCGCAATACTACAGGCTGTTCTTGCTGCCAGCTTTCCATTTCCATCTGTAGAACAAAAATGTATTCTTGAGATATAAATGTAAAGCATTTAAAAAAAAAAAATTAAAAAACCCACACTAGATATTTCTGTCTATATTTTCAAGTTGCCAGATGTACATACAAACTGGCATTTTAAAAGCTACAGCATTGATTTACACCTAAACTAGTTATAGAGAAACCCTTGGTAATCATGGTAAGGAAGCACTTCTAAAGTAAAATTCATCCATTTTACCGGGGGAGGAGAGAGTCTCACCCTAGAAGTGCCTACAAGTCTCCAATGATAACAAAAGGAGAGTCTGGATGACTAATGCAGATTTAAACATCTACACTACAGACATACACCCTTTATTTGCATCACCACAAGCAGTGAAGCTAAGAGTGTTAAGCACATACAATTTTTAATTTATTTTGGTCTTTATCTTCAGAATCCCTCCTTCCTGTCTACCTTCTAGGCTTCTCAATCCAGTTGCACTTTCTGGTCACTTTGCTCGTCTTCCATATCAGTACAGGTATATTTCTAGTTCTTCACTCAACATTTCATTACACATCCAATGCTTTTAGAAGCTTTCCAGCTCCTTTCAAACACTCACTAACAGAATCACCTGAGTTTTCTATGTCTTTCTTGCAATTTTGCTTTTGTTTCACTGTACTTGATAGTGTCTGGATCTTTATTTACCTTATGAGGCTCACTACAAAGGCTTTTCAGTGGTTCTATCAAAATGCTGAATTCCTGTAGCAGAGTACAGTATGGAATGTCTAAAGTGCAAAAATCCAACAAGAAGATGACCTAGAAGAAAACACAGGTTTCATGAAAATGCACATAACCATAGCCATCCTACCCAGGAATAGTACAAAACCCCAATGTTCACTTACCAGCTGACGAGTTGCCATAGCAAAGACAGAGTTACTTATTTTTTCTACTATTGTTTTGCCACTATATTGAGATAAAAGCGACTGCAAAATCGTTCTGATATTTGACAGGAACTGGCCCACATCTAAAGAGAAAAAAACCCCTTAATAGTCACCTTAAGGATTTGCTACCACAACCTGCTTTATCAAACACTTAAGTGCATGGTGATGTGCACAAGAAGAAAGACAGCAGGAAAGGCATCTGCTGCCCCAAGGCAGTGACATTCAAGAGTGAAAACAGTTCAGAGAAGTTTTCTGTGATATTTCTATTGTGGAAACAAGTCATACTTATCAACCATACTACAAAAAAGATGAGCGATGAGTAATTTAATCAAACATTCCAAGACTGTTTCAACAATCTCAGGGTATCCAGTAGCCTTCCTACACAACTAAGAAATGCAGCTTAAGGAACAAGTGATGCTAGTAATGTTTAGCTACAGCCTTACTCCATTTTTAAATGTGAGACAGGAACACAACATACCTATTTATACACAAATAACATAAATATGAAATAATTTTACATAAAGTTACACCTCCATTAAGTACTTGGCCCAATTAACTACTCAATACTGAGCTGCTGCATTAAAAAAAAAAAAAACAAAACAAAACCCAAAAAAACCCAAACAAAAAAAACCAAACTACTGTAGCAAAACACCCCTTAGAAGTGCCCAGCTTCTTAAGTAAGTTCCTTTCTTCTTGCTATCACAAACATCTAGGAAAATACATATGACCAGACAGGAACTTATCAAAACAAGGGACATTTAAAGAAACCGAAATGTTCAAATGAAGGTCTGAAACTGTTTGTTGTTTGGGTTTTTTTTCAGTATCTGCCCCCCAAAACTTACTGAAATGTTTTCTGAAGATTGTCCCAACATAAAATTATCAGTATGGCTAAAATTCTAAGTTGCTCAATATGCCTACAAATTCCTTCCTAGAGAGATTAGAAATGCTGTGACAGTTATGAGTATGCCTCAGGCAAACACTGGTGAACACTTATTATACTGCAATTTGCAAAATCACATTTTGAAGTCCTGTATTACACCACACTTAATTCTGTATTCAATTCCAGCACTTACAGTTTTTAAGTATTTCTACTGCAAGATCCTTGGCTGAATTATCGCTACCCTTAAGTTGCAGGTAGCACCATGAAAGGAGGCTACCTTGAACAGACCAGAATAAGGAAGACAAGACTGTGCCACTCTCTTGCTGTGCAACATCCAGCATCATCATTTCACACTGAAAAATAAAGAACGTAACAAAAGGACATCCTCTTCAGCTGCAGAACGACACACAATATACACTAAGTAAACTGTGATGGACATTATCATCCCACTTACCCCACAAAAAAAGATTAAATGCAACTGACAAGCAGCATATAATGCCATGAAGCAACTGATATATCTTGTTTTGATAAATCGCAATTTTAAGTAGGAATAGCTATGAGTCACTATGTTCTGAGCACATTTTTTTCTACATATGTAAATGACCCTCCTCCACTTAACACCTTCCTTAGTGGCATGACCAGTTCTAACCTCTCAATATGGGATGATTACTTCTGTTTCCTAGTGTTGATGGGGTGCCATAAAGTCTTTTCAATGCTATAGAAAAAGATGTTCTTATACATTACTTACCCTACTATTATGAGATGCTAATGCTTAAAGGAAAATACTTCAACTGGTTGGAAAACTTTTCCTACAGACATGAATAGCATGAATAGTTTTATCCAGAAGGACAGGAAAGCTAGTTCTTTAGCATACATCTCAGGCATGCAGCTTGTGTTTGAATGCACATAAAAATCATGGCAAAGTAGGAAGAGGAATAGAGTAAAGATCGTTACCTCTCTTGCTGCCACTAGCAGAAGGGTATCCATGACTGACAGCACTTCACTTATGTCAAAATTTGCAGAAACTCCTTTCTCTGGTAATAATAGGAGTCCACCTGGATCTTGATCACTACACAACAACAAAGATCTTACTAACCAACAACAAGTAGCACAGTTCCAAAACACATATTTAGTTATCCTTGTGACCAATCTGTAGAGATCCTACTGTGAAATTACTATGAAAAACCAAAAGTTTGGGTTCTGATGACTCCAGACTGATTATATCAATACCAACCATCACAACGGACAAAAAAACACTTAAAAAATTGGAATACAGCCTGGTAGAAGCTTAAGAGCAATATACTGTGATTTCAGCACCAACCTTGGACAATGTTTTATATAACTATTCAGTTAATAAACATATTAAAGTAGTAGTATTATCCTTTCTAAAGCAAAGTCAGTTGATTACTTTCGAGAATTATTTTCCAGGGGAATAACATTTCTAAAAAAGGATTAAATATGAACTTATTAACAGATGTGAGGTATCAGACAATTATTTTCAATTTCAGGATCCCTTACCTGAAGTGGGTACACAAGGATCTGAACGCAAGATGTACAGATTGCTTATGTTCTTGCTCTGTGATGTTTTTCTAGAAAAGGAAAAAGATTTATTTTTTATGATACGTTCTGTTTCCCTCCTCTGTGAGAAAGAATTCTAATTTCTGTGCTCTACTATTCATTTTTGGTAAGAAAGGCAGGGTTAACTCCTCCTTCTTTGGATAAGCTGCAGAGAGAGAGAAGGGGGAGGGTAAAAAGAGGCAAAGAAAAAAAAAAAAAAGGTTTTTACTTTAATGGGACAAAGTATAGATTATTTGACAACAAGAACTCAGATTTGTCCTCTTTTCTGCATAAAGAAAGCAGGTACTAAACAATCAATTTCTCATTTAATCGTTTACCATCATGGTGAAGAGCTGGTGTCGCCTGGTCTGTCTATCTGGGAAAAAGATTGCTGCTCCACTGAGTAAGGTGTTCTTAACTTCCTCTTTTAGCATTTTCATTGGCATGAAGTTACTGTCCCCCATATCCACTACTGCTCATACAAAAAGGAAACAAAATTACAAGTTCAAATTAATACTCCATCTAATATGTTAGAGGCAGAACTAAATTAAATGTGTTACTTTACACAACTTCAAGCCCTTGCAATCCCATTATACACACAGAAAATGGAGGGAAATTTTTTGACTTCTAGCAAGAAAGGTTTTTCTAAGGATCCATTTATTCATTGAGTAAATTAATTCTAGGAACATTAAGACTTGACAATTATCAAAGCTCATAAAGTTTTCAAGATGTGGCAGATTCTATATAAACTGGTTTATCTCCAGCTTGCTTTCCAGGAGACTGTTAGGTAATTAACAAAAAAATTACACTTGAATAAAGAGGGTGCCATCCTACTTCTGATGAAATCTAATGTGTAATTCCCATTCTCTTCACTGGCTCCAGAACCTTCCCTGTGTTTCTGTGAACCTTACAGGCTCCTTGTAAGATCATTTATATTTATATGAAATATCAGAAATAAATGAACCCCAGTAACATTATATTAAAGGATCACATTCCCTGCTGGTTCAAGCATGTGACATGTTCCAAAGAAGTTTTCTGTTGCACCTGTTTCCAGACCACATGTTGTCAGAAAGTCTATAAAACTATTTTATAGGGTCAAGGAAAATTTCACTGTGATCAACTAATTAGCACACACTGACCTGAAGAAGAAACAAAGGAACAGTAGCTGACTTGGCCTCTAGGAATACATCTCTTTTCCTAAATTGTAACTGTTGTAACACACTTGTAAGCCAGAACAGACAAAGCAGTTAATATATTCAATATAAATTACCTTCACACAAATGTCTATAAAGCTCTTCTGCAGCTTCTGTGTGACCAGATGTTTTGTTCTGAGAAGTTTCTTGAGGTTTAGCATTTTTATTGTCTCCAATAAGTACGGAGAAGCAGCTCTGGAGAAGCTGCAATAGCAGTGTTTGAGCAAAGATACATTCTTCCCTTGGGCTGTAAGAAAACATAAAACTAACAGAAGCAAAAACTAGAAAAGAAGCTCTTTTGCACCAGATAATGCTATGAAAGTCACTACCTCAGATGGATAAAAAACACCGAGTAGAGAGCACATGGCCAAAAAAAAGTATAGCTACCAGCTAAATTAATCTACATCTTCTCAAGCTTCTACATAACATTATAGTTAAAAACACATATGGCAGCAGCAAGAAAATGTTATTTATGTAAATGATGTAGTTTAGGAAGAAGAAACTGCTGCAGCTAAACTAAGCATACTTTATTTATACATACACACACAGATTAGTGCTTCACACACAGTAAAGAAGTGACTTACTTTTGGTGAAGTTTATTGTAAAAATTCCAGAACAGCTGCAAATCAAGGCCTGTGAAATCTAAAAATGACTTGTATTTTAATCCACTCTCCTTCTGTTGAACCTTAAAAAGGCAAAGAAAATGCAGGATTGGAAAATTAACTCTATACAGAACACATTTATAAAAAGCAAATCCCTGAGCACTGGGCTTAAAGTAGCCTAGTTTCCCATAAATTTGCAGCTAACATGAATTCCAGTATAAGTTCTTTCATGGATATTCCAGTGTCTAAATGTGACGGTTCATGCTGAAACCTTCGCCTTCACAGAGCTACTAATAAGGACTCTCTCTCCTCTTTCTAGATGTCTAGTCCCCCATCCCTGTCCTTCACCATCAAAAGACTTTACCACCTCTACCTTTTCTTGACCCAAAGTAAGTAATAGCTTGTCACAGTTTAACCCCAGCTGGCAACTAAGCACCACACAGCTGCTCGCTCACCGCCCCCCCCAGCAGAATACAGGAAGAGTATTGGAAATGTAAAAGTGAGAAAACTCATGGGTTGAGATAAGAACAGTTTAATAATTGAAATAATAAAATAATAATAATGTAGTGAAAAGGAAAACAACAAGGAGAAATAAAACCCAAGAAAGACAAATGATGCAAATTAAAACAATTGCTCACCACCAACTGACCGATGCCCAGCCAGTCCCCAAGCAGCTCCCCCTGCCTCCCCCAACCTTCCCCCAGCTTCATATGCTGAGCATGATGCCATATGGTCTGGAATACCCCTTTGGTCAGTTGGGGTCAGCTGTCCCAGCTTTGTCTCCTCCCAAATTCTTGTGCCCTCCCCAGCCTACTCGGTGGTGGGGTGGGGTGAGGAGCAGAAAAGGCCTTGGCTCTGTGTAAGCCCTGCTCAGCAACAACAAAAACATCCCTGTGTTATCAGCACTGCTTCCAGCACAAATCCAAAACATAGTCTCACACTAGCTACTATGAAGAAAATTAACTCTACCCCAGCCAAAACCAGGACATAGCCAAAATGAGACTGCCCATCGATCAGAATCGAAGTTGAAAAGGCAGAGATGCATGCACTGTATGAACAAAACATGATTTTGACACATATCTTCAGAAGCAGGGTACCTCATGCTGACATACATCAGCACATACCAGCCACATCTCTTAACTGTATACATCTCACCCTAGATATTTACAGAATTATTTCAGATAAGAAGAGGACATGTTTTAATCTCTGCAACCTTCCTAGCCACCTCTCTATGCATTTTTCCAAATGCTTGCTTCAGAAATAGCTACTGTATCTAATTGATAGTAGAGCATCCTCCTGTTGCATCTACTTCACCCAGCATTGTAACCTGATGCTGAAAAATGGTTCTTAACTCTCTTCTGGACCCAAAGTGAGCATATTCCTAGTCAACTTCAGTAAACATACACAGAATGCTATTTTTCAGAAACCACTTTTTCTCTCCACAGCTTGGTTTTAACATTTATTAGTATCTAATACCAAGACTTTTCTTTATCCGTTCACAATTACTGTTAGCATAGCCTTATTACTTTTAGCATGGTAAATACACGCTTAAAAAGAACTAAGAAGCAAAAATACCAGGTCCTGCGCCAGCTGCTGGATGAAATGAAGCGTCTTCAAGAGAAGAGTTGTGCCACAAACTGTATTGCCATCAGTTTTCCTGCACTGCAAGCAGTTCATGCTCCTATTGGGCTCATCTCGCATAGGCCGAAGATACCCAAGAACATTCAGGCCCTGAACTCCAAGCCGTTCTGCTGTGTCTTGTCTTGTGCACAAGAACTTTATCATCAAGTACTAGAAGGATATAAACACAGCACAAGATTTGGCTTTAAAAGCTAGTACAAATTTGGCTTTTAAAAGACATGAGTGCACATGTGAGGAGACTGCAGGTGGGGCTGTGGGGATGAGCCTTATTCCCTGTCAATCACCTCCAGAAGTTTAAAATACTGAGCCTGAGATTCAGGCTAAGCTTGAACTCTCCCCATGTCCAAAAAACTCACAGTGACAGTTCTGTGACCTCTACAAGCATCTGCAAAGTTAGTTAATTCATTATCAGTTCCATTCATTCTCTGTATTCTGGCTCTATAGCTACAGCATTTCTGCAGGTTAAAAAATTATTAGCTGCATTTAAAAGCAAGCAGAGAATCAATACGTAATATTTAAAACATACTTTTATGCAATCTGTCCACAGTGAGGAACAGAACACAAAGCTGGAAGGAACAGCAAGTTCTGCCATCTAAATGTACTCAGTAACTGCGCACATTCATAAGTGTCAGGGACGAAGGGTTACATAGACAACAGCAGAATGTCTTAGCAAGCAGTGACGGTTTTAGAAAAATTCCCAGCTGACTTAAAACTGTGCCACCACTGCTACTCATTTCCACAGTACAAAAAAGGATGGGGGAACTATGCAACAGCTGACTCCAGAAACAAGGTAACTGCAGGGTCTGAAAAGCAAAATTTCCTACTTAAGCACTACAAATCAAAACCCATATTCTGCCACTCTTGAAACAGAAAAGTCCCACACTGCTCAAGGAAATCAACCTAACTGATGGAACTGCTTAGTAATTGTTTGTCCCTTAAAATAAGAGTTGAAGAACCTGACTTTGAAAGAATAAATGCTGTAACTATGCAGTAGTTAATTCTTCTAGATATCAGAATAAAGCAACAATCATGTAATTATTTTTAGAAATATTTCCTCATGATAAAACCAGTAGTCTTCACGTTATCACATAATTTTGCATTAAATTTGATCCTGAAGCACCATTTAACTACAGCTGTGCACGTGTACATACAGAGAAAAAGAATAAAACTCAGAGGACAAAAGTCAAATCATCCATTTAACTAGAAGTCCATTGATTTTTACCTGCACCCAGAAGAGTTCTCCTCACACAAAAAAAGACTTACGGTTATTTCAATTGGCATTACAACAAAGCACAGAGATGAGCCTCTGCTCACTGTGACTGGGCCAATGAATTTTCATGGTTTCTTACTTGGGAAATTCTGCATTGCTGCATTTTGACATCAACTTCATCCCATTCTTCTTCCACTTCAAACCAGCCAATAGGATCATCATCTCCCAAATCATCACACGAACAACTGCTTCTATGTATAAAGGAATGCAACAAACTTTGTAAAGAAAAAGTTTAAAGAAACTGCAAAGCTGTTGATATGCTACCAAAATATTTTTTGCATGTTATGGCTACAAAGATGAGAGAGACAACAGAAACTTTCACTTACCTTGCATCTGCTAGAGTTTGGGTAAGAAAATTAAGGAAATCTTTTTAATCACGGTCCCTAACGTACCCTCACTCCTATGCAACAGTTTTGAGAAAGTAATTTAATAAAGGCTAATTAACATATGATCTTCCTATAAATTGTTTCTGTTATCTGTGATCTTCAGCTCAAGTAGACAGTTTGTTATACCCCTTTTTAAACAGGTCTTTAAATCAAGAGGCTTAAGACAACACCTATATACATATTTCCTCAAACACACCAAATTGAGGGTCATTAAAATCAAACAAGTAACAATTAAATGATGCATAATTTTTAAGTTATTTGGAACAATTTTCAGTAGTTCAAGTGGCATTGCAAAAATATCTAACATAACATTTATTTTCCATGTATTCACTACAAAATTCCACCTATACCTGTTCTTTAAAAATTGTTTGAATTCCCGCAGCTTCCATTTGTCATAGCTTTCAAATCTTTTGAAGTGCTCCTCTGCATGGAACTTTTCTGAAGCACTATTATAAGCGAACACTAGCCCACATTGGGCCCCAATAGCACCTCTTCGGACCTAAAAGAACAAATCCAGAGCAATGTATTAAAAAGCTGACAATAAAAGAAGGTGTTGCTTTCAAAGAAAAAAAAAAATTATGGAAAGCAGCTAAATACTGACAATACTGATCTCTGGAATTGCACTTTTCACCTAAAGAAAAATGAAACACTTTTAGAGAAATGTTATGAAAACCTTCCTAACTCACTGAACCAGGATCATGTACATGGTTACTATTTGCTATTTATCACTCTGCTAGCACTCTAACATTAACTGCACTCCACATATTAATTCTCATTCTAATTTTGTATACTTTTTTAATTTAAAAAAAACCAAACAAAACTAAAATTATGTATCCTAGTATCGCTACACTGCAAAACAGCTTAGCTGCCTCTCCAGCTCTAACTAGAATTTACTTGCCAGAAGTCCATCCATGTTTAATTCTCTTTGACATTGAAATACGCATCCTTGTTCCAGGAATTAAACTACTGCTTTGCCTTAAATAAATAAATTCAGCTGCAGAAATCTCACTGAAGTTTTGTCCTGTCCATAAGATTTAATCACAAGATCTCGCTTTTAAACCAGATAAAATCGCACCAAGTGTTCAAATTACACTGATGTCTCTAAAAAGAATTTGCAAGACCCTACATTTAATCTGAACTCACATGCTATATATCTTGAAATCTGCTATTCACAGAGTTGAAAAATTATTTTAAGTATAAGGTATATAATCCTACAAATCAATCCATACTCTTTAGAGAGAAACCATACACCTAAGGCTCACTGGCTTGAGTATATTACAAGATACAGACAAAAGCACTAGAAAATAAATGTCTTTACTACACGCTTGTGGTACCCTGAAACAACTTAAGACCTCCATTTCCTTAACTTCCCTGTGACTTAGATGAAAGTAAAACTCCAAAATAACACTATTGCAAGACTAATTTAAAAGTTCAGTTCACACACACAAAAAAATTCTAATTCAACTCAACTATTAGGGAAAAAAGCAAGCCTTCTACTTGAAAAGTGCAGAGGAACTACATACCTTTATTCTAATTTGTGTCACTTGAAATGAAGATTCAGTTCCAGCAGAAAGAATTATACTTGCTCTGGTCTTCCCAGTTTCAGTAAGAAAACCTAAAGCAGCAGTAGGAATGGAATGAGGTTGGAAGGACTACTAGTACAAGGTGTTTGAAAGAGAACACCAAGATTGTGGACTAAAGGGGGGAAACAAAAACACTACGCTTTTCTAGTGAAATGTTCATTAGGAGATGTTTCCAAATAAAACAGACTCTCACAGAGTACACATGGGTATCTCCAGAAAGTGTCTCTCCAGGGAACGCAGTATCTACAGCTATTTCAAGAGTGTTTCCCCACTGAAGCTTTCTAGTAACTCACAAAATTTTGGCTTATGGCTCTGTTCACTGATATAACTCCCTGTTCCTCAGACTGTGATCCATAAAACATCAGAAGACAATCCACAAAACTAAACTCAAACAATAAGCACAAGCCAAAGGAGGGGTAAATAAGCATTTAAGATGTGCCAAATTTTCTATCACAATAGCTTTCATTTACCAGTAGCACTGCACAAGACAATACCTGATTTTTATTTTTTTTTAAAGATTAGGTGGCGTTTCACTTAAAAAGGAGGTCAAGAAACACAAATCTCTTTGTTTAGGTTGCATCCAGTACATAAAAACATTGCATTAACAAAGACAGGCTTTAAAGAAGAATTAATAGTTACATACACTCAGTGAAAATTTCAGTGATTTCTACCATCTCTCTCTATCAATATTTGGGAAACTAGCAGTGAATCATTCATGACTTTAACCCACAAAATGTGCTCTAGTACAATTTTCTTCACGACAACTCATTGCTCACTTCCACGTAGAATATCAGTAATTCTCCCCAAAATCCAATCTGTTGTTTGTTTGCTTTGACAATAAACTGGTTCCTGAGAAATTCACCTTGTTGTAAAATAGAATTTACATGTTGGTTTGGTTTTTAATTATAGATCTTCTGTATCATAAAACTGTTGAGTAGTACCAAATACATAGGCTACAGCACCACAGCCTTGTTAACAGCCTTTGTGTCTAGTTGAATATTCTGTATTTCAACTCCAGGCTCTTACCATCCCCAGTCCATGGCTCTACAAGCAGGTTTTCAGGCCCCGATTTATCTTCTTTTCCCTTTACATCACATGCTTGCAAAGTTAGTCGTAATGGTTTTCCTAAGTAAGAAAACCAACAAGTTTATCAAACTCATAAAATGGAAAGCCTATTTTCCAGTTTTAAGTTCTTCACACAGAAAATAAATGAAAAAAAAATACAACACTATGAGATTTTTACCATTGTCAGAGAAAAAAGAGGGAAGAAACTGGAGTATAAGAAATACATTAATCTGAAATAGCTCAAGTTTTAGGTACAGACAGAAGGACAATGAAAACCACAACAACCGATGTTCCTTCAACTAGGTACACACTTTGGAATTCACAATACATGAAACACCACTCTTGCCTTGCAAAAAGCAGCAGCTACTCTGGGAAAAAGGAAGCAATTTCCAAAACTTTTGAAACTAAATACTGATACTATAAAGTAATTAATGTATTCTTTGGCACAAGCCAAGAAGTCCTGACAAAAAAACCCACACTAAAAAGCAAGCAAAGGGAAAAATTCTTCGACTAATGATAATCTCAGAAGTTGACACCTGAGAAAATACAGATTTATCGAACAAGTACAGTTGATACAGCAAAATCTTACTGCCTTATGTCAGACTATGCACAGCTCTACACTTATGACATAGTGGGATTAATTTATAAAAGTGAAAATAAAAGAAATTTAAATAGATGCTAATGACATTACATTTAAAACACATCTTAAATCTATGCACATCTGCAAGAACGGCCACTTACTGAGGCTAAACGTACAAAAAAGTGCGTTACTGGAAGAATAAAAATACTTGATGTTATTTTCCTTTTATGCAATACAAACACTATCACCATCTTGATATAGGGGCACTATCTACAAAGTTCATGTTTCCACCCTCAAGACGATGCCACCTGGTTCAATTCTTAGAGCACAGAAAGCTGATCTAATCACAAACTTTCAGGGCAGCTCAGCTTCACAGGCTATCTTCTCGGTAACAGTTGTTAATTCAGAAGTCTTGTATAATTTTAAACCCCGCCAAACAACAAGTAAAACAACTCAAAGCTGCATATTGTCTTATGTATAGTAAAGGATCCGACGATTATTCATTTACCGTATTTATACAGCAGGTTCTGTCTAACTGTTGCCATGGAAGCGATAAGGGATGAAGCCTTGTATGGAGTGTCCAGATGATCCGTGATTGTACAAAGGGAACTTATCACTTTAGCAACACTCCCCCTGGCTAAGGCAAAGGCCAAGAGTGTAAGTTCAACCTCTGGAGTAGTACAACAACTGGGGAGGGAAAAAAAAACAACAGTATGAAAAGAAAACTTAGGACACTTTGTTTTTAAATAAAGACAAATAATGCTCACATGGAAAAAATTTAAGGTGTCTGTTTCTTAGTGTCTTTAAGTTTTTCAAGATACTGAAAAAAGAGCAGGTGAGTAAAAATGAGGTATGTTTGCTATACAAATTCTTCTAAACCACTTTCCACTGCATCAAAATACATCAACACAGTCTCACCTTGTTATTCTTATAAGGAAGCTATCGACTTCTTCCAAAACATTTGGAGATAAGAAGCTTGAAAAATCTGTAGAGCCCGGTGTTAGGGATAGAGGTGGCATGTGTTGCAGTGCTTTCCTAGTAAAAGGGACAGAATATAACATCAGGAAACCAGACAGAATCAGAGAAACCAGCCTTCTAAAATGAATTAGATCTTTGAATCTTCACGCTTTTTATGAGTAGGTCCCTACAAATAGATTCTGAATGCAGAAAATCTATTTACACAGAGAATCTGTTCAAAAGGTAAAAACAGTGTTGCATTCTAGGTGAGGAAAGTTCAATGACTGCTAGGTAATCTTGAATCTCAGCCTCATAATCTCAGATTTAATGAGACAAATAAATCAAGGGGTTTTGAATTAAATCTGTGACAGCAACAGAAACAACTTAGTGTCCAAGTACTGCTTCATTTTAAATAGTTCTAGAATTGAGTAAGAGCCTGTTAATAAAGTGAAAATTACTTTTAAATTCTTTCAGAACTATTACAGAAACTAAGAGAGAAACTTGTTAGCTCAAATGAGAATTTTTGTTTGATTTACTAAGATAATGTAATAACCCCTAAAAATAGGAATTCTTAACTGGTTTCATCAAAATCATTCTATCCAATACTAAAGTTTGGGGTTTTACTTGCTAATTCCAAACATTGAATTTGTAATTCCTGAATGCATATTTTTAGTCAAGACTTCTTCATAACTTTCCCAGGTTTTACTAGCTCCGGATCCATGTTATATTTCTAACAAATAATCTAAACTGCAGCAAGACTGAAGGCTCTCAGTTTTAGTAAAGCTTGGAACTATGAACCTTCCTCAGATGTAAGCATGTATAAAGTTATCTAAACTTTAAAGAGGTTTCACATATGACACAAATTAAGGATAGGCTTAATGAACTTTAGCCCACGGTATTCATTAACCTAACGACAGCAGTGCTCTTAAGTGGTGGCATCATGCTAACTAAGCTCTATAAAAGTTGATGTGGGTGTGTAGTGATTTTATCAGGATTCCAATCCTTCAAGTCATCGAGAGAAGTGTTTGGCAGCCAAACAAGGAAATGTTACACAGAAAACGGCCAATCACCTCAAGCAGACATCTGCACAGAGATACTGCATGTAGTCAACTATATACCCACATAATGCATGACAAGGCATTACACAAGCAAGAATTTGCTGAAAATTAAGCTTATTAAGTTCCACCCACAAGTGGAATGTGTCCAATATTTATAATCAATAGGATTATAGAAAGAAAATGAATTAGTTTTAGGCTTCTCGAAATTATTACAAGTCAAAGGATCGGTTAAAAATGTATTTTTCAGTGTCCCTTCAGTCACGGCTTAACAACCAGATTAGATACAACAGCCAGGAGAATTATACTTGTTCCAGTATGTGCAAATGGATAAGAGAGAAATATCAAAATTTAAACAGTGTGATAGCTGAAAAAAATCTTTAAACACCTTAACTGAGGGAGTGGAAACCAGTTACACAAGACAGGTTAGTTTACTAAAGCTAGAAGTATTTTTAAAAAAAAAAAAAAAAAAAGGCACACCACGGAAGTTTGGTACTTACTGAGTATTTTGTAAAATAGTGTGAATGAATGCCGGATTTGTTTCCATGGAAGCTGTTACCAGAGAGGTTAGCAGAGACCAGTACCAGATAGCTGAAGCATCGCACACAGAGACGCCCACCTTCTTAACTCTTTGATAACCGACAGCCCTGAGTCCATGGATTCTAGTGTCACATCCATCACTAAGGCAACGCTTGATGTTTATCTGTACATCTGTCAAAACACAACATAGAATTTTTTTCCCCATTTCTTCTGCTGGATTAGATCTAGAAGAATCTAGATATTCAAAACAATAATTACTGCAAAACCTCTTAGAAAAATAGCAGCAGATAACAGTACTCCCACATACAGACAACTATACATGTTTCTTCACTTGTGCACCCTATGCTTTGGAAAATTTAGCCTTTGAACGGCCTATATGATCCATTACATATTGTATGGCTAGAAATTAGGAAAAAAGCAGTAAAAGACCCTCGAAGTGAAAAATAGATTATAGATTATTTCCCCAGTACCTTTTACCTCCATACATAGGAAGTGTCTTGGCAGTGGTAGTGGAGAAGATAGGGAAAAAGAGTAAAGCCTAAAAGCAAATTTTTAAGTTACATAGAAATTTTCACACCAGTTCTTGACCATTTTGCATAGCTAACATTGTCCTAGCTACTTTTGAGGAACAACATCCTTGCTGCCTGCTTCTGTGGCAGAAAAAGTTAATCTTAGTGAAAAGCACCTATCTGAGCTGAAGGGACAAAATTTCTGAAGCTGCAGAAACCATCTTAGGAAGGAGCAGCTTTCCTCTGATGGATTCCAACATAGCACCCACAGATCTACCAGACTTAAAAATAACACTACTTAAAAATACTTAGCATAAAACCTGCTTTACAAAAATCATCTGACCAACTTCAGAGTTTTGTTAACAAAAAAAAAAAAAAAAAAAAAAAAGTTGCTCAAAAGCAGATTTTTTGCTAGATACTATTATCCAACATATGCTTTCACTCTGCAAGCAAAGATATTTTAAAATTTTAAATTAAAATCTTCAAATTGAGAGGGTAAAACTGCATCTTTAGTCATTCTCGCTCTTCAACCCTTAGCCCAAGTTACAGACAGATTTCATGAGAAAGACTCAGACGACTCTCTTACAGCCTAGAAATTAAACTACAATTAAAGCAATTTCTCTGACCCAAGGACGAGGTCAAAAGTTTCTGCTCTAATGACTGCCATTTCAGCACATCATTTTATGATCTACCCAACCTTTCACCTTCAAAAAAGCAGCAAAACAATATACCAATGGTATCTTTATTGACTCACACATCTGACTAATGTTAGCGTTTTCCAACAGTGTTACGTAGCCAGTGATATTGCTTGGAATGTGAACATCTCGGACCTCCTGAAGACTGCTGGCATTCCTTCCCACTGCCACTGTAACTTGCTGTGGCATGTAACTCTGGTCATTGGCTGCCACCGCAATGGACAGATGTCTCAAAACAACATCTGGTTTCATCTTTAAACTGCAAAGAAAACAAGATAAAACAGTTCTTGCAAAGAGAAGATAAACCAAGCACTTTTAGCTAAACTTCACTCAGTTTCCAATTCTACAAACATAAATATATTCACTGGAAATTACCTAATGCTTCACAGCCATTACCAACACCGTATCATGGTGGATGAGTTCAAAAATTTGTATTTGACTTAAATGACAGTCACCCCTGATAGACTGTAGAATTTTCTATTGTGCAGCTTTTCAACTGAGAATTCATTCCTCAGGAATAAAAATGTAGTGTCAATAATGACCAAAATGAGATTTTTTTTTTTTTTTTTTTTTTCAAAAAGCATACATTCTTAGATCTACTACCAAAAAACCACTAAACATTTCTCTTTCATGGAGCAGTAACTTTATAGGCAATGGCAAAGCACTCCTATTCAAGTACTAACCACTGCATCTATAACAGAGTTTGGAAAGCTTACCTACAAAACAAGAGTATGTGTCAGCATGGAAGATGCATGCATTTTACAGGTGAACACTTTTACTTGGTGATTAGGTCTTTAAACTTTATGCAGATTAACGATTTTTGTTTTCAACTATATTCATCTGTCACTCATTAATTCCACAATTTTTTTAAATTATGGCCCACTTGCTGTAAAACTTAAGGACTAACTACCCCAAAACTCAGCTGTATATTGCTGTGTCACTCACCGTATCCAATGTGAGCGAGCACTGCCATCCGACTGCCAAAAGGATGTAGTTTCTCCATTTGTCATCTTGTCAATATCCGCAGAATTGGATGAGGTTTCTATGTGAGTATAGCACTTTGTGACAGACTTCAGTTTGTCCAACTCCTGATTACCATTCAAGTCACTGGGGTAGTCTGCAAAGACAAGAAATCACTCATAATATTCTTCTTTTGCTTGTTTTGAGAATTATTATACCTTTATAATAACTATCTCATATAAAATAACTTGTTGGCACAGAACACAGCTCCTGAAGAAGTGTTTCTGACAGAAACTAGAAGACAGCAAAGTTTCATTTCAGATGAAATCACAATAATCTCAATCTACCACTTGCAGTATGAAAACGCCTACTTTGTCAGGAGTTCAATAGCCTTTATCTCCTCTTTTCATTACTGGCCTCATCAGTGCTTTATTATTATTATTATGGCAAAATACAAACTGATGAGAGGAAAAAGTAAAATACGATGGAGAAAACCTCAATGTAGCTATTCTAGGGAAGGAACAAAGCAGACTGTTTCCCCAAGTAACATGATCCGTTTCAAAAGAAGTGCAGAGATCTGAAAATACCGAGTTAAGCAGTGAAGAAAAGGAGCCCTCCCTCTAGGGAAACCACCAGGACAGTCCCACCTGAAATACAACAAAAGATCCACTACCTCCACCCTAAAACAATAAATTATTTTTTAATACTGCACAGTCAACTTCAGAAAACATTCACCTTCACATGGAAACTAAGCTTCCAGCAACTAGTAGAGATATTTGACTGAATAGAGAATATTGTACATTAGTAATCATCATTCTGAAAGAGGTCAGGAGAAAGATGGGAAACATCCCAGTGTGTTACTCAGATTGCTAGGCAGTTAGGAAATCCATTTACGTGCCTCAAAAAATTTCAACAAAACCACCACAGAAGCATGCAGATCAGCTCCATAAAAAGTCACGCCTGTTGAAGATTAAACAGCAAAGAAAGCTTTTTATTTTATCTGTAATCTCTTCTTCAAGCTACAGTTACACTACCATCCTGAAAAAAAAAAAAAAAGAAAAATATTACATACCTCTCTCTTTTAAGAGAAGTCGATCTAAAGAATCCTTCAATACAGAAGACCGCATAGTACAAATATTGTTGAAGTACTCCAACACTGGGTAAGGGATGGCCGTACTAGAAATCCGATTCCGGTGCAAGAATCTCAGTATCATTGAAGCATGAAGACCAAGACGCTCTTTTGATTCAGAAAATATATCAATAAAACCTAGAAAGAAACATTATTTCTATCTTTGTTGCAACATCTGACTTATCCAAGTCATCATTTTCCCCCTCTATGTCTTACTACTAGGTAAATCCAAGTTAAGCATGGGAGCCAATACTGGAACTACATTCCACCATATGAAGCAATTCAAGTTTGCAACCTTTACAGCAGGACTGCAAAAGGTGCACACAAGTATTTTTGCCAGTTACTTGAAATGCCTGAAGTGGTTCAAAACAATTACCAAACCCCTTAGTTCTTATGCTTATTTTGCTGTCCCAAAAGCTCCAAACCCTTACCTTCAATAACTGAAACAGTTGCTGCTTGGCTAACGAGCTGATGTACTCGTACATCACTCACCTTGAGCTAGGCTAAGCATCTCACTTTGGCATTATGGATTATTCCCAAAGAGGTGCCTAATGTTTTCCACCAACTTCATAAGAAACTTCAGCTCCTGAACAGTGGTACTCTGAATTGCAGTTGTTTTAGGTGCATAGAATACTACCTCATTAAGTACTCTCCTCTGACTTGGCTATTAGCCAATTCTAACACTTCTTGTCTGATCCTCTAAGGCGAATCCCCTTTAGCCACTTATCATCAAAAACTTGGAAGGAAAGCCAGTAACCAATACTTATCCCAGAACTCAAATTCTGGAAACGGACACTTTCCAAATAATATGCTACAAAAAGTGAATTATGTTTTAGCAGGATTTCAAATGCTAAATAACAATATAATAATAATAATAGTAAAGTATATGACTCATCACCTGGAATAGACTCAGTGGAGGATTTATTCCTCTAGTTACCAAGTACAAGACTGCATTAGTTAGGCACTCACCAAAATTTTGCAAGGAACTGTTTTCTGTCTGTGAGATAAACCAAACAAGGATGAGAAGCTCCCCAGTCACACAGAGAAGAAAGTAAGTTTGCTGGATGCAATTACAGGAAATTTTTAATTTACAGCTATCTCACTTGTTTGACACTAGAGAAGCGAGAATGACTTGGACTATGGTTTTGAGAAAATTAGGACAAACAACACTATTAAAGCACTTTATTGAAGCAGCACTCCTTATATAGGGCAGGACTTAGGAATCCACTTGTTTTGTCACTCTGTTCTCATACCTGGAACTAGTGAACAAGCTTGCAGTTGCCTGATTACATGGCTAAGTTCCCCTTGAAGATTAGCTCCACTAGAATTCTTGAGAGCCTCCAGCATATTCTCCACATCTACGGTGCCATCTCCTTCAGCATCAAATTGTGCAAAGGCCTGAAGAGGAACAAAAAAAGAAAATTTATTTCAGCATATTTACTTCAAGCAGAAATTCAAGGTATTTCATACAAACCGTAGCAGTAAACATTATAACACCGTTAAATAAAAATCAAAAGAATCCGTCTTCCGTAGTATTGAATTCACGACAACAGGAAACAGCCTGGCTGGAAACCTGCAGTGTTTAGCAAGTTTTAAGGCACTTGCACTGCCTTCCTACAAAAGTCAACTGTAGTTACGCTTAGGTGGAGACAGCGCATCATCTATACCAGTGAATCAGTATCCATCCACCAACACCCAGGACTACGAAGAAGGTGCTCACAAAAGAAGACTAAAAAGCTCTTCCATTAAAGGATGAGTTGGTTCTAAAAGCCATACCATCCAGTACTCATTACTGCTGCATCCATCCCAGACTGCAGACACTCAAATTCTTTCAGGTTTTAAATATTTTCTTTATTTTAAAAAGTGCCTTTAGAACCAGAGTATTTTTTTAAACATGTATTTCCTTCCATATACTGTCCTCCTACAAAAAATACTAGTTTAACATAGTTTGTCAAAGTATTTGTGTAAGCAATGGAGAGAGTTAGAAAAGATTATTTTTTTTCTTATTGAAGTGAACCATTGCCAGCTTTATTAACTTTGACCTTGATATAAACTTTTAATATAAAGAGTTGTTGAGCATGTATAAAAAGTAAGTCACACAGCTTGTACAGAAGTACAAGGTATTTTTATTCATCTAAGCCTATAAAACAGAACTAAGCTCACAAACGTAAATTTTTTAAACTAGCCACTTCAGAGAACTCATGATCCAGTGACACACTACTATTAAAAAAAACTAGCTATGTTTTCACAATCATATTTAATTTTGAAACAAGCTTTTGTTTGATTGCTAAAAAACACTGAACATACCCCAAAAAGAAAGGCAATATGTCAGGAGCACCCTTTTTTTTCGTATAAATTGGGAATGCACTTACAAAAGGTATTTCTTTACAAGCAAGACTTCAGTCTTCCAGGCCTGAACTTGATAAGTTCAGCTACATAGCCAAGTAAATTTGGCCTCTAAGAACAGATAGTCTCACAACTGTCTGACAGAGTCAAAAAAAATCACTGCTGTTTGGGCTGAAGCTTATGCTTGAATCTCTTGGTTTGCTACCTGATTATCAAACTTGATGTACCATTAAAAGCAGTACACTAGAGAGAAATAATCTGAAACGATTAGATCAAAATAACCTGCCAATTAACCATGACATAATTACACCACTTAAATGAGAGCAAAGTCCTCATAAGATAACAGAATTGAAATGACGTTATTTTAGCTGACTAAAGCTCCAATGGCACTTCTGCAGCACAGAGCTCAATTTTGGCTTAGCAGTTTTATAAACTCTTGTTAAACATACAGCTGAACCCATGCTAACAGTGATCACCTTTAAAAAAATTATTCTTAGAAGCAAAGAGGACTGGTGCTGGGCATCCAGAAGGTACCACAGCCAGTACAGATGACTGATGCTGGGCATCAGGTAGATACCAAAGCAAAAAAACTAAGACCCTTGCTTGAGGACAACAATGCAGAGGGAATTAAGTTAACAAACATAACTCGGTTGCCAAAATTCAATGTACAGTTTTGCACCACACCACTCTTGCCATTATGACTTTTTCTCCTCATATTTGAAGTCAAACCCTGCAATTACTAAAATATGAAGTGAACAAGGGAGCAAGGTTTGTTACTAGCAAAAACAAACCACACGCAAGATGACAAGGCTGGAGCTGCTGACAGATACTTTAAACCAATTTCCTATATTTTCATGTAAGGAGACATTCCCACATATATGCTTTTCTTTGCATCTTAATGCA
>JAVJGG010000085.1:9306386-9334444 GCA_035590195.1 Aviceda cuculoides
CTGCCTTCTGGGCCGCGGGTTCGATCCCCGCGCCTGGCTGCTGCCTCCCCGCGGCCGCCTGCTGAGCGCCGCCGAGCTGGCCCGGTACCGCGGGGCGGCGGGCGAGCCCGGCCTCTACCTCGCCGTGCTGGGCCGCGTCTTCGACGTGGAGCGCGGCCGTAGGCACTATGGCCCCGGCGGCACCTACAGCGGCCTCGCAGGTACTGCTGGCGGGGTGGGGGTCCAGGGGTTTGGGCCTCGCTGGGGCCTGTCAGGGGGCTCGGGGCAGGGACTGTCAGGGCCTGGTCGGGGCTCACCGCCTGGCCGGAGCTCACCGCCTGGCCGCTCCGCAGGCAGAGATGCCACCAGAGCGTTTGCTACCGGCGACTTCACCCCGGCGGGGCTGGTGGATGACGTGTCGGCACTGTCGCCGGGTGAGATGCTCGCCATCCGGAGCTGGCTCTCCTTCTACGGAGACAACTACGATCCCGTGGGTAGGTGGTTCTGGCCGGGATGACCGCACGGGAGGCAGAAAGGGGTGCGGGGGAGAGCGGGCGGGCGAGGGTAGGCCTGCAGCGTGGCGATGGAAGGTCGGGGCACGCGGCGCTGCGTAGAGCCAGGTTTCGCCTACGACGTGTCCACCTTGGTGAGGGTCTTCCAGCCACGCAGCGAGCAGCTGCTGGAGACCGGCATACCGAAACCTGTGAGCGACCAGCTGGAGCTGCTGCTATAGCAGACCTAGTTTGAGGTCCGCTTTCCTCTGAGGCGAAGCTTAACAGTTTTCCTGCCCTGGACTGTCGACTGCAGCTCTCTGCCCTGCTTTTATTCGTCTCTGCTAAGCACAAGGTGTGGAGCCAACACTGCGAGTACTGAAATTAGCAGGACTCGGGAGACTGTAGGAGCAGTGGTGCAGGGAGACTATTTTGGGGAATGAGGTGCATGGGTGGGAAAGACTTCTGGGTCCTGCAGCTGAAAGTGGCATTGACTTTCTCATCTTTAATGAGTCTGTGCTCAAGCTTGTCCTGCGTGGTTTTATTACTACAGGTAAAGTGCTGTGTGATCCAAGAATGGAAAGGATATAAGCTCAGTTCAGTTTTAAAAGTGGGCCGTGGTGACACCCACTGTTTTTTGTCTTTAAACAACAAATTTAAAAACAAACAAACAAAAAACCCCCAAAACCCCAGAACTATTAATTTTCGTTGCCTGGAAATGCTGTGGTCTTAATTGATCTTCTCTCCCAGGGAAGCTGGTGGGCAGATTCTATGATGAAAACGGGGCACCAACGGAAGCATTAAGGCAGGCTGAGGCTGCAATTGAGGAAGCTGTGAAGTTCCAAGCAGAAAGCCAGCACAGGAAGCAGCAGTTTCCACCCTGCAACTCTGAATGGAGCTCTGCTAAGGGCAGCCGATTCTGGTGCTCCAGACAGAGGTAAACTCCCCCTTCTTGCCATCATGCTTGGACCCTTTGGAGCAGAACATTTCTGCCCTTTTTTTGGATGCCCTGAGCTTTGTCATTGCCTCTCCTAGCAGGAGTGGTGTAGGAAGATGTCCTGGCTCCTGCAGCCACCACACTCTGTAGTCTGTAGGTGAGGTCTGCTGACTTCTCCACAGGAGGGCATAGGTTGGTCCTAATGTGCTGGGTGCTGGCATGGCTGGAATATGCCAGGCATGGTCCCTTCCCTGGTCTGCATTCCTCAGGCTGTGCTTTCTGACAGAGGCAGAGCCAACCTGCAAGGAGCAGCGGTGCTGTTCTCCCTGTGCCAGGTTGAGCTGCTGCTGCTGTGTGACTGACTCGGAGTCACTAGATTTTTTCTGCCAGTCCAGCAACCTCTGATAGCCTCCACCTATTCTGGAGTTGCACAGAGGTGTAGGTTGGGCTAGCGAAAATGTTCTCCAGTGTGAGGTAGCAGAGCGGAGCTCTGCTCACTGACATGGTGAGTGGGTGAAAGGAAAATAAAGTGATCACTGATACTTTTAGGAATTTTATTTCTGAGGCAAAAACTCTTCTGTCACACTAGAATCAAAATCAGGTTTCAGAATTTGCCACATGTGCAAGTGATTCTCCTGTTCTTTGAAAAACAGGACAGAAATCCCATAAGGACCATCGTCTGCTGCATTTGAGCAGGTTTTCTCACCTACCAGGAATGCAAGGATTAGCTGGTGCTTTTCAGACAGTTTCATAGCCAGTCTCACAGGCTACTGCTGCAACAGTTTTTACTTAAAACCACATAAAAATGAGGTTGAGCTTTGAACGGTCATTTCCTACTTGGCCTATTTAGTTGTATTGCTCTTCCAGTTTAGGGACTATTTTGTTTTAAGATGAAATAATTTCACAGACCACGTTGAAGATGCTTAGTCTTCATTCGGTACACCAGGAGCGCTGCATACCTTGGGGAATCTGCTTATATGTGTGAATGAGCTTTGGTGCAGCCTTGGGACTGGGTGTTGTGTGGCAGTCGCTTGTGTAAGAGTTTACAGGTTTAAAAGATGCAGTAGTTAGGGGAAGAGGCAGGATTTGGTGCATAAAGAGACCCTTTGAAGTAGTTGCAGAAGTAATTGAGAGTTTGTTTTTTTTTCTTCTGCCCTAGTTCTCAAAATCACTGTGTTCAGTCACTGCACAGAAGGCGGCATGTGGTTATGTGAGCAATTAGCTACCCCCAAAAAAGGCATTTTGCCATTAGACACACTGTGCTACATAAGGCTGTGATTCCATTTCCAGCAATAGAAATACGGCAAGCAGAAGCTGGTTGCTCCCAGAAGGGCGAGAGCATGTAGCAGCACTGATGAAACCAGGTTCAGGCCACAGGTTTCTGAAGCACAGCCAGTAAAAAAGTATCAGAAAGTTGTGGGATGTTGGCTGTTGGGAGCAAAGTCTACCCCAGTAAGTGTATTGTTAGTTTTTAAGTCCCCTGGATTGTCTTGGTTTTTATCTAATGTGTGATAATCTAATTGATTCTCAATTCACTGGAAATATTTTCACAGGTTTGAATTGTAATTTATTTTCATTTTCCATTCTTAGTGGGGGAGTGAACAGAGACTGGGCTGGAGTCCCCCGGAAGCTATACCAACCTGGTTTGAGGGGGAGCCACTGTGTGTGCGTGCGGACTACTGGTCCCCCACAGGGTGAGCTGGACTCCACCAAGCACAGCAACAGAGGTGATCTGGATAATCCTCAGCTGGAGGAATATGACAGCTGCCATCCGCTGGCTGAGCAGTGTGTCCTAAAGGTGTGACTCCGAGTGCTGGATCTGAGGTGGGTGTATAGTCCTACAGCGAAACGTTGCACTTTGGGCGGGCAGCTCCAGCTTCATTCCCTTCCATCTGCACAAAGGAAGTAATAATAATTTCATGTTATTTGTGTCTCTCTTCTAATGCGCGGAGACGGAGATGAGAGAAAGAAGAAACACTTTAACCAAGTTAGTGGCTTAAAAAATCAGCAGTGGGATACTTTATTTCTTAGTGTTATATTTCTATGGTGTTTTTACATCTGGCAACAAACTTTAAGATATGCAGCCTGAATTATATTTAAAAACTGATTTCTTGCGCAGTCAGGAAATAGGTGGTTGTGTGCACAGTGGCAGGTGCAATGTGTTTGTGTTTTAAGGCAGCGAGGTAGTGACCACAAGAACTGCTGCAGCATCACTGACCTCAGTTTATGCACAGTCCTCCAGTCACTAGAACTTTGCCTACTGCATTGTAGTACTAATGCTCTTTCTTGGTCACCTGATTTACTGCAAACAGTTTAAAGGTAGCAGGGAGAGCCTGAATTTCTCCTACAATTAAGGTACGTAATATCTAGGAACCTGTGCGGTTTAGTTACATGCAAGCTTTATCTAATCCTTGGAGTACAGAAGGCAAAGGTGATAGCTGTATTTCCTCTTCTACTATTTGTATTAGATACTGTGCAAAGAATATATTGGAAGCCACCTGTGAGGATTGTTGTTTTATATTAACCTCAGCATCCTGGTCCTGTGATTCAGTATTCTCAAACTACTTGGATCAGGAAGTTGTATTTTTAAATAAGCAGTTACAAAAGCCATGTGGCAACATGACCATCCTGCTGTAATCTGCCTCCTATTTCCATTCTGGTATATGCCCTCCTCCCATGTAGTACATGTCCATCAGGCTATAACCTGAGGCTGGATGTATCCTCACAAGGCCCAGCTCCCTTAAAGTCCATACATATTTTATCACAGCTGGCAAAATTCAGTAATAACAGTGACTCCCAGAAGCACAGGGTGGGTTTTTACCATTTCTGTGTGGGGCTGAAAAGGACAAGGGAATACCTGCATGGGGCCTAGGTGCTGTAAACCCCAGGCTGCAGGGAAGCAGTTGGTGTTTTTCAGAGAATCTACTGTTAGAATCAGTTTCTGGTGTAGCTGCAGCCCTGAGAGAGGCACCCACATTATACAGAGTCCAGCAGTGGCACAGATCTGTGCTGAGCTGTGTTCAGTTCTTTTCCTTAAGGCAGCTGCCACCTATTTATAAATGGCTGGGAGTCATTTATAAACTCATTAGTTTTGAGCCACTACCACCTCTCAAGAAAGTCCCCAAATCTAAGTAGTTAATAACTAGTCAGATTACAGGAGGTCTGGCAGCATTGCTTCAAAACAAGAGTTATTGCTTCATTACAGTGCCAGTAGGACATATTACAGCACTTTTCACCTATGTTATTTAGATGAGGCTACAGCTGCCATGGATGGGAGCCATACAGCAACTTAAATGTGTACATGTTGTTGTAATAAATGTTTGGGGTTTTGTGTTTGGTTTGTTTTATAACCTGGTTCCATTGTGTTTCTTTTTCACTATAATCTTGAAGAGAAGTCCTCCAGGGCACTTCTAGGCAGATGTGCCGGCTCTTACTGGTCAGCAACAGAAGTTGTCTGTGTAGCTGAGCAGCAGCAGAGCCCTCACACAGTCTTCAAGTCCCCAGTCACACTCTTAGAATGGAAACTCAGCCCTGGGCTTGTGCCATCTTTAGGCTTGGAGTAGGCTACTCATTTCACATAACAATCCTAAAGAAAAAAGCTGTGTAAAACCTGCAGGAAAGAGCTGCAAAGCAGTGCTTCATTGTCTCCATAATTTGGTGGACATTTTAAGTAGCAGCATGTCATTTGCTTTTAGATACATCTTCTTTAACAAGAACTCACATGAAAAAAATGAGTAGCAAGTAGCTTTAAACAGCTATTTTCAAATTATTTAAAAGTTGCAGCAAATTCCAGATTATTAAATACTGTAAAAAGTAGTTTGTAAGGGCAAGTCAATGTCACCATTTAGAGGCCTAGTAGAAGTGTATCAGCTGTATAACTTCTAAGCAAGTTTCATCTGGCTGTAATGCTTCAGCACTAAGCAAATAAGGGATGGTTTTGAGCTTGTAAGCTACAAAAAAATCAAATAAGCTGCTGCAGGAAGGCAAGATGGGATGGTGTTGCTTTAAGTTAAAACTAGTTGAAAACCAATTCACAGCTTATTCCTCAGTTTAGTGTTTAGAAACACTGGGAGGGGAAAAAGTTTGTCTTGCACTAGGAATAAGTCATCTATTAAAGCAAACAAGGAGACTCCCTCAATGACCTGAACTGCTCCAAGATTAGCTGAGGTTTTGAATTAGAGTAGAAACAAGATAAGATTCCCCCATAGTAGAAAAGGGTGGGAAGAAAACTCTGATAGCTACACAGGAGTCAAGTCAAGACCAGGCAGTGCTCTAATAAAGCTCACCATGCATCTGTATTTATTTAGTTTATTAATAAAGACTAATGCATCACAATCTCACCAAGATGTTTTGGTTGGGTTTGCTATTGCACTGAAGCTTTCCTTTTCCTGAAGAAAAGCTGCAGCAGTTCTATGCTCTTCCAGGAGGCTAAGCTGCCCGCCAGCATACAACTGAATGCACTAATAGTTTGTTACTTTGAGTCAACTCGGCTCAGATCCATTTAAATGGACAAGAACTGATGCACTCTCTGAACCAGCTCTGGCCTGTAGGAAGTTTGGATTGTTTCGTAAGACTGATTATAGATAAGTCTAGTATAAGGCATTCAAGATGACTATATGGTATAAGCTAGAACACCAGACCTTACCAGCCAAAAAAACAGCTGTAGCAGTTCCACAACATTAAAATTAATACCTGGAATAATTTCAGAACAAATAAAGTTGTCATGCCCAGTTGAATGTTATAACCCTATAATGTTCCTTGTGGCTTGTAAAGGATAGCTTGCAGAGGAACAGCTGTGTCTACAGGAGAAGATACTTTCTTAACAGGGTTTCCACCTCATGATGCATTATCTAGTTATGCATTTTATTACAAGTAGAATCATTACACAACAAAGTAATGCATATTGGAAAAATACATTTTTACAATGACTCCAGACAAACATTGCAGATAAAATGCCATTGTTCTAAGACTTCCTTTTCTATTTCACAGAGGGTAGTAGAAGGTTCAGAGTTATTTTTGTCACTTATACATTTTTCTAGAGATCAGTTTGCCACAGTACCCAACTCTGCTAGTAACAGGAAAAAGGACTTGCCTATTAACATTCGATCTACACACACACACACAAAAAAAAGCCTTGGCCTCCCATATTGTATATGTTAATTTATAAGCACTACATGAGAAGTTGTACAAGCCATTGATCTCCAGCACAGGAAGTCATTAAGGCATCTGTCAGCTTTCAGCCAGCAACTTGCTATGCTCTGTTAGTATCTTCAACACTAACATTCTCACTCCACTTAGTGGTGTGAAACAGTGACTACACCTTTTTCAGACACAAATTAAAACTTGAGCCAGACCACATTTTGTGCTTGTATAAGAGTGCTGGATGACTGCTATCAAAAGGAATCCAGTCTGGGAACAAAAAGCTACAGTATGAACCACCACAGACTTCCCATGCAGCCCCCTTGAAGTGCCTGAAGCCTGCTTTGACAGCATCACTTCCAAGGGACAGAAGTTTGTTTTCCATTTACCCTTTTGTTCCATGCTTGGCAGACTTGAGTCTCAAGATCATAGATACCACTTAAAGACAGCAGGGGTAAGAGGGGTGGGGGTTTTGGTCACAACTGTAGTATGCTACAAAAATGAAGAAGAGTTGTTTACAGAGTTAGAAATGTGTTGACCACTACTACATTACCAAGTGCCTCCACTCACATTTGTACCCTGCTGTGGAGCACTGCCAGCAAAAATTTCCTCAAAATCTCAGAGTTCTGAGAGTTCAGACCAATACTAGGCAGAGCACATGAAGGATTGAGCCCCACCAGTTTGGTGGGGTCAGCCTCTTTAGTTGAACTAGAAGAGAATGGGTTTTGGTTCAAGTTGTGAGCTTTTCCCCTTTAACTCTGGCAGAAAGCTATTTAGAGTTGGCTGGAAGGAAACTATCTCAAAGGCACTTTAAAATGATCAAATTCGCTGAATTTAGTTGCTTTAAATTTAATGAACACTTCAGGCTGTATATTAGTTTATCAATAACCTTAACTTTCCTTTCAGACTTCAGTGAGAAAGCTGGTACAGTATTGGCTGTAAACAGCAAACTAGGAGCATTACATATGGTTTCCCAGATCTTTCCCAGAGTTTCAGGCAGTTATAATTAATATTCTACTTTTTAAAAGAGCAACTAGCCAGCCTTAAACTTGCCATTCAGTTAAGCTGAATTTTCACAAGATCTAGATTTTTCATTATTTAAAAGGTTGTTTATTCTGTTAGAACTGAGCTCCCTGTTCCTTTGCCCCTTCCATCAGAGAAGTCACTGAAAAAGTGATGTTTAAATACTTCAGCAACTACAAATTGTGCCCTTTTCCAATTAAGTTGAAGCCTGTAGGCTGTGGTCTTGGAAGAACACTCTTCTACCACTATCTCTCAGTATTTTGAGTACACACTTACCACTCCACAGCACTGCAGCTCTAAATCAAGAAGTCAACATGTTATCATGGGATACATTATAGTCAAGACTTCTTTCACCAAACACACTTTCTCTCCATCATTGTCTTTCACTGCTAGAGACTTGCAACCAGTGATACTCTGAAACATCAGAAAGCAATGGACTAGAAGTACAATGTTTTCCATCATCTATTTCATTCAGAAAACCCAAACTGTAGCTTGCAGTTAAATGCTTCAGACACCATTATTTTCCACCTCATTCACCTAGAGTATTATGCTAGAGATGCACCATTTGTATTAGTAACTGTTTTACAGAGACCAGTTGTGTTACCCAGAGCGTTCTGTTGGAACATGACAGTAGCACACATTAAACAGTGAGGCAAATTTATCATCCGTTATTCTTCTCTAGTGTTAAAAGAGGAGATTCCAGTTATAATACATGCATATTGGAAGATCAAAGTGCAGATCAAATGAGACTTGATGTGAAATTCATCGTGCAAATGTCAGCAATTACACCCTCTCCCATCCTTTTCTTTTACAAGTTTGAGAAAACCCTCAAGCAAGTCTCCCATAAAAGCAGCAGTCTGGTTTATCATCTCAACTTGCCCTAAGACTGACAAGTCACTATTCCAAACAGGGCAATGCATCACCAACTTGTCCATATTGTACATTGGAGGTAACAGTCATTAAATAAAGGCTTTTGGAGTAGAGATGAGGAATACTGAGTTGACTCTAAACTAGGTTCATCTCTTGGGATGAAAACATGGCATGTAGTTTTGTTTAAGTACACGTTTTTTCTGACTGAAGACTTTGCCCACAAAATCATAACCTTGTCTATCAGCAAATTACTTTCCTGTTTACCTAGACAATGTGGTATTGGATTTTTACAGATTCAGCATGTTTAAGAGAGCACAACCAGCCTAGGTTAAAATACCGGAACTTAATCCAAATGCCTGGCACCACATTGCCAGTTCAGAATCCTTCCTCCAAGGCCAGAGTCTTAATGTTAATAGGAAGCCTCCAAATATACTCACACTCACCAGCAATCCTGCTGAAAATGGACCCAAATGTAATGTCTAGAGATGCAGCACATTCTACACTGGTAGGGTTACCGATTCTCCTGCAGCAGTTAACCAGGGTCTTTAAACCAAAGGAAAGTGCTACTCTCCCTCATGGGATTCATAATGCACTTCAGCATTTATTGCTGTATTGGAAGTTAGACTCCTTAGCCAGTTTTAGTGTTTCTCCATTTAGCATATGCTTAGGCCTCTCAGTGCACTTATGTTCGTTTATACAAGTTTCATGAATTGGAAGGACTAGCAAGGTAAATATGAAAGTGCAACAAAGTAGACTGACAGCTCTAGCAGGTATGAGCAAGAGTATTTACTGGCTAAAACAATCTTGCACTTCTCTTGAACATGCTAAAGCTAATGACATTTACTGAGGAGGTATCAAGACGTGGATCTGCAATTCTGACTGCTTTGCATCAGATGTAAAGCTTTCTGTTATAAGGCCACAATTCTTGAGCTATGCTTAGAACTACCCCCATTTTTGAACAGTTTCTTGAAATGAACCATGGTTGCAACAGCTCAGCCTAGCTTCACATGAAGTCTTCTCTAAAGAAAGGGAACATTTATCTTTAAGACAAAGCAAAGAAAGATACCTGGTTACCCTGAAACTTAATGCCATCTCTACCAAGCAGCCTGAAAGCGACATGACTTAATAGAGTTGCTCAGTGCAAAGCACCATGTCAAGGACAGACCTGTTTTACGTGAATTCAAACATCAGCCTAACAATTTTAGCTTCCATACCCCACTACAACTAGAAGAGGGTCTAAATTCTTTTGTCGCTTGGTTTCAACAATCCACTTGAATTCCTAGTGAAGTCCATCGCAGCCCAATATGTTTACAGTCATACAAAGTCATTTATACCACAATATATCATAACAGGGTCCTTAATTAGTTCAGTCTATTGCAGAAGACATGTATAGGCCTCCTCTTCCCTATCCAAAGGGCTTGTAAGCTGCTGTCAGGAGCCCTGACTGGGAATCCCTTTACTTCCACAGCATACTAGGAGACTCCTCCCAGAGTCAGGACATCAAAGCAGATGTTGCAAACTCGAACTGGCTTGTTCAGATCAAATTTTATGATAGGAATCTCCTTTGTTGAGCACTTATGGCAAAGCAGGCGTCCACAGTGTCGGCTGTTGATAGAAGAGGGGTGGGAGAAAAGTGAATTCACTCATACTGAACACCAGGGCTTTACTATCTATTATTCTTTATCAATGATAGTATCACTAAAAAGGTACAGTAGCAACTGAAATGCTCCATTTTTCTTTTATCTTGTATTCTTGTATCTTCCGATATCTCTCATGTAATACTTGAATACTAATGCCAAAAAACACATGCTGCTTCTATACTAGTCAATCACCTAGTACTACTTCAACTCATGCATGTATAGTTTCTCTGGAACAGTGGGCTAAGAGAAAAGTCTAGCTTAACACTCATCTAACCCAGCATATTTTGTAAAAGTTTAGACTAGTGAAAGGCAACTCCTACCTGCACAAGAGCAGCTCATGTCAGCATCAGTTATTTCCAAATTACAAACAGCACCCCTAACCTAAGCTGGCAGTAGCTGCCCAAATTGGTCACCTGTTTCAGAGCCAGTCAGCCCCACTACTGAAAGCAGGCATCCAAATCCTGTTTCACTACTGGAACTTTGACATGATTTCTCATTTCCAAAAAAACAGAATATGAAGTGCACAAACTGCTTAGGATATGATTTTAGTCAGGCCACAAGTTACTGGTCTAAGACAGGAAGGAACATTTCGGCTGGATTACTGGTTATACACCTACATTAACATGGAGGTTTCCTAAATCACCAGAAGGAACAAGCCTAGCTACATTTGGAAGAGGAATCAGTTTCCCTGTAAGCACAGCAAGATGTGTCGTATTACCAGTGATGCTTCCTTGTCGTGACTCCAAATTTGGCAGTGCATTCATAGCAGTTGGAGCCATCACACCAGGGAGGTTCTTTTGTCAGCATATCTGTTAAGAGGCAAAAATGTAAAGGCAAAATGGGCTCAGACACCTCTTGAGTATGCTGTAACATCAAGGAGGCTTTTTCCAGTTTTAGGTTGCATCCAGTATAATTGATTTAACTACTCCTGCAGTAGCTGCAGACTTGTTTGTAAACAATGTATACTTGCTTTCATCAACATCACATTATCCACAGTGACTATATAGCACACATTGAAGAGCAGTATCTAGGTTTTAAGCTACATTAGACTACAACACCAGCCAGGAGTCTCCATGTCTATCCTTCCAGAAAAAGTAATATTTTGTTTGACAGGTCTGCATTGTGTGACTTCAGTTGATCACGAGAAAAATTAGTATTTTTACCCCCCATTTAAAGTAGTAGAATATTCAGAAGTTCAGCCCCTCTGGAATTACTGTCATCTAAGTTACATGTCCAGAGTTGTTTCCTCCACCAAAGTATCTCAGAAGCACAAGGTAAAGCCACTTTCCAACTGTAGCAAGTAGTACTTACCTAGCAGTCTAAAGAGAAGCTGTTTTGTAGCAACTTGGTAGTTGAAGATATTGACTCCTTGATTATTGTTAACTCCAAGACGAGCCCCAGCTCTCACTATTGCACGACACAAGTTAGCATTTCCCTTCATGTAAGCCAACAGGAGCACTGAAAAATAAAAGCCAGACACTTCCCTGCTAACATACTAGTAGGTCTTGTGTTACACTCAGTCCAGAGTAGGAAACTTAAAAGAACTAAAGATCCATCTGGTGTTTGGATCTTACTGTATTTAACATACTACTGCCAATTATTCCAGCTTTAAAAGTGACACACCTTTAATGTGACTTGATTGACTTTCAAGTTTAATAGCTATTGAATCTCACCTACCTGTGTTTCCTTCAGCATCAGGTTTGTCTAGAGGGTATTCTGGCATACACTCCAAGAAGAGGTCACAGATGGCTGCTGCATTATCTTTCCCATATTGTCCCAAAATATGCATTGGTGACTGGCCTCTGGGGAAAAGAGGTTTTTATGCTGATCAAAGTCTGCTTGATTCTACAGTTACTCATCCAACTCTCCTTGTTTTCAAGTTTGGTTCAGACTTGAACAACACCACACCTAAAGTAACTCAATACATCACACACAACTGCCTACTTTAACTTCCTTTTCTTGGTATGCATAATTTCCACACAGTTTAGTCACAGCATGCTCTGCACACTTCACTGTAAAATTAGTGTAGAAATACTATAATCCAAGCCAAATCTGTGGTGGTTTTTTTAGTCATACTAGCACATATTTTAAAATAGCTTGTTGTTCTTCTAGTTGTTAAAGACTATAATAATTACCTAATATTAAACGCTTCTGCATCTACATTGCACTCTGTGAGAAGGACCCGGATATTGTTTAGACGGCCATGCATCACTGCCAGATGAAGAGCTGAAAAGTGAAAGAGAAGCTTCAAGAATCTGCAGTAGTTAATGTCGGCAATAATTACAGCTTGATAAAATTAAGCACACCGCTTCCACTTCCCCCACCTTCCCTCTCCAAAACTCCTTCCACCAGCTTCGATTTCTTGGACTTCATTCTTTTTCACCTTTGAAGAGTGAGCCCATTCAGTGGGCTATCTCTACCACCAGGAGATACCATTAACAGACCTACTGAAGTGTTTACATCTACTTGTATAACTGTAGAAGTTTACCATTATTTCCATTTTCATCTACAGCTGCAAAGTCTACTCCATTCTCCAGAAGGACAGAGCAAATAGTGGGCAAATCTTGCTGGGCTGCTAAGTGAAGAGCAGTCTGACGATGCTTAGTCAGTTCATTCACCTGGGCACCTGCAAGCAGCTGTCAAGATGCAAAAAGGAGTATGTTCAAAAATGTTTTCAGGGCTATTAGCCCACAGTTTTATTTCTGTGAACAAAGCACACAACTCCACTGTACAGATATATTTCTAGGCCTCCAGTATATATAAAATGCTATCATTACTGAGCTGCTGCAACTTGTGTTCATGTTCAAATCTGCAGAAAGTGCAAGGTAAGGTTCTTCCTTTAAAGTGAGCCACTCTACCTAGTAGTTGCTGCAAATCAAACATGCTCATGCAAAGGCTACTGATGCAGCTCAGCTAGCAGTACAAGCTAAGGGAACTTTATGCAAGTCTGAGTTCTGTTTCAGTAAGAGTGGTGTCACCTTCAGCCGACTTCTCCAGCCTAGAGACAATATACATTAAGGCAGAATATGCATTTTTAATTAGAGGAAAAATTACTCTCCAGTACATACCAGATTACGTACAATGATCTCCGAGCCAGCTTGTACAGCCAGATGGAGAGGTGTTAATTTGGAGGCATCCTGGACCCGAGAGTTTACATTAGCCTGTACACTTATCAGGAACAGCACACTCTCAATGTCAGAGTTCTGAACAGCTACATGTAGGAAATTCCGACCTTTATTATCAACCTGTGGCAGAAAAGGGACATGAAACGCAGTCCATTATTTCTGTAGAACAGCAAGTTATGTAGTACAATGTATTTTCACTAAAGAGATACTTGCTCCCTCTATTTGAGGTGAATTGTAGAATCTTGTTCCTTTCACTGCTTGACATTAGAGACTTACTTGATAGATGTGACTATCAAATAACTGAACTGAGAAATTATCAGCTGCACCTGCTCACTCTAGTCTGCTTCAGACTACTTTATAACCTTGTCATTTCTTGACCACACACTGGAGAGTATTATGACAGACAAGAGGTTAGCAGCTGTTGTAGTAAGTATGGAGCAGCAGTAAGTGATAAACTCAATTGAGACAAACTTGAGTCAATCTGCCAGTTAACACCCAAGAAGGAAGCAACATGCAATCCTGCCACACTGATGCAAAGTGTATTTTTTTTTGGCTTAATACCAAGTGCATGTTGCTCTTCATCTTTGCCTTAAAGCTGATGTTAAAGCATATTTAGAACTGGCTGTATGTGTAACCATGTTTTAGATATGTTACAAGAACTCACTAAGCACTCAAATACTTTACTAGTAATTAAACTTAGGTAGGAAGAAACTCCTGAACAGCTGCCTCAAGTGTCACACCAGAGGCCTGAAGATACAGTTGGAGGTTTTATAGTTCAGCAGTGCAGCATAATGTCTATTATTCACTTATTTTAGGTCAGGGTTTCTGTTTTGGATAGCTTTAGGAGAGCTAAATAGATTTTTGTACTAGTCCAGCACAACACAAGAGTAGAGGTAGAACTTTCTCCTTATATACATATATGCCTGTTCCTCAATTTAATACTGACAAAATGAGATAAGGTTTGATGAGACACTAACCCCTGATGTTCTTACTCTCACATAGCAAGTAGGTTTACACACCTACAGTTTCCCAATAAATCTTGCTGCAGAAAACTAGCATCTGGCAAATGTCATTCCATGTAAAGCCATAAAAGGACAAAGCAGAATTTGCTTGTGGAACACCTGTTACCACAAGCTAGTGCACTAAGACAACCAGCATGCTTTGAATACTCCCAGCTTACCTGTTCAGCAGCTCCTGGTTCCCTCTTCAGAATTGCTTCAGCTGCTTTGTTATTTTTATACGTCATAGCACATGCAAAGGGAGTCATTCCTTGCCTGTCACGTACATTTAGCTTAATATCTGGATGTGAAATCATAAGCTGAATGATAACATTATGTTGGTTGCTAATGGCAACATGGATTGGAGTTCTTCCTTCTGCATCCTAGAAGGAAAGCAGAAGCTTGTTATATGAAGATTCAGTAATACACAAATCCTTCCCTAATTCTGAAGGGTTGAGGAAGCTTATTAGTTTAGTTCTGTGACATACCCAGCTGCCTTTGGCTGGGACACCAAACAGTTGCAGTGGGAACTCAAATCCACAGTGTAAGTAAAACAAATTGGTATTTGTTTCTCCAAATAGGTTGACTTCAAGTCTGTGCTATACAGCCATTTAAGTAGCTTAGAGTAACATTTCCCATTCAGGCAGACATTTTGGGGGCAGAGATGAGCATTCAAACTTAAGTATAGCAAATTCAAATAAGGTGTTTAATCATCTGTCTGTATCAAGCAACAGTTTACAGTCATGGCTGCTTTGTGACTGTGTTGTGTCATTCATTTTGATGTCATTTTCAATAGCATCAGGGCCTAGAAGTGTAATAGTCCATTGATTTCTTTTGTTGCTATTTGTCAAGCTTCTGTTTAAGGATTACAGTGTAATCAAAAATGAAGTGTAATATATACTTACATCACCTCAGTTTAACAGAAGACACTTCCCAAACATCCTAACAAAATAGAGTATTCTGGAGCTTGACACTATAACCGATCTAATGATTAATTGCAGCAGAATACAGCCCTGCTCCTGCCTTTAATTCACACTAGGGACAGAAGAGTTGAATTCCAATCATTACATCAGAAAACTAACACTGCAAGAAGTTTTCTGTATCATTACTTTCCTTCAGTATAGCTTCCTGAGTTAACTCATCATATGGGCAGACAAGCACTAGATCTGATAAAAAGGGACAGGAAAGAAAAGCAGAACTGCAGCCAGTCATCGCATTGGCTCAGCCATAATAGCAGGATGTTCTTCTTATGAAGCAAAACACACAGCTGAGAGGAAAGTTTGTCTTCATTGTGTTATAGCTAAAGAAACAGCTTCAAAGAAACTGTGCAGAATTTCTCTGCTTACCTGAGCATTGACATTGGCACCAAACTCCAAAAGGCACTGGATCACCTCTTCTAGTCCCCAGCAGGCTGCCAAGTGTAGGGGTGTCTGTCCATCATGAGCTTCTTCTTCTCCTTCTCCATTCGGGCCTGGCTTTCTGGGACTATTCACATCACAACCACTATAACAAACACCATACAGTCTATGTTTAATCCAGATTTAAGCTGTTCCAAACAAGGGTCAGAAAAAAAATTTACAACTGCTGACACATTCTACAAAAGCACAAATTCCTGGTTTTAGTTTGACTCTTATCTATATTACTGTCATGTTCTTGATGACAACACAATGCGTCTTTAAGATTAGTCAGACTTCCATAAGTGCCATCCACCCACCAAAAGTCTAATGAAGCACATACCTGTTACTGGCTCAAAACAGCATTCAAAATATGAAAATATGTACATGCACATTTGAAGGTTTGTATTTTAGAAGGGGGTCTGACCTGCGAATAAGAAAGCATGCTATTTGTTCACTGTTTTCATCAATAGCTCTATGAAGAAGAGTTTGTAAGCAGCCACTTGGTCCTGACCCCCAACAGGTTGAATCACAGCCATGCCTAACCTGGAAGGAGAAGCACAACGAGGCAGTGAAGTTTTTTTTGTCTCCAGCAGGCTCCTACCACTTTATACAGCCCTTGACTAATGCTTCTGAAACATTATCCCTTAGAGGCAGAATTTGAGATGCCCTGTCTACTCTTGTGACAGTCAACGAATTTCAGGAAGCTACTTTAATGTCTTCTGGACAAATAATTTATTTGTCTACTCTGTAATACTTCATTAGGTAGTGTTTACTAACAATCCAGATATTCACCCATATACTCTGAACAGACAGGTCTTAAGCCAGTTTGGCTAACAGTTACATCACTTTCAGCAATGATAAGCACCTAACAAGTCAAGCAGCATCAGCAGACATTGCCTTTGAAGGTCTGGCCCATTTATTTGCTTTCCTATACATTCAGCTAAACAGAGGTAGTTCTTCAGCTAAACAAATAGTTTTTTCAGGAACTGTATTTCTAATATTTGTATTCCTAATATTTGTATCCTCATACTACAGAACTACTTACTCAACCAATGTGGCACTTAAATAAGACTTGTTCCACTCCACTTTACAAACTATTTACAAGGTTTATATGCACGTAGTTTCAGTGTTGACTCCATAAAGATCCTTATCCAATACCAGCAGAAATGGTCAAGTACAGTTACAAGATGTGCTTCTCAGGTCATCAGCACAGCTTTTTAAATAGTTCTCTAGCAGACAATAACTGGACATCAGAGACAAAGCCTTCAAGTAACTTCCTTAAGAAGGAGACATAAGGATGTCTACTTGCATCTAAGAAGTTTCCTGCTGGATCACCTATGCTTCAAAGTAAGTAGTCTTAGAAGTAAATTTAAGCCTTTAAAGGTCTTCTTGATGGAACTTTAAGATGCAAAAAAACCCAGCATATACTCTAAAGCACACATACGAGTGTTCAGTTTTATTCAAGATGCTGATCATTACACAAGTCTGGTATGTTGCAGACTGATGTTTTTAGTAGGTCCTTACTCTTTCCAGGATCAGGAATCCAGATAGCATATTCTATACTTTTATTACAGTGGCTGCAAGATATTTGGCTATGCAGACTACAGTAGTTATAAAAGATTTCCCAAGAAAAAAGAACTTCTGGTGAAGAAAAACCTCTAGAAGTTAGTGGTATAAGGCTACTCTGTTCTCTTCATGCATTGAGTTTAGTTTTGCAAATAAGCCCATTGCTGCTAGCAAGATGCACAAAAGTGAGACTAAATTAAGTCAACTGACACTCTTACCAGAGTTGATGCAATATCTTCCAGGTTATTTTCTAAGGCAAGCCATAAAGGAGGATTTCCTTTCTCATCTGGCACAGACATGTCTGCTCCTCTGGTACAAATAGCATCAACCACAAGAGGGAGCTGGTTTTTTATAGCTAGCTGTAAGGCAGTCTCTCCATCCTGTGTTCTGTAATGGGCAGATTTTGAAGTGTGTTACTACTGCACTATGAAGTTCGGCCTCATGTTACAGTAAATTCTTGGCTTCACCAATAAACATCTCCATGCGTGTTGTTCTTGCTGTGGTCAGACCACATCTCTACAGCCAAGGAAATGCACCATGATAGTTTTTCATCACACTTACCTTTCTTTAACCCCTCCCTTTAATAGCAAGGGATTGATTTCTAAGTTTGAAAAGCATGTTAGTGTTCTTAACTCAGAGACACTGTCATTTCCTTAAGTGCAGCCATTATTTGAACAGCGTTCCTTCAGTGCAAGCCTACTACCACAGAAGCAAACAGCCTTGTCTTCACTGTGGTAACACTTCAAGCAACAGTCAGAAATACCAACTGTTAAAAAACTGAAGTTAGAACAGCAGTATCAGGTAGTTCATACCCATGACATACACTACAGTAGAGCTCACCAAATTTCAAAGAAAGCCTGTCAGTCATGTAAGCAGATAAATGTTTTGTTAAGTCTAATATCAACTTGTCTAGGAGATACTCAGGAGGCAAGTTCTATCAGAATCTTGTTACTGGAGCTGCATCCAATTATTTTAGATGGTAGAAAACATGCAGCTCCAACAAGCCAGCAAATAGATCAGACTACAAAAGTTCAGTACCATGCCTCTAGGACTTGAGAGTCTGTTACAGAGGATTCTGTTCTACCTAGAATTAAGTGGAACTTCCCTCTGCAACCTCAAGACATACTGACCAGTGGAACTATATATAGGTCCAAGTTCACATATGTAATCCCTCAGCCATAACTAGTACCATAAAAAAACCACTAAACATTACTGAACACAAATCATGATTTGAAACCAATTTCAAGACATTATATAAAGGCAGTCATAACTACCTGCTCCTAAATACATGTCCAGTTGAGTGTTGTATCAGTTAAGATCTTACCTGACATTTATATCTGCCTGATGTTCCAGCAAAAAGAGTGCACTCCTACTGTCTTGTCTCTGTATTGCCATATGTAGCAGAGTCTGTCCGTCTGACATTGTGTCATTGATGGACGCTCCAGATCCAAGCAGCTGAGCTGCTATTGTGTGCATGCCTAAAGAGTTAAAGCTCATTAGTATTTTACCTTCAGTTCTACAAAACAGACACTGAAGACTAATAAATAAAGCTTCAAGCCTTCAATTTTCAATAATTACAATAAGAGATGCACTGAATCAATGCTAGAGCCTATTAAAGTTTACATACATGAGCTAACCAACCCATGACTCTACCCAGCTTGAATATTCCTTCACAGACTTATTGAATATTGATTACTGAGTCCTTTTGGTCTTGCTTGAAGACACAAGATATGGTCTGGTATACAGCAGAGCTTTCCCATTAGTTCTGCCAACCCAAATGTAATAGAATCCTCCTTAACCATACCTAGCCTAATGCTTCATATCACTTCAGACTTGTCCAACAAACATTAACTTTGGTATTACATTCATAAGATATTCCCTTGAATATTACAGTATTAGATGTTTAGCTTAATTCCTCCTCCTTTATCTCAGAAGCAGATAAGGGCAATGGTAGACAGAAGGCTACATTTTAGTTTCCTTTCATTGGAAAGGAAAGTGAAAAGCCGGGACACTAAAGAAATTTGTTACATATGGATGATATCTAGCACTCCCATACAGAGCAACATCACTAAGTGTTCTGACTCATCTCTTAAGTCCAGAGTATGAGTAGCCATCCCCCATACAGTTGCTGTTTCCAGCTCAGTAGGAATTGATTCAGTAGTGACCATGCCATATCTTTCTTTTGATGATGTACTGACACTGTTGAAGTGTCACTTGGCTGCAAACAGAAATACCTAGTTTCCCCCAAACCATTCCCCTCCCCATTTCAGACAAGAAAGCATCTTCTGAATCAGTATTTCAAGTTCCATTCCCCTTAATAGCTGCTTAAAGCAGCTCATCTTACCTTTGTAAAAGGTCAGCATTCTGTATTAACCAGTGTCTAGAACCAAGTTAACCATGAACAGACAATACAGTGATATGCTATGAAAGCTACTAGGGAGTTAGCAGTGGAACAGTTCCACAGAACTGCAAATACAGTTGTGGGCAAGAGGCTCCAGGCTACCTGCTAGTCAAGAAGGGAGGCTGTAGGGCTAGAAATCTATCAGTGAGTCAGATGTGAATATTCAGTTTTAGAAAGTGAAGAATTATCTAAAGCTCTCCTTGACAGCTTCTCACTAGCAGCACAAGCCAGGACATGAACACACATCTGCTGGTTTGTCTTTAAAAAAAAAAAGTCTTATCCACATCATAGCTTCCATATCTTTGTAAATTCTCATCTTGTTTTGAAGGCACATACCTGTCCAAAGAGCCAATCCCAGCACAGTCTGGTCTCTTGAGTCCTTTAGACTAAAGTCAGGAATAATTTGCAAGTTGTTGGTAGCATGAAGAGCATTAGCTACAAAAAAACCCATAGGGAATTAGAGTGTTCTTGTACTTGACCTGCAGTTGCACACTGAAAGCTGCAGGAGTAGCAATATCACATTTTGAAGTAGGCTGTTCCTTTAGCAGTCAGTTTGAAAGATCTGAGCAAGATACCTTCAGTTTCCCAGATGTGATACTGCTTAGGATTCAGGTAGTATTGCCACTACTGCCTAATCTTAATACTTACACTAAAAAACATTCAGCTTTATAGCCAAGAGGCTTAACTTGCCCCCTTTATCTCCAAATAGAGTGGCATATACAAAGCTCTGAGAATGATGAGTGGAGGCTATACTGCAAGATGGTGACAGCACACTTCCTCCTCAGCTTCCTGGGATGGAGGACGTTCTCCCCAATTCACCTACTCCCTTCTAAATCCCACTTACAGTAGGAGACAAAATAGGCCTTGCTTCAGCTGTCAAACTCCCTTCCTGCTGCTAGAAAGAAACTGAACTAGCAGCATTTAATAAACTGTTACCTGCTAGTATTTCAGTACTGAAGTCTCAACTCAACTATAATACTAGCATTACTCTGTACAAAATAGTCTTACTGAGAGCTGGGGAAGGCAGAAGTCTAACCACAGAAAGATGCCTTTATCCATATTTGATTCCAGCATTTACCTGAACCAAATGCTTTGGCAGGAAGGGAAAAGGGTTCTCAGTTGTACAGTTAGAATACAGCCTGGGGCTAAGTGGTCACCATTATCAATAGTGGAGAACTTTGAAAGATTCATGGGCAAATTAATTTTCTAGTCTTAAGCAGATGATTTGAATTTAAGACTGTATTTAGCCAGTCTTATTAATTACTCAAACAATGTTTACAGGAAGACATGCTTTATTAGTAGTCTGTTGAAACACAGTTTAGATGCCATCTTGACATACGGATCCGCTACAGCATCAATATTGTCTGACCCAGAAAAAACTTACCTTTTTGTTCCAGGATGACTGACACCACATCTGGGTGATTGTAAGCAATAGCCATGTGAAGGGGAGTTTGCAGATAAACATTCTCTGCTGTTGGAGAGGATGCATCCTTCTGACCAAGCACTGCTTCTGCTGTCTGGATGTTTGGATTGGCTCCTTGTTGCAGAAGTTCTGCTGTCAGGTTTGCTAGGCCATGCCTACAGGCTGTATGCAGTGGTGTTTCTCCCTTTAATAAACAGGGTACTAGGTTAACAGCTTGGACATGAAGAGAAGCAGCTTTTAAACTACTATGCCCATAAGAATTGCCAGGAAGAGCTTAACTCCTAGTAACTGAAGCTCCTTAGGACTTTCAAACTACACAAGTTAGCCTATATGAAGAACTTTATTAGAACAGGCACTGAGGGAAGTGTTAAAAGCATATTAACAACTGGTGACACTGCAAGAACAGTAACACAAGAACACAACTGTTGTCTGATCACTAGTAAATATCTGAAAACATGCAAAAGGCTCAGCAGGTGTTTCAACTTGCTTTAAGCTACGGTTAGCAATGATGGATCTCTGCTATCTTATTTCTGAATAGAAATAAGGAAGCTTTCAGACTACAGTCTATAAGTTTCTGCTTTTACCCATTTGTTTTGGTGGTTGACTTTTGCTCCATGAGTTGCTAGGAAGAGAGAAGCTGCCTCATTTCCTGCACCAGCTGCCCTCTGAAGCAAGCAGTTTCCTGAAGAAAAACCATGAACACTGTTAGAGTGCTATTCCAACCACACTTTGATACTAAGAAAGGTGCTAGCACCTTCCCCACTACCTTGCAACATTAAAGTTTGAAGCCAACAAAGAAAATCCTACTGATTAGTAGTCCCCTTGCAATGCTGGTCTGTGACGTGCACTACCATTTAGCAACTACACATTTTGAAACTGTAAAGAGGATACTAGGACCTGGCAAGGAGTCCAGATTTTCTGTCACTTCCTGCAAGTCAAGCTCAGCTTGGGACTGTCAGTGCTCCAGCTGCGGTTAAAGCTACTACCACCTACCATTCATTATGCAGCAAATGCTGTTGAAACCTCATTCAGCTCCTCAGAGTGCAGTTAGCATTAAGCAATTAACTTACAAGCCTTCCACCTACACAGAAATACAAACTTCTGTTTTACCTGTTACTGTGTCTGGAGCATCTGTATTGCTGCCTCGTTGGATCAACCTTGCTGCAAAACTGTTCTCATCAAACGAGGTTCCATTTACAACAGGGGCATCCTCAAAAGGGTTTACAGACTGATCAGACGATACAGTGATATACTGAACTGCAAGCCACAGAGCTGTGCTTCCTTCATGATCCTTCAGCTCCAAGTCTAGTCTAAAAATAAGAGTTAATGTTCCCCAATTTATACCTTATAAAGTGGTTCCCCAATGCAGCTTTAGTTTCAAGTGTCAAGCTGTACTAGTTTATCTAATACCTCACTGACAACTTTCACTTGCCAAGAAACCTACTGTAGCTCCAGTTACTTCAGAGAATTTGTGAATACTTTGAAACAAGCAAGACACCTTTTAGTGACTACTAGATTTAAGCTAGTAGGAGAAGTGTGGCCCTTGTAGATTTGGGCTCCCACTAGATGTAACAGAGGCAAATCCTCTTGTATTTGAATAAACTGTGTACTAGAAATGCAAATTCAACTACAAAGAAACTGAGTCAAATGAAGTATTCTTCTTCATCACCCTAAGAAATCACCTGTATCAGCTTTAAGCAGAACCCAAGTTGAACTCAAGAATGTATTCAGACATTTTAAGAGTCTTATTACTCCTTTTAGCTCCACTACAAATGCCGTTATTGCTATATTTCACCTAGCCCTCTCTGAAAGACAGAGATGCCATTTGCTTCCTCTTTACAGTAGGGCAAAAACTTACTTGGCTTCTGGCATTGTTCTGGCATCTTAAGTTATGCAAAGCCTTTACACTTTTGTATCCCGTGCCTATTGCTAGCCTTATTGTAAAGCAAAAAGGCATTGAAGAGTTGTTAAGCCAGTTTTCATATCTTCACTGTACAAGGTAACTTCAGTATATTTCACATTTAAGTGAGACTTACTGTTTGCACTGGAGAAGCTGACTGAATACAGGTTCATTCCTGACCACAATTGACACATGTAATGGGGTCCTGTAATTGGAGCAAAGTAGAATTACATAAGTAATAAGGAGACAGTTAAGATTTTGTCCATGGTAACCAACATGCCCCTACAGATTTGTGGGGTTAACTTTTGTCTCTGCTTTCAGAAGGGCACAAGCACCTCTTGAAAGAAAGAGCTATCTACCCTTTTAGTGGACATGATTCCAGTTAATTTAGTAGTAAGCAACTCTTTACACTAATATAAGAGCTAATCTTCAGGGAAAAAGCACAAGAGCTTGACCTATCAGAACTGACTAGCTGATATACTCTAAGTCTTCTATGTCATTTTATGTACTTGTTCGCCTAACCTAACCCGTAAAGCAGTACAGGCCCTGCACTTCAGATGAACACACTGCAGATACTAGCTCTTTGAGATAATTTCAGTTCCACTGACAGCTTCAAAGAGAAGTACCTTTCAGGAATACTATTTGTCATCTTAGATAGTTTGCTTTACTGTTCAGTGATTCAATAAAGGCAAATTAATTGTGTTCCACGTGCTCTGACACAATCAACTCACACCAGCTTTCTATAGCTGGGCTATGTTTAACTGGTCATGACAGGGTACCATTCAGCCTCCACAGCTTTCTGCTTTGCGTGCTACCCACAAGTCTCAAACTGGATTAATGAATTTGCCTCTCCTGCTTCCAGGATCACCTGTGCTTTGCTAACAGACCTGAACAAGTTCCTAGCAGGCTACATCTAATCACTAGTGCATTATCTGTTGAAATGGTAGCAGACTTTACTTCACCCAGTATTTACCTTCCTTTGTTGTCTTGCATATTTGGATTGGCTCCTGCCTGTAAGAGGGACTCTGCTATCTGTGCCATCTCTACCATGACATCTGGCAAATGCTTCTTGGGGCTGTATGATGCCACAAGGTGCAGAGGAGTCTCCTGGTCTCCCAGTGTAGCAGCATTGACACGGGCACCATTTTTTATGAGAAAGTTTGCAGCAAATTTATCTCCTTTTGTGAAAGGAAACAAGGTTATTTATGGATAGATACTTTATACAAGTCCAGCAAATGGATACACATGATTTCCTTCCATACCATACAATCACTCCAAGTGTCTGCTATTAGAATGCCTTAGCAATAGGTAACTTCAAGAACACTCCACTGCAAAGTCAAAATTAAAACATTTCATAACAACCCCTTGGAAAAAGTGTTTTGCCCAGAGGTTACATGTCACTCAAGTTCACACACTAGTTTGCTTGTTATGATGATACTGAGTTTGTTAGATCCTCTATCAAGATAAATCCATTGCTGCATTAATGCACAATTGGACAAATCATGATACTAAACATACAAGTATTTTTGAACAAAAGGAACTATTCCAGGGCATTGGTCAAAAGTGTGTAGTTGAAGTTAGTCATCATCTCTTCAGTCTTGCTACATAAACAAGCAATAACACAGCCTTTGCTCTTGAAAGTTTAGGCCCTATTATATATAGGGTAAGGGCTTCAACAGTTAGGACCCACCATGTACAGCATTCTTAAGAACTCCCTGTTGAGAGCTTCTCAGAAGTCAGAACTTAAGGCCACTTCAGTACATGAAACCTTGGACTTGTAACACCAAGGTGCAGAGAATGACTTCAGGATAATACAAGTTTCCCTTACTCCAGAGACTACTTTGAATAGATATATTCACAAGTTGCTTGTCCTGAATGCAAGACTGGAGAACAAAGATGAATGTTCAGGTGTTTAGGCAATACAGATTGCTATATCATTTCTGCCAGAAAAAACTAAAATCCCATTTTCTGATTTCTATATCTGACATTCCCCCACTCTCCAGTGATCATAGGAAGTAAGAATCATGTGGCAAGTTCAGACAATTTGCTTTAGCTCCATTTCCAGAACATGTGATTGTTAACAGTGATTAATTCACTGAAGCTTTGGTTACTGAAAAGCAAGCATTCATTCTCAGAGCTCTAGCTTAGACTGTAAGCAGACATTAGAACTAGAGAACAAATGCTAGTATTAACTATGAAGACCAGCCTGCTGCAATCTTTCTAGTGCTTTACAGGGCTGCAGCCATCATAACACTGACCTATGCCTAGAAGGCCTCCTACTCCTGCTGCTGAAGTTTCATTCACAGGACCAGACACCAGCATTACCCTGTTTAGATATGTAGGAGATTAAAGGAAGAAGTTGGGAGCTGTATGTTGAGTTTACAAAACTTGAACTACTTCTAAGAGTCCAGAAGAGCTTGCTGTTAAAAATAAACTCATGCTTTTAATTTGTAGCACTACAATACCCATGAGGTCCAGTCACAGGTACAATTCCTGTTGTGCTTGGGTTTCTGGAACAGAAGGAGCTGCCAGAGATATCACTGCAGGCAACTAGTAGCACAAGGCATTCACTACAGATTTTTACCAGACTTTGGCCGTCGGCCAAGATGCTGCTGCTCCAAAGCCTTCAGAATACTGTGCCCATGGCAACCAGGTCCTACTGTGCTCCAGTTCTCATAAGACACATTTTCCACTCTAAGGTGGAGTGTAAGATAGTCATGTCATTGTACACAGACTTCACTGATAACTATCCCACTATTCACTGGAGCTTTGAAGATATTCACACTGGCACAGAAGCACCTCCACCTGCTCCTCATCTTCTTCCAGTCAGTTTTTCCTCCCCTAGAACTGCCATCCAGTAGCAAGGACCCTTGCTGTTAACCACAATCACAAAGAAGCATATGTTGTATTCAACACAGGTCTAGAAAAAGGCTTCATCTTTATTCATGATTAGGCTGTCATGTCTAATTCAACTATTTGTCAGAAAGACACTGTGTTGTCAAATTAGAATATTCTCAGTATCTCCCTACATTTCTTCCTTTAGCAGACAATACTCTAGTAGATTGCTTCCAGATGTCATGTAGTGTAAGTGTCATTCACCAGCTAGCAGGCTAGCTTTCAGATCCCAGATAAGAGTTTGTTTTTAAGTTTAAAGAAAAAAGAAAGTTCTAGTCAAGGATGAACTTTCTCCTAACTGAAGTGTCAGCTACAGAGCAACACAGGAACAGACTTTGGAACATGTATTCCACACTGGGAACAACTGCAAGTTAACAAGGCTTCATATCCTATTTACTTACCTCTTTGGATGGCTTTATGTAAGAGACTCCAGCCTCTCTTGTCTGCTCTATCTATGTCAGCCTTGTAGTTGACCAGTGTAGTTGCAATACTCTCCAATCTTTGGGCAAGGGCTAGATCCAAAGCAAGATCTCCATTGTGATCCAATTCATTGAGCTTCCCAGGAAGCTACAACAACGAATTCAGTCAATCTACATTAGAGGTAGGTTCACAAGCCCAACATAATATTTTAACAGCCTGTTCCAACTACCATAATGTTAGACCTTCAGCTCTAATGCAAAGTACCAGTGTTGCATTTAGGCAAGTGCATCTTCCACAGCAAAACAATCAGAAGACTAGCATCACCACATGCAAGTTTACCCAGAGGGCTGTTCAATGAGAAAACAGGAGTTCTGTTTGCAAGCCTTGTTTAACTCACAGGAAGCAACACTACTACACTCTTAAAGGATGCTGCCTATGTAGGCATATTCAACATATAACTAGGAAGTATTATTCAATTATTCCTTTAAGATACTTCAAATCCCATTGGATTAGCACCTAAGGGTGCTAAGTACTGCTACAGTCCCAGCTTCCAACTAGGATTTGGGGCATCATAAAGGATTACTTCAATAATTCTTGATAATTAATACTTGAATAATTATTCCGTCCCCCAACACAGGGGACAACTTATTTGCTAGTTGTTTATAGAGTTCATCCAAACAGAACACCTGTTACTTCAAACATTAAGTAGAAGAGGAAAAGCATTTGTTCAAAGAAATGATGCTTACTGAACTGTCATGAAGCACCAGAGTTGACTATTACACAACTCAGCTTTAGATGTGCATAGCATTATCAGGTACTGGATTTTATTAGACAATCTGTTGCACATAAGGTGTTTTAGAAATGTTACGAATCATTTCTAAATTATGTCTTTATGGAGTTGTTACCACTAGACCTCCATTACATACATAGAAGTAGCTATGGCAATGATAAACATGCAAATAAGAATTAATGACAAAAATCAAGACTGGTAGTTAGAAACTAGTTATTTGAAACACCAAATTCTAGAAAATATGTCAAGTCTCACTATACCTGTGAATCCATCTCAATAAGATACAAAAAGACTACATCTTCTCTCTCAACTTTAATAGCCTTATGCAAAGGATATTCTGTCTTTGACTTGAACATTTTATACAATAACTGAGCACTCATGCTACTGAAGTCTTCTTTACGCAAGTCATCCTAGAAGCAATAAAAGAGAAAAGGGTAAGCAATACTCCCATTTTATTTATCAACAAGGCATTGCACAATGTAATTATGAAGTTCACAAAACAAGTTCAGTTAAAAGCTCCATTCTGATAACATCATAACAGGCAGGAACAATCCAAGATAAACTTTCAAGATTAGGAAGAAACACTCAGGAAGTTTTTAACTGGAATCTAAAATGTAAGATGTAATTTTTCTTCCCTTTTGTCTACAGACATGGAAAACTAGCATTTTACCAGACATTACAGTAGATTAACATCTAGTCTCTAATTCTTTATCTGGACTTAAATCACAGATTAGCATTTTCTGACTGTGCTGGTTTTGGCTGGGGTAGAGTTGATTTTCTTCATAGTAGCCAGTCTGGGACTACATTTTGGATTTGTGCTGGAAGCAGTGCTGATAACACAGGGAGATTTTGTTATTGCTGAACAGTGCTTACACAGCATCAAGGCCTTTTCTGCTCCTCACCCCACCCCACCAGTGAGGAGGCTGCAGGGGGGTCACAAGAAGTTGGGAGGGGACACAGCTGGGACAGCTGACCCCAACTGACCAAAGGGATATTCCATACCATATGGTATCATGCTCAGCATATAAAGCTGTGGGAAGGAGGAAGGGGGGGTGAACATTCAG
>JAVJGG010000085.1:9334544-9369436 GCA_035590195.1 Aviceda cuculoides
CCATCTGGTATCAGGCTCAGCATATAAAGCTGTGGGAAGGAGGAAGGGGGGGTGAACATTCAGGCTGATGGCATTTTGTCTTCCCAAGTCACCATTACATCTGATGGAGCCCTGCTTTCCTGGAGATGGCTGAACACCTGCCTGCCGATAGGAAGTGGTGAATTAATTACTTGTTTGCTTTGCTTGTGGCTTTTGCTTTACCTATTAAACTGTCTCAACCCACGAGTTTTATCACTTCTACCTTTCCAATTCTCTCCCCAATCCCACCTAGGGGACAGAGTGAGCAGCTGTGTGGGGCTGAGTTGCTGGCTTGGGTTAAAGTACAACACTGACAAAAAGGCCTATAACTATTGAAGACTGACAACTCCACAGAACTTTGAAAAACTGAATAAAAGTAAACAGAAACTTAGAAGAAAGAAGACCTTAGATTTGAGCTAGTGCTCATTTGACTAAACAGAAACAGCCTCATTTCCAGGTAGAATACAGTGTCAAAAGTTAGGAGGCAGAAGCATGAAAGAGTTAAAGTGTCTGACCTGCAGTTTCAGGTACAAGAATTATTTTTGTGTGTCAGGTCAAAGCACTTCCATTTGCTTTTGCATTAGCCAAAGACACATCCACATCTGGATGATGCATTTTAGATTTAGAATAACCTAAACCCTCACACACTAATCTGCTGTTGACAAGTCTTATTTTCAAGGCTAATCCACTGCTAAGTTACTCAAACTTTCCTCAAAATAACAGATAAGAGCAAGTGAAACTCCCAAGTCAGTTGCAAGACTCTTTGCCACTCCCTCCATTACAGAAGAGAAACTCTTCCCTGGCTTCTGTGGATTATTTTTAGAAGTAAAAGCAGGCCTGGAATTTGTGATCTGTATAGACAGAGACCAACTATGGGTGAACTTCTAAACAGTTCTGAGTCCAGATTTAATAAACAACCCTCTTCTTGCTTATTAGAATACTGCCCTTTTGGTTTGGCTCATGTTTAGGCAAGTAAGATGCTTTTTACAGTGAAGTATTTCCAATGAACAGAACAACTCTTCAGGCTATAAGCTATTTCCCCCAGTCAAGACATTCATACCAAGACAGACCACAGACAAAATCTTAGATAAGAAGCCATTTAATGTGCTTTGTTTCAAATATGTAATTATGAATTAGTATTGTAGACAATACCAAATAACACAGTATCAAAAGCACATATTATAAAGATAACCGAGACAGATGGGAAGGGAAGTGTCACTCCTGCCTCAGAAGCAGCCCCTTCACTCACACCAGGCAGCAAGGCAGGCAGATTTGACAGCTTTTTATCAAAACTGCTGCTCTCTGCAAACATATAAGGGTCAGCATAATGGGTCACCTGAGTCACTGAAAGTTACTAGGAGTCCATGTAATCCCCGTCCCAACTGGAATGTTTGAATGCTAGCATACCAAGAGATACTCCTGAGGTTAGATAGTATAGCAAGTTAAGCAAAATTCTACTAAGTTCCTATACTCTGCAAACATTTTTCCTCTTGCTTCTGACAGTACTTACCCAGTGACTAGCAATTATCTCAGCACAATAGTTCAGAAGAGTGCTAGCATTCAGCTCCTCAGCAGTCTGATAGAAACGAATGCAGTTTCTGACATTAACTAGTGACATAACTCCTTTTTCACATCTGTCAAAATAGGAAAGACAGTGTTCAGTAATCAGGAAACAGCTTTACTGTAATCACTCTCCCATGGTGTAACGGGGTCCTATATACTCCTTTTCCTAGATGCCAGTAGAAAATGGCTTGGCCTTGCTTTACTATAATGCTAAGCAGCATAAACATACTTCAATCAGAAGCCCTGTAATACAGCTTCCATAAGAGCAGACTCCTTATGTCTTCCATAAGAGCAGAGTCCATCTAAGCTAAGGTCCCATGGTAACACCACACACTGCAGGAGCCTGCAAGTGGAGACAGACATCCTAGCTCTCCCAAAGGAACAAACTAAAGTTCATTCACTGTTATGAAGTAAAGATAGACAACTTTCCTACAAGTACTACAGTGATCACAAGTAGCTTTTGTGCCAAAGCTAGAAACAGACAAGCCAAATATAGCTATTTGTTTAATAAAGAGAAGGGATAAGCTTTAACAGCAGATCCACCTAATCTTTATAGGTGTGAAGCTATTTGTTTGAGTTTATGGGAAGAAAATCCAAGTACCTCAAAATGAAGACGAAGTTAAACATACCAGTGATCTCCAAGCAGATATTAAGACCAAAAAATGAAATACTTATCTCCAGGTGCAGATACCTAGCAAGACATCTAATAATTACTAGTAGCATATGTACATAGACTTGTCACTAGACTACCATGACCAGACAACAGCTGAAGAATGTTTAGCTAGTACAACATGAAGACAGTTTTAGGCTGGCACAAAGCTTGAAGGCAATTCTAGCATTGGCATTACAGATGTCAGCTTCTTTAGTTAGAAGAATTGACAGCAATTTAGTTTGCTTCATGTTGAGTCACACTTATATCATAGATTATGAGTGCCATGTACTGCTACAGCCCCAGACACCAAAGATTATTATATCAAAGGGTACTTTGACTAAATTCAAGGCTTCAAAGTTGCACAAAATAAAGTCGCACATTCAGGCTTCTCACTAACTCTAAATGGTTATTCAGAGTATTCTAAACATTCAAGATAACAACCTAGCCCCTACTAGAATGGTGTAATCGTAATCTCCTCAAAATGGCAAAAAATTGTACTGTTATATTAACCTTCTTTATGAAGAAAAGCTGCCAAGATGCACAGAAGAACAGCTATTTAAGTTAAAATAAATTTCACCTGTGGTATTTTAATACTGCAAACTCCTTGTCATTGACTCTTCCTAGCATTCTCTTTAACAATTCCTTTCCTGCAACTCTCCAGAGCTTGTTACTAATATACTGACCTCTACTTCCTCTTAATGCCAAATTAGGGTTATTAGTTTGACTGGGAGAAGAACTGGAAAGTAAACATAAAAGCTATGAGAAAAACTGCTATAGTTTATTTGTAGCACAAGGCTTCATTTCCTGTGATAAACTTCATGTCATGCTGTATTATTAAAAGCTTAACACTTTGAAGAAGCAAAATTTCATTCAATTGCCAGCAGCTGTCACCTTATTTCTATTCAAACAAGGTTAAGGAGTTCAAGAAGATCCACTGTATTTACCAAGACTCACCTTTCCCTAAGCAGCTGGAGCTGAAATTTATTAGCTAGTTTCATGAGCTCTGTCAAGAAGATATCATCTTCTCTTAGCTCAAGTTCATCTGTGTAGATCCACCGCAGCATTGCCATGGTTACCTCTGGGTCAGCATCTGGTACAGGGAGCAACAGGGATTAATAAAATACCCAAAGAACAATCACCTATTCAAGTAGCTACTACTCCTCTGACTGTTAAAGTCATAGCCACCATGAAAAAAGATAGCCTCCCTGAAACTGTACAGCTTTAATTCAAAGTGTCAAAACAGAGGCAAAACTGCTCAAGAAGTTGAAACTAGTAACAATGCTGGCACCAAACAAGAAAACCTTTTTTTCCCATTGGACCACTGTACAGAATGCAGGGACCCCTCTAACATCTCCTACCTGCTACACAGTTATTGCATATTTAGGTGCCAGCAATAGTCTGGCCCCTTTAAAGTCCTTGGTCCCTCACTTATGGGTTAACCAACATCTACATTTGACAAGCACAATTCCCCTTTTTGATTTAAGAATCCTGCCTCTTTGATATCAGAGGCATATGTTATGAACTGTTGCATTCCAATAAAGGTACTTACACCTTGGTAATGACTACAAAGTAGTTAAAACTGCTAGGAACCATTTCTAGGAAAAGTGCAAAAGAGTTTAAGAAGCTGGTTAGATTTCACATGTTTACAACACTAATCAAAAGTCTTATGTTTTTACACAGCAAGAAAAATAGAAACCTACACCACAGGACACAAGATACAGAAGCCCAATGACCACGGACCTTTGTCACCTAGTCTGAAGTATAGTGACAATCCTGCTTACAGGGATGTAGATGAGAATTACTCCACAGTGTACTATCAAACCAATTACAACAAAAAATATCATTCATTTAGAAAAATAACATTAGTCCCTGAAGCCGTTCTATTTGTTTTTAAAATGAAAACACACATGTTTAAGACAATGAAATACCCATCCTAAAACATCTCCTCTACATGGAGGGTTGCCCCAGATTATTTGCAGAGTACCAGACAAGTACTTGGCATAGCATGTAGACTGCCTCCTAAGAAACAGAAGGTTTTAGTAAGACAAGTATCTTATTGCAGCTCAAGTAGGTTTTCTGATTACTTCAAGCTTGGCATATCAGCTCATTTTCTCCCTCCCAACAAGAGAACCTGTGTTCATCTCTTTCTGCTCTTTAAGAAAAGTAGAAAATTCTGCAGATTATATGAACTTTAAAAACACTCGATTTTAAATGCTGCCTGTATTCTGAAGTTAGGATTCAGGCAATCTTACCTTGCAAGTTCTAACAGAACCTCTTAAGAAAACCATGACAATTTTTAGGGAACGGCTTGTTGCTTGCTACAACTATTTCATAACCTAATTAATCCTTGTGCCATTTATCAAATTTTATAAAGAATTCAATTTTACACAAGGGAAAGTATCATTTATTAGCATGTACTTTAAGCATCATTCTCTCATAGGAAGTGCTTGCATTGCTAAACATGCAAGACTGCAGTTACATTTGAGATTCCCAAACTAGCTTCAATGTGGAGCTAGAAATGCTATGGACTGCCACTTGCAATGAAAGTACAATTCACATAAAAGCTGTGCAGTAATCATCTTCTGTTAGCACAGCACTCAATTTAAAAACTCATTGGCATCTGGTTTTTTGTGGCTGCAGAAAGATCCATAAATCCTTTTACAAGAAAGCCTATGCTGTCTCATAAAACTAGCTTGCTGTGACTTGCTTCTTTCCCATTTGCCTGCACATAGGATTCATGGTAAGTGCAGAAAGTGAAGCCAATGCTTAATATCCAACATGCCAGCCAGCAAACCTGCTTAACTTCATGCCTGTTTTTATTGCTCGCAAATTAATTGTATAAGACTCTTATTCTGTTAAGTAGAGAAGAAAAGCCTGTCAAGAGGTTCGATCTGCAGAAACACTGCCCAGTGTAAGTACATGCCAGAGAAACAGCTACAGCAGGACAAAACACCATCTTGTAAAAGACTTTTTGAAAACTTCTCTTCCTTACCTATTTTGCAAAGGTATCGAATTGCCAAAGCAAATAAACACATCATCAGTATTTGTATTCATTTCCCACACACACTATGTTAACAGGAAGCAAGGTATTTCCATGACACACTTCAGAGAAATTATGCACACTACCTCAAAAAGCCCTGTCCTTAGAAAGGAAGAAGTCAAGCTCCTCCATATAGATTTGTTTTTCATTATGTTTAGTTGACTCTAGAAAAGACAAACAGGGCACCATTCTCAACCCCTGTTCATTAAAGAGAAAGAAGGTAGGTTATTGATTTAACTAGCACTAGCATCAAGTTCACAAGCGTACTACCATGTTTCAGAGACAGAGCTCCATAATTAATGGATTAAGCACCACTTTTTGTGGACAGTAGTAGTCTGAAAGGTACCTAAGTAACCTTTCCCCAACAGGCCCTTTCAGTCATCCTAAAAACAATCAAAGCATCATATTACTAAGCAATGACTGACCTGACAGATCCAGCTCCTCTGTTGAGGCAAGGTTGGCAAGACTCCAAGTATCACTGCGTGCCGCCAAGACAAATTTGTGAGCACTGATGTGCTTGCCCCCAACCTTTATCTTCAAATCACTGATAAGAGGAAAAAAGCATATACATGTATAACACAGACTTCCCCTGTGCTTAGATAAATACGGATTCAGCATCTCCATAGTATCTATGTCTTGGTATCCACATTTAGGTTCAAGTTGTTTGAGACATCAAAACACGTTTCATTGGTTAAGCAGAACACGTTGTCAAACAACAATTCTTATTTTTCTAGGGAGAAATGCAACGAGTCATTAGTATTCAAAGTGTTGGGGGGGGCGCACAGTTAACCATTCTGGAATAAACTGCAAGGAATTATTGTAGAAGATAGGAAAATACAACAATCTTGAGGATTTTAAATATTTAAACTTATGCTGCAGTGTCCATAGTAATACTGTCAGCTAAGCACCAATGGTTTCAGGCAAGACCAGCAACAAAACAAACAATGTTTGACAGTAGTCTAAGGAAGACTCCAAGAACCCCAGTTCCCAGGAGACCAGCTGTCAAGAACACTGATTTCATCCTGACCCCTTTAACACCAGGTTATCCTTTGTAGTTAGGAAGGCCCATAGCTTGCAAATGTTCTGGCTGTGTAGGTGTACTTTCCAGACCATTTTCTAAATCAAAGCACTGCTATAAACACAGCACAAAATACAGAGATGTTACTTAAACTTGCACTTAAACTTACCTTTCTTATTTTATGACTTGTAGGTCCTTTTAGACTACTAGTCTATGCCTTTAGAACTCATACGCTGAACAGAAATGAAGTGATCCAACTCACCTAACATATGCTACTTAACAAATCTTTTACCCAGCATGCTATAGTAAGTTCTTGCCAGGCACAGAGCCTTTTCTCAGGGAGGCTCATGAAGAGGTGTTAAGGGAAAGAAATTTTAAACAAAACTATATATTTTCCCCTTACCTGACTGAACTCCTTTACTCTATTGGCACCAAGTTGCTTTCAGTAATAACAAAGAAATTGATAAGTGTCATTGTAATCTCAGAACTAAATCAGTTAAGGCATCTACAGTATTGAAGGTAATTCTTAATGTGCCTGTGGAAAAGAAACCATTAAACCTAATTTTGTGTTGAGATTCAAAGATACAATATCATTTATACCACTAAGACACATAGATCACTGTCTAAGACCTGTTACATGATACAACCAGACAAGCCAATTTAATCAGGCTTCTTTACACATATAACAGGAAGACAGAACTGGTTTCAAGGACATATCCTTTCAAGAAAGGAGGGTTTTCCAGTCTGTAGTAGATAATCATCCAATTAATCCATCAGCTACATATAGATCAGTTTAGAATTACTTCTGTTCAAAGGGAGCTTTGCTGTTGACAGTGAAAGTGGTCAGCTTTCTTTAAACTTGTCTTAAATGCCAGCCTCAGAGATTAACTTCTACTTAGAGCTCTTGATTCAAGAACTGGATTCAGTATGCATTCTCTTCCAACTGCAACTGTGGACCCTATTCATACCAGGCAGCAGAGAAAGAATTTTCCTTGTTGAAGACTAGTACCTACTGCAAAGTCAAAGGTTCCTGTAATAGCCCTTCGCCCAAAGGGGGATTTCTTACCTGTACTGCTCCTGCTGATAGAGTTCAGCTACAATGGCAAGAAGTCGACTGATGAAGGTGTCACTGGCATTGTCTTGGTTAGCCTCTGCAGCCAGAAGATTGCATCTCCTTTCTGTATCAACTAGTTTCTTCTGCAGCTTTACATACTCCTGGCGGAGAAGCATCAGGTGCTTTTCCAGCTTGGCCACCTCCTCTGCAGAGGCACACAGTGTTACTACAAGGTTGAAACATGCACACCTTTGTTTTGCATCTGTGGGTAATTTAACCCTACAAGCACATTACACATCTAGTTTAATCACAGAACACTCTAGTAAGAGTCTCTCCTCTTCCACACTACTTGAGCATCTCAACCTCCAATATTAAATCTTTTCTTTTATATCATTGTTAGCCATAAACACATAAAAAATAATCAGAATAGTGATAGAAGCCACTTAAAAGTTCCTGAATCCTGTCCAGTCAGAAAAGCCACAGGATTTCTAAAACCATGGGAGTCTGTGATTGTGGGAATTACCAGTGGCATAGAGGACTAACTCTTTGGTTCTTACCCATTTTTTCAGTTAAGATGCTGTTTGACTTCACAGCTAAGGCATCAATCACAGGTGAGCATTAGAACAGTTGCTGACATACCATATCTGCCTCAGAGTACTTAACTGACCTGTTTAGAACTCCTCACATTGTCAGCTAAGACACTCTTTAAGAAATGGACAGAGTGGAAAACAGATTCTCCCCAGAATCTATGTTTTAAAGGCCAATCAAAAATACATAAAACTCTACTTGCTACTGGCACACACACATTCCTCCAATGGAGGCACTGCACTGAAAAGGCATCACTGTGCAGAGTCAGGTCCATGGTGGCTATCTCAAATCAGGAGTAGCACAGCAAGAGCACTTGGGAATCTGATCCCCAGCCAAGTATTTCCATCCCATTGCAGAACCCACTTTTCCACCACACTTAAACAGTCACTCCACAACGTGTTGTGCTAAGTTAGTTCACTGAACTCAACCCAGGCCACCTGTATGAAAAACCTCTACCACACTGCTAGAAGGAAACATCTGTACAAGTGCTTAAAAACAGTCCAACTTATGAATACTTATTTATGGATTAGTTGCACAAACTATTTGAAGCTTTCAATCATTGTGCTTGATTGTTTCCCCCCCATCATTAAGTTGATCTTCTGAATGAGGTACAAACCCAAAACCAGTCCTAAAATGAGAGGGGGCAGGGAGGAGAAATTTGGAAGCTAAACAATGATTTTAAGTAGGAAAGTTCCTACAAGATTACTCCCTACCAGCCAGGAATTCACTGTTCAACGATTTTTCTCAATTATTTACTAAATGTAAGTCACTACTACAAACAATGAGAAAACGAGCTCTATTGACCAGTGTTTTCTTCTTTCTTCTCTAGAAAAGTTCAACAGCATAGCTGACCTTGGCCATGCTCCAACACACATCCCCAGGGCAAAGCATCCTGCTTTTGCCCAGCTGCAGACAGAATGTTTCATTTAGTCTTTCCTCTATGGATTGCTGCAGCAAACACTCCCTTATAAGTCTTTTAACTTAACAATTACTGTAATGGATAATCAGAAAGTAATTTACCCTATTTTACTCTTCAGTTAATACTACTTAGGCAGGTTTGGCAGTGTACTTCCTTCAGCAGCCTTTTATTTAGCTTCATCCTTTAGAAATTAATAGATACCATCTCCTTCGGGATACTTCCCTTCTTCTATTGAAATATACTACAATTTCAGAATTGTGCTACCAATACCCCACCAACCCTCAAAGAGGGTTTGAAATTCTGCTCTGGTCTTTCTATCTAAAGATAAATGCAGTTTCAGTGTTCCCAGAGCTAGAAGGACATGTCTCTTGAGCAATGGCTCCTTCCCAACTGATTCATAAGGAAGGTGTCAAGGGTGGCACAAAGCAAGCCCTACTGCTACAGCATGGAGGGCACAAGTCTGATAGGAGTCAAGAGTGATGACTGAAAGACACTTTAAGAACCACACCAGAAATTAGTGTATGAACACCACCATTGTTCATAAAGTGAGATTTTTAGGTGCTATATAAATTCAAATGCTAGGAATAAGAAGTTGCCTGCTGAACCTCATAGCATATATCATCTTAAAGAAATACTGCATCTTCCAGTCAAGCAATCAGAGTGTGAAGGTGGGAATAAAGAATCAGTACCAAAAGGTAACATCTAAAATACTGTCATTTTACCAAAGGCAGCTCACTGGCTCCAAATTACCCTGAAGTCAACAGGACACAATGCAGAACTTTAAACCCTCAATAAGCAGTAGCTTAAACTTTATTCATTACGAACAATCAAGTTTGTTACTGCTGCTTCCAGGGCAATCCAAGACAATCACTACTGGCAGTGAAAGTACCTCGAAGAACTGAAGCTTTGAAAAATGTTGTTGTCAGATTAACAGCATACACTTCCTGCAACCTCAGTGAGGGACTGATAGGTATTTGCTTACTGTAAGAATTACGAGAGTTGTAAAATAAGAGTTTCTCTTATTCTATGCAACACCACGCACACCAGTTGTGTAGTAGCTACTACTGCACACTTGCAGAAAATACTTGATCTTACAGCACATTTCAAGTGCACATTCAAGACAGTCCTCAATGTCCAGTTAATCAACATTCACTGCAAAAGAGCAAAGCCGCAAATTTTCTCTGTATACTGTTCATTTAAAGAGGTAATAAGAGAGTTATATAAGTTAATAAGAATTGCTTCAAAAGTGGAACCTGCTCGATCTCACATAGAAGCACTTCCTCTGTTTAAACTAGTATCACAACTCCAAGTTTACTATTTACAGTTCTCAATTTTGGAAGGAGGGAGAAGTGTCATCACTTTTTAAAAATCAATCCAAAATGACCATTGTATCTAAGTTGGCAATCACTTTGACAGAGCACATATTATTGCCAGTCCATATTATATATGACCATTCACCTTGCTGTCTCCCAAGTATAATGTACAATTACTGCATGCATGCACACACCTAATGAAGTTCTTTGCATCAAGACACTGAAAGGACAGACTCACTGGAAGATACCAGTAAGTCTCTGGCTAAACATCAATCCACATGCATCAGTGAGAGGATGCCTGGGTTCAGCAGAGGCATAGACAAAGCAACTCCTTTTCTGAGCCCATAGTCCAGGTATAGAGTTAACAGATGGCTAGACAAGAAAATAAAAACAGTGTTGTTAACCGCTTCCTGGTGGATAGACTAGCATCTCATGAACAGGCACGCATTTATGTTCCATGTCAAAGACTTTAAAGAGGACTTCAGAAAAGGCTACTGAAATGTTCTTATAGGAGAAGGCACAAAAGTCCAAGAGCAACTAGATAGCTGAATCCAAAGAGATAAGTAGGGAGGTAACAGGCAAGGGGGTGACAGATAGCATGTACCAAAAACTAGAGGGGAAGGTCTAGTGGAACCCATCACACTGCCCACCCCACCCATCAAAAGCAGTTACAGAAGCTTTTGTTTACTTATGAAGCGGACCCAAGTGAAATATTTCAGAAAAATATACTTCCTTACCCCCTCAAGTCACATCCTTCATCCACTGCTCCACACTCTGACCCCTACAAGGCTGTACAAGTTGTTTTCTTGTTCCTCCTCATTTTTGCACACTTATGATCTTTACCCTGACAACCATCCCAAAGTACTACAGCATACTTCCTACTGCTTTAGATTCAAGCATTAATCCAACAATTTTTACCCATGCCTGCATGTAACCTAGTATCCTCTGGTACTGGTGGTACAGAACTCTTACAGAAATTAGAAAAGCACGCTCAGCTCTTTTCTTTATAAACTGTTGAATCAATTTGTAGCTAGTAATTGCAATAAATCTAATTCAGGACTTCCATACACAGAGTCAATGCTTCCATAACAAAAAGGCACTCAGCTTCTGAGCAGATGACCACAGTTTGACAAGCTCCCTTCCTTAATAAGCCTTCACTTTTCAGCTGACTCTCCAATACCATCAGTTCTTAACTAAAGAAGTGTTGCTGCAGACAGGTACTTGTCTGAAGGGACAAAATGAGCCCCTCCACCCAGATATCAGAAGAAACTGAGTGGGGGGACCTACAACTCCAGCTTATTACTCCTGTTCATGCAGGACCACTCACTGGTCATGTGCCTTCTTTAGCCAAAAGATCAGAGAATTACTTGAATTAGACATCTATATTTCTCAAAGATTCTTCCCTGAAACAGGACTTGCATCAGCTGCAGGTTCATTCTGCAGAGCAGGACACTGAACCAGAGCCTCAGATCCTTGCAGGTCTCAGTGGTGAAAGTTTGACCACCTGAAGACATCTTTGACATCTAATGCCAACCACAACTAGATCACCAAGGCTTAAAAGCAAGCCTAAGAGGCTAGTCAGCTAAATCTGAAACAGTGGTACTTCAGCACACAAAGTTAGGAGTTGCTCTAAGTATTTATTAAACCAGCTTGACTGCAGCATCCTCTTGGCTGACACATGCCAGATCAGCATCTGCTACATCCTAGTTAATCTTTCACAAGCAGTTTTAAAATTCTACCACTGTCTGAGAGTTGCACTTCAAGAGTCAAAGGCTGTGCTTTTAAGACTGGAAGTTAGAGCCTTCATTTCCTTTGTAACTTGGGGCATTTTAGGTCAGTTTGCCAACTTGGTTTCCTCCACCGAGGAAAAGAGGAAGCTTCTGTCTTGCAGAAAGGAGCAGGACTGTAAAAATCCAAGTGTCTTTTCAAATTCCATTACCTCAGATTAACTAATTTCGAAATGGCGTTACTGATAGCCTCCAAGCAAAACAAAAGCAGTCTAGGAGTTCCGCCGATCTCGTTAGAGCCCAAATTCGATAAAGGGACTGCCAGCAGCAAGTGACCCGGAGGCTGCAGCACAGCCTCTCCGCCTTACTCCAAGAAAAGCCGCCGCCCGCAGCGACTCCGACAGACCACGCGGGGCTCTCCTCACCCCGGCAGCCCCGGGGCAGGCGGCATCACCCACCGCAGCTCCCGCCTAACCGGCGATGGGCGGGTAGGCAGCCGGCGGGATGTCCCGGCTGGCTCCCCACCACCCACTGCAGCCCGGAGCCACAGCAACGCCCAAGATGCCCCTCCTGAGGTGCAAAGGAGCCCATGCCAGGCCCGCCCTACCCCCCGGGGGTACTAACCTGCGGCCCCGGGCAGGGCAGACACCACCACCACCCCCCCGCCATTTCACGTTCACCTCGGGGGCGGCCTGGCCCACCCGCCGCGGGCTGGGCCGAGCCAGTCCCACGTAAGGGAAGAGCAGAAGTCCCACACGGAGGCTGCCCCCAGTCCCCTGCGAGCGGAGAAGCCACCCCGGCCAGCGGCACTACCCGCGCACCCGGCGGCCGCGGCCCCGCCCGGCCCCTCGCCCGGGCTCCCCCCCTTACCTTCCGCCATGGTGGGTCCGGGGCCGCAGCTCTCGCGAGAGCCGCCGCCCGCCCCGCCGCCCAGGCCTGGCGCTCTCGCGAGACCAGTGGGACACCCTCCCCGTCCTGTCCCGATCCGGCCGCCGCCTGCTCTTAGCGGGAACCCCAGGCACACCAGGCCGGGGCTGGCACCGCTCCGCTTTATACCGGCGGCTCCTCCCCGCCTCAGCCAGCGAACGGCCCCCTGGGAGCCAGCCGGCGAGCCGGCCTCGCCCCGCTCCGCCCCGCCCGCTCCCCGCCGGTGCTGCCCGTCCCCTCAGGAGGCGGCGGGGCCCACTGGTCTCCGGCTCTGCGCCTGAGGCGTTTCGCCCGGGAGCGGCCGGAGGCAGCCGGCGGCTGGTTTTAACCGCTCTGGGGTTTCTCTTCCCTCCCCCCCGAGATAAGGCGCCTTGTCCGGGCGATCCGGCCGTTGAACGGCGCCATGGCCGCGGTTGTAGTAAAACACCGACAGCCAGAGCCGGAGAGCAGGGAAACGAGGGAGAAAACCGCCCGGCGCCAGGGCAGAACGCAGCCGTGGCCAGGGCGTGAGGGCCGCCTTCGCTTCACCTGCGGTTCGGCCTGCACTGAAAGCCACCAGAGTGCACTGGCTTTAGCACACCCCAAAAGCCTTCTCCCACTCACCCAGTTGCAGTACAGCTAATGGAAGTGCCAGCATGCGTTTTCAATCTGATGGGGTCTCTTCAGTGCTCAGCTTACTCGAATCATCTTTACTTCTGTTCCTGCATGTATTGCTTTTGTTTCAGAGTCAACAGTCCTAGCACCCGGATCTGTGCCCGGTGGGTAAAAAGTGTGGTTGAGGGTCAAGACAGGCAACGACCAAGTAGCAGTAACGGGATGATTTTCCACAGCCATGTGTACAGCATAGCTGACCCTCAACTATTTCCATTGCTCATGATCTTTCCTGCCTCCATGCAACAGAAATACCAAAATACACTGATCCAACAGCAATTTTTCTGCATGCTTTAGAGAGCAAATTTCAAATAAATGTTTGAACACATTATGCACAGTGTTGTTTTACAGATGTAATTTTTTCCTGACTTCACCATTAAGTGATCTTCGAAAAGTCGCTCTGCCTCATATCTTAGTTTTCTGTGCCCACTGGATAAAACAGCAAAACCAGAACTAGGTCTAGGCAAGCCAGAGACCGTAGTTTTCTAGACATAGCACGAAACACGACCTGTCTCATTTTTCAAAGCTCAGTGACAAAAGTGTACAACTTTGCTACGTAGCTAACTTAAACCACTGCCTTATAGGTGCTATTGATCATCTTGAGTAACTGCAAGGAAACAGTTATTACTGCCTGATCAGATTTAGTCTTAGATGAATTTCTGAATAGCAACCAAGATCAGATTTCAAACAACTGCTATGTTTTGCACCTGGGAAATCAGCCATCTCATCTTCTGTTGAGGATCTACCTGGGCAGGAAGCGGTCTTATTACAGCCTCTCTTTAAAACCCAAGCACCTTCTGGTTTGGTTTGAAATCACTCATACGTGCTTCTGAAGATATGCAGAAATTCTAAGACTCATGGTGCTCCTGTTTGCTTTGTGATGGCACCGTACAAGAGCAGTGCACCAGATGGTACAGATGCAATAAAAAGTCCACCCCCCATCAGCCTACCAAAAAATGAAAATACACTTATAATCACTTCAGATTTAATGTTGTCCATTTATTGATCATCTAGTTTCAGTAAGCGTTTTCTAGGCATCACAGCGGGAAAGAATTTTAGCATGATGGCTGAACAGCCCTTCTGGTTTTTAGAGATTTTCTCTGCTGCATTAAGGGGCAGCATGGAGTAATATAAAAAAGGAATTAGGATGGCCGTACTACTTTGATACTTATTAGAACTCCATGCTTTTCTTTCCTTTTCCCCCAGTGATGCAGCGTTATCTGGGAAGCAGGCCACCACGTGTTGGGGGAAACAACAGCACAAAAACTCAGCCATGATTACAAGCCTCCAGAGAACTAGAAAAGTGTAACTGATCATCCAGTATGCTGACAGACTACATAAACCAAACTAGATACAAGATCTTGGTACAAGTGAAACTGAGCAAGAATGCTGGTTTACTTGATTGTTCAACAAGTATTGTAGTACTACTTGTACATACTCCATCTCTTCAGTGGCGTTCCTATCTTGAGGCTAAGCAGAAACCTCTGGTCGTATCAATAACCGTCACAGCCAGATCCCTTTCACGTGTGGGGCAAGAACAAACAAAAAGCCAACTATGATCAGAGAAAAGTTAAATAGGCCATTTCCATGCCCGCAAGAGGCTTTCTACAACCTGGACATTTGGCACCAGACCCTTAGCTACCTCCTTCATTAAGTCATTGGCATTAGTTATACCTGCAGCTTGTATGTCTTAACAGTATCCCACAGTAACACCCCTTCCTTTGGAATATCTGGGTCATGTGGACTCACAAACTATCTGGGTAAGCCAAACAGAAGTGAGTTTATACTTGAATAATTTATGAAGAGGGGAACCAACACTGCTGAGGAATTAACAGTTCTTCCATACTACTGATGCAAGACTAACATTTCCAGGCCTACCCCTTAAAGAACGAACAAGCTTCTGCAGAGCAAATGAAAAAAATAAAGCTTTAAACCGTTTTGTGAAGCTTACAGATGAGTCAGTTGTGACCTGTATGTATTACTTAGGAAGACAAAACAGAGAACACTGTTAACTTGCTGAAAGCAGCAAGTACCAATTATCTTGAATTACTGCCAGCTCTTTAGATACACTGTGGAAAGGGAAAAGGGCAGCCCATAGGGGAATAAGTCCACTGATAGGTTTGGGAAGAGTAGCTTCTTCTCAGTGTTTTGTTTAGGGAAAAAATGGCACCATGCCACTGAAATTCTGCACAGTCCCAACTCTTAGATAAGTGAAAAAGGGTAGCCAGCTGGTGAAAGAAGAAACCTCCTCTCAAGCAATTTTAGGCAAGCACTCAAATGGGAACTAAAATCAGCTGTTATGCCTGGGCACTAATAGCTCTGAAGTACTGCACACATCTGCCTGCCTACATGAGCAGACTATCCAATTAAAAGCAAATTTAACTTAATGATTTCTCAAAATAATTAGTTACCAAATATGTAAATGTGGACATTAAACACATCTATGTTTATCTAAACCACCTGTAGCAGGAAGTAATACATTTACTTGTAAGTCATCTTATACTTAAAGGGCTTTTTTGTCCCATATGGCTGTCTTGCCACTAATAACTGTCAACTTCCACCCCAGCCCACTCCTCAAAAAACCTATAATATATGCCTTTTAGCATATGCATGTTGCACAGCAACCCAAAACAAAGTCCAGCCAGACATAAAATTAGTACTGAAGGCTTCTTACAAGATGACTCTTTAACACTGGAACACTTGATTTATTAGTGGGTTACCCTGTGCTGTTAAAAGGCATGGTAAACATGTGACAGAACAGAGAACAGTCAAGTAGTTGCAAGTTCCTCTACAAAGTTTCTTTGGTAGAAAGGTATTTCAGGTAGGCTTGGAGAACTCTTGTTACTGGATACTTCGAGATCAGTATTTACTCCCTGGAGGGGCAAAGAGGGTTACAAGAGGAAGAAAGGTGTGTGTTGTTTGCTTTTTAATTATTTCAAGTTTAAATACAGTACGTAAAATTCAACAAATGTTTGCTGATGGTATGTTGCTGAAGATGGTCAGGTAAGTTGTGCTCCAACTGCAGTTACCCTTCCTATTTAGGTACTCAAGACAGCCAGTTTGACACATTATTATTGGAAAAAATTATATTTTGGAAGAACTCACTACAGAAGGTGACAGAATTCCAAAAATCAAATTACATGAAAATATACATCGCGATTTTCTTTGTACATTAGGTGAGGAAAACTCTGAAGTGGAAGGCAAAGAATATGAAGGGCCACAGAAAAGAGAAAAGGGAAAAGGAGGGAAACTATTTTTGATACCAAACCCAGAAGTCAGTCATTTGAAAGCCTACAGATGTGCATGCTTGAACTCAACCTTGAGAAAAAACAACTCTCCCACACACACACCCCACCCCACAAACAGGCAATGAAAAAGGAAAATAGAGGGGGGGGAAATCACCCATAAAAAGCAGCTCATTCCTATCTTGGACTAACTTAGTCAACTGAACTTCCAAATGAAAGCACTCAAAGTCCCCTGGAAGTTAAAAATCCAGCAGGCTGCTCAAGGGTGCTCCACGGCCAGTTTTATTGCTATACCAAATTCAAGAAATATGTGCAATTGGTTTTAGAAAAGGAGCAGGGAGGGGAAGAAAAAAAAAAACAAAAGAAAAAAAAAAAACCACCTTTGAGACTACAAAGGTCATCATAAAAGAAGACACAAGTAATTGACAGCAAAGCCTTTCAGGGTTTAATTAGCAAAATTGTAAGTTCTGATGGGGGAAATAAAAGGGAGCACATTTCCAAAAACCAAAAAAGAGATACTAAATTTTAATAAGCAAGAGATTTTAATTAAGCCTCAGTGGGTCAAAGGAAAGTAAGTGGGGAGGGAAAAAACAAAACAACTTTATCCTAATTGGTTTTAGTTTGACATGCTTCACAAGTTGTTGTTTCTGTTGTTTTTTTGTTTTGTTTTGCTTTCAAACTGATAGGAAACAATGAATAGGGAGAGAAAAACCTGCTAAAATCTTTAGAATTTACACGATTCTATTCCTAACTACAGACAGCATTATTTGGTACAATGTGTATTTGTGGATGTACATGAACAGTATATATATTATCCGGATCATGTTGTGCTATGTACACATCTTTACAATTCTTCCTGAAGGTTAAAGCAGTTCATTAGATTTCAAAATGCGTAATCATCTTGTGTTGGCACTTGTTAGGCTCTTGTCAGCATTGATAACTGGCATGTTTTATTGCAGCCCAGTTCCAGCCAGTGTTTGCCAACTTGTAACAACAGAAGTCCAGCAATAGGTGGGTAGAGTGCAGGAAAAAAAAAAACAGTGCCATGTTTCTCAATTGGAGACCTACAAAAGAAATCACAGGTATTAAAATAAAACCCCTTGTCATCCTCAGTTATTTTAAAGATCTTAAATAGCATTTCAAGCTCAAGGAAGATAATCACTACTTGTTCAAGAACTTTACATACCTCTAAAACAGAAGATGCATAAATCCAAAACCATCACCTGAGAAAGAGTTGAGTTAGTTCAGCATACTGTATATCCAAGCTCAACTATCAGACTTTCAGGCTCAACTTGTGTTGTTTGTCAAGCGCATGGTGTGTAAACATTTGATTATTCACACATAGGGCTAAACACTTGTATGTTTAGCATTGAAACTTCCGTGCATCACTTACTGTGAGGGATGGATGCTGCTTCAACAGCAAAGTGCAGTACAAAATGGCCTAGCAGTGCTCCATTAAACAATAACACCACAGCTACCAAGTCAGACTGTGTTTGTTTGAAACAAGCTGTATGGCCCCTTCTCATCCAATTCATTGCCCATCACTCACTTAGGAGTCACCAGGACTTAGAAAAGCTTTCGCCTTCCAAAAAGGCAACACAGCCAATTACTTAAATATCTGTCATGAGCATTGTTTCACTATGGCCAAGTTTAACATGGCAAGAGAGCTGAGGTTAGTTAAGGACACTCTGGAGTGTTACTCACAGTTACTCCCTTTCTTTAAGACAGAAAAAACTGTCAGCTGCATTAACAATTCTTATGCTCTAGGTACAGGCAGTTGTACAAGACATTCAGTTCCTTTGCTTAGTCTTTTGATCAATATTAAGCGTTTTTCATGCTTTCTCTATACTGGAGAAATTCCATTCAATCAAAGCATTTCTGCAGAGAAGAGACAGTGCAGTACTAGTTTGTCACAAGATGGAGCCTTCCCCCACCCGCAACTCTCACGATTCTTACAAAAGTATAAGAAAGGAAGTATCTCCTGTACAACCTTGGTGAAGCAAAACTAGCAGGAGCATTTAGTAAGCTGTTCTATTTGTTCAGACAGTACGACCCCTTTAAACTACATACAGTGCTGTATTTCTGGCCCCCGCCCCCCAAGTTTTGCATGGTGAAGCTAACTAGTACATACGGTTTGGGGCTTCCCCAGCCAAATGGGTCAGAGTAGTTTATTTGCCAAATCAACCATTAAGACAAGACAGCTTCAACACAAAGGTCTGTTTTGCTTTGAAAAGCAAGAGTGGGAAATTATTAGCTAGTTGAGGAAGTTTTTCATTGGTGTACCAAGATTAAAGTGACCAAAGGCCAGGTATTTAAGGGCCACATTCTAATACAGAGCTTTCTGCAAGAGCTTTTTGTAATTAAAAAAAAGAAGTCCCATTAAAACTAGGATGAGATTGTTCAAATTAGAGTAAGTATCTTGAGTTATAAGCTCGTTTTTAACAGGGTGGCATGAAGTTCATGCATCACATCAGCTACTCTCAGGTTAAAACTTGTCCAGGCTCTCAGATATGGTACAGTTCTGTTTTCAAGCAGAATATAGCTGTTTTTCTGAAGCTATTCCTGAGTAAAAAAGTTTTTTGGGCTGCTGAAGAGAACACCACCTTTCTTGATATTACCCATCAGTAATATCTCAACTTGATCCTTTCTGATATACTAGTAGACTTTCTATTAAAATTTCCATAGATACCTGAAGCAATCCTTTCCAAACGGTTCCTAACGACCTCACTAGTCTTATTTAAAACCTACATGCAACATGCCACCAACATCTGCAAGATAAAAGTCCATGTGTGTATATATATATATGTGAACTTGAGATAGCAAGACAGGATGCTTCTAAGACTCAAACAAGTATTCTTCACAATAATGAACATGAAAGAATGATTATTCCCTCCTATCACAGCTCTAGTAACCCCTAAGCACTATTAATAAAGCAGGATGAATACTGATAAAGAGAACTTCAATTTCTGAACAGCACAAATGCAAGAGTACTAGAGAAGCAAAACAATCTTGGCAGAAGGTTTTCAAGTTACTGCACTTGAAAATTCTTTTAGTCTTCAGTATCACATACAGCCAAAGAACTGCACTGAGACCATGCAGCTGAGAAGAATGGTTTGGGATTTTTTGCTTTTGAAGAGAAAAAAAAAAAAAAAAAAAAAAAAAAAGAAAAGTTCACCAAAACTTAAGCAGGAAATCCTCAACTTGGGTAACTGACTTGTCTTTAGAAGGATACTTACCCTGAAAAAAGTGAAGCTACTAGCTGCTGAATAAGTGTCACTCAAAAGCAGTTTCTTGGCTTTTTCTTACACAGCGGGCAACTTTTCTTTTAAATTCTCCATTTCTGTCTTCTCTCCACTCTTTCTGTAATTGAATAGACAGCTTTCAGATGTCAGTCCTATAACAATGTACAAGTTCTAGGAAGACTCTTGGTGTTTACATTTTCAGACATTAGCCATCTAGTCAACACCTAAATTTGCTTACAGTCATTGAGCTAGTCACTGAAAACCTGTGACATTCAGGACTTTTGAAAGCTTGCTCTGGGTTTCTATGCAAGCTGCTCACAAACAAGACAGTGAGGACACAGTCTTTCCCCCTTGGATTTTAGGCATTTTCCAAGACTAACCTGATGGCTACCAGTATTTCACAACGTCTAGGCTGAAATCTATTTACTTCAGCCTGCAAATGAGCAGCAAACTCAAGCTGTAGACCACAAGCTATTGTTACAGGTTAGAGAAAATGTCTTTAAACTGCTGTGATGAAAAAAGGTACACAGCTGCTGTGGAGCTAGTAGTTATTCTGGGATTTTTAAGACGGTTTCAACTCCATCTCAATCTAGCCAGGACACTCCATGATAGAAATGCAGAAATCACAGTATTCAGGAGAAGCACAGCAGTGTCCTTAGAAAGAAAACACCTCCTAGTTAGATATGGCTGCAAGCTATTGGCTCCCTGAGAAAGACCTTAACAGAATACTCAGCACACCTATGGGGATGGCCTCTGTGACAGGTATCTGATTTCAGAACTGTATAGATGAAGAACAAAGATAAAGATGAACAGGAAGATAGGCAAGAGGTAAGTCTAAACCTGGAGATGTGCACACCATGTTATCACAAAAACCCACAGGAAAAAGTGCAGCCAGTTTTAAGTTTTTTTGTGCTAGCCTCATGATGAGCACAGATGAAAGCATAGGAGCATCATACAATGTGACTAAGGTTGACATGTTGGGTACTGCCTTACAGTTAGACAAGAAGTGGTGAGAAAATATGAAAAACCTCTCATTTCATTAAGGAAGTTCTATGGTTCTTAGTTTTTGATATAAACAATATATTCTTACTGCAGGGGTGAGGGAAGGGATTAAAAAAAAACCCAAAAAAAAAAAAACAAACCCCCACCAGTTTTACCTGAAGCAACCTAGCATGTAACACCTCTTCACCCCCTACTTGGAGTGAAGGTTGTAGCACATTTGAGTGAGAGAAAATTAGGATAACTGGCATATCCTAACATTCACCACCTCCAAGCTCACCTAGCCAGTCAGGACGTTGGAAAGCCCAGCATGTCTTATCTTTCCAGTGAAAGCACAAATAAGGCTACTAATTAATTTTTTGTTCTTCAGCAATTAATAGAGCAAGCATTTGGCTCCTTGGATTGGGACATAGAACACCTTACACAAGATGGCTTAAGGCCAAGAAAAGCATTAAATTTGTGCCCTGCTAGCTTCAGATTGTTAGGGTTTTTTTCTACCTTTTACACTTATAGCTCTATGAAGCAAGTATTCAGAATTGAATAGCAAGCAAAGTTTCCAGTTTGACAGCAATCTCTCCAAAACTCTTATATTAGGTCATTAACTGTTCTATTTCCCCTGTTCCTATAATTCTGGGACCTGCCTGTAACACCTTATTCTCTAGACCCACTTAAAACTAGAAATTAATGGAAGCAGACAAAGTATCTTTTAGTAACTGCCAAGCACTCTTGTTGGAGTGAACTTGTACTCAGTAAACCAAATAGAAGACATCTTGATAGCAGCTCAGAATAAGGCACATGAGCTGCTGATTCTTCATTACCCTAATGAGTATATTCTGGTTAAGATGAAGAGGATGCAATCTACAATCCAGCAGAAGATGCTAAGCTGCTCAAGCAGCACATTAAGTTCAAAAGTTAGTTTGAACATCTAATACCACAGCCAGAAAAATAGTTCCTAGCACCCAAAGCGATGCCTCCGTACTGTCTTCACAGTCAGATTTGGATTTAAGTTTTTATTCTTGCAAGCTGGGCTAGAAAATGCTGTATTTCCTTAACACATTTTCAATCTTTATGCTAAGGTTTAGGTAAATAAATTAATAGTTTTCTATCCAACATCTCTCTCTGAGGGGAGGGGGAAATCACTCCTAAAGTAACAGGCAGAGAGTGGGGCACAATACAAAGATTAAAAAGCTTGTGATGCTAGGAAGGTGACAAGCATAGCTAAAAGTGTAAGTTTTCTCCAGTGTTAGGCCAGCTACATTCAACATACATGAGTTTGCAAACTGAGGAATTCTAACTGTACTTTTAGCATTTCATTAATAACTTGATCCTTCCAGTGCTCTCAGGTTTGCCAGCAGAAAACATACATGTGTTGTCCTGGGTATTTGTTTCCACCAGTACCATAACACAAGAAGGGGAGGTCCAACACTCAAAAGAACGTTAATGAGGGAATTCTTCACTACAACTTTTTGTGTTTGTTTCTGTTTTTTCTTCCCTTAAGTTTGTTCCACATGAGTCTATTCCCATGACGATTTTTCAGCAGACCTCAACCACCTTTGGAAATACTAACAGCATAGCAGATGAAAGGCTTCACGAAACTGAACTCCCACCCACTTTGGGAAGGTATAGCTAGCTTGACAGAGCAGGTTAACATTCCTCCAAAGAAAACTCTGCATCTTCTGATTACCATCTCTTTTCCTCACTCCCCCAGTTAAAAGACCTAGAACTTCTCTTTTGTGAGAGGATAGCATGTATTAGTGACCACTGAACCACAGTTCAAGACTAATTCAAAGGAAAGCATGTTAGCACACCTCAGATGAATGGGGCCTGAAGTCTGTTCCCCTACTCCCCTCCAGAACTAAGAATTTTTTCTCTCCCCACCACAAATAGTTATTAGTCTAATTGCGATTCTGCTATAAATCCAACTCTTCTAGAGAGCTGATAGCTGTGTTTATACACTCAGGCAGAATAGGCAGAACAGGCTATGCTTCATAAACACTACGCTGCGTGAAACACTTGCATCTCACTTATGATAGAATCCTTACTGCAAATGCACCCTGGTCTTCAACTATAAAACAGGCCATTCTTCCTCACTCCTTAACAAGTCATTCTAGTCTTGGACAACACCTCATCCAGAGTTGAAGGCCAGATGCCCTGTGAAGCTTTCAAGTACACTCTCAAAGCACAAACCTACAAGTCAAACCTATTGCTTTAATCCATGATCCAGTAAGACTGCTGTAGAGAGGTGGACACAAAGAGTCACAACATAACTATACTCAGGGACCCCACCACATTTTCTCCTTCCATTCAAATCAATAAATCTGTTAACAGGTTATATAATTTCCAGAACAAAAATTTTGCTGCATTATACTAATAACATACTAGGAAACAAAAATGTTCCAGAATATGTTAACTTCTGCAGCTAAACTTAATGGCAGTTGTAACCGCTACATGTATATAGCCACACAGGATTTTACAGCCAGCTTCCTTGAATTTTTTAAGACTAAAGGAGCTGAAGTTTATCCATTAAGTATCTCTGTGCACGTTATTTACTATAAATAAATGCATGATTGCATAGGAGAAATTAAACCCCTACCTATGAAATTTGACAGCATTTTTCCTTTGCAATCTGTAAGAAGTTTCCGAGGACTAACAAGTAATTCTGTTTCACAACATCACTGCTTTTCCCAACACCAAGGTAGCCTTAGCCTGTGATATAAAAGGTTCTTTCAAAAGTTACTGTACTGTTTGTCAAACTAGAAGCAAAACTCCATTGCAAGTTTAGGTTTCTACACTGAAGATCCAAGAAAAATCTTACCGCTGCATCAACATTAGCAGGAGAATCACCATTGGGATCCGCCAGCATAGAAATAACACTAATCATTATAGTTTCCACTGTGTGAATGGGAAGCCAGCGTTCCTCAGGTTTTTCATAGCCATATTTGTCTTCTCCAGGCTCATGAAGAATTGAAATGCAGACATCACCATTCTTGTCAACTACAAAATAGAACAAGGCATATTTCAGTAATGAACAACATACTGGCATTTCTTCAGCATAGTTATAGAACTGTTGATCTTCATTCCAGCTAGTCTGAAAACACGCTAGTGAAGACACTTTATTAAAAAAAAGTAATTAACTACTACAGAACTCAATCTACAATAAACAGAGCTTGGTGGAAGCCTGTTATTATGCCTGGTCTTCTGGCAGAGAGGGTACATGGGGAGGAAGAACTTAATTCTAACATAATGCTGCAACTTTCAAGATTATTTTAATAGGCTTCCACTAAAGCTTTTTCTGTTAAGTTCAGCAAACTACAGAGAGACTTTTTTTCCACAGCAACAGAATCAGCCAAATATTACTGCAATATATTGGAATATGATTTAAGCTGCTGGAATTAGAAACTGCTTGACAAGTACTGATATTTCTAGAGCTAAAACTGACACAGCATCAAAATATTCCCTCTGTCCCTTATGATGGGAGCACTCTGCTTGTCTCCTCCCAGCTTTCAACATCTACAACTTCAATAATGACTTTAGAAACTGAAGAGCACTCCTCCTTCCCAGTAAAAACCCTCCTCCATTTTATTTTACCTTCCCATCTATGTCCAGCAGTCCATAAACAAATCAAACATTATGAGGAGACTTCTTTGAAGGGACTAGAAGATGCATTCTTTCATGCTTCACCAGAGGACAACCTTGGGCCTTCTATACTGAACTGCCGAGTTAGTTAACACTAAGATGAAATATTTGAAGGTATAATAAAAGGCAGCTATAGAAGTCAAGTTTCTCCTCAAACCAGAATTTTGCACTTGGGCGGGGGGTGGGGGGTTGGAAATCCCTGAACAGTTACCAAGAATTCAAGAAGCTACTTTTTTAGTAGATTCTGATTATACTTTAGGAGCAGTCTTTCAAAGCAGCACTATTAAAACCTCTGCCATGAAGAGTTTTATGAAGTGAAGATGGCAAAGTAAACCCAGTTTCATATTTCTAACATGAACAGAAATGTATCCATTTGTCCTCACCGCATTTTAGTTCTTAACTGCAAAAAGATATTGAAACTTTGACATTTCTTACCATTCGGATGCCAGATTTCTGTGATGAATTTCATTTTTGGCGGCCTCAGTGGATAGTCTTTTGGAAAAGTAAGATGAGCCTTGAAAACACCACCTTCACTGGGGAATCAAAAATATCTTAGTAGAGTTTCTTGTAAGCTTAAACTGAAGACTGGAACTTACTGATGTATCAAAAGCTCTAAGTTTACCCCTCACACAGCTTAACATCATGTTGGTAATTAACAGTACCAATATTTGCATATGCAATGCAAAGAGTTTCTAGATTGAGAAGATCCTTTCACAAAATACTGCCAGTTCCCCAACGCTGTATCTTTTTCAGAATTAGGATGATGTTCCAGAAGGTAAAACACACACAAGGGGGGGGAGAGAAACAAAAAAACCAAAAAACCCACAAACAAACCTGCCAAGAAATTCACCATTTGGAATTACAACTTGCATTTTTCCTCCCAGTACATTTATTAACAGAAAAAAAAAAAACCCTGCCAATAACTCCCCTTCTCAGGTACAGCCCGGCAGATACATGTTTATTTTCCTCCTTTAGACACATCAGTCCTAATTTCTTGGTATCGGCCTGCAGCAGTCAGCCTCAGTGAAAAGTTACAGAAAGCTGCATAGTTGTGTCTACAGCATTACTTCGTAAAAAGACTTCCAATACTGCCTTTTCAAGGCTAAGCTAAAGTGACTCAGACATGACAGTGAGGTGTTCTACATTACAGTTACCCACTAAACTGGAAAACAATAATAAACAAGAGACATCCAGTTTTTATGTGGAGTTACAGGCCCATATTTAACTAAGGTTAACAGTGTGTTTGTTGGTTTTTCTTTTTTTAAATAGCTAGGTTTCAATACCCAGGAATAGTCCCTTTTGAAATATGGGAAGGCCTACATTAAATAGAAAGCCTTACAGATGGAATACCTCACTAATGTAAGTACTGTAACATTTGCCCTGTTATGTCATTTCTCATAATTGAAGTTTGTAAGAAAATTTGAAATTGCAAAGGCACAGAATACAAAAACTGGAACATAACCTCCAAAGAAGGTGGCACAAGGTGTGCAATGACAAGCTACTCCTCAGTAGCCACACAGACAAAAGAATTGGTGTAAAAAAAAACCTGTTCATGCCTGCCTTCCCCCCCCGCCCCCGTATTTGTAAATGAGTAGGAGCCAGTACCCAAAGCCCACAGGCTACTGAGAAAATAACAAGTTTTACCACCACTAACCAAAATATGTGCAATTCTAGCAAGTGTCTCAAAAAAAACCCCCACCAAAACAAAAACAACCCCCAACACCAAAAAGCACTAGAACCAAGTGACTTGGCTCTTAAAATAAAGCAGCCGAGGGGATCTGAACCCACAGCAGTCCTTTTCCAGAAGATTTAGAAAAGGCAGTCAGTTTCCAAAGAGTCCTTGATCCTGGGAAGGGTAAGAATTCCAGAAACATTGGCTATTTTAACATCCATACTAGTCAAGACAAAGGAGAGTTAGGTTACAGCTGCTGATAGCCCCAAACCAGTTAAGTCCTTTCTTGCAAAGAGAAAAAGTTCTTCTTTCCCTTTTTGAAGGAGCAGATCCTAAAGCTACTAGGCTGTATGGCATCCCTGGTTGCTCCTCATCATCTACGTACAAATACAGCTCTTTAATTGGATACACATTAAAAACTAGTTAATGAAGTACAGCTGTCAATTAAGGGAGGTCAGTACCATTTTTTGCAATATTCCTGATAAAGGGGTCTCTGTCAGTAGTGTCATGTACTGAGTCTAAAGTCTTTTTAGGTAAACACGGAATAAAGCGAGACCAGGAATGACACTAAAGTTTGAAAATTTTGAACTGCCTAGTTAAGGTAAACTACTATGTTCTACTGTCCTCATAAAAAATGGACCAGGGAAGAAGGATTCAGTATAATACTACCTTGAAAAGCAGCAAGTAGGGACTGGAACAGAGGAGAGCTTCTTGCCTAAAAGCCTCAAAACAAGCTGCTCCTTATTGAAGTGGGGAAAAAATGCTATTGCAATTTTTAACATGTGAGAAGAGGTTAAATTAAAAGCAGTATTTCTTTACTGACAGTATTTATAAAATGGCCATGAGAATATAATGGATCCACTAGAAGACTGTTCAGAAGAGATCAACAGAATTTGGAGAATTCATCTCATGCAAGACTTGAGAATCACAATTAGTGAGCTTGAGGAGAAGCAAAGCAATTCAGTTACTCTGCTTAAGTACTTATTCAGAAGTCTTGAGACAGAGGTATACAGCAACTTCATGTTGGAACTAAAACTGACCTCAAGTAAATGTCACTAGGCTTTTTGTATCGGTAATTTACCACTGGAACAGCTTAATGAAGGACAACAGAGTTCATCTTCCAGTGCTGCACTTTAAACTGACCTCTTCTGGGCATAGAACCTTTTCCCAGGAGCTAGAGTAGATTACCACATATAATCTCTTTGAGAAAGAAAAATCGTTCTCTCAATTTGCCTGAGCTCTTTTTTTAAAAACAAAAACAACAACAAAAAAAACCCCACCAAAACAAAACCAAAACACACACAACAAATCAACCACACTGCATTTGCCAGAGCACATATATAGATATATTCATGTATATAGCAGTGCAAAAACACAGCTAACAAAGTCCAGGAAAAGAAGTTACTGTATGAACTGCGTAGTTTTGTGTTCAAATGTCAATTAAAGAACCCAGTCCTTAGGATAAAGATATATGCTTTTCAAATGAAGCCCACTGTGCAAGGTTTGCCAGCAATTCAAATTTGATCAACCCCAAAGTACTCTAGGTCACACCAGAAAGTTCTCCCATCTCAAACTGGCAAGACTTGAGGCTAATTCTATAGTCTGCTGCAGTTCTCAGCTACATCCCTCTTAATATTTTCCTACAAATCACCAGCATGAAGTTGTAATCGTTTAAAACTGTACTATCAGCTACAGCCCCACAGCAGTAACAGCAAATAGTGGGTTATACCTGCCTTACTTAAATGAGTAAGAAAACAGAAGCTTTCTTTAAGTATAGCTTATTCTTCCTCATTTCTACACAAGTACAAAGGGATCAGTGTTGCATTTTCCCAGGAGAGCAAAGCAGTTAAGAACTTCTATATAGCAAATTCAGCTATTTACAGGTATTTTACTAACAACAGAACAGCATTACCTAACTTAGTATGAAGATTTAGGTTAACTTCTACTCACTTAAGACCAAACTAGAACTAGCACATCCGAGTTCACTTAAGTTTCTGTATAAGTATCAGTACTTACTATAGTGTATCTGGAGGACCAATAATAAGGACTTCCCATCGATAAAGATCATTGTCATCTATTAAGCCCGCTGAAAAGCCTTCCACTGGATTTTTGTTGAGCTCTGTGTAGGAAAAAGAATTTAAGAGTGACTTTAGGTGTCTACGATATGCATTTGCTGTTTTTGCTCATGCCTCTATACATGACCAAAAAACCCCATGACTTTCAGTGATTTGGCGACTACTGATAAGACTTATGGCCTGGGTGATTATCCTCAACTCCCTACCACACGCAACAGCATGCCGCCAGAGCCGAGACCCATAGTCTGACTCTAAAACTTTCTAAGTAGTACATCATGAGCAGAAGGGCCAAAACTCAGAGCTGTGAGTCCCAGGTGGGACATGGTCTGTGTGCAAGTCAGAAAACAGATCTTCTACTAATAAAAAAAGCCAAACTGCTTTATAAGAACCCTGAGGAGCCAGATTAAACTAAATATTTTCTAGAGTTAAAGATAGACTTAACAGAAGAATGAAGTCACACTATGTTTTTATTTAAAACTAACATCCTACTTCCCTTAAATTTCTTTCAGAATCTGAAAGTATTTTGAGACCCTTGCCTAGTGCATTCTGGAGACAGTGATTTATCTGAACTGCTAGAAGACAACATAGAAGATAAGCTGTTATGCTGTTTAGGTTATGGGGTGTTTTTTTCTTTTGTTTCACAGTTTTATCCACTAGTGATAAGCAATACAGGATTCTAAGTTTATAGGCTTCTTCATATAGTTACTCCCAGATAGAAGGCTCGTCTGGAAATAGCTATGCAAAAATCAGACATAGATGTAGAGTCTGCTGAGTTTGTTTTCACCCCGCTCCAGGAAAAAGCTTAAGATTTGGAAATAAACACCTCAAATGAGTTCTGTCTAAAATTCAACTGGAGGAGGGAGAGAACGCCTCTTAACCTACAGCTTCAGGTCAAAAACTAATTTAAATGCCATATTGATGCCAAATTTAAATTCTTGACCCAGCATTTCCAACAGTACATAGGGGAGAAGTTATTCCTCCAACTGGTCAGTAATTTCCAGGTTAAATTAGGGATTTTTTTGTTTTGTTTTACAGTTACTACTACACTCACTTTAACTCCTGTCTGACATTATACAGCCCCTCATTATTATATTCCACAGTAGTTAGTCTACATATTCCCTCTTTATAAATCAAATAGCTCTATTTTGTGTTGATTTCTAGGCATTACAGATTTAAGTTCAGAGGTCCTTATAATCCCCTCAGACACATACAGAAGAACTTCAAGTGAGAACCTTATACCTTTATGGAGAAAATGGTACCATTAAGTCCAAACTGACTTGCCCATAAGCTTGCAGTCACTGCTTGCCAGTTAAGTTCTTCACTATTTAAAGCATGGTTAAAAAAATGCAAGAAGAATCAAGTCACAGAAGAGTCTATGTCCACACAGGGAAAAGAGAATGCTCAGCTCACATGAAGGCTCAAGGTCCTGAAGAGGTAGATAGCAGGAATACTGACTTCGTTTGGTCATTGGTAATTCAGAAGCAAATTTATCCACATAGATAACTCAATGCTAAAATCCCAAGAAACATATTGGAAGAGCTTTTCTTAGAAGCTACTCAGCAAGGGTTTAGTCAGCCGAGGAGGTCAACCATTCACTCTCCAAGTTGCAGGACAAAGACTTAAGTATTGAACCAAATCATGTTTTCTCAAGATGGTGCCTGAAACAAACGGTAGTATCACAGGCTCTTTAACCAAGATGCAAACTTCAAAACCAAAAACCATAGCATGGCCACACTTCCACTAAGCAGACCAATTTTCACCCTCTGGCATCTATGAAACTGTGGAAACATCTGCATGAGCTTGAGTAACAGTTGTATTTAATTTTAGGTGAAAAGGGCAGAGAGACTAGGTAAGTATCTCACATGAAACAAGGACTTCACCACTACCTCCCTACTACTCACATTCCTCCAGCATCAGATATTAAAAGTTCCACCACATTAGTAGTTGAATATAACCTGCTGTTTTCATGCAGGATTTTATATTAAAAAAAATTGTCTATTGCTTGTGCAAAAAACCCACCTCTGTTCAGGACACTTAAGTCATCCTTTCGGACATTATATTAATATAGTAATACAGAATATCCAGCATAACAACAACAGAAGTCAACAGAAAGTGAAAACATTAGAGTATCTCACCTTAAGATTTTTAAACTTGAATTTAAGCCTGAAAAACACACAAATTTTTGCATTTCCACAGGGAGAAGAGGGTTTATGCCAAGTTCTGTATAAGCTGCTATAACTCAAGCTGCTCACATTTAGCTTCCTTATTGTTTGATAGTTATCACTTCTCATTGACAAGACAGTAAACAAGCCTGCCAGAAATTAAGACTCTGGAAAATTCAGCATGCTTCTCATTTAAATATGCCACACTATTTTCGAGTCCAACATACACATTTTCTCTCTATTTCAATTTCTTTTTACATCTGTCTCAGCCTCCAAATATTTTTTTTATCCTTAAGTCCTTTGAAACATTGTTCATGTACTTGTTCCGAATGAAAGCCAGCTCCTACACTCTGACTCATACCTAAGACTTTGCAGCACTATACTGCAAGACATCTTGTGAGAAGGAATAAGATTGCTAGATGCCAACTCTTGTAATGCAGAAAATCTGTAAATCATATGAAAGGGACAGCCATTGACAAAAATCTTCAGTTACAGCAGTTATGGAGATTTGCTTAGTGGATGTTGCCTATAAAGCAAATTATGATGTTACTTCTTTTACAGGAGGTGAAATCAATCTCTGCTTGTACAAGGTTCTCATTTTCCTTCCACAGTAGCAATACCGAAGCATAGTTCAAATAGCTACTGCTTGCACAAATACTTTAACTTGAGGTAAAACAATGGATATGAGCTCAGGCCTCTTCTCCACTAGAGGTATGGAGAATTACCACAGGCAAGTTAAAATGAGCTTTTCCATCCAGATTACTTATGCTAAACTGAACATCAACTAATGGCTGGTTGGCAGACAAAAAAGGAAATCTCAGGCAAGTTTCAAACTGGGACATGAAAAACATCACCCTTGGCTGCCTTACCATGGATAGCCAAGAGCTGCTACTCATTAAAACTTGCAAACACTGAAGCCTAGGGTTTGTTTGGTTTTGGTTTTTTCCCCTGGTCAATGCTGCATATCAGAAAAGTTAACTAGTAGCACCACCTATCTCTTACCTATCTCTTCACGAGTTGAGACTCACACAGTAGTGAAATCCATGTACCAAAATCCCAAATGAAAAGTGATGCCATCATGGCAAGAAAGGAGCACACAGTGTGCTCACAGTCACAGAAGTCTGCTGCTAGGCAAAGGGACTGCTGCCCACCAACCAGAGCCTCTGGTGACACTGACACTGCACTCAAGAAAATGAGACACCTGTTCTCTGCGTCTGTCATTTCCTACCAACTACAGTAGTTCACTACGTGCAGCCTGAACAGTTTTCCTAGTTGAACACATGGATGATGAATATGCTTCATAAAGCAAAGGATTCAATTTCCTCCTCCAGGCAGGGAGAGGGGAAACAAGCTCTTGGTGCAGGTCCTCTACAAAGCCCTGTTGAAAAACTAGCCTACAAATCCTAGAAAAGCAGAGAAGTCAGGCACCTATAAAGAACAGGATCCCTTCACGTTGTTTTTTCAACACTTAGTTTTCCTTTGAGAATTCTTGTTTAGCTAAAGATATAAGGTACTCATTTACATTTAAAAAGTACATTAACACATTTCCATCACGTCCTTGCCTAAATAAGTGCAATTTACTTGCTACTACTATATATTACACTCTATGGTTTAGTATTTCTGCCAGTATTTTCTACATTTCTAATAGTTTAATATCATAGAAATTTTTCTTCCCAGACAGAAAAAAACAAACAAAAAAAATCTTACATTCAGTCTAGAAGCAGTTTCAGGTAGGGTCTTTCACAGCTCAAGCAGCAGCCAACAGCCAAAGCAGCAAAAACCTGGACAGCTGCCAAGCAGCAACATACTGGGAACAGAATCCTGTGGCTGCTTATAAATTAGACATTCAGTTCCTTTAATCCCAGTCCTGAACCAATACCTGATCTGGGAGGTGAAGAAGACTAAAGGCCCATAATCCAACAGAGTTAAGTCCAGAACAGACTTTAATGTTCGATGCCTACTGTCTCACATCATCTGCCAACACAACACAGTGCTGCTTTAGCATTTTAGCTCTCACTAAAGCAGAACTAAGTTACCATTGCCTTAAACTTGAGCCAACACAGTACCACAAACTGTGCTTCCAGCTTCCGTGTTAGTTTACACCAAGCTACTGACATTCCCTCACTCACTAAAACTGCCTTTATATAAGCCAAGAGACTTTCACCAATCCAAAAGCAAAACAGCATCAACAAAAATGACTAAGCAGAAAGAACCCCATGGCTACATGTAGCAGCTATGTACGGCATCTAAACTTTTCAGTTTGATGTTTCACCCAGCCAGCCACTGCACATGAACACTTCAGAGTATTTTAAGCTACATTACAGTACAAAGCTTTAAAAAAAATATAAGTTTCTACATTATTTTTAATAGCAGCCTCTTTAGTAAGTTACACAGTGGTTGAGTTTTTTGCAGCCAGTGGATTGAGTCCTGCACAAAAAACAGACTGGACACCCCAAGTCCTAGCTAAGGCTTCTGGAGAAATCATCTGGCTGACTTACAGTTCCCAGAACAAGCAGACTCTATCAGAGCTTTACAGTTGCTATACATTAGGCTTGTTTTTTCTCGGTCGCCTTTTGTGAGTCTCAGCACTAGCCCAGGAGCTTCTAACAACTGTACAGACCGAAAATCATTGTTCTAGACTCTTCTTCTCCGTACCCCAAGCTATGACTTCCATGTAGTTATATTACTTAACTGAGGTCAGCTGTGATTTCCAAGACTTTCCTTTCCGCCTGCATACCCAGCTGTAATTCTCTGATTCTAGAAGATTAGGGCTGAGATAATGATAAAGTAACATGATCTCCTTGCACAGATGTATTCCAGAGCTCTCCATATTATCTACTTTCATCATGTTCTGTCTTGCTCCACAAGCTCATCCAAAAAGTTCAGACAAAACATAGCATGAGATATGCATACACTCCTGGTAGCCACTTTGGCAGTAACAAATAAGATAACAATTAAGACAGAACAGTTTTAGTCTCAGAAGGACATTGTAATTATTCCGGATTGAGACTGAAGCAGTAAAGACAAACCCATCAAGAAGAGATTCTACCAACCAGTTCAGTAGCAGCTTTAGATTTGACTGTCAACTTTAGCCTGGTAAATAACTAGTTTCCAGTGCTCCATTTGTCACCCCCTACGGATAAGGGCAGCATTACAGACTTCTACAAATCCAATTCTCCTCTCAGTTCAGAGAATTTGTAGGGAGGGTTGTATAGTTAGCATTAACAAGCAAGTTGCTCACAGAAATCATCTCAGTGCAGTGCTACATAGCTTCGTGCACTGCTGCACAACATGTTTTGTTTGCCATCTCCTCAGCTATACCTGTAGAGCCTTCCAAGGATTTGCTCAGTGAAGCAGGTTTTGGAAGGATGAAGGACAAGGCTGGGGGGTTTCTTGTTTGATTTTTGTTTTTACTCCCAATCAACTTCCTAACCAGAGCCACAGCTCAGCTCTGCAAACAAGAAGACAGAAGCACTCGCCTAAAGTGAAGAGGCAGAAGCTCCTGTAACTGCCACTATAGGTGTGGGGATTAAGGTTATAGTACCAGAAAAACTTGACTAGATAGAGACTGGAATTCTTTTACTAGTAAGGTGTCATGTTACTCTAGACATAAGCTAAGAAAAGAGTTTCTTGATTGCGTATGTTCTGTAGCTCCATGTTCACATGAGTTGTGGCATACCTGAAGACAGACAATTGAAAGTTCAGGTTAGCTATTTAGTTGAAAACCGACTCTTAACACACTAACCAGAAGCTTGCAGGTCTTTGGTACTGTTTCGGTTCTTAAAGAGTTCCCCATAGACCCTTAAGTCCATGGAGGTGGTCACCGACAGACATTGTCAATACTCCTTTACACTCGAGCTCAACTTAAAGGTCTCAAAGCCAGCTCTCACACAGTCTCAATTAGACAACAGATATACAGCTACTGATCTGACCTGGCAACCCCATTTACCTAGCCCAAGATCTGTCCCCATGCACCATTTTACCTGAGAGTCCTAAAGACCTATTTCAAGACTTTTTTTCCTGCAGCACTCTTCATAGAGGCCTTCTGTGTACACACACTCAAATCAGTCCTTTTCCAACATCCCATGCTTACCATACACAGACGGAAGGTCTCTTCCCCCCTCCCCGTGATGTGTTAGCCACTAAGCAAGTGTCTGAACTCAGTAACTGAAGTAACTGTGGAGCACAGTATGCCTGCTAAACCCATAAGTCTTTTCTCTCAAGATGAAGGTGGCGTTCCAGTTACCTTCCTGTCCAAATCAGCTCCCACAAAACACTGGAAATACAACACATACTGATGAAAAGCTTTGAATTCCACAGTATTGTTTGAAGTTTTGAAATACTTATGCTTCCAGAATTAAGATTCTCAGCAGTAAATTTAGAACATATGC
>JAVJGG010000085.1:9378146-9420423 GCA_035590195.1 Aviceda cuculoides
TGCTGCGAGAGCCTGAGGCGGCGGCGAGTGGCCCTCGGTCCGCCCGCACCGCGCCCCCCGGGGATCTGGCTCCGCGCCCGCCGCCGCCACAACACACAGGGTCCCTGGCAGGGGAGCGCGGCCGTGGCTCCGTGCCGCCCTCGCCCTCCTCCTCTTCCCCCCGCCCGCCAGGAATTTCACTGCACTCCGGGCAGCGGCGCGCAGGCGCACTCCGGCCCGGCCGCCGGCCCTTCCGCGCCGCCATCGTGAGAGGGACTGTAGGGCGGGGAGGCGGGGCGAGCCGTCCTTCGGCCGCCATGTTGAGAAGGTCCCTCCCCCCTCCCCCCTTCTTTTAAAGGCCTTACCTGCAGGGAGGGAGAGATCTATTGCTGAGGAGGGCTTTTCTCGGGAGGGGCATAGCGCGCCGCCCCTCCACAGCACGCTCGTTGTTCTGTCGGCTGCTGTCCTGGCTGCCTCTGCTTGGCACCTCTGAGGGCAGAGGGACTTCTCCTGAGGGACAGCTGGGCTGCTATCTGTGAGAGGCGCGTCGTCCCTCAGTTACCACACTGCACAAGGCTGTTAGATACAGGGCAGTAAGTAACAAAAGCTAGATGGGCATTTTGTCTCTCCTCAAAGCCCTGCTTGCCCTCAGACTGCTGCCATGTCCCCAACCCAGTAAAACACATGAGTTTTTGAGGAGGGGCTAGAAAGAGCAGCTAAACAGAACAGGCTAAAAAGAGTTAGCAGCTGCTGGATGAAAGTTGCTCATGCAGGATTGCTGTAAAATGTAGATTTTTGTCTGTGGGTGTGATAGGGATGCTTGTGTGAGGGGGAGTGCACTGCTGCACCGAAGATGTGCCCAGGAAAGAGAAAGAGGTATAAAAGGCCTGAGTCAAAACTCTTGTTGTGCTTGTGAGGTAAAGGGGCTCTCTCACGTTAGTTTATCGCTGAAGGCTTGATTTTGGTTCTCCAGCAAAAGCCTTCATAAAAGGAGCTTTTGGAAGATGACTGCAAGGCTGAGGACAGGCACTGCTGAGAGAAAGAGCTAAAAATTAAGATAGTTTATCCCAAAGAACTAAGTAAATGGCCAGGGGAGGATTGACAAAAATACAAGTTCACTGTATATTCATGTGTTGACTGTGAAAAATATACTGTGACTAATAGGCTTGTGAGATTCTAAAATAAAAGGTATGGGGTGCTCTGTTCCTCTGCTATAGGCTTTGAGCATCCTACTGGATTCTCTGCGTTTACATTTTAATTCTCAAGGAAATGCAGTTTCTGGCTAATTAGATGAACTTTATTACTAGTGACAGAAAGTAGGAAACTCCCTCCTCTATTGCAGAAAGAAATTACTACAAAGGGATTTATCCTGTATTTGTTTGCCAAAATGTTCAAATCCTTTACAAAAACAGCCCTCTTTATTTTTCTCCTACTAGGGGTTTATTTTGTTTGTGAACACCAAACTTGGCTTGCAATGAAGGAAAGAGAATGAGCCTGTAAGAGAGATGTTTTTAGTTGGCAACGCTAAAATAATTTCCCATGCTGCAATTTGGAAGGCCTAGTATAGTCTGAGAGTTTCATTACCATGCTAGTACAATTAATCAGAATACTATTCCCAGATATTCTTGCAGTTCTGATTAAATCTGTGTCCTCTTCAATGATTAAACTAGGATGATACAAGACATCCCACAGTGTATGATAGTATTACTGAAATTCATCTCATAAATGGTGTTCTTAGTCAAAGAAGGTCTTTGTGAAAGTCTTTCTCCTTTGTAGGTTGACTCTAATTCCTAAATGTATTTTGTATTTGTATTTTGTATTGCTTCAGTCAGGTTCATTCAATCTTAAAAAACAATCTATCCATTTAAACAAAGAAGGCTATCATGTGCAAGTGCATTTTGTAAACTTATTATGCTAAGGGACAGTCACCCAGGTTGGAATTCGGGCATATTGATGGGAAGTGACACTATTGTGGATGGTATTTCTCTCTCAGGAATAAAAGGTAGGCTTTGTTCACACTGTCAGTTAAGCCAGCACTGAATTCACTCACTCATCTTTCTGTACCTGATGTCAGTTCAGGCATGAGTACACCTTTCTGACAGTTCTATTAATAGAGGACCTAACTACAGCATTGAAGACTGAAAGGTTATATGAAGCAACTCTATTTCTATTACATTCTATTAATCAAAATCATCCTGAATTGTTCACCATTAGGTCACTCACTGGCAGTCATCTTACTTAACAAGGTAAGTTTTCTACAGTCTCCTAGGGCTTGTGTATGATTTTCTTTGTAAAGAACATAGGAGGCTGTGGGTTGGGAAAGAAAGGATATGGTTTAAGCTGGCACAGATGACCTGGATTCCTTTATTCTGGCAGCAGATTCAACCCTAGTTTATAAAAGTAATGTGTTTCATTATAGGAAGCATTGGCAACTTAAAGTACTCTAACCTTGCTGTCAAATCACCTTTCATGCCGCTGCAAAATGTCGAACATGGCTACTGCTGGTGAGGGCAGGTGTGTGACCTAGACATGAACTAGTTTAGTGTTTCCTTACAGCACTAAAGACTCTGTGGAATGCCATCATGAAAATGAAGCCGTCGTGCCGCAGCAGAGTGGGAACTCTGTTGGCTCACAGTTCGTGTTGCCTGTCCTTAGACACAAGAGGCCATGCGAAAAGAGATAAAAGCCTTTCCCTGGCTAGATGATGTGACCTTCTGCTCTGTTAATATCTGCTTTCTGTACTCTCTATGCACAAACACCTTATCCTACTGTTTGCTGAGGCAACATGCAGTACATTTTAAGTAAAAGATGTCAAGATAGGATTTGTTTTAACTGTCCCTGGCATGCAGCCTCTCTGTACCATCTCTCCTATCTCTGCATTAAATGGAAGGGCAATAAGAATTTAGATTACTTTCTCATTCCTGAGACCATTTCTTGTATAATGACTGTTCAGATCTTGCAACCATTTGCTATGGTCTTTACAGCATTAATCTTTTCCCTCGGCGAGAGTATATTATCGTAATCATTCATCTTGTGGTTAGAATAGGAAATCCTGGAAGTTTTTCTGTCACCTTAAAAAGGATCAAGGTTTCACATTCAGCATCTTTCTTTGCTTGAATATGATGTCTTTCGTTTGACTTTCTCCCCCAATTCCTCATTCACAACACAAATCACAGATTACACTAGTAGATAGTTTCTGTTCAGTAGAGAGTCTTCCAGCTGGATTCACAGTTAGCAACATCTGCTCCCCTACTTCAGCTTCTTGGCAAAAACAAAAAGCTGATGGTAAGATAGACATAGCTCCCTGTACCATGTTCTGCAATGTTCATCTAATTTTACAGGGTGGAGTCAGTGAAAAGACATTTTAAATGGTAGCAATGTGAGGTACCAGTTTTTAGGTTTTCCTGTTAGGCAAACGGAGACCATTTATATGTCCATTACAACATTTGCAGGCTTGAATTTCTAGCAGTTTATATCTAGCAAACAAGTTGCTTTCTTAACAGTAAAGACTAAGTATTTTTAAGGGCTTATATTCTGGATCTGAATTATCACCAGGAAAAAGTATCAGTTTGCTGAGCTGTGGTGTACCAGTCTACTGCCTTACACTTGTTATTGCTTTGCATTCGCTGATATGCAAGTAGTTTGCTCTGAGTTTTGAATAAGCCTTGGCTGAGTTTGCTTCTGAGTAGTAAAATCCAATTTACTTCCTCATATATTGTCTGCAAAGGTAACAGTTGACCAGTACCGTGGATGCGTATCATAAAGGCAAATGCTCTGAAAATTCCTTGATAAGAGGGAATTTGAGAAAAAGGAGACAGCAATTCACTTCTTTTTTTCTTTGATTCATAGCTCCCTGCTGGCTTGAATAAGAATGTAACAAGGACTAAAAGCTGTTTTGTTTCCAATTAGGTGTGACCTATAAATATAGTAGGGCACTAAACCTGGGTTGAACAAATCAGCCTGGCCAGAAGCATTTTGCTTAAGTTCAAGGCTACTCCTCAAAACAGGTTGAAAAGTTTAACTGTTACTCAAATGTTGTTGGGCTCATGTTTCACTAGGAAGTGGGGGTGTGTGTGAAGAAGGGGGGTTTCCTGAAAAAAATGTCCCAGGGAATCAGTAGTGTGGCAAACAGAGAGAAACCTGGGACGGGAATTGCTGCAGCTGCTACAGCAGGTCTCTTCAGAACATACCTCTGTGCGGAGTATGATGAAAATGTTTATATTAACTTGTATTGTAGCAATGTTTAGATTCTCCAGCTAAGATGAGAGTCCCGCTGGGTTAACACTAATCCTTGATGATCTCCTGTAGAGGTAAGAATCTCCATTCTTCCATAAGAGTCCAAATAAGATGAACATGTGTGGCAGTCCATGGTGCTAAAATGTCTTGCCCAAGATGCCAGAGCAAGCCTGTACTGGAGCCAGAAATAGGAACTGGTCCTGACTTCCATTCCCTGATACGTGAAACCACAGTGGCTTTAATGTTCAAACCTCACCCATGTGTCTGTCTGGCATTCCTTAATAAATCCAGCAGTATTCCACCTAGGTCACTGACCATAGATAAAGGTTTTTGTTGTGGCATGGAGCATGGAAAATGATTGCTTGAGCCAGGGAGAAGGTATGTAGATGTAGACTAAGTTGTTCACTGAAGGGTGACACCTAAAGAAAGTGTTTTGACGTAACTTTTGGATAAGATTTCTGGTATGAATCAACCTTGACAAGAATGGTCATGGTAAAAAAGTCTCTGGAACTGCAGGAAATCCTTACGCATTCTTATGGTGGTGTTGACTCAGACTTTTGGCAGGAAGGCACTGTTTAAGACCTGGGTAAACCAGAATGACCTTGTTCTAAACTTTATTTGTATAAGCTTAAACTATTACTTAAACAGATAGCATTCTCAGCTGGGAAACTGCAACTTTGCCTAGTCATTAATGTCAGGATCAGGGTAAAATGCCCACTTGAGGTGTTCACTTTACACGACATAGACATAATTTCTTCAGAATACATTGGATTTCTTCCCTTATTGTTTGTGAGAAACAGCTGACTTCAAAATAAGACAGCAAATGAAAGCAGCAGAAATTAAAGTAATGATGAAAGACTAGCTTGAATGCCAAAATAGTTATGGGAAGTGTTAAACTAAAATGAAAATTGCAGTTTTCTAGCTCGTATTTCTAAAGAACTGAGTGTGAGAAATTTTTGCTTTGCTACCTGCAAAGCCTGACCTAATTGACAGTCAGTTTAATATACCTGATGGAAAGCAGTCATGAGATCCACTGCTGTGTCAGTTTTCAATCCTTGGAACAAATACAAGGATGTGAAATATGAGGCAGGTAGGAATTGATCTGCTTTTTCTGAAATGCTGGCATGTTACTGGAAGAAAATTAGCATCAGTATTCTTACTTGAAGAAAACAAGGACATATATTGAGAATGGTTATTTGTATATAAAATTGATGCCAGAAGTTAAAATGCTGTTTTCACTACTTCCTTTTTCTATTGTTGGCTTAAACCAGAGATGTAAATAATTGATTCATGATTTAAAATGGCAAGCAGGAAATCTTAATTTACATGATTTATTTTAATCTTATTTTACATTTATAATTCTTAATTATTTTCTTAAAAGCAGATTCCTTGTGCTTGGCAGGACATTACTTTTTGCCAGTCAGAAGGACAGGAATAGTCATTGATTTAAGATGTGTCAATATATATCTATCCGAACTTCTGATTTTATTTTTTTTTAAGTCGTTAAGTACTATTTGAGATCTTTTGTTCATTAGATGCTGTGAGCTTTTAACTGATTATTTCTGTTAAGTTACATTTAGTTGGGATTCAGTTAAAATGCACAAAGGAATCATTAATGAGAGATGAAAATTTGTTTTTAGCTCCCCCAGCTTCCAAGATATTAATACTACCAGATCTTATCCTCCCACAAGTTAGAGCTAATCATCCTGCATCTTGATTTTGTGCATAGTTTGGAAAAGGAAAAAACAAGCTGGCTTCCTTTTTCAAATCCCAGTTTAGTTCTCATCTCTGAATGAACCAGTCATCAAAATGAACTTGTTGAGTAAACTGAAATAAAGAATTCACTTTCTTTCTGCACCTGCAGATGAAGCTAGTATTGTAAAAAGCTGGTTTGGCACTCAACATGGTATTTCTAGCCACTTACTCAGTAACACCCACCAGTTTGGTGTTTTCACTTTCTCTGAAATTTCTGCAGCAAGCGTGGACTGCTTGTATATTTTGTACTTAGTGATGCTAGGTTTCACTGTAGTGTAGGCTACCCTTATTTCACATTTTATTTTAAATAGGGCTATTATTAAAAAGACAGACATACTTGGTTTAAAATAAGGAATTACACTTTAAAAATTGTTTTGCCTTTTAAACTGGTAAATTCTTTGCTTTTGCTCACATTTTGCAAAATGTATCATAGTTAATACCACTTACCTCAAATTGTGGCTGATAATTGTTGATTAGGAGGCATATAAAGTACTCAGCAACAAAGTTAATTTTTTCCTGGAATCGCCTAGAATAGTAAACTTGCAGTTCTCTGATATATACCCGTATTTGTACATGACACATTCTAGGATCTTTGCTAGTAAAAAATCAGGACAGTGCACAAAAGGGAAGAAGTTATATATGCATGATGGATAAGTTTTTTTGTAGCAAATTGCCATAGAACTTAACAGAGCAATGGATATAACTGTAACCTGCACAAGGGCTGTACATGAACACAAGCAACATGACCTATACTGGTACAGTTCAAGTGGCAACTCCCTTAATGTGAATGCAGTTATACAGTATATGAGGATTAGTCCCATGTGGGAAGCAAAATAGGTTAAGATAGTGTAACTACAGACATTAATGGGCTGTAGCATTATCATATAATATAATATTTGCCACTACTGGAAAATTATACTACCGTAATTCTTATAATACAAACAGGTACTCTGGCATTGAATTTAATTTCAACAGAAGCCCATGGAAAAACTGGGCTTTGAAGCAGATGAGGAAATACCACACAAGCGTGTTGCTGGAAACAGGTAAGTGGACGACAGGGATGAATGCCTCTGAGCCGTGGAGTCTGGTAACTTCTTGCTGCGATCTTGCTACAGAGCTGGATTTTTCTGATCTTAATGTCTTGCTGTGTATGACTGGTTTGTTTTTCTGTTAGGACTACACTATGAACTTCTCAGAGGAGGAGAAAAGAGGGGAGGGGGAATGGAGGTGGTGAAAACACAGGTAGCTTGAGTTATATTTGGCTTTTTTGAACAGATTAATCACTTTGCTGATTTACACCATCCTTATTCTGTACTTTTTAATTCTTTCTTAAGGAAGCATCTTAATGAACTAATTCAGAAAACATTCTATTGACATAAACCCTGTTGTGAAGTAAAGAAAATCTTTTTTTACAGTTTGGAAAATTGAGAGACTGCAGTTCTTCCATGACTTTGATGAAGCTAGTTAAACTCTTGAAACTGTTGTAGACTTTGAAACAAAGGTTCTTCTTAGCTTCATTTAACTTATGGATTTACAGTACTAATTCTCGTAACACTTTTTTTCAAGTAAATATACCAGTTGATGTTAATATATCAGTTGATGTTAATGCTTTTATTAATAAGAGTCATAGCATTATGTGGGTATTACTTTCTACTATGTGTTATTTTTAGCTTAAGACAACAGTGTTACATAACAATGGAATGTGATTAAAAACTAAATATTAACTATTAATGAAAAGCATCTGAAAAGCTACTTTGAACTATGGAGTAGAGACTTTGCTGGTTGCTGGCTCATAGGAACAAAGAGATAGTAGTTCTTTCATGGGTGCTGAACTTGTCTTAAGCAAAAGTAGCTGCTAAAGCCATGAGAATAAAATTATTTTATTAGCAGCCTAAGATTCTGTGTTATTATGCTGTATTGAAAGTGTGTGAAGTGTGCAAATGCCAACATGATTCCAGGCAAGAAAGAAAAGCCAGATTTTGTTCATATACCTGTTAATTTTATATGGAAGACCTCTTGAGACCATCTTCAGACCAGGTAAAATTACTGGTAGTAGAAAGAATGAATGGAATGAATAGATAGAAGTGTAAGATACATGTATGTCTCCTTTTTAGTTTAGTATTGCTAAGTAATTAATAAATATAAATTATTCATATTGTGGTTTTATTACTGTGGTTGCAAATTTTGTTAAGGGTATTGTATGCAAAACAGAGCCTTAAGAACCAAGTGCTGAAGCCTGAAAACATCTTGTGCGTTAATTAACAAAAATCAGATGTTAAGTAGAACTGTATAAGTATTTCAAAGTTTTAATGTTTATTGTTTTCTTTTTCCCTTTTAAGGATCAATGGTACCGTTTGCTTTAGAGCTAGGGACTTGAGGTCCCTTTGCCTTAGTCAAGGAAGTTGGTAGCAGAGCAAGGAAATCTTCCGAACTCTTTGTCTCCCAGATTACCAATATAACTGATAGACTATCCTTCCCCCACTTTATATTTTTTTGCTCCATGTTCATGGGGTTTTTTTTCTTTTGTTTAATTAAAAGCAGACATTTGACTGGTCAAGGTTTTTACAGACTTCTTCATCACTAGCTGATTAAAATCAAACAGAAGATGCCCAGGGAAAGAGTGACTCTGGACACTCTGCATTTGTTCTCTTGTTTTTGGAGTGGAAGCTACCCTCTGCCTAAGGTGGGTACCTATCAGTGATACTATAGATATATTTTAATTCCAGTTTCCTATCTAAATTGCTTCATAACTTTACAAACCTCCAAATATTTGCACAATAACTGTCATAAACATCAGCATCCTGGGGTTAGTATAACTAAGACCTCCAAAATGACAAAAGTTTTTTTTTGGTTCTGCAGATTTTTTTTCCCAGTGCTAACAATTATGCATGGCTATAGGGAGTTCATGTACTTACCCTTACCAAAAGGGTGAATACAGCTTGCACTTTGCCTTACTGGAAGCATTGAGAGTGACAGTAAATTTGTTTGTGCAAGACACTCTTCTGGGAAGTAGAGACATTCTTAATACTAAATTAGACTATTCTTAATTTAAATCTATGTTTATTCAAATTTTTAGTTAACCCTAACCTTAACATTCTCTGTAATGATTAAAATACTTTGTTCACTTGCAGAATAGTCTTCTCTTTCAGTCTGGAGGTAGCGAGGCTAGGAAGAAAAAGGCCTCATAGGCAAAGACCTCCATTTTTGTTTGTCAATGCTTGTCTGTTTGTCACTATTCATAATAAATGGCTCCTTATCTGTTATGCTGTCTTCTTAATTAAGAGGGCTCTAGTGTATAAAAGTGAAGACTGCAGTAGTCAACTGATGGTTCTTCTGGGGATGAATGTTTCACTGTGGTAGAAAGGTCAAAACATAGGTTAAACAGACATTTAATTCCACAGGTTTCTTCCCAAATCCATGCAGATTTAACAGCCCTTTCTGCTACAATTGTGGCAGAAGCATCCAGAATCCTAAAATGCAAGAAATCCAGTTATCGGATAGACCAATAAAAGTAACCTTGAGCTAAAAAAAACCAGTAAAACCAAAAGCAGTTAAATTGGTTAGCAAAATAGTGTTTTGGTGCATAGTAACTATAATGCCTCACTTCTCTTGACCTCCATGAGCTGTTCTATGCTTGAATAAATCTCAGCTAGCAGAGGAAGATCTTCCAGTGATGTGCAGCTTCCTCCTTTGTCTGACGTTAATGCAAAACATTCTCACTTGCAAAGGTTTTTTCTTTTCTTTTTCTTTTTTTTTTTTTTTTTACCAATGAAGAAGGAGGGAACAGTTAATAGAATTGGAGTGTGTTCATCTTTTACTGCTCTGTGATTATGTGCTGGAACTGTAATTTCTTCTGCTATACGTTTTGAGGCAGAATTATATGGATACAACTGAGGAGAATGTTACCTGTGAAATGAGTTATTTAGGTAAGCATCCTAAGAAATTTTTCATGAAAGTTGCAGTTTGTTTCCTTATTAAAAAGGTGTGGGAAAAGAACTTGCATCCCTGCCCAACCAAAAGCATGATCTACATTCCAGGAAGTTTAAAGTTATATATAGGTTGTCAGTAAAAATGAAAAAAGTGGATTTTATAGTTTAGAGTGTGTAAATTTTATTTGCTGCTATCACAAGGCTAAAGTATGCTTATGCTGGATCCACACTGTGCCACCCAGGCAATGTGAAAGAAAGCATTTTAACAGGAAATTTGGGATGAGGAGGTAAAAAGGATGTGGTAACTAGAAATGTAGCATTTATTGAAACTCACAGAATGAGAATCTTCCAAGCAGATATTTTCCAATTAGGTGTGTAGTGGAACAGGTGGTTCAGCTGGTTTTCTTGAAGTTTTTTGATAACAGAAGACTTCTCATGAAGTGTACTGGACTCATAAAGACTGTTAGTCTGGATGATTCAGTCCCTTGCTACACATTTGTTCCACAAGATGCATGCAAAGGCAAAAGATGCACAAGTTGAGTAATGGCTCATACTGCTAGTTCTGCCTGCAAAAGTTTGAAGAAAAACTGTTGGCAATCTAGTCTCGATTATTCAGCTACTAAATTTCATTCTAAAATACTAAGTATTTCATAACAGTATTTTAAGTCATTAGCAGTTGCTACCTGAATGTTAATTATGACTGAATCATGAATGTTAATCATGAATGTTAATCATGGCCACAAGCAATACACTGAGATAGAGCAGATTCAACAAACTACAGGTACAGAATTTCTCAAACTTCCATCAGAAGGAGAGCACTGGGGTTCCCTCCCTTTCAGCTAGCACAGGCTGCATGTTCCAAGGTGGTAACAATCTGGCAAACGTGCATCAGTCCAGAGGACTGAAGTGCAAGAAAAATGTACACGTTAGTAGATGAGTCATCCCTGGAGTTTTGCAATATAGTCTTTTATGAGAACAGGGTAGACTATTGATTCTATAATATATCTGAAACTGAAAATCATGCTGAATTTTACACATGATTGCATTACTTGAGTAGCCTGCTCTTGTGTCAGGTTTTCACTGTTTGGTTTAAACTATAGGTCAAACTGCAATCCCTCCAGACATACAACCCAGATAATAATGTCTAAGTCCAAGTTTGTCTTTACATTTTATCATTGCAGACTGGGTTCAAAACCAAAAGTGATTTATTGTGCAGCCTTGGTTCAAATAGAGACCACGGTGACAAATCTTAAAAAAGCCCCACAGCCTCTTACCTAAATCTCTGTCACTCTGCAGCTCTTCTGTAGTCATTATTGTTGTCTTTGGAACATTTCAGGTAGGTCCAGACATGCATTTATTACGCTGTCTACCAGAATTATGTTAAATTTCGTTTTTCTGATCTTGTCAGACACTAAAATTACTAGGTCTTGCAGCAATCCATACTTCAACTATTTGCAGAATCTCATGATTTATGAATTTGCTTCCATCACAATAGGTTTAAAATACGTAAACCTCAAAATGCAGACCATTCCCATATATGCTGTCAAATACACACAAGCATGTATTTTCTTTTGGCTACTTTATGTTCTGTGGGTGATGCACAAGAGAGGTAAGATACCAAAAGCAGCTTCTTTCTTTCTTCCTAAAATCAGTATTGGTAGATCTAGTCAACAATGAAAATTATTTCCATATTCAAATCTTTCATAGACTTTGTTGCTGTTGGCAGCATCTCACCTGAGTTTAGTTAAACTGTCAGGAATACACCAGCGGCTGTTACACATGCTGCTTCCGTGAGTCTTTGTCAGTTAACATAGCCCTGCCGTTGAGCGCACAAGGAATCTCTTCATTAGCTGCCTCCTAACCACACCACTGGCTTGTTTCTTGCTTGTAAGAATGGCAGCACAGGGCAGGGTTGTGGCCAAGAAAGGGTGGTTCCTCAGTTTCTCAGGGGGAGCACATGGCACAGAGGGAAGACCCAACAGGACTGCTGCCCAGATACCGAGTGGGTACCTAGACAGGCAGGATGCTCCGGATGAGTAGTAGCCAAGGAGAACTTATTTGAATGTTCTAGTTGAAACAAGCCAGCTTCCTAAGCGTGTAAAACTCCCATAGCTTGGCCTGCTGAGTATCAGCCAACCAGTTCAAGCTATCACTAAATATACGTGTTCATCTGGGGAGTCTCAGTTGCATTTGTCAGGTTCAGCCATCAAAACAACTTTTGGTACCACAGCCAGATTCAGAATGGTGTAAGAAAATATGTTGCTGTGTGCGTGGACTTGTGCCAAATGCCTAGAATAAACAGGTTCTGACTTGCTGCTACCATAGAAGGATTTAACTGCTGGTGACTTCTTGCATGACACAGCTATGAGATCTCATGCTTAAATGAACCATCAAGAGAACACAGCTGGTGAAGGGAGTATGATAGGGATAAAAAGTTACATTTTCTATTGCATTGGCACCTGTGACCCACATTGTAAGCTATGTAGGCAAACACTGCACTTTATTCCAAGGCAGTCAGTCCATATCCTGACTGACAGAAATGAACAAATAAGGAAAAAAGAATATTTGGCTATAAAGAAATGAGCTGTAATTTTGCCTAACAAAAGTTGACTTGTATTTTATAGTGGCATTCTGTAGCCCACACAGCAAAAGAGGATCGTCACAAAGTTTTGCAGGACTTTTTTGGCATGACGTTGTCTACATGAACATGAAAATCGTCATCAGATAAAAGGACAAATAGGCAGTTAAAGGCAGGATAGCTATCATGGAATGATGTCTACAAAAGCTGACAGAGTAAGGCTAAGTCACAGAGGGCCTTTTAGAAGTGACTGCAGGCTTGTACCCAGCAATGAAAAATGGAGTGGATGGAAGGATATGGCTTGTGACACTGAGGTAAGGGAGAGAGGGGGGACGATGCAAAGGATGGGTGATGTCTGGTACCAGTAATGGTGGCAGAGTTGCGATATATTCTGCATTGAGGTCCCACATGACAACCTGGCTCACAAGTTTGGTGCTGCAGACTGAAAAATGGCCAGCTAGTATAGCATCAAAAAGCATGAAGTGGAAGTGATGTCTGGAAGCTTTGATGAAGGGCAAAAGGGGAATCAAGAGTTTAGGAAGAGTTTAGAGCTGGTGGTTCTGTGTTTGTGAGGAATATTTTCTGTTTAAACTGACTCTATCTTTGGAAAATGTGGAATTTGGAAATTCCATTTTAGGAAAGCAGAACTGAGTTCTTGCCATAACAGTATTAAAAATCTGCTTTTAACTGTCTATAAACATCAAGTCTATTGGTAGATGTCAAGAGTTGAGAGCAATATAGGGTGTGCCCCAGAAACTCAAAAGGACATTTGGATCAAGAGACATTTAAGCCATCCAGAGTGAGAGTTAAATCCTGACGAGCTGCCCTGTGGGGCCTTCCTCGCAAGGTTTGAGATGTGGCTGGGCATCACATATGGAAAATATTCCTACTAAAGGATACCGAGGCCAGATCCACTACTCCCTTGCTTCTGAAGAGAACAAAGATGGAAAAAAAAAATAGCACAACTTGGACCGTTTCACTTTCTAATGCTAATGAACTGCTCTGCCACAAGCAGCTAAGATTCATCATTTTGAGTCTCCAACACCCTGTTTAGGCTCTGCTATGACCTGGTGCTGTTGTGTTGTCTTTTTTCCTTTTCCCTTTCCTTTTCCCTTTCCTTTTCCCTTCCCTTTCCCTTTCCCTTTCCCTTTCCCTTTCCCTTTCCCTTTTCCTTTCCCTTTCCCTTTTTTTAAATAAATAGTTTGCCGTAGGGAGTGTCGTGTGTCCGTCTCGCCCCCCCGCTCCCGCCCCGGCTCTGGCCGGTGCCGGTGTTTGAGCGCCACCCAGCGGCGGCCGCAGGGGAGCCCGCTCTGCCGCCGCTTCCTCTTCACACTTGCTTGGGGGCTGGAGGAAAGCAGAGCTGACCTTCACCTTGCCCGCCTTTAAAGCCAACTGCAGTTCTTCAAAGTAATTTTTAACATTTATTTGCAGATTTTTTTATCCACGGTGGTGGGTGTAGACCAAGTTTTTAATTTCTACAAAACTGTGCTGATTCTTTATTGCTCCCAAGTATAGTCAACTCTTGACTTCATTGGTTTAATAAAGCAGTAGGATGCATAGATAATGTGACATTTACTCAGTGAAGGTTCTATAATCTATAGTAGAGGAAAAGGTAGTAGTGATAATATTGAATTAGAGAGCAAAAATTGCTTCCTGATAGTAAGCTGACACACTCTGAAATGTTTTCAGAAACAGGCTGATTTATGTGGAGCTCCCTTGACAAGGAGTGGGGATGGGTGCCCATAATCTATATCTAAATTCTCCCTTAGAAAGTTCAGAGCTAAGATGTTACCAAAAAGAAGACCCCTCTTGAAATAAAATTAATATAGACTCATCCATGATTGAATTAAACATGCCTCTGGTTCATGAAGAACTAGATCTTCATGAAATGAAGATGGAATGAAATACTACAGTGTTGACCATGCAAAAATAAAGGAGTCCAGATTTTACAAAACGGCCAAGAACAGTAGGTGCAATTTTGTTTTTCAGTTTAGTCTGAAGTGTGAAACACAGTTCTTAAAAAAAACCCAAACAACCATAGACTCTTGCCTTCATGCATGAGTCATAAAATGTAATCAGTACTCATTCCAGTTAGCTGCCTCACTCTTAAACTCTTACAATTTACTGTTAATTTTCACTCTAAGATTTCTTAACAGGGAGCAAAAAATAAATTACCTTCTGAAGTTGGTAATGCACAAAATGGCTCAAAAGACACGTGACTAGTTACATGTATAAAAAATAATTAATAGGAAAACTGATGCTGGAAGAATTAAGTAAGAATACTTTTTCAAATCTGAGTGGCCAGAAGAAAGACAGGGAAGAAAGGTATCTACACACCCTGAAAGAACAGGAATGCCATCCTGTGTCCTCCTTTCTTCCCCTTTCAGAACCTTTTTTGGGGGTTGCACAATTCAGAACTGTGGAATGTGCACAGTTCCAGCAGGGGTGAAGAAGAGTGTTTTTGTTTCCATCTCCCTTTCTCTGCTTACTGTAGTTGGTTTTTTGTTTGTTTCTTTGTTTGTTTGGTATTCCTCCCCTAAAAACACCCAAGACCAGCAAGTAGTCTGGAGTATGAGTCTTCTACTTAAATTGCTGATTTGAGCTAAAAACTCAGGACTTATTGGAAAGGATTTTGTTCTGTGGATAGATCTGGCCAGTGCAAAGCAGATGGGTGGCAGGGACAAGGCTAGATAGCTCTATTTTAAAGGCCAGAGGCGTGTGTGTGTGGCAGGAATAAAGATCTGAGGTTGCAGAGAAAGCAAATGACTTGTCCAGAGTTGCACAAGAAGCTTGTGGTAAAAAAGGGTTCAAGTCAAAGATAGGTACCTGGTCTAGCAAACTAGCTTCTCTTTTTTTCTTTCCCTCTCTTCGCTAAAAAGGCTATTTTTAGCTCTGGCAATTCACTGAGACCTTAGTGAAGATTATTATTAATTTTGCGTATGCAATTTCTGTGAGATCATTGCAGAGTTGTGCACTTTTATTTCTTGGATGCACAATGGATTATTTTGCTTTCGTTTACATTACTTTTCCTTGTCTTCCAAGGTATAGTACTTCCACGCTTTTGCTTTTGCAAAAACACAGGACTGCAGCTTCTTTCTTTCTAAAGTTCTTCCTACTGCAAGGAACATTTAATTTCAGTTTTTAGTGGCTCGGCTTCAATGCCGGAAATGACTGTAGTGATTGAAGTTCCTCATAGCCTGAACACGAAATTGACTTGTAGCTTGGTGTGCTAAGGAAACCATAATATATGGTGACTTTCTGCACTGGGAAACATGCAAAACCCCAGTGCACATGAAAACACAGGCTTGCAGACGCAGCCGCCTCCTGAGGAGCAGAATTATGGAGCTACTGCAACACATGTGAGACAAGGTCCATTTGTGTCTGTGTCAAGGAATGGGCCAGCAAAGAGAGATTACCTGATAGCTGCTGTGCTGTGCTATGCAAATTTAATAAATTTCATGGATTGGTTCACTGTACCAGGTGAGAGCCTATTTTCTTCTTCTAAGGAAAAAGTGATTTAAGTTCTCAACAGCTCTACTTACTCCGTAGTTACAAATGTTTTCTAAAGTAAGGATATGCTTTATGTCTTTTTAATCTTTCTCACTTATCTGCTTTAGCCTGTTGGGCATACTCTTAATGAAATGTCCAATCATAAATCTTGAAATACTAATAAATGTTGTATTAGTTATTAATGGTTAGTAGACTGTTTATAAAAATCATGTCTGTTAAATGCTTAAGATTCATATTTTTAAATCTAAGGCTCTTAATAAACAGACTTTAGCATACAGAGCAACTAGTCTATTTTTGTGTCTGGATTCTACAGAGATTTGACTAAGAAGCTTCCCTTTATTGTGTACAGCAGCTTAGCAGGCCTTCTTCGGATCTAGTAGATTAGATATGACATTCCTTTATCTGAAGAATGGTGATGCCATTGCCCCCATTAAAAGTATAAAAATTATGTTAAATTTGTGCAAGTTTGTTTAGGGGAGCATTAACTTCCTCATGATCTGCTGGAAACTGTGTGATTTCTGCAATGAAGAGTGTAACATGAGTGTGTAAAGAGACCAGAGACTCACTTCCTTAACCATCACCTACCAAATTTACACTTGTTTTCTAATAAATAATAGCCTTCTTCCAAAATGTGATATTTAAAGTTTTTTCTTTACCTAGCCATGAAGAGCAAAGCATTACTTCTAGTAAACTGGTAGGAAATGTATATTTTTTCCTCCCATGTAAACTGTGGGCTGTGTAAATTCTTCTGTTTAGCATCACTCCTAAGCATCTACCATGCTTCCAGGGATCTGATTTATAAATCAGGAGGAAACACTTGTTGTGAGCTTGCTATATTTTACTTCCGAGTGGCCTGGATATCATAAATGTTTTAAAACCTTGAAAAATCCCAAAGGATGGATTGTTAAATTTGGAATTAATATCTAGTGACAGTACACTAACTAATTATTTTTACTACTTAGACCATTCAGAAATTTAAGATGTTTGGTTAGTATCTTTAAAAATTGAGAGGCTAGTGAGTTTAGGAGTTTAAGCTTTTTTCTTTTGTATACTGCTTAACCACACATATGAGAGGGAAGGAAGCAAGTAGGAGTGCATGCTGAATGATACTGCAAGACTGTTAGTGAAAAACTTCAATGTATGAGTTCTATTGTCAAGTAACTTTCCCTGGAGAAGAGCAGGGGACAGGAGAGGGTGCAAATGTCTTTGAGCAAGAACTGGGATGCTTGGGTGGTATGCACTTGGAGGGGCAAGCAGTCATTTGACTCATTCCAGGCTTTGAACTGTTGTTTGGCTCCTGTACATGCTAAGAGCTTAAAATTTTCAAGGTCTGTGAAGTAAAGCTTGCCTACTTGTTAACATGCTCAGTTTCTTGTGAGTGAGGAACCTGCAGGGACACGTAAGAATTCAGGACCAGAGGTGGGGATAGTGTCCAGGCCTTTGAAATACCGAACATCTACTTTAATTACAATATATGACTAAAACACTTTTTAGTTAACTCTATGACCTCTTGGGCCATGGGGGAAATCTGTAAATTGCAGTTTATACCACAGCAATATACTGTTAATCTGCTAGAATTCAGCTGTATTGCAGAAATCTTGTATCAGTACTTTTGAGTTTGGCTGTCCATATGTATGAACATATTGTTAAATATAAGTTAACAGGAAAGCTAAGAAGGAGAGGCTTAAGTATTTGTTTAAAAGTAAGCTGGTGGCAGTTACAAAGCTGTGGTTTCCGGGCAGTTTTGCTCACAGGCTTTGGCAGAGTTTGCATCAATCTTCACACAGAAAACAACCTCTTCCACTTATTTGTCTGCTGGAATTGAGTCTTTAGTTTTTTAAAAATAGTGATCATGCAGACTTTTCCCCCTCTGATCTGTTACCCTGTTCCAAGCTGTTCAGATCAATGTTTTGTAATTTGCCAGTAACTGGTCAGGCCAGTTATTTCAGTTATGTGCAGGGGATAACATTTTAATGCTGCTTGGTGTGAAAGTTAGTTTGAGATGAAGTTGTGGTTCACTTCAAGTCTTGTGTTAGCTGTGATTTGTTCTAAATATTCTATTAGCCCAAAACTTAAGTTCCTGTAATACAGTATTTCTGTGTGTTGATAATTGGCTACCAGAAAGAACAGATACAATTGATTGTCCTGTTTTAATGATGCAAAATGTTTGAATGAAGTCACTGATTAAAACTTCTGAGACCATTAGGAAAACCTTAAATGCAGAATATGTTCAAGAGCCATTGAGAAACAGCTATAAAACCTCTGGTGCTGCTGGTAGGCTAGACCTTGATCTACACTGATCTCCAAGTCACATCAGTAAATAGAGAGGAGACTGCTTACGCTACAGCCATGCGGACTGTGGGAGAGCATGGATTTTGTTTTAAACTAGCTGGCTCAAGAATGCTTTTAAGTGGCTGCAGCAGCTTAGTATATGGCATAACATGTAAAATACACTGTAGGAGTGGAATAGGTATCTCTTGCTAACCTCACCCTGAGCTCCATTCTACTGCAGATCAGGTTCTGTGAACATAGCAAACAATTTACACAGAACTTGTTTTCTTAAGTGATGGCTTCATCCTCTTAATAATGTTTTGATTTTGACTATTTTGGCAAAACTAAAGCTGCATGAAAAAGAAATTTCTTTTTTAATTTATATCTTTCAATATCAGAGTAAAGGTATGTTTAGTCAAAGCAGTATCTTCTGCTATTTTTAATTTTTTTTTCAGGAATACAATGCAGAAATGTAAGATAGGTGAGATGGTAGATCTGCAGGCTTGGCATGATGTAGAGATGAAAATGACCTTTTTGTCTCAACAACATTCATGCATCCATGAGGTACCAGATCTGTGGATCTTCCCTCAGTTTGTTGCTTGTGTGACTTTCTTCACACTTTTTGACAACTCTTCTAACCTTTTTCCACAGCTATTGAATGGTTAGAAATCACAAATCATGATCACTTTTTGGTGAAGTTTATCTGTCATTGTCACCACTAAAAATGTTAATTTGTAAATATGTGTTATCTATATCTCATCTGATCGCCGCAAAATTGTCATAGAAGTATCAAGAGAATTACACAATTGGAACCATGTTCTGAACTACAGTAGTATTTCCCTGGCTATGGGCTGATTTAGCTACCATTGGCTAATGAAGACTGTAGCCATTTGCATCCTGCAAAATCCAACATGCCCTAATTTGAATACTGTATATACTGAAAATTGACAGTTATTCTTACCAGAAGGAATTTCAATTCATCTTAACATTTTAAGGTCATTAAGAAAATTTTAGGATTAGCTGTACGAAGATAGCAATCTCCTGGCTGCAAAACTTTGCCACTATTTTGTTCTACATTGTGTCCATTAAACTTTGAACTGTCAACTGTTCATGTGCTTACATACTAATGGTGGAAAAGAAACAGAACAGTTGAGATTGAAATAGTGGGTAAACTGACTCTTATAAGACCTATCTAGTTGAAGATCATTAATTTTATCTATAGAGATAAGAATTTTTAATTCTCTCTGTATCTGTGCTTGTGGTAGAGTAATGATTTAAATGGAAACTAGTGAGATAAATGGGCTGCAGTTCTTGCAAGCTCTGTTCTTGAAACAAATCTTTGAGTTGGCGAATGAACAGAATTACAAGGAATGAGCAGGATACTTTGCTGTCATTCAATGTTTGACTCTTTTGCAGGGATCCTGTTAGATTTACAGAAATCCTTTGAGCTTAGCGATGGGGATACAGGTCTACTGCAAACAGGTAATAAAATCTCTTAAGTGCAGATTGTTTACTTTGCCTTGCATCTATGTGATCTGTTCCTAAAACACAGTCTAGTTACTTATTTCTTCTAGTGTGTGGTATTGCTCACTTCCACTTGTGGGCAGGCTGACTATGATACAAAACTGAAAGGAAAGTCCAGGGAAGACTTGAGTTGAGTCCTTCAAAAATCCTACAGCATGTGAATCACAAAAGAGGAAGGAATTTCTCCAGAAATACAGAACTTGAGCAATTCACATGTTGTATTTTCATATAGGTTTTTTTTTAAACCTGCATTTATCTTTTTCTAAATATCAGTGTACCTACTAGTTCTACAAACATCCTGCCTTAAAAAATAACCTGAGTTTGTCTGAGGGGTGAGGAGTACATATGATAAAAACAATTTGACCAATATTGCCTTTGCCTTCTTGGATTTCCAGTCTTCATCTTGTGTTACATGCTGGCTGCCCCCATCTTTGGATACCTCGGGGACCGGTACAACAGGAAAATCATCCTTGGAGCTGGTATTTTCTTCTGGTCCGGTGTAACATTAGGCAGTTCATTCATCAGTGAATTGGTATGTTGCTTTTTTAGAAGGTACTATGAAAATAATCTGCATATGTCTTGCAGGAATTGATAGAGTCCTTCTCCGATCACATTTGGAAAAGCTATCGGCACTCGCTCCCCAAGCCTGGACCACATGGACTTTGTGCAGGAATGCTTTATGGGATGGTGGAGTCCAGCCTAGGCAATGGAGAACACACACATTATTGTTGCAATTGATGGGATCTTATTTTTGTCCTGAATGTTTGTTGATTATGACCTTACAGTGTAGCAACTTGTTCAGCAAGCTTGTGGTCTATCGACCCTATCCTATAATTCCCTCTGGGTGTCACTCTAAGTCACTACTGTGTGGAAAGTAGAAAGCACAGCAGTGAGGTGGGAGGGAAGCAGGTGCGAGTGGAGGGAATACAGATATATGCAAAAGGCAGTTGAATTCTTATTTCCTCTGGTATATTTGATCTGCTAAAATGCCCCCCTTTAATAGTAAGCTTTCTTTCTTGCATGGGCTTTTTTGGACTATAATATGTCTTTTGCCTGCAGTATTACTGGATATTCTTTCTTTCACGAGGACTAGTTGGCATTGGCACGGCCAGTTATTCCACAATAGCACCTACCATTGTTGCAGACTTGTTTGAGGAAGGAAGAAGGACCACAATGTTATCTATCTTCTATATCTTCATTCCAGTGGGAAGGTTGGTTTTCTTGCTAGTAACTGACTCACCTTTTGAAATTCTGTCTGACCATGCCTGCAATTCAACATACCCTGAGCCTCGATTAGACATATTTTGATGTGTATCTGCATTGGCTCTTGCAAAAGGATTTGTCACTTGCTTAGCATATTTAAATAGAGCTGTTTAGGCTTATTTCTGTATTTACCTTGAAGAAAAATTTGCTTCCCCCCCCCAATATTTTTTAGGGAGAATCTAAACTCTGAGAACTGGTAAACTTTGAATAAAATACTGAATCAATTCTGTAAGAAATATGTGCATGGGGGTAGGTAATTTATTTCTGGGTTTTGGAAGACAGAAGTTTTCAGATATTTGTTTACCTGACAAATTTTTCAAGAACACTCCATTAAATGTCTCCCAAGGAAGAATTGGCACTTTCCTCTCCTCTTTTAGTTAATTGACATTGTGTCTGAAGAAGAGGTGGAGAAGGGTTTTTTATGTGGTTCAGAGGCATAGTCTTTATTAGAGCAGGCAGCCAAGGCTGAGCCCAGAAGGCAGATTACAACTAAAGGAATTCCTGCAGGGCTTAAGTCATGTGGCTAGCACAGAAAAGAGTGAATAATAAACTGCTTTATGGGCTGTCTGATCTGTGTTTGCAGTGTCATTCTACAGAATGTATATTCCAAGGGGAATCTGGGACATTATTGCCACCATCTCAAGTTCGCTCTGAGGAGGTTAGAATCTCTTTTTAATACTGGCTGCCGAGTAGACTACCATAGACCATAAGGATTGTTTCTGTTTAACCATTTTGAAAACTATGACAGAATAGTTCTCTGTGCTCTCCTTAGCTGGCAAGACATGTTATTTTAGCCAGCAAAAATTCATTGATGCCTACTGATTATTCCTTTCTGTTGCTTACAGTGGTCTTGGTTATGTCCTAGCAGCCGGCATGGCAGATATCACAGGTGACTGGCACTGGGCATTCAGGGTGAGTTATTCACTTTCACTCATGGGGCTGAACCATTCACTGTAAAATCAGAATCATCAGTGGGGTTTAGATTACTTACATTCATTGTGTTGAAAGAGGAGAACAGTGGAAGGACTTTCTACTGTCTGACTGGTCATGAACTTGGTGTTTAAGAGAACTCTTCCTGCAGGACAAATGGAATATTTATGCCTAGCTCTTGCAGAACGAAAGCAGGCATAGCTGAAATTTTACAGCAGCCAGGGCAGGTGCTGATGTTCCTCTTATCTGAGGACAGACTTGGAATGGTTGTCAGTGCACCAAGACCTCCTCAAACAGAGGAAACTGAAGGTAAAACGATCATTATACTGGTAGCACCGTTATAGTTCTTCAGGGCAATAAGGAGACTTTGTTTGCTGAAATGCTGTTGGGAACAACTTCTATAATTTGAGGGTTTCAAGAAAAATACCTCCTCTGTTCTGGGCATGTCATCATGATGACTCTTCATACTGAGTACCTAGTGCTTTGGAAGTACTTTGTCAGATTCTCCTAACTTATCTCCAAAATTAACTAGCAAGTACAGGATGCATGGGGAAGAATGTTTACTGGAATAATAGTCTGATGTTATTCAGATAACACTGATGACTGCATCAGTGATTCTTCCATTTGTGGTCAGAGTACTACAGAACAATTTTCTTTCTTCACATGTTTTTCTCCAAAATCAGAGGGAGCAATCATGTATCTGTATGATGGGGAGGGAGGATCTATTATCTTTCCTCCAAAGTCACTATAAATCACCAAAGTCACACTTCATCTTTACAAATATGACCTACAAACAGCAAGTCACATCTATTTCTGGACATATCTGCAATTCTCTGATATGTAATTCTAACACTGAATTTGAATTGCTGTGGAGTTTTCACTATAAGAAAAAAAGGTATTTTTGATCTAACCAGCCTTGTGTCTACAGATAACTCCTTGCATGGGAGGTCTAGCACTGGTTCTTCTGATTCTGCTGGTCCCTAACAGGACCCAGAGAAGGACAGCAGCCCACAGAGCACTGAGCATCTCTGGCACAATACGAGTAGCAGCTGAGAAACAAGGTGTACAGAGAACTGCCAAGACTACTTGGTGTCAAGATGTCATATCACTTGCCAAGAAGTAAGTGATTTTAGCAACAAAGGTTCCCTCTATTGCAGAACGACCATTCCGTTATTAGAAATATGGCCCTCAAATCCCACTCAGCTCCTTTGTATCGCATGCTGTATACAAGATGATTGAACCACCTTTAATAAAAATCTTTCTTCCACTCTTTTACAGGAATGCTACACAAGGGATTAAAAATTTCTTTGCTTCTGCTATCCTCTCGTTTTGAGGAGGGGGAAGGAAGCAAAGTTATGAAGGCAGCATGCTCCTATTTAAATCCAAACTCTACGTTCTACTAACTTTCCCCTTCCCTCTGGCTTTAACATGTAGCGTAAGTTAGATTAGTAAAAACGCATATTTTGCAAGTGTAACTTTATTTGTAATTCTTGGTGCCTGAGGAAGGCTGGATCAGCATGTCTCAGGCAGTCTTTATATGGTATTTGCGAGCCTGCTATGCCTCTGATACAAGAGGTCAGTGTCTGTAGGACCCCAATATGGTTTATAAAGTAATTGTATGTGTGTTTTGGCCAGCTAGCCTGTTGGCTGGCAGTTGACCCCTTTCTTTTAACCACACAAAAGTTAAAGTCAACACCAGCTGACCTGCAGGACGCAGTAAAATACTGATTGCAGCAGGTTTCTCACTCCTGTTAGCCTGCAGGCCGTGAAAGCCCTTGCTGGGGGCTGGGGGGGAAGAGATGGATCCGGTTGGAGAACAGCAGGTGCCGCTGTGCAGCTGCGCCAGACCCGGCTCCGCACGGCCTGTGCCCGCAGGCTGCTTCCTCGGGGTCCCGATCAAATGCTTTTAAAGACAAGCCTCTCTTGCTTTCCTGGGACCTTGTCTGTCTTTGGAGTCTTCCTCTTCTAGACGATTCAGCGTTTTCTAGTTGACGGTTAGATTTGCATCCTATTTGCATCCAGAAAGCAAGTACATTAGAGATGCAGTTTGTTGGATCACTGTCTGAAGTGAATAAAAAATGAACCTTCCTGACTAACATCAATGTTGCTTTCCTACAAAGATGTTCCTTACAACTTCCAGCAATGTTGTAAAAATAGACTTTCCAAAACCCAGGTGGTTCCACTTTTAATCAAGTCCAAGAGCTCTTTATCTTTAGAAGGTGAAGAATTAGGTTCATATCTTAACAAATCCTCTAGTCTTGTGGTCACCTGGTCATCTGCAGCACTTTTATTTAGTCTTAAGATTGCATACCTCCCTATTGACCTCAAAGGAGTCTTTCTCCTAAACTATTAACTAGAAAGAGACCAGTAAAAAGTTAATTTTCTCTTAGAATAGGGCAGGAAGGAGACCAAGATTTGGACAATTTTTAAAATGCTTCTCCTTTTGTCTGAAAATTGTCTGTGCAGACTGAGAGTCTATTTTTTACTTACTTAGGTAGAGTTAAGGAGTGCTTCAGCCACTGCCTCTTCACAGTTTGGAAGACCTGGCTGTTACTCTCATTTATATTGGTTACACAAATAATGTAAAACCATCCTGAGGCATTTAGACTTGCACATAGAACACCTTCATTTAGCTTCTAAGCCATTAAATTCTTGCTCACTCTCTATTGTTGTAGATCTGCTATCAAAAATTTCACAGCAATTATTTTAGCAAAAGTTGGCAACTGAATATGCAAGAGACCAGGACCGGGATTTAACATGAAATCAGTAGGTCGTACTCTTCATTCTAATTAGTACTTCACTGTTGAAGTTCATAGATAAAGCCTCATCAAAATTCCTATCTTCAAGGGAGTGCATTTTGCTTATAAGATGTCTGAATGAGTTGTTATTGCTTTAAATCCTCAGTATTGCAGGTAGGCTTCCCCTTTTTCCTCACACCCCATTCTTTCTAGGATCTCTCATTTCTTTCTTTTAACTTTCAGTTGGAGTTTTGTCTGGTCCTCGCTGGGTCTGACTGCCATGGCCTTCATTACTGGAGCCCTGGGAATGTGGGTACCGCTGTTTCTTTACAGGGCTCAGGTTGTCCAGGGCATTGTATCACCATGCCTCCAAGAATCATGCAATTCATCTAACAGGTGAGGTGTGCATGACTGTGGAAACACACTTGGAAACACTGCACAGTGCTAAGTCACAGTTTGCTTCCGAAGGCAGGAGGTAGGGTGTGACCGCAAACACTTCTTGTGAAGGCAGTTGGGTGTGAATGTTAGACTAAGTCGCTTCCAGGTATGCTGTGAAACTCCTATTTGTTTGTTTGTTTATAATTACTCAGTTAACTGGAAGGATGCTGCCAGTCCTATTTAAGTAAAGTGGAAAGAAGCAGTAACAGGAACACTTGCAGGGAAAGGAGCAGCTTTAGGAAGGGGACTTCAGTTGACTATCGACTGTGCACCCCAAACTACTTAAATACCCATTTAATTATGTTTAGATCCTATTACCTTCTTGTTAGTCGGTTTTTAAAATTCCTACCATGTCGGCCATTGTGACTCCCAGCATAAGGCAAGCTTGATGCATTTGATCTAGTATCATATCATTACAACAAAACAGGATAATTTGTTCTTATGAGCTCCACTTACAGAGGCTGTCCAGACCAATAAAGATTAATGAATAAGTATGAAATGTTGGACTGGCAAGGGGAATTTACAACAGGAGAGAACTCAGAAGTAATCATAATACAACTTTTTGGAGATGAGTTTTCCCCAGCTAGGAAGAGAATTTTTTTTCCTTACAATGTGTTATCCAGAATAGAAAAATGTATTCAGTGTTCCTCTTGAGTCTTCATGGCTACCTTCAATAACAGTGACTACCGGGACACTTCTCTTCTACGTACTGACTCTCTCCATTGGCCTCCATACAAGTGTCCCTTACACTGTTCTGGAGGAATCCCAAATCTGGTTTCAGTCTCTGCCTTCATGATGGATTTCTGTGAACTAACTGCTTACTACATTGTCTTTCCAGGTAAAGACAATTAAAGGGAAAAGCAGTAGTCATACCTTGAGTGTTCCTCTGGTAATTGGGTTCTTTTGCTTTTCTGCAATGGAATAACCAAGTCAACTCAAAAGTGGTCTCTGAGTTGTAATGTTACTGGATAGATTGAATAGTCATCCACAATTACTTCAATGGGAAATGCAGCTGTCCTTCCATGGATGCCACCATTGGCACATTACTTAATAGCGAATAATGCAGAGGAACAGAGTGAACTCAGGAGTCTGGCTCAGGGTAGGCAGAGAAGGGAAGCTGAAGGGAAACTGCTTTAAAAATAACCTTGGCATAAGCTAGTGCCAGAAGCAGCATAAGGCCAGTTTTTGACTACTAGTCCAGGAGGATGTAAAAAACATAATGTAAACAACCATGTCAGACCTGTAGCTGATGGTGCTGGAAGGACTGAGTTGCACATTCCCAGACCTGCCCAGGGATACTTTAAGGACGTTTTTCCCTTCTGTCTGTTCAGCAGTTGCAGGCTTTGTTTAAAGATCAGGGCCGTGTCGCTTAGACTCCCTGGAAACACAAATTCAAATGGCACCATAGCTGATTCAGGTCTCAATTCTTTCAAAGTAAATAAATAGGCAGTATGAAGTTTTTATTCAGGTCTTTGTGCAGACACTTTCGAGCAGATCAGACAGATAAGTGAGCATTCTCAGACCCTAAAAGATCCCATAGCAGCCTTTCCCTAGGACTAGGCTTCTGTATTTTCCTACTCCCTGTCAGTTGAACTGTGCTTGGATTTAGTTTTGGCTGTTCCCTTTTCTTCCAGCTGTAGGTTTATTTCAGCTGCAGTTTAGAACACACGAATCTTCTAAACACAATTCCATGAATGCTTCGATGTCACCTAACGTCACCTCAGAACTTGCCTCTCCTGGACAAATCTCTAAGATAGTTATTTTGCCAATTGCCAATTTATATTGCCACTATCAAGCTGTAGTGAGTGATGGATCAGAATCCTGAAGAGCTTACAGGGAGAGTACAAATATGCTTAAAGTTTATTATCTTGTATAGCAATACTTCTTTTTTTCTTGTAGAATTATTGAGTTCTTCCTAATAAGCCAGAAACAAATCTAAAAGCAGATGCAATGTAGTTTAAAGGAACAGATCATATCCTAGCTGGTTACTTTTGCTTTGCAGTCAGAGGAAGCTTAGGAAAATGTAAAGAACTCACCATATAGCACTCTGAAATATTTAGAAGCACTTGTGCTCAGAGCACAATGCTCCTGTCCCCGTTTGCCTCAGGAGAATTATGATGCATTAAACAATCAGTGGCACCACTCATCTTGTTGCAAGAGACTTGCTTTGTCATTAGGCTCTCATTTGGGACAGAGAGAAAAGCATATATGGAAGTATCTTTGGAAGCATCTTTGGAAGCTGAATCTTCTAAGCTATTCAAATACATACTTTTAAAACATGAATTTGTCATACCTGGAGAACACACTTGGATTTGCAGATGTACAAACCTGAGTAGCATTTGAAATTCTGCATTCAGAAAATACTACATGGATCTCCCTGTAGTTAGCTATTCGGTATTCTTTGAACTCTTTTGGGAAGTGGCGGATGTTTCCAATAGTCATAGAAGTGACTTATCTCAGCTGTGCTAACTAGAGGGTTATAGTTTAGATGTATATTATTCCATGTGATAGGATCTCTTCCAAGACAGCAGATTGTGATGCAGAGTTATTCCATCTGTGTTTTAGGGAAGACTGTGTAGATCGCCTCACAGGGTAACGTAGATGACTGTATCTCCTCTAAATCACTGAATGTCCAAGCCAGGTCATACTGAGAAGAATCCTCCTTGAGCCTGGGTGCATAACACCTGCTCTTTAAATGGGAAAATACCTGCTCCACAGGCTAGAGCCTCAGTTGCAGAGGCATAGCTTCAACTGAGGCTTGGGATTAAATCCATTTAGGAGGAGTGGGAGGATTAGATCAAGTGGAATAAAATTCAGGTTCCCTGTTAAAGATTCCTCTGAAACTAACGATATAAGCTAACACGAATGTTTTTTCCACAGTATGGTCTTATTATGCTCAACTGAATCCTTTGCTTTGTCACCAGCCTAATATTTGGAGGCATCACCATTGGGACGGGAATCTTGGGTGTCATTACTGGGGCAGAAGCTGCAAGAAGATTAAGGAAGATGAACAATAAAGCTGATCCTCTGATCTGTGCCACAAGCATGTTTGTTTCTGCTCTGTGCCTCTACATAGCTCTGATGGTGGCCCAGACAAACATCCTTCTCACTTTTGTAAGTGCCAATCTGTCTATCATTAGAAAAATATCTTCTGGGATCCTGGGGAGATAGGGAAGGGGGAGGAGGAGGACAGCAGTGGCTTTTGCAGAATTCTCTGCAATCTGCTAGACCATTAAGAGGTTTCAGTGACTGGCAACAAGGTGGTCTGCCACCTAAGCACTGTGCATGTTGCTCTAATACTCCCTGAAGCCGTGGTCTGTCCTGTGAGACCTGCATTGTGCATTACTTGGCCCAGTAAAAAGAGCAGTCAGTCAGAACATTATAAATTGGACCTCAGGACCTCTTAGAGTCCACCCACACTAAAGAAGAGCATAGTAAGCCTATGTAGTTAGCTGCATGAAGCTAGAGTGTCCCTCATCCAAAAATGTAGCTAAAGAAAGTCTGAATCTTATGTTAATTTTTAATGCTATGTGACTAATTTAGTATTCTTATTTATTTTTGCTCTCTGAATACTTAAAGATTGGTGTGCTCGTGACTGTACAATATGCAGTTCTTGCTAAGAATAATTTAGCCATCACCTTCAAAGCCCCAAATCACTAGCTGATCTTCAAAGTCAAGCTTTTGGCAATGCAAACTGAAGTATAAATCACTTAAATTCTGTTCTCTGTAAATGGAAAAGCAGAAACTTACTAGGAATGATGAATAGTTCCAAAAACTCCCTGTGAGAGAGAACTGAATGTAAACTTTATTTTAACTATAATCTGCTAACAGCTAGGGAAAGACTTCAAGATTTTTCCTGTGACTCCATAGCCACAATTACCATGATTAACATAAATAAGAGGACACAGGTAAAGTTAATTACAGTAATCAACAGTTCTCTGCAAAAGGGTACTTTTTCAGGTTTTTTCTCTTCTAAGAATAATATTTATTCAAAGAGGTTTTCCTTTTGACTCCTCAGGAATGTGTATTCCTGTGGAAAAACGCCTTTACTCCAAGGGAAAAAACAAATGGATTTGCATGTCTGAGTGTGTGTACACAAAGCAAAATGTGGAGTTGAAGATTATTTTTAGATTCAAGAGTGGAGATCTGAGTGCCAAAAGAATTAGCCATTTTCTTTTTTCTGCTTCTCAGCTTCCCACATAGTCCTGCTCTGAGTATGTTCTTCAGTTCTTTTTTTGTCATTAAAGGTGGAGAACAACACTTTCACTTGCCAGTCTGTGTTAGATGAGTGAATCAATATATTGTCTTTGAATTACCAAAATACACCTTTTATTAGGACTGATAAAAAGAAATTTGTTTAAAATCTTTCTCTTCTTGCAAACAGCATTCTGTTTTCTAGCAGTGTGTTATCTGGAAGGACATTCTGAACTGGGATAACTGTGTTCCTTAAGTTTCTTCCCATGGGCAGACCAGTTGGTCTTTAAACCAGAGACTTTGCCATTTTGTCTTTTGTTTGATTTGTTTCATTGAGGTGCTCCAACGTGTAAAGTTGACAATGTGCAGTGGTAATAAATTGTACGTAATCTAAACACCTGATTCTTCTAGTACTTTCACCACTACAGCTGCTTAACTATTGCCTTCTCTGGCACCAGCCGTGCCTCTCCTTGCTTTCTAAACAAGATCTGACACTAGTCATACTGGTATGAGAATTGGAGTGGCGTGCCAGCTGGTGCATCTGATTTGAAGGTCCCACTGAAACAAATCTTCCATTTGTGTAGGACACTAGCAGGAAACTGGCTTTCCAGTCACTGTCTACTCAGGCACACTGACGTTAGCAAACCTGTCTCCATCACTTCACAGTGTGGAAGCTACTGAAGCAAAAAAAGCATACATGCATCAGCATGCAATTACAGTAATTTCTGTATGGTGCTTTCCACTGTCTTGAGTGGATAATGAAAGGGAACAAGACAGGTTTAATCAGTTAGGCCAAAGCTGGAAGAAATGTTTCAAAGCACAAGAATTCTCAAATTAACCTGGAAATATGGCTGGACTTCCAAGGTTTCTGTTGGGATAGGTGAACTGAAATGTAATGAGACTTCTCTTTCTGGACACTCAGTTCTTGATTTCAAAGACTACCTTTAAAAACACAGAGAAAAATGACCTGGCTTTTTTATCTTGGAGGAGGCTCTGTCTAAATCTGTTCCTGTCTCCAAAACAAGATGAAAGATGTGTGCTCTCTGCAGTGCAGCAGGGGCTTTGGAAAGTCATGACTGAACCCTGTGACTGGGAACCTTGGACAATATTTGGTGTTGCAGTAACTTAGATTTAAACAGACTTATCTTTGATGATAATGCTGTATCAGGATGCGGTCTTGAACTGTAACTTGCCTTTGAAGGAAGAATTCTGCAGCTCTTGTCTCTGATACACCTGCCTGGTGTGGTTCTTTTTGAAAAGACAGAAATCATTGATTACATATGGTCCAGCCATACTGATTCCCTATTTTGGTGTTGAGGCATGCGACTGTTTAAAAGCAGAATGTGTGTTTGGCACTGACATTGATTACAATCTAGTTGTCTTCATATTAACTTTAGGTATTAATGTAAACAATCATCTACAGTGCAAAATCCCCTTAAAATTTGGGATGTTATTCTGGTTTTATCCTTTGGAGACCAACTTTAAGTGTTGTCTGTTAAAAAAGCTGGGGATCCTGGAGAAGGCGACAGCAGTAAAATACAGTGTTTCACTCTTTTCTAGGTACATTTAGCAGATTAGAATGGGCATGCCACAAACATGATTGCACTAATGTAATGGAAACCTTTTCTATATTAATTTAAAATAAGAATGTGAGACAATGTGAGGAATATTGAGAGATTGTAGGAACAGAAGCATTTAAAAGAACAGAACATTTTAAATAGAGCATTGCTCTATTGTTTTCCTGCCATCCTCAGCCCTTCTCCCTAACCGAGTACAGTACTTCCAGGATGTCTCCACCTGTTTTCGGAAAAGAATATACAACCAACTCTTTTCTCTTTGTTGGTTGCAGTTGTTCTGCTGGCTTAGTATGCCAGCTATTCAACCATATTGCATTTATTCTGCATGAGAAAGTAAAAAATTGATATTGGTTTTAGACAGAATACCTTGATAAAATCCATAGAATGATTTATTACCTTCCAAAACTGTCTGGGTTAAATTTTTCTGGCGATCCTACAACTGCAATCCACACAAGACCTTAGGAAAGAAAAGAAAAGCTAACAAAGTTATGTCTTTAATGTTAACACAATTCTGTATGAAATAATTACTCTATGGAATATGAGGCTTTAGCCACTGAATATTACACTTTCCTATCATGGATATTTTTTCATTAATTCCTATTCCTTCAAACCCTAGGCTGAGAGCATAACTTGTTTCCTAAAGATTAATTTTACTTTCTTTTCTTGCACTAGGCATGACATGCTCTTGTTCTTAGGAGCTTATAGAAACTAAATAACTTGGAAAAAGCATGAAGAGAAAGAAAAATTGGAAATAACACTTGAATAGTGCTCAACATTACAAGATTCCTATAAAGGAGATAGACCAATCTCTCATTTGATGTATAAAGCCAAGTAGTTATCTATTCCGTTGATGATATGTAGGAACAGTTTGGAGTTTCCTACTTCCAGAACATTCTGCTCTGTTGTATTTGCATCTTGTTATACCTGAATTATCTGCCAGGATTTAAATAAAACTCTTTGTTCTTTGTTTCCTTCCTGTTTCACTTTTACATGCACTATCTCTTGCTAGCTAATGGCACAACTGACAGAAGTGACAGAAGTTCATGCCTTTATCACTGTATAGCAGGATTGAACTGCACTTCTGCATTTGCCTGTAATTTCTCTGTGAGTACTGCTTTGACCACTTCACAGGCTGCAATTCTAAGTTAAGCAATAGCATATTTAAAGTTTATTTGTATGAAATCGGGGGAAAAGAGAAAGGAAGTTGCTTGATGAATTTGGATCTTCCAAGAGATTTCAGAGTATTAGCTTGAAATAAGACAACGAAGGGCTAATATTTGCTGGTGGCTGCAAGGTTTGACATTGGTAGTCCTTATGCCGGGTGGCCTGGCAAAAAGCTGAACTGTGTTATATTGCTACCCATGTTAATGTTTCATTTTTTGTTTGGCTCGAAGTTCTCTAATAAAAGGTGTGTTGCCTTCCAGCTAAAAATGGCACGTAGCATGGTTTCTGTAGTCTATAGGCTGTTACTGAAACAGTTGTGGAACTGGAGAAGAATGATAGAGTTCTGTCTCTTGCAAGGGCAAGGTCTGCCAAGGTTGTATCAGTGGAAAGTCTTTCATAGTGGGATGCATAAATCCAAGAGCTAAGACATAGGCAAAGTGTATGTGAAACGAGTGATATCTGTTATAAAACTTAAAGAAAAGCAGTTATATATGGAGGAATAGATTCAGCTGCAAATTAGAAAACCTATATAAAGCATTTTAAAGGAAAAGATGTCTGGATAAAGGTCTATACTAAATAACTCTGTACTTCAAGGAACTTTTTCTCCAGACTGGTTTGGAGAAGAAAACACATGAACAGTACAGGCAAGAAACACAGAGGAGGTAGGGGTATCATAGGGAGATTTATATATAGATTTATGTAGGTCTGGTTCTTCTTAGGAGAATGTAAGCTACCCCTCTGAAAACGTCTGATCAACAAAATACAACATCTTGACCAAGACCTTACCAAACAAGATGCTGGCACCTGTTGTTATAATGGATTTTATTTCCTAGGTGCTATCTGACTTTGTGGCCTGTGTCACTAAATAGATTCTGCCTTCTAGAACTGTTCCAGTTTAATAGCGTAGCTTTAATGTTTTCCTCAAGTGTCAATTAGTCTGTATAGCCTGCTCAAATCTATGTCAATGGCTTGCTGAAAGGGTTAATCTTTTCTAAGACCACAGGTGTAAGAACTGTTGGGGGCCCTACCCCTTGTCCTGATGGCTGGGTCTCCGTCTGTGATGAATTAGGGAATTCCCACAGGGCAATAAGGCTTTGAGGCTGCTTGTCTCTTGGAGTCCATTTCATTTTGGAAGTTGTCTCTGCAGGAGCCTTTAAGAGTACGTATACTGGCACAGAGATGTTCTATTGGTTTCATTTGAAGACCTGAGCAAAGGGAGATCTTTGAGCGCTTTTTAAACCTGTGCTGAATGTTTCTCTTCACAGGATCCCACTTTCCTCTTCTTGGGTTCAGCAGTTCATTACAGTTTATTTGGGAGGGTGGTATGTTTCAGCAGCTCTTCTGCTGAAGATTTGTGACACAAAGCAACCCACATACCTTCTCTGGTTCCTTGTCCCCTTTTAAGATGAAGTTAGTGTTTGTAAGCATAGACAGAGATGTTTAATTTATAAGTAGATGGGTATGTTCAACAACGCTTACATAAATGAGCATAGTCAGTAAGCCTGCCTTCATCTTCACAAAAAAGAAGGTGAATGCAGTATATATAACCACTGCTTTCTTCTTTTTTGCAGATTTTTATTGCATTTGGAGAACTGTTTTTATCAGTAAACTGGGCCATTGTGACAGACATACTGCTGGTAAGTGTTTGTGAAACTATGTCCTTATTTCGAGTTTTTCAACTTTTCTCAACATAATATTGTTCATAAGCCTGCATCTTGGTGGCCACAAGGACCTCTGCCTTCTAGGAGGAGAATTAACTCTTACGAAGAATACCCTTATTGGCACCCTGCTAACATTAGGGATGTAATCACATGCCACAATGTACTGCTGTGCAAAGTTGCCAGTAACAACATAGGTATGGTAGTGCAGTAGTTCAAGCTCACTGTTAGCCCAGAAAGGAGATGTACTGATTTGGATGAAACTCATGCAAGTGGAACTACCTAGTGCTTCTGGTAGACACACTAGTTTGGATTTTCTGTACAGCTTCATGTTGTTGGATGTCTGCTAGCAAATGGTCTGCACCAGAAAGAGGGTCAATTTCTGTCTATAATCAGAGATTTTCTATTTGTGCTCCGAAGATTTGAAAAGACGATCCAAATGAGGGAATATCAATATTCTGTAAACTAAATTTAGTGAATCGGTTACAGTTCATCATTCTGTGAACTATTACAAGTTCCTTTATTCCAGAATACAGTGCAGATAAATTTGACTTGCAAGTCAAATTCGTAAGTGGTGCTACACTACCGAAGTGTTAGGCAACTAGTGATGCTTATGAGACTCTGGGGGATTCCAGGACTGACACCACAAGCCCAAAGAATAGCAGTGCATTATTGCATTTGAATTCTGTTATCAGTAACTTTCTTTAGAAAGGAGTGATGTGAAAAAGCACACATCTTGTGGCACAGTTAGTCTAGGCACCAGTGAGGAGCTAGTTCTTTTTATCATTGTAAAGGCTTTTAGGGCTACTAATTTTTCGATGTACTTGAGTTTTTACTCAAAGGAAAAGTTTGGTAACCTTTAGTTTATGTTGTAGCTCCACGGTCGCTAATCAGTGTCTGTGTAAAATATGGGAGAGAGATTGTTGTTGCTATCGCTGAACTATGCAGATCATCACAGTCTTATGAAGTAGTTTATATGACTTTTTTTTTTAAATTCCATGTTATGAACAAGCTGAATGTAGTTTATCAGTCAAATAAGCAAGGAAATGGTCTGCCTTGTTCATATCTAGTAATCAGACTGCAGAAAACAAAGTACCAAAGCCAGAGCTATTAAAATGATTGACAGTCCTGTCGTTGCTACCCATGGGCATAAAAACAAAGCATTTGAATTGGCACTATGCTTTTCTACAAAGAGTACTGTATCACAAATGAGACACAAACTCTCTACTTTGGAGAATCTGCTTCTGTGGGATTGCTGTGTTGCAGAACAGTGGGTGTGACTGTAACCCAAACATTTCAAGTGGGATGCTCTCAGAGACAGAGATTGTTGAGAGAAGTGCAGCACGGGCAAAATGCTGATGCAGCTGGTACTGACAGAAGGCAAAGTAGGGAAATTGTGTAAAGACATCAGGACAAGTGAGAGAAGACACAAAGCTAAGGGCAAAGCAGAACAGAAATCTCTGACTGTTTCCCCATCCTCTGGCTAATGATGGAAAACCAGTAGCTGAAGAGACCCTAAACATGCAGTCACATGAGCATTTTCCATTTTATGTAATAGTTTTTCATTCTAAGGGAGCTCAGATCTATTTTCAGATTGCTACTATAAACTCCACTGCCATAATAAATCTTTCATGTAAGAACCACAGTGAATTCATTAACATGTAGCACAACATGCAGTGATACACAATAACATGTCACGAGTTTAGGACAGTAAAGAGAACTTGCAGCCTGTGGCTCATGTGGAACACAGTTGCCTACAAGGCTGTCACTGCTTGCTACCACAGGAATTGAAAATTTACAACTGAGGTTGCTGTCACTATGGTCTTAGTTGCTCAGATATACAACTTGCTTGGTAGTCCTAACAGCTAACTAAAAACAACTGGTAGAAAAGCTCAGCAGAGATAAAAGTATCTCTGTTACAGTCTTCCATGTAAAAGGATGTGAAAGTATATAGCCAAATGCTGAGCAATGTCTAGTGACAAAAGGGACTAGCTGTGAAGCACTACAGAATTCTCCTTGCACTGACTTGACCTTGCCTTGTTGACATGAGCCTGTTTATCCTCACACTTCATAGCTTGAAGAATCTTTCTTTACATTCTGATTGAGATGAAGGAATGAAACAACTTGTATTTCACGGTTCTTCAACAAAGCACTGCTGATATTGACTACTGCATTATGTTCTCAAGTTACTGTTTCATGGTACTACTCTCTACATGCCAGTTTTCTGCACTCTGGAATTTTAATTAAAAAAAAAATTGCAGCCAGCATTAGTGAATTGGTTGCCTGCTTGAAACCTCAATCAGCAGCAAGAGGTTTTTGTTTCTTCTCTGACTCTCAAAGAATGGTCAGAAACAATTATCCTATGAGACAAGAGCTGTAGCCTTGAAGCAGTGAATAGGTGCAGAAAAACTATCACTGGTCCAAAATGAAATTTTTTGTTAGCTTCTATTTCAGTTTATTTTGAAATCAATGGGTTTTTGCAACAGAACCAAGTACTATTACAATTGGCATTCTTTTTACATCAGTTGAGGCACCATTGAAGGATTTTTAAAAACGTTTAATTTACTTTTCTTTGAACTCCTACATCTGCATTTTAATTCTCTCCTCTGTCATTGTTAAAGAGGAAGATGACATCACTGAGTTAGATACTGTTGGTATATGATGGGGAAGTAAGGCAGGTGATTACTGTCAGCGCTTTCCTTCAGTTCCTTTCTGAACCCAAACTGCAAAGTTTGCAAGGAGCTGTGCTTTCATTCAGTTCAATCACTCAGGTCTCAGCTTGCTTAGGGAATGCTGCATCATATTGCAGCCTGCAGGAAGTCTATTGGGAACATCATTGCTGTATCCTGGATCCATGTAAATCCCAAAGAGGAGGAAGTTCTTGTCTCCCGAGTGACTGACACCCCTCATTTGTATTTATTTTAGAATCTTTTGAGTTTAAGTACAAGCAATATTGCATCAACTGGCAACAAGTGGGAGGTTGAAAAGTTTGGTGGAGCAGAGCTCTGTAGTGGTGTCTTCCCCTGAGAGCAGACATCCAGTGTATTACCATGAATCTGCTTTGGGTTGGATCTGTTGAATTCTAAATGTTACGAATTGTTTTATCAGAAAAATGATGGAATTCAGCTGAATTTGTGGATGTCTGCTCATTCAGTGGCAATCTCATCTGTGAGTTGTGTTTCATCAGGCTGAAAACCCATGGGTTGTGTATCACATTGACTGAACGGTGCCATAGATAACGACAGCAATTTCCCTTTTTGCATTGTTTCCCATGTGAACTGGTAGGATATCTGATAATGTGGCTGGATTTGGTAATGCATGTTCTTATTTTGCCATGAAAATTACTTTTCTTTCTTCCCACAATGCGACACAATGTAGCTAGGAATTAATTTATCCTGCAACCTGTGGAGCTGACGACAAAGGAAGATGCTGACTGCATGATAAGGACTTTCTTCCTTTGTGGCTAATACATCAAGATGCATTGTATGTAGCAAACTCTGTGCCTTTTATTCAGCTGTAAACATGAAGGTATCTACTGTACAACTACAGTCATAACGTGCAAGTGGAGAAGTGCTGTACCTGCCTTGCTTACAATATGCTGGCATAGTGGGAGGCTGTACATGGAGTGTACCTTATGAATTATGTTTGCCGTCCAGAGGTAATGGGACGCTGTCTTTTAGGGTTTTGGTGGCTAATAGCATAGGAGATGCTGGAACTGGAAGCTAATGTGGGTTTGGGAAGGCTACCAACATGTCCCCACCTTTGTTTGGAAGTGCCCTGGGAGGTATAGGAGCATTTACCAGCCTGTTTGTTCCATCTGCTTTTTTAGCTGACAGCTCTGTCACATAATCTGCAGGAGGATCTCTAAAACCTGAGACGGCATGACAGCACTTGCAAACTGTATCTGTTTGGGGCACTCTGCTAATCTGTTAATGCATCTGGACTGGGATCTCCTGGGAGATGACTATGTAGGATGTCATCTGCATCTCTGACACGGCATGGGTAACTGGGCAGTCACTGTGGACAGGCAGGATGCTATGGCTATTTCAAAGTCCCTGTGTGTGGGAGTGTTTGGTTTCTTCTTTTCCTAGTGAACCCTACAGTGCTTTGAGCTTTTGCATATGGTTTCCATTGTACAGAAGAACCTGAGCAATAGCACAGGCAGAGTTTGTATGAGCCTCATAACATAGGAAACCTCCCAGCCTTCTCCTCCATTTTTTCTTGTTACAGCTTGTCATGTGTCTCTTGTAGTTACAGATATGAGATATTAAATAAATGTGGTAAGAAAGAGGTGCAGGGCACGGAGAAAGCAGAATTGTATTTATCTTTTCTCATGCCTGCGATGCCCACAATGTATTAAGTGCATAACAATGTTTGATTTGCATTTCTCAAACATAGCCTGTCATTATCAATAAAAGTGAGGAAATCTGAGTCTGGGACAGTTGACATGATATCCTTGGAGAGCCAAGAACAGACAAGTCTCCAGTCTCGAACAGTCTGTCATAGCAAGGTCTACTTCCCAAGCTCAGAATTTTCTACTGTAGTTTCTTTATCTCTTTTTCTGTACAAGAGCCTGTTCCCAGAGTGCAGATGCTCAACTGGTACTCGGGGCAGGTTCTGAGAGAAAACAAAATTTGGGTAGACTGCATGCCCTCAGTCTAGACCAAAGTGTGCCATGACCACAGTGAGGAGGAGCTGTTGGACTGTTCCTTCATCCCATGGATGACAAGGATTTCAGCTTCCAGATCAACCAGTCTGACATGGCTCTGTTCTTACACTGGCAGGGGACTGGATGCAGTGTGATGGCAACATGACATTAAGGTGGTTTTCTGTAACTCTGAAGAGATCTCCAAGACATCCCTGTTTTAATATTTATTATTCTTGAAGCACTCTATCTAAATATTCCTAATGAAAAATAGATGTTTGATCCATGGTTAGAAATACCTACTTTGGAGAGACTAGGAATGGAAAGGGATACCAGCTAGCTGTATGTGTACAAAGTAAGGAAGGAGGTTGTGACTTTCAGTAAAACTTCATTGTGTTGAGTACTCTTACTGGGTGCAAAGATGCTATTTTAAGATGTTGACTGATTTGTGTATCCAAGTTTGTGGCCATTTCTGTCTAAGAGGGGCACTGCCAATGTGGTCTGATTCTTTACTGAAACTGGTTGTGATATGGGGTAAGCAGCACCAAAAGGCTACTGCTGAATGGAATGAGTTATATGACCTCTTGAGAAACTCCCTCTCTGAACAGAGGAAATTCGGCTGTAGAAAAAAGGGTGTCACTGTTCATTGCTGTGTTTATGGCATTCCAGCAGGGTTTAAGGCATGTTACTGCTTAGAAAAGCCTGCCTACAAGAAGGGTTTACTAGGCAGAGATAAGAGGACAGAGAATCAAGTTGGCCATAATTTTGGTAATTGTGATGAGGGAAATCTATTTTCATTCTCATTTTAGATCAAATGCTCTGTTAAATCTAAATGGGAATCATAGTCTCACTTCCTAAGGAAAAAAGACTTACTGCAGTCTGTGACTGCTTTGTCTTCAAGTTTTGAAACCATGGATTTCAACCAAGTTTAATAAAGATTTAGACACCTCAGGAAAACTCAAGTTCCTACAAGGCTTGTGAAAATAGGTGACCTTGCTGAGAAAAATTATCCAAATTGGCACCCCCAGAAGAGCTGCGGTTTAGGGAAAGGCTCTGCAGCACGTACATCTTGCCAAACATGAGAGAAAATGGTAAAAATAGGGTTTGTGTGAGAGAGATGTAAACTATGAGAACCATAGCAATGGAAAAAGCTTGACATGATACTTAAACTACAAGATGTAAATCGTGCATTATTCTGTGAATGGTTTTTTATCAAAATAATGGTTTTTTAGATGTTTTGATTCTGTATGTGCTCCAATCTTTATACTAAGAATGCATGTCACGCTAGCTCTGGCAGAAGGGGGCCTGCAAGAGGTAAATGAATGCAGTGCTGCAGAATCCTCTGTCAATACACCCCTGTACACAAACCACTACACTAATACAGTTTATTGTCCTTCCAGTTTCTGCATCTATGCTATGGATCTGTAGTTTCAGTACAGTTTACATGCTGTAATTTATTGGTAGGTACAGGTCCTGACTGCGTGTCCTACTGAAGTATTTTTTGCTCTCGTTCTCACAAGAGTAATTAATATTGGTGTCTTGGACAATGTTGCTTCCTTACCCACCTGTTTCATTATCCATTATTGCAGTTCTACTCACCCTAAAGATGCACCCTAAAGATAGCATTAATGTTGCTATTGTGAAACAGCTACATAGAATCATAGAATCATTTAGGTTGGAAAAGACCTTTAAGATCACTGAGTCCAACCATCAACCCAACACCACCATGCCCACTAAACCATGTCCTGAAGTGCCATGTCTACACATTTTTAGAACACCTCCAGGGATAGTGACTCCACCACTTCCCTGGACAGCCTGTTCCAATGCCTGACATCCCTTTCAGTAAAGAATTTTTTTCTAATATCTAGTCTAAACCTCCCCTGTCACAACTGGAGGGCATTTCGTCTCATGCTATCACTAGTTTCTTGACAGGAGAGACCAGCACCCACCTCACTACAACCCCCTTCAGGTAGTTGTAGAGAGTTATGAGGTCTCCCCTCAGCCTCCTCTTCTCCAGACTAAACAGCCCCAGCTCCCTCAGCCGCTCCTCATCAGACTTGTGCTCCAGGCCCCTCACCAGCTTGGTTGCCCTTCTCTGGACACGCTCCAGCAACTCAACGTCTTTCCTGTAGTGAGGGGCCCAAAACTGAACACAGTACTCACTGTGCAGCCTCACCAGTGCCGAGTACAGGGGAAGTACATCTTAGTGCTAGGTAAATTTTTATAATCTAAGACTCTGAGGCCTCTTTAAAGAATGATACTAAAACTATTAGTTAAATGTGAGAGTGGGACCTTTTTTTCTTCTAAACCCAACTTGCCATGCATGTTAGTGTTTCCCTAAAGGTGTCTATAGAGCCATAATATAGGTTATATACCTTGAGCTCGTCTCTTGATAAAACACCAGTCACTTTATTAATTAGTGTTTGAGACACCCTAAGTGATGTTCGGATCAGTTTCCAAAAAAACAAGTTGTGCAGTAGAAGACTTGGACAATATTAAGCATTTTGTCTCTGATACGAGCAAGTGGTTGGAAAACAAATGTATGAAGGTTTAAAATTGCTTCTATCTTATTCTGACTGTGAATGCCTTTCACGTAAATGTATTATTGAAAGGGAGAGACACAAATTGTATAAAATCATACTTTACTTCTTCAGGCGCAGTTGATCTTCAGTAGCACAGACATAAAGCCCTTATTACCCCCAAATGACTATATTTCATTTTAAAAAATAGTTCTAATCTATGTGATGCTTTGCTCTGTTCTGGATGTGCACCACATCTTCTTCTTCAACTTGTTATTTAAACTGTGTGCACTCAAAAGCATAATAATTTTGAGGTATTGTAACTAGACTAGCTATATCTCAGGTGCTATCCAGTTACAAGCAGCAAACCTCTGCCATCAGAGCTATCATCAAAGCATCCTCAGCTGGTCTGCCAGGTTGGGTCCCCTCCCTCTGCCAGGTCTCAGCTGACATCCTTTATAGCCGTGGCAGCTACTTCAGGTTCCAGGTACCCTAGTTCCCCCAGCAGTCTAGACCATGCCTGCTGACACAGTGTCATAAGACATTTTTCTTAGAGGCTGTCAGTGCTGAATCTCCTTATCAGTAAATCAGTATGAGTGCAAGGGTTACTGGCTGGAGGTTTCTCTTAGTTACGTGGTCAAGTGAATCTGTACAAGTTGCTGTGAGTCTACAAATGGAGGCAGGGGAGTCATGTTTTTCCTACTTTCTAGGGATTCCCCTTGTGTGTTGCTTTCTTGAATTGTTTTATCCTCAGCAAAACATCCAGTGTACTCTTTTGCTCAGCATAACTTCTCTGTCTCCAAACTTGTAAACAATGTTTGATTATGAAATATATAAAAATGAATATATTCATGTCTCTAGGATGTTATATAAGTAGTCGGCCATTCATGATAATCACAGTATTAATATTCAATTTCTTGTGGCTTGCGTTTTTTTCAGTATGTTGTGACACCAAGACGGCAGTCTACAGCTATTGCCCTGCAGATTTTGGTGAGCCATTTGCTGGGAGATGCAGGCAGCCCATATCTCATTGGGATTGTAAGTGAATTTTCTGCTTATTGAGTTTCCTTAGGGTAAAACTTTTAGAATCTGCAAGACAGACTCTCACAGATTGTAGATGTTTCGTGGTCCAAAATTAGAAGTAACTCAAATTGGTGGCCTTGGTACTAGAATACTGTCCTGGTTTCAGCTGGGATAGAGTTAATTGTCTTCCTAGTAGCTGGTGCTGTGTTTTGAGTTCAGTATGAGAAGAATGTTGATAACACCGTGATGCTTTCAGTTGTTGCTAAGTGGTGTTTAGTCTGAAATCAAGGACTTTTCAGCTTCTCAAGCCCAGCCAGTGAGAAAGCTGGAGGGGCACAAGAAGCTG
>JAVJGG010000085.1:9420523-9437795 GCA_035590195.1 Aviceda cuculoides
TCTGTTCTATTAAACCGTTCTTATCTCAACCCACGAGTTTTACTTCTTTTCCTGATTTCCTCCCCCATCCCACTGGGGGGAGGGGGGGAGTGAGTGAGCGGCTGCGTGGTGCTTAGTTGCTGGCTGGGGTTAAACCACGACAAATACAGAAAGACATTTTTCTGTACATTTTTACATGCGTGTAACTTTTGGTCCTGTGACACTGCAGGTATGTAGAATATAATCCTATGTCTGTAGGTGTGAGTAGTTCCAAGCAGTGTGTAAAAATTTATTTTTATTTTAAATTTGCAAACTCATAAATTTTTGAAGGGATACATTTTTGTACTTGGATTTAAGCATTTTCTGCTAAGTTTGTGGGGAGTTTCATGGAAATTAATCAAATACCAGTTTATATCTTGAAACCTAAAACTCTTAGTTCAAATCTTAAGGTTTGAAGTCTTGCTGTTAGTCAACACTCTCTTGAAAATCAGAACAAGAGCGACTGCAATGGTTGCCTTTTGATACTATTTGGCATTCAAAGCTGTGGCCGCAAAGTACCTTAACCTTGGATTCCCATATTGCTTGAGAACTTATTTCTCTGCCCTTCCTACATTTAGTTGATCTTAGGTGCTTCTGGACAAAGCAGATTAGAACTGTTTTCTCCTTGCAGTTCATTTGTTTTAGTTCCAGTGGATGATATCTCTCAGTGTTGTTTCCCTCCTTATTTATTTTTTATTTAAGACACAGTAATTCTGCACACAGTAGCTAATCGATCACCCACTTAGGTTTTTCTGCTTTACTGGACATGGGAGACAGAGTGAGTGGTTGTTGTTTTGAAGTTTTGCTTATATGGAAGTTTATTTTAAGAGACTCACCTCAGGTATATCTGTTCTTTCTTTGTCACATGTTAACAGTGTTAGGGTTAGACAAGGCCAGACAGAAATGCCTGAGCGTGCTGTGCCTGAAGGCACAGCTGCTGCTGGTCCAGACAGGAGATTCCCCTTGTTCTCAACGGGGTGAAAACTGGAGTCTCAACTATGCAATCTCTCTGGCAGAGAAGACAGCCCGCTCCCACCGAGAGATTCCTCCCGCTGGCTCTCTTTTTTTTGGCAAATGAAGAGACCGCTTTGCTCATAGGGGTGTATTAGGAAACTATTGCCCTTGCACTGATTTGGCTGCATGCATGGGGGAACATAATAACCAACATCCCTGTGTCATGAACAATGGCTGAAATGATATGCAAAAATGGCAGGTATCTTAAAAGATAAAATATGTCTTGTGCATTCTCCCTTTGACTCTTCTATTGATTTATGCTTCCTGCCTAAAAGATGAAAATGTTTGTGTCTCTTACCCACTGTTCTTTGCCATCTTTGAGGCACAGACAGAATTGAGGCTTCAAGCTGGATGTGCTGCTGCATCCTGCTAGTAACTGTGTGCGGAATACTTGTTATGCAGTAGCTTGCATGCAGTTGCCTTAAATAACAACTAATCAAAAAGTGTGAAGACAAAAAAAGCTTATCCAGATGAGATTAACCTCAGGTAACCTTGCAACTTTGCAAAGGACAGAGACAATAAATCCAGGAATAAAAATGCTATATGTCCAAGTGGAGTCCTATGCAATGAGCGCAACATAGTCTTCTGGAATGCTTCTTTGAACCAATATACCAACGTTGCCCATGTCCGCTGTTGATTAAATACCGAATCTTCTGCATTGATGTCCTGCTATTATTTACTTACCTGCTTCAGCTAGCCCTTTAGCTTAAAAACTTTCTGGAGGGTCAGGGAATAGTCTTTTTCAGAGACTGTTTTTCTTCCCTCTGCACTCCAGGGATTTTCTTATTAAGCATGTTAAAATTAAATGCATTAGGTTTCTATTTTGGTCGTTATGCTTACTGTGGTCCCTAAGTGCCCATTTAGAGTTGATCTTGCTCTTAACTGCCTAAACTGTCATTAAAAAAAATTATACTAAACCCAGAGAAGGTTGAAGAGTCTCATATTTGTGTATTTCAAGTCACATAGCATTTTCTAACCATCAAGAACAAATGTGGGAATAAAAATGACTGTATTCAACATTCATCTTTTTGTTTATGCTAAGAAGAGATTTTAAGTTCCTGGGTTAAGTGTTGCATCTTATTGAGTTTTTGAAAATCAGCTTTTCTTTCTGTCTACGAAAATAAAATCCATGTATATAATTTATAGCTTTTACAGCCTCATCCTCCAGCCAGTGCAAAAAGCAACTGCTTGGTATCTTCTTCCCAGTTCCTCACAATGTCACTCCATGACTCCCCAAATGCCTTTTGTCTCAAAAGCAGACTCCACTCTTGTCTCAAATGAATTTCCACCTCTTCCCTTCTTAATGAGTGTTGCTGATTGTGCCTGCATTGATGCTAACCCCCTGTTTCTGTCCATTTGATGCTGATTAGGAAGGTATAAAGTTATTGAATAACATCAAGAAATGATAAACGTCATTGCCGAATGTCTGTTCTGTCCTAGCTATCTGGAGATGGGCTAGAAAATGGTAAAATGAGTTAGTATTTGCCAAACATTACAAACATTGGTTGCAAGTATTTCCTACTCTTGTGACTGGAGGCACTGAAGGTATAAAAGAACATGAGCTTCCTTGACCAAATGGAAGCTGGACAGCAGTGAAGCACAGATGTATTGGGTACTGGGTTTGACAAACTTTGGTAACAGACTTTTTGACCTTATCTGCGTAATTTTATTCTTTTCAAGGACCACACCGTAAACAATCTGTTTAAACCAAGAGAGGAGAATGATGTTATCCCAGATTAATGACAGCCTTGTTCACTCCCTAGATCTCCAATTCTATCCAGGCCAAGAATGATTGCTCGTTCCGATGGAGTTTCTGGAGCATGCAGTACAGCTTTATCGTGTGTGCTTTTGTTGGTGTCTTTGGAGGAGGTTTTTTCCTCCTAACATCTTTCTACATTGAGGAAGATCATAAAGAAGCGGAAAGGCTTTGAGGTTTCTATATGTCTTTATAACTTTTAAACCTGTATCTGATTGCTTTCCTGTAAAGTACACTATCCATGATATCAGCTCTTTAAAGTTAAAACACAAATGTCTGCGTTATGTTAATACCACATTAGTTTCTATAAAAAATAAAGCCAAAATCCAAGCAAAGTCTCAGATTAAACAAACCTCCCATACTGTGCAAAACAGACTGCAGAACACACAAGGATCAAGGAAGTGCTATTATTGACACCTTCAAAAGCTGCAGTATATGGAGGCAATAAAAATAGCTTTACTGTAATGCATCACTACAGATTTCATGGATGGTGCAGTACTTTTTCTACTCTGTTTTTTCTGAGCTGAGAAGAACCAGTCCTAGATCTCTGCAATACTGTTCCCTCTTCCCTGAAAGAAGTCATATTCAAAGTGTAAAAGACTTAAAGAAAACCTGTTGAATTGGACAGAATACTGTCCTCAATTACCTAGATTCTTACAACTTCATTGTGTTCTGACTTTGTTTTCTAGGTACCAGAAATGAATGCTGTCTTTCAAATGAAGATGAACTCGGGGGCAAGATTTGCAAAGAAGAAAAGAATGTCCTTCCCTTTTTCTTTCCTTTTCGCTTAATGAGATACAGCTAGAGAAAAGGCCAAATAACAATTCCTCCATATGGCAGAAAACTCTGCATAATGACTTTTTTTGGATGCTTTGAACTGTGAGTCAAAAATTGCTACTTCATTGGCATATGGCAACCCTCCCCCATGGGCAAAACACACACAAGTATTCTGTGGAGCTGGGGAGCTCCAGAAGGTAGTGTATAGAGCTGTCACAGGCAAGACTGCTAACCTAAACAAGACAGTAGCATTTAAGGCAGAATGTATCATGGAGATTAGGACGGGAGGCTTATGAATTCTCAGCAGCATAATATTTGCCTGTAGAGTTTGGAAACTGTAGATAGTACAAAAAGTGTTCTCAGTTGTCTGAAATGACCAAAAGCATAAACTATCAGAGTCAGTGTCAGAGTCAAGACTGATCATTTTATGTGTAATATGTTAACGGCCTCTTTCTAATCCTTTGATGCTCTTAAGCATATCCTCAGGCCTTTGGTAAGTGTCTTCTCTTATGAGTGAACAGTAGTAGCTGTAGAACCACTTAAATATAACTATCCATTTGAGCTTATACGTCTGAAATGCATAAGACTTTGGATGTGGTAGCTGTTGTCATAATATCATGCTAGGTGCCAAACAGGACATGATTAGTGTAGCCAGCTTTCATTGTTCGATGTGGTGTAGTTCCCAGCAGCACTTTGATGTCAAAGCCTGAGGAAGATATTAGCAAGTGAGTTGTGAGGTATTATGAATCTTGCCTGATTCTCCGAGTAAATCATAAGGATCATAAAGCCAAATATTCCTGTAATGACTATGAATATTGAATGTTATTATAAAGGAATAATTCAGCAACTGCAGGTTTTTGTTTCTTCCGCTACCTTCCTCATTTAAAAAAAAAATGTTCTGAAACCTGACTTAAACCCAGGTAGTGAAATTTGGGCAGAGCTGATGCCATTATAAGAAATAATAGAGAAACTTTTTTGTGATACTCAGTAAGAGTGTAATAATTGTCTTTAAAATAAGAGTTGGTATTCAGAAAGACTGAGAAACTTTTTCTGGTTATAAAAACTAGCCGAAGCCATTATACTACTTACTTTTTGGAAATTCATGTGGTACCAGAAAACCCCTGTCCAATAAAGAGTTTTTACTATTGGCTATGGATGCATCAGCTTGTACAAGTCCTAAGTGTTTGTCTTAACATTTTTCAGGCTAATTTTTAAGCTACCTGGTAGCAATGTTTGGTTTGAAACCTCTTGCTTATGTTTGTCAGATCTCATGAAATTTGTATCAATTGTCTTCCAGCTAGACGGAGAACAATTCACTTTGCATGAATGCCTCATTGTAGAATGAATTTGGGAGGTCTAAAAACATTCTCTAACGCCTTCTCAATTCACTGGACTCAAGTCCACTTGAGGTTGGACTTGCAAGAGCCTGAGATTCATCTGCTATACTGTTACTGTACCATGCTGTTTCATGATATCCACATGGCTCTTGCAAACAGCTACTTTCTCAAAAAGTTAAATTCTGAGATGACGTGAAATTCACCAATGCAATGTATTGTACAGCAGTACCTTCACTTCACATCATACCATTTACTGTTACATCACTTTATGCCCAGAAACTGATGGAAGAGTTCTGTGATAAGTGCACATCAGTATTTGAGGCCATAAAATTATTTTGATTTTGTTTAATTCTATGATATTTGTTGGTGAAAACAGTGCCAGATCCTTCCTTAGTATTTTATCAGAACTTCTCAGAAGCTGCATATAAGAGTACTGCCATAAAGATTTGCAATGTGCTTCAAGTCTCTTGTACACAGTATATAGACATGTATATTATGTACAGCTGAATTCTGAAATTGTCTGTGAATAGTGGTATTAGTTAATGATTTGGTTTTGGTAGAGAATTCATTTTACAAGGGAACGTGATACTATGAAATATGTTGAGCTTGGATTTACAGAGCTCTGAAGATCAGTAATAGAATCACCAGATTCTACCTCTGTTGCCAAACTAGAGATAAGGTTTGCAATGGCTAAAATCATTGATAGCTGCAAACCAGATGCCCCCAACACCACAGTTGGTTCCTTGTAATTCAGGCAGACAGGCCAAGATCTTGAGAATAATTTTTCCCATACTCAGCTATGGCAGGATTTAGGCAGCTTGATAGCACTTCTCTATTGGTATGTTCATGACTTGCCCTGTAAACAGATGATCTATTTATCACTTTTGTTAACTCAGCAATAAATTCTTCTTAGAAAAAAAATCAGAATCTGTATCTGGAATACTGCGAGGCATGCATTTGACATATGAGCAAGAGATGCCAAATGCTGTTCTGTAGATGGTACATTAAGTCCATGACAACTATTCCTACTCCTAACCTTACCTCCTTTGTGTAAGTCAGTGCCTAGAAATTAGCAGGATCATGCTGACTAATTCAATTCTATCTTTTCAAATGCTTCTCTCTTTTCTTTGTAACATAACAGGAGAGGAGGTTTATTTTTGTTAAATTTTTTTCTGCATTTTAGCAAGACTAACATGCAAGCCTGGAGGTTGGATGCTCTGAGCCGTGCCTGGGCCTCCCTGGAGCTGCACTGTCCTCTGACTTACTGAGAACTGCTGACTTAGACATTATGCAAAGGCGCAGTGCCTGTGCGAAACAGCCCTGGGAGGCTCCGCCTCCAAAGCAAGGAAACTGTTTCCATCATCTGTGTGGCCCTGTGTCTTAGGTAAAGGTAAAACTTCCTCACGCGGACATGTAAAAGGAGTAGAATTTCTTAAAATTTTCTGCATGTCTTCAACTGTCTTCTACCAAAGTGGCAACAAATTGTTCACTGAGGTGTTAACACAACAGTTTCTTTATGCTAAAGGGGGCTGTTGTGCATTGTAGCTAAGACATTACACTTTTGCACGCCATCAAAAAGCTGTATTAGAGAAAGTCACAGAGTCCTGTCACACAGCCAGCGAAGGAACAAAAGTTCACCTTAGGCATCAGTTGAAATACATGTTGTTTTCTATGGTTCCAACTGAGTAGAACTAAGAAAAAAGCAGGGGGCTTAAAGAAGTTATTAAATTTGCTGCTTTATCTAGATTGGAAAGAGCTGCTGCTGGAAGCTGCTTGTTATTGAGAGAGTTTGTTCTGCAGCATGCAAGCTGCTTGGAATCTGCGTACCTTGCATCAAATGATTTACAGTTGAACAAGTTCACAAAACTTGTTTTTTCTGTAACTGTTTATATATTCTCCTCCTACCTTTAACATTTCTTCTTTGCTCTTTCCAACCAAAATAGTGGGTAAGAGCCACTTTGGGACAGCTCCAAAATATGTGATTTTATTAGTCCATTCAGGTAATGATTTCAATCTTTTCCTCCCCTTCCCTGATTCCCCAAAGCAGGGACAGGCGATTGGTACTGACCTTAGTGCTCTTTAAGTGGCTATTGTTTTAAACAACTTTTAGAAGTCTGCTTGGCATAAAAATTGCCTTCAGAGTCGTGATTATTTCTAGCTTCTGCTAAATGCCTGTAATGGCATCAAGTGGGCAGGACATTTCTAAGATGCAACAGTACCATGGTCTGTAACTGTTTCTCCAGAGTGATTCTTTCCACCAGTGATGTTGTATGATATTGCTGTCAGCAGAATTTTAATTGTCAAAGAAGTTTCATGTAACTTTTTCTCTCCCTCCTCCTCTCCTTCCCAAACAAGTGACCCTGTGCACTGCTCCTGAAAGAGGTTTCACAGCACCTAAGAAATCTTTCTGAACTGTGGCTGAAGATGTGTAGAAGGCAGACCACAGCTTGCCAAGCTACAAATTTATCCTGTCTAGGCCTCTCTTCTAAGAAGATCTTGTGTTTTATTCCACTTTGCCCTAAGCACTTGTGCAACTGAATTGTCTTCTGCGAAATATTTTGCAGAACAGCTGTGATCTTTTATAATGCTACTGACGTAGCTGTGAGTGTCAAAAGCATTATTTAGCTTTGGAAAAAAGGCTCAGGGTTGCTGCTGTCATCCTGAGTGACCTGTGCAGAGACTGGATCAGTTGTGACAGTACCAGCCCTGATGGCTGTTTTACTACCTCACTCCTAACTTCCACTGAAGACTTTAGCACATTCATAGGTAGCCACCAATGAAAAATTGGCAGTTTCCCCGCTAATATTCTATTGCAGAATCGTTGACTAAATTCTGTCTTCTTCATCTCTCCTGCTCATGTCTTTCCTTGTATTCCCTCCATTTTCTAGTGACTAGAGATTAACCTAGTGCCTTTGTCATTGGGTATATATGTCCTGTTAGTTTAAAATTTGTAGACTAATTAACTGATTCTTGTTTGGAAAGTAAGCTAAAAGAAGCACTGTCCACCTGACAATAACATAATATGAGTACAGAAAGGCCAGAGCAGTCAAAGCTACGCTGTAATTAACATTAGTTTTTTCTTAGCAGTAGATCCATCATCTCGGATTTTTGCCTCCCCCCAACATGAAAATGCAGATGCAGTCTGTTGAAATAAATTCTGAAATAAGTAGGAAACCTAAAAATCCTCCATTATCCCAAAACCTTTATGGCAAAAGTTTTCTTCAGCGATCCTTCTGGTGTTTTGCAAACATTGTTCACTCGTCAGGCTTCCCTCGAGTACTGGGTTCTCCTACCCTGCCTGCAATACTGCTAGTTACTGCTGCCTGTGAGGGTGCCTGGGACCTGGAGACCTCCTCCCTTGAGATAGGCAAAAAAAGTGGTGAAAGAACAACGTCTGTGGGTCCCTGCCAAGTTGTGCTGGCATTCAAGTAGCTGGAACTGGCTGTGTTACAAGAGAGCCACTGGGTTCATCTCAGTTCTATAATTATCTTCATTGTAATCCAATAAAGCCTTGGAAAAGTTCTTAGAAAGCTTTTTGTTTATAAGGGAAACAAAGGTTGATATGAAAATATCCTAATGTGGTATAGCTAATGAAAATTGTGTTCATGTCATTTTGTGTAATTTATTGTTTTTGTAACAGTTTTGTTATTAGTATGTAAATTGACTACGTATCCTGCAGTAGTAAAATGGCTGTAATTTTGAGAGATTAATTTAAGTGCTGTCAAATCCCATTGCAGAAAGGTCCTTTGTGAATACACTGTAAATGTACACAGATTTGGAATGGGACTGAATCCTAGTAGGCCTAACCCTGCCAATGGAGCTAGGGCAGGACTCGAGAAATGTACACTGTCTCTGTAAAATCAGGATTATACACAATGAACAAATCTGACCTGTACAGGACTTAATTCATATTGTGGTACTAAGATCTGACTTTGTCTGATCATATACTGTGATGGTTTTTCCCTACAGTTAACATTTTTCTATATTATTATGAAAAATGGTTTAAATGGAATTGAAAGCTAAGTGCATGCATTCATGTATGCAGGCATAATTTTCTTTTCAGTATTTAATGTGTTGGGCAATAGGCTTGAAACTGATGGAAAAAGGTTGAAGGTAACCATTTCTGAAAGTCCTGACTTCAAGCTAGCTATTTAATTCCACTATAGTGTACCCGAGTAAGTAGCCTGATTTTTTTCTTTCCTCGGTCCTTTTTTTCAGAGCCTTGCATCCTTCTGTTCCTAATGAAAGCAGTCTGAGCAGCTGTGTGTTCAACACTCAAGAAAATCAGGCTATTTACTTAAAGAATTAATTACGGATTTAGGAGCCTAATCGTAGGCACCTAATTTTTGAAATCTTGGTCAGAGGCATTTTTTTCAGAAACCTCTATACTACTAAAAGAAAACATCACTTAAAGAAATGCAGGTCTGCAAGTACTTCTTAATCTTCAGTCTGGCAGATATTTCAACTGTTAACTTCTTCATAGCTTTTTGCCTTTACACTTTACGTTTTCAGTAAAGGAACTTGTTCTTTGTGTGTATTGACAACCCACTGCAGAGGTTGACTGGAACTGGTATGTCAGGTATGGGAGGAGACAGAGCTGTGGTAAAAGAGGACATGAAGTGAAGAAGGACACCTGAGCTCTTGTGGAGAATATTTCCTCAGTAAAACCGGATGAAGGGATGTTTCTTCAAGACATTTGGATAACTGTGGATTCATCTGGTAGTGGAATAAAATACAGAGCACAGTGTAAAGGAGCAGACTCACCATCTCTGATTTTTCAGAGCATTGCAGGAAGGCAGCCCTGTGGTATGATGTAGGAGAGGTATGTGGGTATGAGCATAGAGGTGAAGAGGAGAGGTGATTGATGAAAAACACTGGTTAAGCAATCCCGTTCTTTTTATAGCAAACATACCAGTCTGGTTATTGTATTAGGAATGACTAGAGATGGTTATCCTAGAGGATGGTTAATGGCAGCTAGATAGTGTTTAAGCAATATCTTAGCCTAGAAAATTATGTTCATTATCTGATTTGTACCACAAAAGCCTCTGCAAGCCAACAGCCTCTCTTAGTAGTCCTTCCAATTAATGTGGGTAACCTAGGATAATTCAATGGGAATTGCACGGTAAGCTCCTGAGCAAGGGAATTGTTTTTCTTTGGCCCTTTGTTTGCCTGGAAGTCACAGAAGACAGAGCTGCTTGCCTGATCTGTAAAGTGAGGAGGCATAGCTCCTAAAGAAAATCACAGTTCTATTTTTAGAATTGTTTTAATTGGGCATCAGATATGCGTATCTCCAACCTATTAACCTGGTCACACAGTGTGGTCTGATCCTCCTCTAATAGCATGTGATTAGGTGTGATCCATCATCTCCGCTAAATGCATGCAAGTGGGAGAACATTGGTAGTGAAGCAGATGCAGTTACTCTCATACCAGCTGCTTTCTCCTGTAAATTTAGTTTGTATTGTTAAACGCTGTCATGTTGTCTTAGGCAGTCTGTGTCTCCTGATTTAGTGTGATGACTAATGTTCTTTGAGTTTCTATACCCCAGGAATGTTACTGGTTTCTGTCCCCCATCAAACTGGGTGCTTTCTTTGTCCTTGCATGCAGGCGTCTCAGAGAGGGGCTTGGAGTCAGATGTCGCTGATACTCTCACTTATGTTCTCTTTATGCCTAGGATAAAAGTAATACCTAATGACTACTACAATGAAGAGGAAAATTAATATACACCTTGAACGGACACACAATCAGTTTTGCCATTTGATGGCTAAAAGAGTAAACTCTGTGCAGAGCATTTTTTGGTTATCTACTTACTTTAACTGACAACAGCTCTATCTGCAAACAGCCTGACTGAATGTGTGTTGTCACCGCCCTTGGTTTTGCTGAGCAGCGCGAGTACCTGCTGTGGTGACCCGTTCGTTTGCAAGTGCTGCCTGCTTGGTCGTACGGACAACCGTGACAACGCGGGTGATCTGACCTTCAAAAGGAGGCTGCTCCAGGCCTCTCTGCTGCTGGCACACGTGGAGGTTTGAGTGTGTCTTCCTGACACACAAAACTAAATGTTCACTCTGAGAAGACAAGTCCTAATATCATATGAGAAATGACAATATTGCTGCTGAATCAAAAGACATAAAAATGTAGAACCCAAGTAAATGGGGAGAGATAGCAACTATGTGCCTGTATGTGCATAGTGTATCCGTGGTCTGCTGTGTGTCCTTTGCAAGATTTAGTCACGAAATCTATATTGGATCACTTATTCTTTGCTGATGCCAGATTGTTTCCTATAATCTCTTTCCTTAAATGTCATGTCTTCTTATAGCTTTTAATGATCTTAGTTAAGTTTATCTGTAGCTTTAGTAAACAGCCTTGTGGATTTCACCATAAATTTATTCTTTTCCTGATACTCATAATTCTCGTATTTTAATGTTGTCATACAACTCCTATGTGTTAGCCCAAATATTTCCACATAAGCCTTTCAAACCATTCTAGTTCTCCCTTGATAACCAATCCTTCTAAGTCCTTTTAATTATATTTACAATTTGCATATTTAGTTTGTCTATGCTGCTATAGAACTGTCAGAGTTTTCGGTGGCAAACTTCCTTGGACAACAGCTCTCAAAACGGTGTGCCAGTTTCCCATCTGCTAGGGAGCTTTCTCGTCAGCTGCAGATCACTGTCAATAGACTGTGTTCAAGAATTAGGATATTGCCTGAAATCCTTCTTTGTCTGACAAGCCCATTTTCTGTAACAGCTTGTTGAACTTGTGCTGTAATTGACATTATCTAAATGACAATACATCTCACAACTGAAAGCACTGCACACTACATATGGTACAGCCTTTGTTTAACTCCATTTCTTCCCCCAATACTTCTCTAATAATTTATGAGCTGGTTGTGGTGGCTTGGAAATCTCTTGTCATGGAGATAACCCCCCACCCCCAAGTTACCAGGCACTTGCTCTGATCATAATTTTCTGTAACAAGGGACACACACGTCAAAATGCTTCTGGTTATGAGTGACAGCGAGGTCGTTGAAGTTCAGGTAATTAATTGAATAACATGAAAATAGGATGTTTCTCAGCTCTGTAAACTGTGGCTCCTCTGTACAGCTGGGCAAAAAAAGGCTGGAGAGGCTGTACAAGCAGCTTGTATGTACTTTCCCATTGCTGAGCGTAATGAAGTGGCTGTTATATGTACTGCCTTCTGCTGACTGCATTGAGATTAACTGCCAGAGCAGGTTGAAGAGAATAAGACGAAATAGCTGTGGCATGACAGCTACTTTACTTTTGTATATGTCTCACTACGTAAGCTATCATTCTTAAGACTCCTTTATTCTCTTAATAATGAATAATAACAGATAACTGAAGATTATGCTGTTTTCTACTCCATTTTGAAAAAGTACTTGAAGCCAGCTTTTCCAGAACAGTTCACCCATATGCCAGCTGACGCATGCTGCTGTATGTGTGCTGTCATTGAGCAACAGGAGGGAAGATGCTGCTGCTGGCTGGCTGAGGAAATGCACTAGAATCCAGGATTCCTGGGTGCGGGGTTTAAGACAAGCTACCAAGTTTATTGGGTTTTTCTCGCCTATTAGAGAAAGATAATGCTTCCTGTTCAGAGGCATGACATCTGCCTAGAATTTGCAAAGAGGTCTGATATGCTGCTTTAGTAGAAAGGACTTCAACCATGTTGTCTCTTATGGTTTATGTTAGGCAGGTCATTTCCAGAGGGTTTCCAGTTTTGGTTCTGCCACGGACAGCCTATGTGAATATTCTACACATTGTTCAGCATATTGAACAGAAAAATCATTTTGTGTCTAACAGGAGGCCACAGCACTATTGGTAGACCTTGTTGCCTCTCCATCTTTAATCTCCATGTAAGCTACCTGGTTGCAACAAATCCAAGCTCCTCCTACAATTTATGTCAGGTAAATGCTGAAAAGTTAATTTTAACAATTTTGTAGATTAAAAAAACTGAAAAACACTGCTATTATCAGGCAGTGAATACAGGTAGCAGAACTGTTTCCCTAGCACCTAGGCAATGTAAAGCCATTAGGCTCTGTTACAAACTTTGTCACTACACGGAGGCTCATCTCATTTGTGTTTCTAGGAATGATCCATGCAGTGAATGCCATCAGGATGAATGAAAAGATTCCCTTTAGGATTTGTGTAGGTTTTGCAATGTCAAAGTCTCTAATCGTGCATTGCTGAGGTGGGTCATTACTCCTCCGAATCCTGCAGGGATAAGCCTAAGGTGTTTCTGTAGCAGATAAAAGTGCCTGAGGCAAATGCAAATAGGACCATTCCCCAGTCATGTTTTTAATTGCTTTGCCTTGCATCCAGCTTAATTTTGACTATTATCATAGTACTGTAAATTAAGTATTGGAGATTTGACAACTCCCTACTGGTCACATTTGCATTGGTTTCTGCAATGGCATACTAATTCCAATTGGGCTGAAGGGTGCTGGTTCCTATCTTGCTAAGTTCACATCATGCAAAGCATGTTCTGATTGCGCTGTCAACATGTAGACTGCTTCTTACTCATCAGTCTTTTCTTTGAACTTCAGAAACAATTTGAAACAAGTTGTTTGAAAACAGCACTGAGCAATCTCGGATGAGTCTGGGCGAAATCTCACTTCGTATGTGCAAATCGTTACGGCCACAGTGAAAGTGCACTCTGGGCTGTGTTGTTTATTCAACTGCTGCCGTCAAACCTCTGGCTGCCGAGGGGAGCTGGAATGTCTTGTAGCGATCACCGGCACACAGGAAGGTAACTGATGGCCTATCTGTTGCTGAAGTATAAGCTATTTTGGGAAGCACAGAGGTAGCACTGTCGTGTTTCTAGGAGCGCACCCAGTACCTGGCACTGAAGGGTATCTAACCCAAGTTGGTGCCTCAGGCTACCACCAGTGAAAGGGTAATAGCAGTGAATTAAAAACTGGAGCAGTTACTTTTGCAGTCTTCCTCTAATGTTAAACCGATCCCTCAAAAGAGAAAATAAAAATGAAATTTGCATTCCAGACAGTTGAAAAGTGAAGAAACTGTTCCGTGTCATGCATAAGCTTTTGTTGGCAAACAGTGCAAATGAGAATTGGATTAATCTCTTGATTTAACTTTGTTGTAACCATAAAATCTCTCTGAAAGATTGCAGTGCAGCTTCCTTTTTCTTTAATTGAGTTGTTCTCTCTGCAGCAGTTTCTCTTTACACAGTAAGTCAATAGTGCTGCTGCAGGACTGAACCAATTCCAGTGCTTTGTAAATAAAGGAATAAAGCCTTTGTTCATGAAGGAAATGAGATCACATGAAAGAGAACTGATTTCTATCCTGATCCTTTGTGTAATATCTATTACTTCTTACTGAAAAAAATCTTACTGAAAATTTTGGACGCTACTCCATGAGGCTGCTTCTGAAGCAGTCCAAACAGTTTCATTGCCTGACGTCAGCTTTAAATGTTATTTCCTGGACAGCACCTGAGTAATCTAATAAAAAAATTAGATTTCAGGCATCTTCAATGATATTCAGAAGCTCTGCCCAGGAAGGGAAGGTCTGACATTCCAGAGCACAGTTCAGCACAACATCCTTGTGGATTTGTCTTTAAGAAAAACTTTTTTCTTTCATTTTTGGGGATTTTAAGTTTCTGAGATTAACTCATGGGTGAAAGCTAGTCTCAGCCCCTGCGCAGAGTGGATATAGGGTCCAATCTACAGTCAAGAAGAAAAATAGCACGAGTTTGAACCAGGATTTTCTGTGCAGTACCCTAGGTAGTAGTTAATGGCTACTTTGGGTTGAGGCTGCTTTGCTGGCATTGAAATGCCTTCATTTTATTTCAGGTCAGGATGGAAGAAAACATGCAAATCTTGGCACTTGTGAAGCTATGTAGTTAATGTTGCTGGGTCCTCTAAGGGCAAATGCTACTGACTGTGGAGTGGTTTTATCGGTCTACCTGAAGGGGGGGTGTAGTGAGGTGAGTGGTGGTCTCTTCCATCAGGTGGCTGGAAATAGAATGAGAGAAAATGGCCTCAAGTTGTGCCAGGGGAGGTTTAGACTGGATAGAGTCACCATCCCTGGAGGTGTTCAAAAAGCGCATAGACAAGGTACTCTGTGCCATGGTCTAGTGGGCAGGGATGACAGTTGGAATCGATGATCTTGTAGATCCTTTCCAACCTAAATGATTCTATGATTATTTAAGCAGAATGAAAAAAACAGATCAAATCCCTAGCGTATATAGACCCACCAGCACAAGATTTAATACATTACCCCCTGCACCACCAGAAGGAGATATCTAACTAGTTTACAAGGGACTTTCTCCTTTATGGAATGTGTATGCAGTTAAGTGTTGGTACCTGTTCTTCTACTCTAATCAAGAAGAAATTCATACCTGGCTGAAACAGCATTTACGAGGTCATGAGTTTACTGAACCTCCAGTTTGTGCTGATAGAAGGAATCCTTCAGTGCACAAGTGGCTTGAATACTGCCTGTCCAGGCACACTCTTGTCACTTTTAATACTGATAATAATAATAGCAATTTAGGAGAGAGAGATCTTCAAAATACGTCTACCCCTCTAATTCTGGTTTGGAGAAAAAAACCCACACTTTTTTCTAGGGCTGTGTAATCTAATAACTATATACTGCAGGTTTTCTTCTACTAAGCACTGGGATTTCTGTAGCTTACACATCTGACCCGTTTTGCTGCTTACAAGCTTTCTGATAACTGCTCCCTGCCTTCTCACAGGAAGGTGTAGGAGTTATGCTATCAAGAGTGTAGCAGTTGCATTTAGCATCAGTGTTGTAGGGGACAGTTGCACAGACATTTGCCTTAAATATTTCTTGGTAAAGAGGAAACCACAAGCAAGAACGCTATATTGGTTTACAGAGCAGAGCCCTGCGGTTAACTGTCACCTTAATGACAACAGGAACCCACAGCCTGGCACAATCTCTACGGCGCAGGCGCAACAGAAGATTGGCTGGTGGTCACGGCACTTAATGAGGGCACCCCAAAACCGATGATCCCCGAAGAACACATCCGCATGTGCAGTGGACTGGAGACACTGCACGAATTGTGAAAGATGTGGCACAGGACTTGTTTGTCTGGTTGAGTTGTGCAGTTAAGTAGTTGCATTGAGTTATTGCATCTAACTTAATGCCTTGTATTTTGTATTAATAAGGTGTTAAACTGGTTGGATGGTGTCATTTCAACTTAATTCAGTCCAGGAGTATCATGAAATTGGTCGTTGGTCCCAAGGCGAGGGACGTCATACTAAATTAGTCCTTTCAGGCCCCACAAGTGTTATGAAGATGTCTTTTCCGTTACCCTAAGTATATGCCAGATATTTTCAAAGTGTGGCATATGGAATTTTGAGCTCTCTGGAAAATGACCTTTAAATGATATCTAACTGCAAACTCTCTGTGATGGGTTTGGACGTTGGTATATATTTCCTTATTGCCCTTGGAAAATTTGAGACCTCTAGAAGTATTGGCAATCTAGAGTTGCTGTTAATTTTTCATGCTAACAGTGATGATTGACTTTAGTTTCACAGTAGAGCTGGGCTAAGTAATGCTTCCTCTTGCACATAGCAAGTATTTTCTTTGATCTTTATGACTTCCACTGTGCTGGAACAACTAGATACTCCTGAGATTTTCTCACATTAGTGTTAAACTTCTGCCTTCCTGTGAGTCTGTTTGTGAGCCTCAGGGGTTTGCATGAGGCTTTGATACTGAAAGTCATGACACTTCTCTACCCAGCTCCTGTCTTTGGGTGCTTCTTTCTCCCCAGCAGATGGTACTTGTTGGCCTCCACTTTTGGACCTAGGCCTTTACCAAGCATTTATGCTCTTTGCGTGCAGGTTGCTTTCAGATGGAAAGCGTGCACCCAAAACTACTCCTGCAAAGCAGAATTGACTTGGGGAAATTAGTTTAACTTATCACCAGTCAAATCAGAGTAGGATAATGAGAAATAAAACCAAATCTTAAAACACCTTCCCACCACCCCTCCCTTCTTCCCAGGCACAGCTTCACTCCCCAATTCTTTACCTCCTCCCCCCCAGCAGTGCAGGGGGACAGGGAATGGGGGTTGTGGTCAGTTCATCACACGTTGTCTCTGCTGCTCCTTCCTTCTCAGGGGAGGACTGCTCACTCTTCCCCTGTTCCAGTGTGGGGTCCCTCCCATGGGAGAGAGTTCTCCATGAATTTCTCCAATGTGAGTCCTTCCCACAGGGCTGCAGTTCTTCACGAACTGCTCCAGCGTGGGTCCCTTCCATGGGCTGCAGTCCTTCAGGCACAGACTGCTCCAGCGTGGGTCCCCCACGGGGTCACAAGTCCTGCCAGCAAAACTGCGGCTCCTCTCTCCACAGATCCGCAGGTCCTGCCAGGAGCCTGCTCCA
>JAVJGG010000085.1:9437895-9491292 GCA_035590195.1 Aviceda cuculoides
GGGGTTGCATCTGCCATTCCAGGGGGGGCTCCTGCCTTCCTTGGCAGACACCTGTCTTTCAAACCAAGACAATATACCATTTTGTGCAGTGAGCTTCCAATGGAGAGTGTTACCAGGAGCTTCCTAAAGAATTTTCAAAAGCCATTTAGATCAGAGCCAAGAACCTAGTGATATTTTAAACCATTTTTTAGTTCTTCAGTTTCCTAGAATTATAACAGAATACTAGGTTCTGACTGTTCACGTTTCAAGAAAGGTGTTTAAAAGACAAAGGACTAGAGATAAAAGAAACGAATTATTAAAAGATTAAATAACATATGCTACACTGCAAAACTTAAATTATTTTCCTAATCAAGGAGTGAATTACAAATAGTGGTAATCAGCTATATATATAACACTGAGAACATGAATTTCATAATGGAAAATGTTTCTGTCTAACAAAGGTATAGAAAGATCCAAAAGATGGAAAAGGAAGTGAAATAAAAATCAGGCAAGAAACAAGAACTTCTTTTTCAAAATGGGGGTGATTAATTATTGCAGCAACTTCATTGCTGTTGTAGTAAATCACTGCAAATTTAAAAAAAAAAAAGAGAATAGTGCTTACTAGATATTATTCTCAAGTTCACTCACAGCCATAAAGTTGAAGCAAGAATTAATTCAGAGAATTCATGTAGAAGGTGGTTAGCAGAGGGTTGGTTTAGATTCTCATAGTTACAATACTTGCTTTGTATCTTTGATATTGGACTTACCCAACTTGCTAGTCTTTTATAACTCTGATGTTAAAATGAAGGTTATGATTTTCCATTAACCTTGTAGCCCCTTAGGCTGGATCACTCAATCACAGATTGAGATGCTATAAAAATTCAAATTACTAAATAAATTTTAAAAATCCCCTTCTACCAGGACAGCTTGCATTGTGAGGTGGCAAAGACTGCATCTCAGGAAATCCGGGAAAGGGACTCTGTTGTTGATTTTCTTTGTCGAACATTTATTTTCCTTTAGATAGTTAATTTGATTCTGTTACTCTCCTGAATGACATTTCTAAAGGTATTTGCCTGTTGGCCATGTTAAGATTTTAGCTTTACATAACTGTTAGTGGGGAAACTAGGCCATGTGGAGAACTAATTAATTAGCAACTATGTTATTAGTCGTAAGTGACTGGATTATAGAAATAACCTGTTCTGCTTAAAAAAGGCTATAAGTAATTGGGAAAGTAGATTTTAAAAGATGATGCTTTATTTAGCTGAAAAGTGTAGACCTGTGATTTTGAGAGGCCAACATTTTAATGTCGTCTGTAAGATAAATTTGAATGGTAATTTGTCAGTTATTTCTTCACAGAAAATTAATATAAATAATCATTTGTGTAGCCCTTGGAAAAAAACTAAACAGAACAAAACCCTGAAGCCTCAATTAAAAGAAGGTAATTTAAAATAATTTAAAGAAAAGTTAGTAGCGCCACTGAATTCAGTCTCTTGAGTTTTGTAGCAATTTCAGTATAACTGATGATCGATAAAGGTAACAGTGTAACGGGCACTCTGTTAGGCCTACTCTGGTCTGAGTGTGATTGAATCGTAAGCATATTGCATATTTATCTTCTTTTACCGATACACTTCTGTCATGCATTTTAAATCAAGTCAGAAAGGTTTCCCAAGTGTAAAATGGTTGTAGTGTAAAGTGAAATATTGTTTACTGGAAAAAAATGCAGGTTTGAAGGGATGAAAAATTTGTATTTTACTGTTTAAAAAAATTAAAACTGCCATTTAGCTGCCATTTTGTAACTATTTTTTTTCTCCTTTTGAAGTAACTTTTCCTTTGAATACATACATAGTTCTATTTCTAATGGAACTATTAAAAAAACGAGATATGAAATATGACATAATCATGGAATAATTTATGTGAAAGGAACCTTTGCGTTATCCAGCCTCCTGCTCATCTGCTTTGTGTGGTTCATCCTCCTGATCCGTGCAGAGCCATCTTCAAAGATAGGCCAGGTTGCTCAGGGGCTTTCCCAGCTAAGGTTTGAAATTCTTTAATGGCAGAGACTGCACAAGTCCCTGGGTGACTGATTCCAGTGTTTAATCACTCATTCTGGAAGAGTTTTTCCCTATATCCCTTCATAATTCCCTTTGTTGCAACTTTTGACTATTGCATCTTGTCCTTTTGTTGCGCTCTTTGTGAACTGTTTGGCTCCGTCTTCTATAATGCTGTTTAGGGAGTGGAGGATGGTAGTGGAAATAGATCTTCCCTAAACCTTCTCTTCAAGCTGAACAAACTGAGCCCCATTGGCTTTTCCTCAAGCTGTGTGCTCCAGCCTGCTGATTTTTTTTTTTTTTTTTTTTCAGGGTCCATTTAGCTGAACTGCCTCCAATCTGTTGATTCAGTTGCATTTAGAGCCCCAAACCTCACCCAGTTTTCCAGGTGGGGCCCCACGTGTGTTGAATAGAGAGGGGAATAATTGTTGCCTTTGATATGCAGGCTGTGCTGACCCTAATACAACCCAATGTGTTGTTAAACCCTCATGGCTACACCAGCACCTTTTCTGCACAGCTCATACTGCACCACTTAGTCCCCAGTACCAATAGAGGTTTTTGAATTTGTCTTTGTTGAACTTCATGAGAGAGTCCACAAGGCTGTATAAATACCTCAAGTTGTGACAAGGGACATTTAGGTTGGATATTAGGAAAAATTTCTTTACTGAGAGGATTGTCAGACATTGGAATAGGCTGCCCAGGGAAGTGGTTGAGTCACCATCCCTGGAGGTATTAAAAAAGCGTGTAGACAAGCGTGTAGACAAGCGTGTAGCACTTCAGGACATGGTTTAGTGGGTGCAGATGATGGTTGGACTCGATGATCTTGAAGGTCTTTTCCAACCTAAATGATTCTATAAGCTGGGTTTTTTTTCTGAGGTGAGTATCTGTGTCCCCCTCCAGTCACAATCATTTTAGGGTATGTAGGAACAAAGGGAAACACTGCTTTCCTTTACCTAGCTATGTGCCTGTATTTTGCTTTTTCATGCACTTGTATAAGTTGCCATTTCTCCAGTCCCTTAGTACCTTACATCTGAGTGAAATTGAGAAGTTTTTTTGAGTCTGCGAGCCCAACATCATGTACTACATTAGCGACAGCACTCTCAACAGGTCAAAGGGGGTGATCCTTGCCCTCAGCACCAGTGAGACCATAGCTGGAGTGCTGTGTCCAGTGCTGAGGTCCCCTGTATGAGAAAGATACAGATGTACTAGAGTGGGTGTGACAGAGGGCCACTAAGATGTTAAAGGGACTGGAGCATCTCTCCTATGAGGAAAGGCTGAGAGAGCTGGGATTGTTCAGCCTGGAGGAGAGAAGGCTTACATTTTATCCCTGTTTATAAATACCTCATGTGAGGCAGTAAAGAAGGCAGAGACAAACTATTCTCAGGTGTATCCAGTGGAAGGACAAGAGTCAATGGGTACAAATTGAAATACAGAAAATTCTAGTTAAACATAAGAAAAAACCCTTTTTATTGTGAAGGTGATCTTATACTGGAACAGATTGGCCAGAGAAGTTGCAGTCTCTATCCTTGGACATACTCAGAACCTGACTGGACAACCTGCTCTAGCTGATCCTGCTTTGAGGAGGAAGGTGGAACTGGACAATCTCCTGAGGTCCCTTCCAACCTCAAGTATTATATGATTCTTGTCTGTGTCAAGCCAGGTGTTTGTCAAGAGAGGTATTAGTGTCCCTAAATGAACTCTTTTGACAATTTATTCTCTGAGCTCACTTAGTTTTTGGGTTTGTGCCTTTGAATTTAGATGATGACTTTGGCAGCAAAACGTAAACTTTCTTAGGCTACGTCTCCCTGTGTTCTTTGTTTCTCTGTGTCTTCCATGTATATAGAAGCATAGGTCCTACATGACTGAAGATCCTCTTGCTCTCCTTCATGCTTGTCCTAATCTGAGGATTTAAAGAACTTCAGTAACCTTTCTTTTCCTGCCTGGTGATTAAGGAGTCTCCTAGGACAATTTGCTTCTTGAATCTGCACAGGCTGGGAGATATTTTCATGGATATCTTTGTAAATGTGTGTCTGATTCTGTTGGACTTAACACGAGACGCTGCCAGAACTTAATATGTGTTCTTTGCTTACTTACTGTGCCTCTGGTAGCTTTGCCAGTTACAGTGCAGTCATCCTTTGATGTTCTTTTTGAAGGATCAGAGTCGTTTGCTTCTAGAGTAGGTCAGTGTTTATCAGATTTCAGTTCTAAGTGTAAATCTTGTCTTTATGCAGATGATCCAGTCTTTGAGAGAATTTGGAGAGTTTGGTGCAAGAGTACAAATGGAAGAAATAAGATACTTGAGGAGAAAAAAATACACAGATGAGAGATATCCATGTTCAGAACTGCAAAATGGATGGTCCTTATGACCCCATTGTTTTCATTTCTCATCGCTGGTCTGATGACATGCTGTTTACTGGCTTGTGTCAGAGAGTGGCTTCTCATTTTCAGTGCATACCTTCAAGCGGTACTAAATGCTTAGACACTGCTGCATATTTCATTTTATCAGCCATTTCAGGTTTCAATTTTTCCTGGCTCCAATATTATTGAATGTCAGGGGAAGATTTTATTTATAAACATTGAGATTTATTTGACCTGGAAACTGATTGGAGACTGAATGTACATAAAATTTGAACGCTGTTATTCAGAGGGGAAAGAAAGGCCCTTTATCCCAGGCTAGTATTCCAGCCATACTTATTGCCATAGAAATGCCAACTTTCTACCGCTGCTATCATTTGTAATTGATTAATACATGGCCATAGTAGTCACCAGTGTTGGTTCAAGAGACTATTTTTTACAGCACTCTACATGTCAACTATATCCCAGTGTTTCAGAGAATACCTTGAATAATTTCTCAAGAGACTGATTTTTTTCATCCAAAACAAACAGTAAGGATCAAACTATTTGTTCATGTTCTGATCTGTTTCCAGGATTATGTGCATCCTGTCCTACTCCTCTCTTAAGACACTCGGGGATTTTATTTTGAATATCTAGTATCTTCTTCACTCTGGAGAACTTCTGGAGATTTCTCCTGCCCATTCTGTATAGTGCTTAACCCCTTCATAGCTATTGCTTTGGCTTAGGAGAGCAGAAGAAATACAGTGATTGCTAATTAGTAAACTTGCTTTCTAAACAATTTGTGCTTTAGTACATATTCAGAAGCCTTCTTGCAGGTAATATCAAGGTTCCAATGAGACCAGGAAATCATTCCACTTAGGTTTTAAGAAATGATGTAAAGTCTTGGCAAAGGAGTATGCTAATTGACGCTATATGTTAAATATTCTTTGCCTTTTTGTTTGGAGATGGTATCATTCATTGGGACGAGAGTTTTGGTTCTCTGTCTTTTATAGGAAGTGCTGAAATATGGAGATCTCTGAATAAGACTGTCCCAATTGAACATCTCACAGCATAGCAAAAGTGAAGGTACCTAACAGGATTCAAGCACACTCTGTAAAGACGCAAATCACCACTGTGTCACTTCTGAGGGTTGTTCCTTTTCCTTAGACTTTATAGAGCTGAGTCTTGAAGATGTATTAACTTTTGTTGAACATTTTATTGTACCTGAGACCTTTGTGTGGGTAGTTGCTTTTTGCAGAGCAGTTGTCCTCTTAGATACAGGCCCACTTCTCCAGATGACCTGTGTGAATGAATGGTGCTTGGAATCAGTCCCCTGCAGTTTGAATGCATGCATACACAGTCATTCAAAGGAGAAAAAAAGAGTTGCTGACAGTAATAGAGTTGCTTTAAAGCACACAAATTACGTGGCTGCAGTTCTTTACCATTTTATTTTAATAAGAATCAAGCAATGTAGTTTTGAGAGGAAGAGTCAGTGGAGCGTGCTCTGTCCTTTCATACCACATATATGTTAAGTGTGCAGGGACCAGTACAGGGAGGCTCCTGTTGGAGGCTGAGGGGCTCTGTGCAGGTTATAGTGGTTAAATTCACATCCATGATGTGAAAACGTTTTTAGGAAATACATCTCGAAAACTTTCAGTTACAAGAAGGTTTTTTCTTTCTTTATCCATGTTTATTGATTTAGTTAAATGCTGTCAATTAAGAGGTTGACAGTCTTTGAGTCATTCAAAAGTCTCCAGTGCCAAATTGGAGTTTTGAGGACTCCTTAATGATGCTCTTTCAGCAGACTGTCAAAAAACTTTTCAGTAGGCTATATTCAAATATGTCTTGATATATTCAATGTTCAAGGACAAAACGAAATGCTGATTTTGAATAATAATGCATTTTTTTGTTTGTTTTCTGAGTATCTTGAAGGAACAGCTAAAACAAGAGCAAAACTATCGCATTGATATTTTATGATAAGTCATTTATATCTGTGATGTATATGAACTGAAGTAAATCAAAAGTGTTCTTTTTTTTTAAATGAAAATATTTTCAGCTTGATGAGAGCTGAGGCTCTTCCTGTAAACACCAAGAAAAAGGTGTTTTTGCAGAAAGCTCAGAGAGAGAAGAGGTGAAGAGAGAGCTGAACTGAGGTGAAATAGGAGCTGGTTAATGCAAAAATGATACACCTCTAATGGAAGAACTATGTTCCCTGATATTTAAAGCTATCTGAAATAAGCAATATATGCAAGCTTTTGCTTGCTGTTGTCATGTTTTTGAGGAAATAGTGGATTTTTGTGTTACTGAATTTCTTCCCCCAATTTTTTTGGATTCTGATCAGCTTTGGGAGTTGATGTTTATAAAGTTTAGTTTATATGATACAGGACATGCACCACTCTTTATATTGAAATATGATGTCTTCTGCCAGTCTGTCTTCATCCACAGATAACTGATCTATTCCTGTGAACACAGTCATTTTCTTTCATGGTATCTATTTAAGAGAATTTTTTACAGGCTCTTTCATATCTCACATATTGCTGATATTGGCAGTCTACTTAATTATACTTCATTATAGCATGTGACTTAAACTTATACTTTTCTTTTACAGTTTGGAAGAACAGAAGTAATTGATAATACTTTAAATCCAGATTTTGTAAGAAAATTTATAATGGACTACTTCTTTGAAGAAAGAGAGAATCTGCGATTTGATTTGTAAGTTAACATCTTTGACTCTGATATTGCAGCCTCTGTAAATATATTTTGTCCAGCATAAAATTAACTTGAAAAGAGCTAGTATCTATTGACATGGAATACATTAATAAACATGGTAGTTTTAGCATTGTTCCTCAGAAATAATAACGACCGAGGTTTAAGAAATTGGCAGATGTTAACTAGTCAAAGTACAATAATACACACAATCATTACTTTTAGAAAATAGTTAGAAAGCTAAGGATGTCAAAATGTTAAAATATTCTTGCAGCATAGACAATATTACAGGTATGGACATGCTGTCCAGAAATAAAATATTGTATCAGTAGTACAGAGGCAAAATTTTCTTTACTAAAATAAATGCCAGTATGCATCTAAATATACTAAATTTTAAGATTTTAAAATGAAAGCAGTTGTCCTAGAAGTAGCTAGCTTTTGATATTAATCCAGATGTATTCATTTCATTCCACTGGTGGAACTGGTTTGATTTTCACTTTATTCTTTGGAAAATAGAATTGAGAGTCTAGTCACCAGGTCACCTTGCATGGTATCTGTTACATTTCACCCCATTCTTATTATTTCAGTCTTTGTGATAATCAAGCTTGTCTTCTTTTTTTAATTGTCATTCTCTTTTTTATTAGCAATTCTTCCAAACCTTGCCCTATGAGAGAGCACTTGAATAACCCTCATAGGTAATTAAGGGAAAGCCATTCACTCAGTTTTGCAGTAGAGTGTGCATAGTGGCCACAATTTTTCTTTACATGTCCTTTTTAGCTGAAGAACCATTTTCCTATTTCCTTTCATTTCCTTTTCAAGATGTACTTTAGCTTGAGTTTTGTCAATTCTTATTTTGTGTTCCTAGGATTTCTGCCTTCATGTGTATTTCTTTCAGTTTATTTGTTCTTGAGAAAGATTTAGGAGAATCATCTGTTAAGTTACTTACCAAATAAATATATCAAGAAAGATGCGGTGTAGTCTGCCTTCCTATACTTTCTAAACCTAAAGATTGAGGTCTCCTGATATACTTTATGGAATTGCGACAAATCCTACTCAAGTGTTGATTATAGCAGTGGTAAGTTGTAGTATTATCGCTTCCCAATTTAAAGTTATGTTGCAAGTTTGCCTTGATATAGAAACTGCATTTATTGCATTTCTGTCTTGTAGACAGCAAAATAGATGAAGAAAGACTTCATAATTTGCCTAAAATCTCCTAGGAAGTTCATGGTAAAGCCATTTTAAAATCTTCTAGGCTTTTAGTCTCAGTGTGCCATTTACTTATCCAAGTAGTTGCTTTCAAGCAACTGTAATGGTCTCTTGATTTTATTTTATTTTTTGCTCCCCCCCTCGCCCCCTGTTTCTGGAATGGAGATCAATCTGTACATTAAACAGGGCATAAAATAAATAGAGCAGTGATCACATTAGTCATGATTTTTCCCATAGCAGTAGAAGGAAAAAGTACGATGCCTGATAGATGTATGTTAGCAACATTAATAAAATTACATGTAGTTTTTCTGGTTGTGTTTTAAGTTGCCATCAGGATGTACTGAAATGCTCTTGAATGGCAGCATTTCCTATATCGTGGAAAAAACCCCAAACATGTCTAATTTTTCTTTAGCTGTAAATGTCTTTTTATAGCATGTCAGAATGCTTCCTAAGTTAATAAGATGTGTTGGAAGGATGAGTGAGGAAAAAAGTTCTATTGTGTTCAATACACAGATAGCAGCTAGCCGTTTCCATCTAGACTTCAACTGTTTCAAGGAGTGAAAGGAAATACTCAATGCCAAGATAGATTACAGGGTGCTTCTAGATGTCTAGGTACAAATTCTTTGATCTTCCCCATGGGAGCCTGGTGCAGACTTTATTTTTTATTTTAGAAGTTGGGTTTATTGTCATTAAATCAGCTAAGTATAACTGTTGCCTGCTATTTAAAATAACTTTAAGTAAGAGCTAGTCACTTTGCAAAATAAAGGATTCTTGTCCAAGTGTGGGTAAAGCATTGCTGAAATAAAGACACAGTTGGGGCTGTGTAGGAATCTCAATTTTGTTGCCTCTTGCTCGTTGTAGGATGCATGTACGTGATGGGGAGGAGGAAGTGCAATAGAAGAGAAGAGCAAAAGAAATGAACCAAGAAAGAGAGAGCTAGGCTTAGTCTAGGCAAAGAAAGGAAAGTCTGTAAAGAACTTCTGGATGAGTGCTATCTGAAAATGATTTGGACCTGGAAGGGAAAATAGTCTCCTGTTTGATTCTTCACATACTCAGAGAAATGGACTCCTGTTTGTTTATTCACAAAAAGCTGTAAATATCAAACATACTCTGTACTTATCAGAAAGACCTGACTGCTTTCTGCTGCTATTTTGGATTACCTGGGCTCAAGTCTATTCTGAACTCAAACCTGAATAACTGTTTTTAATGTTCACCTGCAAGTGACCATTAGCCATAGTCTGTGAATTTATTTTAGATCCCTATAACAGTGATGAGAAATGACATATTGTAGAACTTGGAGTTAAAAATGTGAATCTCATATAGCTACTTATGGATTAAAACCCTGATTTAGATCAGGAAAGAAGGACATTAGAAGGCTTCCTTTTTTAAATTCCCCAGCAAAATTGCATACTACTTTTGTCCAAACTCTTACTTTTCACAGAAAGAAACTCCTCATATGATTCATACTTTCTGCAACTAAAAGGAAGCAGCGAGTATTTCTCTGTTTTTTGGTGTTCTGATAAATGAGCATGAGCCCCCTCCTAAACTGTACAGCCACCAATGTCTCAGGCCCCTTTCTGTTCATATTTGTTGATTTGCTACTGATTTTGCCAGTGAAATAGTTTTTAGTTGTGTAGCTAGCCCTCAGGTCAAATTACCGGTTGTGTTTTTCTGTTCAATTTCACCAACAGTATGCAATTTTTTTTTTTTTTTTTTTTTTTAAAAACCCAAACCCTCATGTTAGTGATTTTTATGTTCATTCCTTTGTTTACAAATATGTTTCTAAAACTTTGACTGTGCTACACCACATCCAGCTACATTGCGGTATTCCAGTCCTCCTGACTTGTGATCTGGTCCATAATGCATCCCAACAACCAGTTGTGGCAGCACAACCAAAGGCATAGCATACTACACAATGGGAATGAAAACATGCAGGGAGGCTGAGATGGGCATAGAGAATACTTTTTCAATTTAGTTACTGGTATTGAATCTGAACGTAGGATTTGATAAAAGTATTATTGTGGATTATCTGATAAAGATTGAAGACTATGAAAGTATAGAGATTAGTAATCCCTGAAGAATTTCTTATGTTAATGTTTTTAATTTTTATTTTTATAATTTTTTATTTTGAATTCACAGAGTCATTTTTTTTTAAAATCTGACTTGATAGTGGAAGGGAAACAATGGCACTTTCTAGCTGGAGGAAGAACAAGATTATGATAAGCTGAAAAGAACAAGTCAAACTCTTGCTAAAAGCAATTTAGGTTTTTTGTCAGTTATCTCTATGTAATTAGTCAAATGACTGAAAAATTACCTAAGAAAATAATTCACAAGTTAGTTTGCTTTCTAAGGTTAATTTTTAAATTTTGTTCTGGTTTTTGGTAGCTTTCGTTGTTTAAACAGGAACATCAGAATAATTTCTCTTAGTAACCTGTACTTTGTTAAAAACTGTTTCATTTCAAATAGCTGGTGAACCATAATCCTATAATCTGTGATGATTCAATTTGCCTTACTTACTGGTGAGACTTCCATTCACGTATCTGTGTAAATTTCACACATTGAAATAGGTGAAATAATTGTTTGATTTTTGTTTCTTTACATTATCCTCACATCTGTCATCTGGCAACTCTGATATAACTTTCCTGTTTTTTTTTTTTTTTTAAAGCTACGATGTTGACTCGAAGAGTCCTAACCTATCTAAACATGTAAGTTTCTCCTTGCTATTATACTTTCTTGTGTTGAAATGCTTATGCTTTCCTAAATATGTTTATTTTATTTTGACTGTAACTAATACAGATGCATAGAGACAAATACAGTGATTGTGCCATGGTTAATAACATATATAATGGTAGTGAGTATAATTTTAATGGGACATTCCTTCTTTAAAGGGCATATTTAATCACACATGTATACCTTTTCAGATATGTGATATGCTGCATATTGTTGATATTTCTCTGGGTCCCAAAAATTGCAAACATGTTTTGATTGTGTCCCAATTAATATTAGTAGGGACCTTGTATGCTCATGTCATCTTGAAGTGGAAGGGATTAAATAGTAACTTTAAAATTTAGAGATGTGAGAGTAGAATTAAGCGGCTTCTGAGTGATTTTTTTTTTTTTTTTTTTTTTTTTTAATAAATACTGGAAGGCTTTGGTAAGAGAGTCTTTTAAGAATCTGGCGCAAAGGATAAGAGACTAATGGAAGGAATGCTGTATATGTGTTCTTGATAAGTGAAAAGATAAGACTTTTAGCCATTGATCTCCAGTTAGATCCTCCCTGTAAAGGTTTAAAGCCCCTGGCAAATCGTTTTCCATCTCTGTCATCATGGAAAGGTGCTCTGAGTAACTGCAATGCTAGCTAGGAGGATGCAGAAAATAGAAGTCTTCCCTCACTGTCTTCAACAAGGATAAAGCCTCATCCTGGGCTTCTGCCCAAGATTGTTTGCACTTCTGTAGTAACTAGTTTATCTGAATTCTTTTCTTTTTCCCCTGAAACATACTTATTTGTACAAAAACCTCATAATTAATTTTAAGAAAAAAGATAAGACACAAGATGAGATAGTCACTATGGAAGCGCAAAGAAAGATATATGCAAATATATAACCTAGATTTCATTGATTACTGGAACTGGAATTGAAGGTTTGAGCATCTTGCTGAGCCCATGGAAAAAAGGACAAAACAGTGAGCAAACAAACCAATGTTCTTCTGAAGACAATTCAGGTAGATCCTGAATTACGTATGTGCCTGTTACCTTCTAATTAGTACAGGCTAATCATACTCAGACACATTAGGTCCTGGTTTTAGACAGGGCCAATTTCCTGGAATCTTCAATTGTGGAGGGAAACTTTATTCTTTAGACATTAACATTAATATAAAAAATACTTATTTCCCTCCATTGTCTTTAAGAGGAAATCTGTACAAGTTGGTGTAGACGTGGTATCTGTGCTGAAGACATCCAAACTATGCCATATAATCTTAAGCACACAAAGAAGATAATGGCTCTGAGAACCCTGTGAAAGGTGGTAGCTAGAAATGTGTTTCTTAATGACAGCAATTAATTTCCATCATTTCCCAAGTGCTCAAGGTTGGTCTGGATTGTTCCTTTTGCTGCCAGCTTCCCGCGTCTCTTTCCTGTAGCTCTTAAGAATTTGGGCAGTGAGTAGGTAGGAAGTGAGTAGAGCTTTGCTCATATCCATGCACTGGGAGTTTGTTTTTTTCTGAAAAATATCAGGCCAGTAGTATTTGCATAGCTAGACTGCTCATCCATTGTAGTCGCCTCGTGTGGAATAAGATCTTCCCTGTTCCTAAAAGTAGCTCGTGATCCATTCATTTGGAAATATTGGGCAGTGTCATTGAGTAGTTGAACAGTTTAGAGGATAAAGAAGAGTCAACCTGAAGAATTTCAGTTTCAGTTTCGGTTTTGGCAAAATGAGAAGTAAATGAAGCGAGTTTTATAATGGATGTATGAAGTAACCAGACTAGACAGTGCCGCCATTGTAGCTGTCTGTAATAATGTTTATAAAACTGGCTACCTGAAATCAGACTTTTATGTTAATAGTAACTTCCTGATTTAAGAAAAAAAACCAACAGAGTAATGAACAATTGTCATTAATAACAGACTGTGGCACTAATGGGAATTAATCATAGAAACTCCACAAAAAAAAAAAAAACCCAAAAGAAAGAAAATTGTAGAATACATCGTTTTAGTGTAGAAAATGGTGTTACTTTACAATGTGTCATGCCTGATGATTTTAAAAATTAATGAGGAGCTGAGTATTTTCAGATTAATTATAGCCATTTTAAAAGACTTAATCTTTATGGAAACAGTGTCACAGTGTCAGATCAGTTAAAGGACGTAGTTCAAAAATTTATTTTTTGCAGGGTTACTTTCCTCTTCAGTGGGATTAGTTCTCAGATCCAGTTTGCTGTGTGGACCCATAACTCACACAGCTCCGTGGTGGGAATGAGTGGCCTGGGCTGGGAGAAGAGTCATAACTACTTGTACAGATATTCACTACTATACACAGTATCATGAAGTTATGGTTTGCTGTATAGGAATTACAGTGTTTTGATTCTCATTACTGTTTGTGAACAAATCTCACAAGCTACTGTTACCACTACTGCCAATGGTGCTGGGAAGAACAGAGCTAGCAAGGTCTTTTCACTTGAAAGATAAGGAGTTGGACTGCAGCATGAAGTTTTTTTCAATATACATACAAGTTTGAAAATTCATTCATATTTTTATACTACTTATGTTACAGGGAGATATAATATGAAAATTAGCTGAGTTTTAGTGATATAGTTAAATTGTAAAACATGAAAATAAAGTCTGTCATTAAAGCAATTCTTGCATATACTTGTCAATCCAGGATGCTCATACAGATCCTGCATAGGCTTGAATATCTGCCAACATAATTAATGTCCAAGAAATTAATAGAATCAGTGTAGAACCTCTTCATAAAAGAGAAATTTAGTAAAATTCTCCAGTTAAGGTAGAAAACCAGTCATGTTTCTAATGCTTTTAAATTTTTTCCATCTCAGTTTCATTTTTGTTGATGAAAAAGGTAAAATAAAAACAGTGAGTGGAGTGCATTAGAATGACTTCTGTAAATATAACCCAGTGTTATGTAAAATATGTAATAGTTTGTTTTATGATTCATTATTGCATAATTATTATTAAGATGCGATATTCAGCAGAATGTGTACTACAATAGTGAACAGCCCAGATGCATGGGAAATCAAATTTGTTTCGATGTGAAATATGAGTTCTGAGTTTTTATGTTATTGCTTTTCAGGATTTTTTGGGACAAATGTTTTGTACACTGGGAGAAATAGTTGGTTCCCAGGGGAGCAGACTGGAAAAATCAATTGTGTAAGTATGTAATTCTTGAATATTGGATGAATACATGCTGCTTCATGAGGTGAGAGTTGTGGGGGTTTTTTGCTGTGAGGTGTCTTGATATACGAATTGACAGATGTGGCTTCTAAGAGAAAATAAGTTGTTAGGTACAATAGAAGTCTGTCTTTATAGACTATGATATTTTAAGTTTCAATTTGGACAATTAGGAAAGGAATTGACTCATCCAAAATTTTTGTCAACTTCATTACATCTTGCATTAGAAATAGTTTGGGTATACTAATCTTAAAAATGTTTTTATTCCTAGTTCTTAAATTAACACACCATAAATCTTCATTGCCTTTTGTTCAAGCATCAAGGAAGAAAAACCCTTGCTGTTTCAAATCCAAACATTCCTACTTATATTTCTATTGTTCCAAATAATACAATTCCCAAACAGTGAGGCAATCCAGAGTATGAAGTATTTTCTAGTTATCCTATTAAATTTATGAAAAACTTTGATCAATGTATTTTTCTCCCACTGAAAGGATTTTGATGTTTGCAAACCATTGTTCATAGGGGTGTACAGATATTTAAAACACCAGTTATTTCAACAATCTTCATTTTCTGTTCCTAAATAAGGTTTGAGTAATTGAAAATATTTTACAATTTCTGTCTAAATGTATGCTATAAATTCACATATGACATTAAAAGCAAACATTTAAATATATAGCTGGATATTTAATATGATGGTAATATCTTTTAATTTGGAATTTTTGTGGGGGTTTTGGTTTTTTCTTTTAATAATAATTGCACTGCAGGGAATGATCATGAGTTTGGTTACTCTGTCTGATGGAGTGTTCTTGTCCCATTTTACTAGGTTCATTCTGAGTAATATAGCAGGGTTACTTCATTCACTTTTCTTCATTACTGATTTCCTTATAAGGGCAGATGAAGTTTTTTAGGCTTAGCAAGCCTTATATTATTCTGGGCCAAACTTTGGTGAAAACACCACATGGCACACATTCTGACAAGAAACAGGATCTGGATAAACTACAACAATTTGCAAAATTCAGGATGTACTTAGATATTATTTTAGTGTAATTGCCTCATCGAGTTATATTAATGATGCATTATTAATTTCATAGAAAATTCTTAGGAAATATGTTCCTAGCTCCACAGTTTCCTCTATGTCTATATTTGATGTAATTAACCATTTCTGTTACTCAGTTTACCCTTTTATATCTATCTTTAGTGGTTTATATGGTTTATGTGCTACTTACCTTTTCATGTACATATCTTCTATCCTGTACCTGTCCACTTCAAACTTAAACATTAGTTTAAGTAGTAGCTTTGAAGTCCTATGAAAAATCTCAGAAGTCGATATTTCGTTATCAGTGTCCAAAATATACCTATGGTAGCCTTTTTCCCTAGATTTTATTAGAAACTTTTATCTTTTTAATGTAAAAAACTTAATGTCATTGATAAAATAATTTTAAAAAAGCATTTCTCTAGTTTGTATCAAATACTGTGGTGGTATTCTGTGGAGGTGGCCCTAAACTTTTAATCTTGGTGAAAACAGTGGCCAGCTTCAAGGAGACCCACATATGATAGCTATCATTGTCTCTTTCAAAAACTTTGAAGTGTTGAGCTGTCATGCTAAAAACTCTTCTCAATACTTGAATGCAATGAAATTCTTAAATTTTTACAATTCCAATGCAAATGTAAGCTTGGAAAAGCATCTGAAGTTTCCTATTTCCATGTCAAAAATAATTTCAGGGTGTCTCCAGAACTCTTTCTGGATGAAATAACAGTTCAGAACAGACCACTTAAATTGATAAACTGAAAGAGAATTTACATAGTTTTCCTTTAATTTAATCTAAGGTTCTTTATGAAATAATAAAAATTTTAAAGTAAAAGAAATATTTCTATTACAAAAACTATGGTAAACTTTCTTTAATTGTATTTTAAGTTTAGAAAATATTTTGATGGGATTTAATCTGCTTGAATTTGAGACTTACGTGTAACTGAAACAAATCCTTTTGAATCCTAAATGTTGGGGGTTGGGTAGCACTGCTTTGTGGGGAGGTATTCCTGTAGTTATGCTCTTCCAGTCCATTAGCCTTGACTACATTTTGTCTGTAAGTGTCTTACTTTCAATCATTTAGTTTTTGTACAAAGGCAAATTTCAGCTATTTGGCAGGACTCATTTATCATACAGTTCATGCTGAAAAATTGAGTAATGTGAAAAAACTTGAAAAGTCTTTGCAAAACATTTTCACTAAATGTTTTATCAAAATAAGCCTTTGATTTAGTTTCCCTAATTTACAGCCAACTACAGATGGTTCAAATTGATTTGTAACAAATGTGATCTGTTAGTTCCCTTGCTGAATTCCATGAGTGCATGTGGCGGGTTGATCCTGGCTAGATGCCAGGGTCTCACCAAAGCTGCTTTATCACTCCCCTTCCTCAGCAGGACAGGGGAGAGAAAAAATATAATTAAAAACTTGTGAGTTGAGTTAAGAACAAGAAGAGATCATTCACCAATTACTGTCATGGGCAAAACAGACTTGACCTGTGGAAAGTAACGATTTATTGCCAATCAAATCAGAGTAGGATAATAAGAAATAAAACAAAATCCTAAAACACCTTCCCCCCACACCTCCCTTCTTCCTGGGCTCAACTTTTCTCCTGAGTTCTCTACCTCCTTTCCCCCAGCGGCACGGGGGGAGAGGGGATGGGGGTTGGGGTCAGTTCCTCACACCTTGTCTCTGCCGCTTCTTCCTCCTCAGGGGGAGGACTCCTCACTCCTCCCTGCTCTGGCATGGGGTCCTGCCCACAGGAGACAGTCCTCCTCGAACTTCTCCAACGTGAATCCTTCACACGGGCTGCAGTTCTTCACGAACTGCTCCAGCGTGGGTCCTTTTCCATGGGCTGCAGTCCTTCAGGAACAGACTGCTCCAACATGGGTCGCCCACAGGTCACAAGTCCTGCCAGCAAACCTGCTCCAGTGTGGGGTTCCCACGGGGTCACAGCCGCCTTTGGGCATCCACCTGCTCTGGCCTGGTGTCCTCCTCAGGCTGCAGGTGGAGATCTGCTCCCCCATGGACCTCCCTGGGCTGCAGGGGGACAGCCTGCCTTACCATGGTCTTCCCCACGGGCTGCAGGGGAATCTCTGCTCCGGCGTCTGGAGCATCTCCTCCCCCTCCTTCTGCACTGACCTGGGGGTCTGCAGGGTTGTTTCTCTCACATATTCTCACTCTTCTCTTTCACTGAGGACCCATTTCCCCCTTCTTAAATCTGTTATCCCAGAGGTGCTACCACCATCGCTGATGGGCTTGGCCTTGGCCAGCGGTGGGTCTGTCTTGGACCTGTCTGGCATTGGCTCTGTCAGACATAGGGGAAGCTTCTAGCAGCTTCTCTCAGAAGTTTGTAGCCCCCCGCTACCAAAACATTGCCAAGCAAAGCCAATACATTATGTCAAGCAAAAAGAACCATTTTTTGTGTTTCTAACAAGGAAATATGTGTTTGTTTTGAGTCCTTAATATGGTAAATGGATTAAAAAAATTTTTTTTTCAGTGATTTCATTTCACCATTATGCTGGTGATTTTTTTGTTTCCCCACACAACAATCTGGTAAGGTTCCGCTTTCACCATTACAGTGAAAGGTTGCAGACAAAAAAGTGTCAGATAAGCTTATTCATGCTAGTGACAGCCATTCATCTTTTCTTACAAGCAAACTGCTCTCCTTCTACAGTTTTAACTTAAATCCATAAAAGAAACCCTTCTCTCCTGAGTAATGTCAAAGACCTCTGCACTTCTATTTTTATTTGTTGTCCTCATTTTTCATTCTCTACGAGCATAGGTGCATCTCTTTCCTTTTTGCCTTAGTGAGTTTCAATTATTGTGACCTGTGAACAGCAAGGGTAACAGAAACTTGATCTTCCATTGTAAAACATATTCCATTACTTCATAATTTTTTCCATTCAGACAACAAAGCGTATGTCTTATACCTGTGGCATCATCTGCCTGTGTGGTAGAACAGCTTTGTGCTTTTTAAAATTTCTTCAGTTTCTATTTTTTCTGATTTTGTAATTTTTATTGACTAGTTTGGTTAAGATTTGAAGCCTTGGCAGGCTTTGCTTGCGAAGTAGGTGTTGGTGAAGACTGAGCAACCAGTTTAGAAATCTAAATAGCCTCATTTTGGCACTGATCTATGCAAGTGAGTGAGAGTCAAAGTCTCCTTCCGTCTTTGTTTCCCACTGGCTTACCAGAAGGGGGTTGGGATAGTGAATGCATTGTGAGTGATTTCAACCCAAACTGGCTGGCATACTACGGGCATGGCAAGTACCAAAATGCTGGTGTCATGAAGGTTGGTATCTTCCCCCTTTGCAGGAATAATGATTAAATCGTTTCATAGTCTCCCAATGAGTTCTCAAAAGTTTCTTTCCTTCTGCCCAGAAAGACGCGTCTTTTCCTGCAGTTCATGGGGAAATCAATCGTGGAGCAGCTCAGAGTAGTGTGGAGAGAAAAGCTGTGGATTGTGCCTCAGCAGTACACAGGTAAGTGAACATGATGCTCCAGCAGGCACAGTAACTTGCTGATTTGCTCCCTTGAGCAGCCGCCTTCTGGGTCAATGCCGCAGTGCAAGGGTACTCTGAGTTAGCAGATAGCAGCACAACAAAGCGATGTCTCTGCTGTTTTGCCACTGTCCATTTCTTGGAAAAAATCACCAGACCCCTGAGAGAGTGTCTTCTCTCCTTGCATAAAGAAGTTGGGCTCTTCCTCATTAGTGCAGTGTTGATAGCTGGCACCTGTGCAAAGAAAATTCAGTCACCTGCTGTACAGTAGCTTTTGTTTAATCTCCACTGCAGTGATCAGAACGCTTCAGTTTCTTCTTTCCACTTACCAGCCTAATTTTACCCCAATAAAGACTATGCTGGAAAGGCAGTTGTTGTGGAAAAACCCCGGATGGTAAAGACAGAATTAGGTGTGTTCAAACATAGGGAGCTTTAGCCATTCTCCATCATTCCTCTTATGTACAGACTTCTTCATCCTGTTGTGCTAAGCAGAAGATTTAAGACAGACCAAAACTGGAATTGCAAGGGCTCCTAGGATTACAGTGTTGATACTAGGTAGTAGTCCTTGGTAGCTTAAAAAGTTGTATTAGAGATGATTACTAAGGATGTGTCCATACTGCACTGTGCCTTAATCCCAGGGGACACTTGCAGTAAGAAACACCAATGCTGTGGTCAGCACTAAATGCCTGACCAGCTATGATGTGTTTCAAATTTACTGAGGAAAGAGTGAAGCAGTTTGCGAATAATTTTAGCTAAAAATGACAAAAGGAAAAGGAAGCAGTTTTAAAATACCAAAGCTTTTGGCTTTAAGACTTACAGTTGAAAAACTGACTTTCAGTTAGAAGATGTAAAGTTTGAAATGGAAAAATATCAATCTTAATTTTTTTAAATCTTATGTATTACAAAGGCAAAAATAAAATATTTCATTTGAGGTAGAAAGATGCTCTGCGGTCAAAAGCTAAGGGCTTTTTTCTTTGCAATTGGAAAAATTTGTCTGCTTGTTTACCCCAAAGAAAATCCGTTTCTCCAACTCCCCACCTTGAAATTTTTCTCTCCCACCCCTAAATTTGTATGGGGTTTTTTTTGTAAAAAAAGAAATCCTTTATTTATTTGCTCATCTCTGGGTCCATAGGACCTAAAGAAGATAATCAGTTTTCATGTTATGCTGATACCTGGAATTGACCCTGTTGCCAGTGCAAGTGTTGCGAAACAACATTTTGTGGCTGATTTGCCAAGCCTGCTTCTCTACCTGCTCCCATGTTCACTGGGAAAAGAACTACCAAGTCAGTTATGCCTAAAGACTGTGGCAGCCAAAATGGCCCTAACGTCTATCTGAGGTTCTCCTTTGCTTTTTTGATACTGTATGGAGAGACAATCGGAGCTGAAATAGTTTCCCTTTCGTCTACTATTGTATAACTTGAGGGTATGATCATCTTTCTGAATATTACTGCCTTATGGAAGCTTCAGTGGTGGAGTTACAGGGGTTGTTATTTACCAAGATCTTAGCAGTCCTGCATTTTTTTTTTTACCTTATGTTAATTTTAGTAATCATTCTTGTCCTGGAGTGTTGCCATCGTTTGGGTGGATTTGCTTTTCTCCTATAATTTCTGCACTTACTTGGAGGAGGAAGTCTTGCCAAAGAAGTCAGGTTATGATATGAACCCTGAAACATTTATTTCACAGGTCTGGAAGGTGCTGTTGTGCTGAATTAAAAGAAAGCTATAGCAATTCTGGGAAATTAATATCGAGTGCTCAGCCCGTATTCCAAAGAGTCTCTCTGGCCTTGTCTAGACTGACTCAGGAGGCAATGTCTGTGCTAGATTGCTAAAATGCATTAGCAGAGGTAGAGCATAGCTTAATGCTTGTGTTAAAATGAACTTTTTCTTTTCCGATGCTAACGTCAATAGTCTAGCTACCACCCCATACATTCCTAGTCTAGACAAGCTAATGTCGGTACATTTACATGCCAGAGGCAATGGGTGAACCTTGAAAGGCTGGCGTATGTGACTGTTCCTTTACCTCAAAAAGGAGAATTTTAATTTTCTAAGTGTAGAAATCCTAGTGGAGGCAAAACCTTGGTAAACTTGGCTGCAGCTAGCATCGGTGAGAGCAGGAGTAGGGCCGTATGGTTGGCTTTAATTGGTTGAGTTGAGCTCTGATCAACCTGCACCTTTTCTCCAATACAAATTGGCACAGAAATATAAAAGGTACCGCCTTGCTCTGACGACAATGCCAAGGAGTAGCCTCCACGACTTGTCTAGACTATCCTAAAAGATTTATTTAAAGCCCATTAGCTAAAATGACTTAATTATCATATTAAAAAGGTGAAGCAGGCAGGATGATTTGTGTTCTGCCCTGTAGCCTGAGAAGGCTGGAGTGAATTCTGCCACTGGGGTATCTCAAGGCTCTGCTTCTGTGTCGGATTGGCCAGCAGTTCTGTGCAGACACTAAAGTAGTCTAGCATCTGGACTTCATCCAAATCTTGGGGAAATCAAAGGATACAAAATCAGAGTGTGCATGTAGCTCTTGCTTCTGAGCATCAGTTAATAAAGTAAATAATAGCTTTGTTCATGCCCTACCATTGCAGGTTGTTAGGTCGACTGGTATTTTATGGCTTTAATAGCTTGTGAGCTTGCTTAATATGTCAGAATTTGTGGAACAGACTGTGTTTAAAATTCAAATAATCCATTTATATATGAAATCTGTGTGGGATTTGAGCATCGTCCAAATTAATGCATGGCACATTTGAATACTGACTAATTAGACTTAACAAATCAGTAAGAATTGGGCATTAGTGAGAACTAAACCTATTAAAGAGACAGAATAACAGTTCACTTAAACAAAAAAAAAAGGAAAGAAAAAAAGCCCTGACAAATTATGTAGTGTTTTCTATTCACAGAGGTTTTGAAATGCTGATTAAAAATGCAGTGACCTCTGGGATAAACTTTCACTGTGACATGCAGAGCAGTAAGGTAATGTCTGAGCAAGAAAACAACAGAATTTAAGTCCTGACTGATAAAGTGCAAAGCTTAGGTCTGTCATTGCTGAAGGATTTGTTTTCCAGAGAGTAGCAGGAGAGATGAAGTAATTACTTAAATGACAGAGAGACTGTACTATTGATGTTTTAAAGCGATGCTATGCATCCTTCCAAGGCAGACTGAATATTCGATTGCATGCTATACTAGGTTGTTTTAAACATCTGAAAGATGTGGTCCAAGGAGTTCCTGATGTGTTTTCTCGGTGTTTTTTGCAATACTTAAATGCTTTCCTAATAGGAAGTGCCCTGGGACCCAGGATAAAATTTCACAGGGAGAAACCAATAGAAAAAAACTTCAATAAAACTTCTTTTTCAGATATTAAACAAAGTGCTTTTATGAGCTTCTGCCAAGAATGTGTCTTGTACCCTGGATAGGATGTGTCTGAGGCTGATTTACTCAAGCTTTCTTACCAGCAGTCCTGTAGGAGGAGTTCTGGTTTTGGAATCGTGCTGTCCAAAAGTGTGAAAGGGACGTAAAATATCTAGGTATCTTCCATGTGTCCAGGTGAAATGTTTCAGTGGTTTTCTTGCTGTGTTCCATGTATCTAGCATTTGAGGAAGAGGAGGATACCTGAATTGTACCAGGGAACTGGGTGAGTGACTCTGGCAGGAACACAAAGATCTGTGCTTTGGCCATACGTAAGATGACTTGCATGACTTATGTGCGAAAGCACTTGAAGTTCTGAAGGAGGAAAGAATACATAAACAGTAAGTATTTTCATAAGGATGCTAAGCTGAGCTTACTGCTGTGTTTCCTTGTGCTGTAACCCCTGGAGGTTACAGGATTGAAGAGGCTGCAGTGGGACAATAACCTGCAGATCAATAGGAGCTGCTGTGCTTTCATTCTGCGTAGTTCTCAAAAGGCATCCCACTGACTACAGCAATGCCCTTCACTGGGAATTCCTTGCTCGGGAGGTCTGACTGCAGCCAGGTTTTAGTAAGACAGTGAAGTTGCCTCATTTGTACCAGTGCCCTGACTTGCAAAGCCTGTGAGCAGCCAAGTCATTCCCTTCCAGCTGCTTCTCATCTGCCATGTGTAAATACTTTGCCATCATAAGCAATATTGAGCATTTGAGAATAACTGCATTATGTCTAGAGTTGCAATTTGAAGTGATATCTTTATCTGCAGAAATTAACTCCCTCCCATTGTATTTATTTGTAAATTACTCCTTACTGACTCACCATTAACACATTCACACCATTAACTATATCATTCACCTCACTGGCTAAATATCGTGACACATAACTTTTGGGCTTTTATTGACTGAGCATTACTGTACAGTGAACCATGTCTAAGGAGCAATCATCTGAGCCCTGACCAAGGCCTCTGTCTTCCTTGTGATGAGAATATTATATGACTTCCAACACAGCATTAGAATGAGATAAGAGTAAAACTTTTCTGACATGATAGGTGTATTTCTTTGAATTATGCTTTCTGTTTTTTGTCTGTTTACTGTTGCTCTTAGTTTTGGCATCCCTGGTGGATCAAAATTGCTGAAGGCAAGGCAGGAGACTGTTGGGTGTATAACATTTGAAGTGACACAATCCCAAGAGAGACACAGGGGAGTTCTGCTAAAGGATATCTGGGACTTCTCTACATATAAAGTTGCAATATTTTTCACTAGTCTTGTGAGGATGCAGCCGTGCATGTGTAACAGGTATTTGCATCACTACAGATCATTACAGGATGGCATGGGAATACAGTCCATTCTGTAACTCCACCCAAAGTACAATTTTCCCAAGATATTATTAACCCCAGTGACAGAAGTGGATGTTCTTCCTATAATCCTTGCTGGAGCAGCTTATGAAGCGTAAAAACAGATGCAAGAGATAGGATGCTAACAAGAGGCTAGAATTTTCACCAGAATGCTTCTGTCTGTGAGGTAACGCTGAAGGTTGAACAGATTTGCTCTGTTCCTGCAAAAGAGATTAATTTTGCCCTAAAGAAAAGGAGAACTATGGCAGGTTTGTATCACCTACACACTGTTCTGGTTATCTCATGAGAAATTTCATTTTGCCTATATAGATCTACTGTTTTTCCTTAATGCCTGTTAAATCTTTTGCCTCCCTGATTTCCCTACGTAAGTTAGATGATGTAAAGAAGCATTTTATTTCACACTAGACTGCCTTTCAGCTTCAGTATAGTCATTTTAGATGTACATTGCATTGGAAGAGCCTTTTCTACCAGACTGTAACATCAGTGACATAGCAAGATTTCACACTAAAGCGCCTCCTGTTTTCTTCAAATTGAAGCTTTTCTAATGGAAGGCACAAGGAATGTACAGTAAGGAGACATAAAATTTCAATTAGATTTCTGTGCTTGAATATTTCCCAGAAGACTAAGAACAATATATTACCAATCTGAACTGTAATCATGAAGTCAGTAATTACCTTTAAGGGGTCAACAGGTTTAAGCAGAATTTGCATTATAATTACAATTGGAAATACAACCATATCACAAAGTGGTGTTCTTTTAACAACTAGTCTTATTACCATTGCTCCTCTGTCCAACTAAGGATGCTGCTCTCAGATGTACTTTCATTTGCTCTTAATATAAATGAGCCTATTTCAAGAGGATAATTGTGTAGGTTTTGCTTGCTCCCTTGCACAGAACTCAGAAGTGGAGCAGTGAGTGCAGTGAGTTTTGGAACACAGACTTGGGGAAAAAAGTCTCTGTTGTATTTGTTATGTACCTGGCACTACAGATGAGATATTACATGATACGCAGATTGAACTTTTCAGTTCTGCTTTAGGAGAATTTGTCTCTAAAGCACGTCAGTTACATGTTGGGACCACAGATGCCTTAATGAGAATAAGATACTTTAGGTTTAGGTAGGGCAAAATAGTTGGAGCACGAAAAATATGGCTTTACAAATTCGAATTATGTAAGAGAAGCAGGACACATAAGAGTCAAGGTCATGATGATGTGGTGGAGGAATTTCATTTATTATGTATGTAAATAGCTTGTAACAGTTTTGTTTGTAACAGTTTCTGTGGAAATCAAAATGTAATAGGAAGAGTGAAAACTGTGACCTAAAGCAGCTGCAATACTACATCATCTCTCAAATTGCATCTCTCCACAAATTCATATAAAGAAAGACCTTTATGTGACCTCTTTGATAGTCAAACACACTTACTTTGGTTTCCACTCATGCCATTAGTTGCTTTGAAGTTGTAGCCTCCTGTGGATGATGCCTTCATCACTGATGGCAGAACATTGATTTTGAGTGAACAAACACCATGTGTTATTGACTGGTTTCCCTGGCCCTAAGGGGTGTCTCTCATCTGACAAAGAGACGGAGCAATTTGCACACACTTTCCGGGCTTCCTTTTTTATAGAGAGACATTCGGTCCATACTTTCTCTTTATAACAAGAAGTCAAGGGATTATTCCTTCGCAGTGAGGCATTTTGGTTGTATGCCCCTGGTCTAGTCAGGACATGGATTTTAGTCTGCTTTGTCCTGGTAGGTATTTTTTCATAGCTGCAACTCCCCAAACCTGGATGTTATACAGTAGAAAGACTTGTTTTCTAAGTGATCCTGGATGTTTGTTTATGTGCTAAAATGTTGGAATGGCTTTTCTCCAGAAATTGAGGCAGAATGTTTTCCTGATATCTCCAGGTCAAATTCTTGAATTAAATGAACTGGCTATTGATTAATATCTTTTTTTACGAGTGTTAAACTGTTCCAGTATATGGTTCTGAATAAGAGAAAATTAGAAGGGCTCAACTCTTCACACTTTTTCAGTACATATTGCCACTTTCAAACTTGGATGGCTAAAGCCAGACTCTTAAAGAGCTGGGCTTTATGGGGATGCTGGACTCGTACTGCTCTGTGACCAGTGAGAGGTGAACAAAATGGTCTAATGTAACTATGTAAGGCCTATAACCTTTCATTCTAGACCAGCATACTCCAGCTCTTGGATATGAAAAAACCTGACAAAGCTAATATACCCCATCACCTTTGACCCAAGAGGAGTACCCAGACTCCCTCAAATCTTGTCCTGGTACTGTGCAGTGATCTAGTAATTACCATGCCATACTAGCAAGTAGTGAAGTAGCGCTGATTTTTCTTCACTTAAATTTTCGTGGAGAGTTTTGTTCGTTTGGGGGGGTTGGGTTTTTAAGCCTTTTACCTTAGACAAGAGCAGAACTAACACTTTAGAATGAGTCCAAAAAGCCTCTGAGTTTTGGTCCAGTGCAGTCGTTCTGCGATTAAGATCCGCGAACACATGTGGAAATTGATAACGTGGGGGGAAGCACAGCAGTAAAATATCATTTAGGTTTTTTCCAAAATGGACAAGCCAATTATGCTATATGAAAGACAAATGTGGAATACTTTTTCCCCTTTGTTCTGTAAATTATTGTTAAAGATGCCATCGTGGATACTACGTGCAGGGATGGTCCTCAGACAGTCTTGCAGAGCTGCGTTAGAATGTCCAGCCTGAGGTAAAATGGGCCAGTTTTGCTGCCCCGGAAGCAGAGCAGGGATCATACCTTTTTTTAATCACCCTGAATCCTTTGCTGCAAATACAGGTAAGTAATGCTGGTTCTCTTGCTAGTGCAGGCTATTTCCATATCCGCACTAGTTTAAGAGTTACCAGAGAGCGTTGCGAGGTGGAAAAGGAAATCAACGCTCACAGGCTTCCCCTGTCTGTATAGACTGGGAGAAACAGCTCCCCATCATGGTTTACTTTGCAGATGGTGTTACAACGCAGGTAGGTCCTGCACAGGACAAAGGGGTTGCCTCCCAGCTGCTTTCTGCCTTGCACACATATGCAGCTGTATCTGAACCTTATTCAAGGATGTGGATTGCACTACAGGAAGGGTAAAGAGCTCATGGGAGTATTTCACTGTGTTTGCTCAACCATTTAATGCAATCTTTAGTGCACAATGCTGTACACGCTTGATATATTCCATTGATTTTTTTTAAAAATTATTTTATTTTGACTGCTACGGTAAAGCTCGTGGGTGTGTCGTCTCCCTCCATCCCCCCTTTTATCCCCGTTGTTTTTTGCTTTAAAGTATGTAAACCAGACCTCTCACTTCACTGAGTTTTCAACAAGATATGAGCATTTAGCATCATGTCATCGTGACAGTGCAGGACTATGATCCACACACATGATGAAGTTTCTGTGTGTATTCTAGACTTACTAGTATTTCACAGTAGTAAAGACGTATACAAATGACACATGGACATAAATATTTTTGTAAAGAATTGTTCACATACAGCATCATAACTTTCTACATCTGCACAATATTAGTTGCAAATGGATTTATATTTCTAACCATGTATATAGTGAGTCAACGCATATTTGTTGTATACCCTAGGATTATGGTAAAAATTTGGATGAAATGTACAATTCTTAATATTAAATAGATATTAAATCTCTCAGAAAATGAGAGACACACACTTTCCTGGAGACATTCCTGCTTAGTTTTCACTCTGTCTTGCTTCCTGTTACAAGGCGCTTACTCAGGCTACAACCAGGGCTACTAAATTTTGTCGTTGTTCAGTTGCATTATAAATCTAAGCTATTTTCTTGCAAGTTGTTCCATGGTAATGTACTTCTTGCTGCTACAATGGGTAATAGACCCTGGATAAAATCCTCTTAGTGGCTTCAGAAATTAGCTTCATAGCTCAAACTTGCGCTCAGAACAGGACTCCACTGGGCAGCAGACATTCTAGCTGGTGGTGAGATTTTATCTAAATCCCCACTAAAAGCCAACCTGAGTCAGTACTGATGAACACTAAGCAACCTTTGCATTTATATAATGCCGATTGTGGCTCTCAGTTGAGATGTTTAGAGACAGTAGTGCAAAGAAATAAAATACAATTCCAACGGGTCTAAATGGATGTGGGTGTGTGTGACATCTTCAAAATATTGGCTTCAGCACCTACGAAAATCATAGGTAACATTGACACCAATGGTAGCAGTATTTCTTATGCTAACATGAAATGCTTTTGCTTGCTGCTCTTCAGTAATGGTATACATCTGCCTGTTCAGTTTGGAGTACAAGGCCTTCAACAATTCCTGCAGGCTGAATGTATCATGTCTTTCCCATGGTCTTAAAGCTGCAGGAGTAGTAACGCTCCTGTGCTGTCAGCACGGCATTTGCCATGGGTGATTCAGTCACTGAAGGTTTATACATCTGGCTAGGAAATGCTTTGGGTTGGACTCTGTGTTGCCTTACACTCCTTGCTGTCTCTTTGACAAAACAGCATCAATGAGTTTTGCTGCGGGTTTGGCATACTCCCAGAAACTGAGCCCAGATGGCACTCTGGGTTGGTGTTTCTGCCCTAACTTTGATTTAGCTAGAATGAATAACTACTGAAAGGAATTTATTTGGATAGTAAAGTCAGTACAGAATTTGTCTCCATGCTTTAAAGCATGACAGCCGCTTTACAGGGTCCTATAAATTAGTGAAAATAGTGAAAACAGTTAAGCCTCATATCTACAGAGAAATCCAAGCAGGAGGTTCTCCTTTTTGCAATTTATTTAGCAGCAGAGTTGAACAAAGTGAGGAGGCATCACAGCCTACAGAAGAAATATTCAAGCTATTGTCAGTGCAGCAAGAGATAACTGATGCGAAGGGCAATGATCTGCTTTGGAGATAGATTTACTTCATGCAAATTTAATAGTTCCCCAGCCTGAGTGGAGAAGAGGCATGCAAAGCTGATTTACTCTAGGCAGGACTTATTTCGCATGTATCTTTGAGAAGAGATGTCAACAGTTCTTGCAGCTTGCTTTTCCTCTCAGGTACTGGGATGTAAGGATGAAGGTGACAACACGTATTTGTTCTTCATGTGCTGTGGAGCTGGGCAACCTGCACAACTATGTTCCTGCTCACATGAAGAGTAGTAGCACGGAGACTTTGCTCCTTTGGGGGTGTGGGGGGACAAGGCAGTCAATCGCTTCCTGTTACACATTTAGCAGTGCAGTTGGTCAGACCTACAGGTGGAAATGACCGCGGCAGGCACGAGCACAATGCTATGTGTAGCCAAAAGTGTTGGTTTTATGGCCAGCAAGCCTCATCAAACACGTGGAGCCGGGTTCAGCGCTTCAGTACCCAGTGCAATGCCCTGTGTATGGTTTTTTCAGCCATCTCTGCCTAGGCACAACCTGGACACTCCTGTTGTTATCTAATTGGTTTGGCAGTTGTGCTGACAGTGCCATGACAGACTCTGAAGTGAAGCACTGCTCAGTATTGCACAGATTGCTTCCTTTCCACTCTGATTCATTAACAGGTTTTCTTCCCAGATGAGTCAAGGTTAGCAAGCCTGTTCCAGCGATATGAATGACTGAGCATTTCTTTCAGAAAAACTACAAGAATATGGCAGCACAGACAAAGACTTTCTGCAGATCTCAGCGTATTTCACTTATGCAGATATTTAAGGACTGGGACTGTATCGTCCAGAATGACCAGACGGAGTTACAGAAACATAATATATTAGCTTGATAATAATATTGTTTCTACCAGATGTACTATTATTCCCACAAACACTGACCCATTTTCAGTGGGGTTTGTATCTCCATATATTATTGATCCGACAAGCTTTAATCCTCCATATTGTAAAAGTGACGCTGCTCATAAATCATAAATGGACCTTGACATCTATTTCTATCAAGAAAGAGCCAAGTCAGCTTAATCTGTACTTGGCTCCTTTCCCTTCCTCCTTCAAGGACAACCACTTTGGGTTCTGCTTCATGAGGATGGAGTGTATGTGAAAGTGATCAAAAGTTACCATTCCGCCCCAATATGTTTAAGAAAAGATGCCTAAGCTCCACTCTGTGTGTGTAGAGGCCTGTTAGTCCTAAGTGATGGTGCTAGGAGAACATCATTTGGATTTTGCTGGAAACTCAAGTGTGCCAAAGAAGGCACGAGCATTAGGGAGAGAGGACTGTGTGCTGAGAGGTGCAGTTTTGCCTAGATCTTTTCACTCAGCATAAAAGAAACTGAATAATAATTGATGTTTTAGAGCCCTAAAAATAACCCTTGCTTGAAAAATCCTGAAGAATCCTGCTGGAAGTGAACCGTTAACCCAGAATTGCCTTCAATCCTGGGGAAAGGGCAAAGCCACCTTTCTGCAAGGGAGGATCTATTAGCGTTCATCTGCCTTCTGTCTGGCAGCACCCTGCTTCCCTGGCAGTGTAAGAGATAGCTGCTCCCAGACCGTCCCTGGCAAATGCCCTATGAGGCCAAAGGAGGAGGCAGCACTATGGGGGAAGTTATTGAAAGGCTGAGTGCATGGCGGCTGTGCCTGAGGGGGACCTGTAAGAGTTGGTTTAGCCTTGCTTTGTCCCCTGCTTACAAGTGGGGACTTAAAGGGGAGCTGAAGCGAAATGTCAGTAGCTATGGCTCTCAGCAGCTGCTTGTCAGACTTGGTTTGGAAAGTGCATAGGAGTGCTGCATCCCACTTGCATTGCGTGGGGACTGAGAAGGCATAAGCCTTTGTACAAAGGTAAACGGAGCAATGCAGCACTTTGATATTTGCACCTGCTGTTACTTAATGTGCATTGACCTTCATCTGGTAAGAAACCTAAGTGAAAACCACCATGAAAATCTATGTTATGGTGTTTTTATAACCTCCTATTGCATGGAAATCAGAGAATTGAAGGGATTTCTAAAGTTAGAGCCTGCACGTTTGGCTCATAACAGTCCATTTAAAAGTGAAGAACTGCAAAAGAATATAAGCTCAGAAGTAATCCTAGGACTTTAATGGGGACAGATGTGCAGGGAAACACCTAATGTAATTGATGTGTGTCAGCAGAGCACTTTTGTCACGTAGCTGTCAGGAATAAAGCAGCTGAGGACTGAAATTCAGTGTCATGCAGAAGAAAGCCTTTGTGAAGCTATATAGACTGCTCTGCTTTCCTGACAGAACAGAATGAATTGGGACAGAGATGTATTGATATCACTTGATATTTTATTTAGTGCACATACATATTTTAGCAAAAGTCCAATTAGCTGCAAAAGCATGTATTCTGTAAATCTTCGTATTGTGCCTGTGAGTGGCACTCTTAGCTCCTGCGCTTCTTGCAACACCAAAAGAGGATAGTTGCTGCCTTAGCCTTCAGGGCAAACTATGTCTTCCTTTTCTACTTCTCTACTAATTCATTTCTCCTCCTGTTAAGTGCAGAGGTGTACTGCTGACCATGGAACTACACCTAAACTCAGCACTGGGTCTAGACCTGTAGTCTGCCCAACAGCTTCTCTTCACTGACCTTTTCCCCCTGGAACTAACTTAAACGGCCAGGCAACTGCCCACTCCTCTTTTCCATTACAATAGCAAAAATAAAACAGTCCCCATACTGTTCTTTTATTCCCTGTCCCAGGTAGGAATTCTCTGTTCTCTTCTCCCAGTGCAGACTACTACTTCTGCCTTTCCTCTACCCCTCTAATTAAATGTCATTTATTACACTTGCAGGATTTTCTTAAGAAGGATCAATAATTTGTTTGCTGTGTAAGTTGTGCTATTCTCCTTATATCAAAACCGCACTGATGTGAGTACTTAAAGCTAAAATAATCATATTGCTGGGCAGTGGTGAGGGATTTGGAAGTCCAGAATGCTTGTGGCTATTGAGGGTAAGATATCACTGTCACCTACAAAAGATATTTGCATCCTCACCATGAATTCCCACAAATGAATTAAGAGTCCTGCGATACTAGCTGTACTTTTTGGAGTTAAATGCATGGACTTCACAGCTTGCGATTGGCTTTGATTACCTTTCTGTATTATTATGTGAAAGCTTCATGTAGTTTGAGGAAGAGCTGTCATATCTGTCACTAAGTATATGAACATTATCAAAACAAAATACCCTGAGAAATCTACTGTTCTACCAGCACCCCTTGGCAGACTTTGTTTTCAGAGTAAGGCTTTGCAATGGCAATTTACCTTTAGTGGGGTGAGAACATGCTTGTAGACTTTGAGTGAAGCGAAGCTAGAGCTGAATTGCCATGTGGCTGTTTTCAACCAGTAAATGCAGCTATACCTTTTTCCTTCTTTTTTGTTTTTAATAAAGGTAGCAGCTCCACTGGCTGTCTGCACATGACAGAAATCTCCTCCTGGAAAACTCTTCAATGACTTGGTAGGGTCTCCTCAGGTTTTTTTGTTCTTAAGGAATTATGGCAGAAAGTTAAACAAAGGTAGTCATTTGTATAGGACTTGGAGAAGCCCTACTCAGCCACAACCTTCCTATGTGATAGCGCTGAGTATCTTAAACCCAGTTATTCAAAGTTACCAAGGTACCTCACTCCTTCCCAAATACTGTGGAGATGTAGTAATTATGCCTTGGGCCCTCATTGCTAAAACAGGGACACCAATGTCACTGGGTGTTTGTGAGGTTAAGTACATCCAAGAGCATGAGCTGGACAGCAGCTAAGGTATCAAAGCACGTGCAAATATCGACAAAAAAAAATGAGGCCTAGTAACGAAATGCAATGCCTTGTGAGAAGTGCCATTTTCTAAAGCATTAATGACCAAGATATGTGCTCCGATTAGGCACATTTAGAAAAATCCCATGCTAAAGTCTCAGGGAACCGGTCTGACTTTAAAGAATGAGGCCAGTGGGAGTCTTTTCGTAGATGTGATGATTGGATCGGAGTCTGGAGCTCTATGGTAATTCGTTGCAGTGAGATGTTACTGGCAGTGATCTAATTCTGTAGATGCTCTTTGTGAAATCAAGATACCTGCTGGCTAGTTAAACGTGTACAGACCCACCCTAAATTTCTTGCAAAGGCTACTGCTGTGAGTGATGCTGAAGTCTTTTAGGTGTGGCTGATGTACCCTGTCATATTCAAGGTTAAACTGATTATTGATTTCAGGTTAGGATCAAATTTTGATATTCCCATTAACTGGTACTGTTGGAGCTTATGTCTCCCCCATAGCATGGCAATTTCCTAGGACTGTCAGGGCACTCCTTATTCAACAGTGCCCTCTCAGGGATCAAAGACACTCGCAGAGATCTGACCTTTTCTGTGGTCTTTGTGACACATGACTATTGTGGCCTTGTTGTCAAATTTTGGGTTTGCCTTGTAGGGGTGCATGAAGTGAGTGCTGTGGATCCCTGTGACTGCATGTCTAGTGCATGGTTGTCTGCCCTCATGGCAGGGACTGGATTCAGGCAGTTGGACCATGTGTCAGCTGCTAAACTGTGAACAGCTCTTAGAGTGCATTTCTAACCGTCCCTCACTCAAGCCAGGGATATGTAAAAAACCATATAAATAACTGATGTTACTTTTAACCCAAATAAATAATTTTAATTGCCTCAAAGCAGTATCTTGAGCAAAAAATTAGCAGATAAGAAAACAAAAGTGTGAAAATCTCAGCCCTAAATGTGAGTCTTCTTGTCCCTTTCAAAAAGCACATATGGCCAAGAACAGCCCTGCAATAACAAACCAGGGCAGGAAAAAGATGTTTTAGGAACAGCAAGTAGATATCAGGGTTTCTGCACATTATGCAGGGGGGTTTGTCTGAGCCGGAATGGGGACTGATGGGCATTTGGCAATTTTTGCACATCAGAATCCAAGATCTAGGGAAAGTAAGTTACAGGATCATCACAATGTAAAGATGGATCTGAACAATGTCAGCTGGAAATGCCTGGAAGGGTCTGGCTGTGTTTCCACTCCTGCAAACGTGGGCTGAGGATTACGTTATGTGGAAGAAATTTTAGCTTTTAGGATAATAAGGTTGTCCTTACCTATCTGAATGGGTAACATAGAAGAAAGTTGAAAATTGCAATCTCTTCTGGGAACATCCATGGATGAAGGCAGGCTAATAAAAAAGCATTGCTGTAAAGCTAATAGTTTTAAGCAACTTTTCTGATAGGCAGCAGAATTTCTGTAGAAAAGCTGGAATACTTTGTATTACTCCATGCACCTAACCCCTCTGCCTGTAGCTTAGATGATTTTTTTTTTTTTTACGTATCTGGTGTTAAATTATACCTGCCGAGTCCTGTATGACACTTGGATGTTCTGCAGGTATGTGACTAATGTGCAGTTCAAAGCAAACTGAATGGCTGTTGCATCAGCTTCCACCTCTGTCTTTTTTATTCTGATATCAGAAAATGTATTTTGTAGTGGAAGATAATTTCTCCTTGCTTTAAGGAACACTGGTTGCAAAGAAAGTGAAGTGAAAATTTTTGCTCTCTTTCTGTTCACAAATGGATCCTCATTCCTGCAAATGGTTTTATTCTTAGCATTACTGACAAGTACATGCAAAGAGTCCTGCTGCTATACTAATGTTTTAGACATCACCTGTAAGGGCTCTGAAGGTGGTCTGGGGTCTGTTTTTTTGGCTGAAACTCCAGACTTGAAGCTGGGAAGGAGAGCAGGTCCTTGGAATTAAAAATAACAGGGAAGACCTGCCTTGCCTCTTACTGAGAAATAAAAAGTCTTCTCCAGGCTCCCTTGCCCACCTTTCTCTTGCTTTTTACTGCATCCTCTGTACAAGGAGATTATGGTAAATCCATTCCTAGGTCAATAGCAAATTATGAGCCATTGACCACCTGGAACTATTCCTGGTTAGAAAAAGCAGAGAGTCAATTTCTGCCATAATCTTTCCCATGTCCCTGTTCCTCTTGCAAGGACTGCTTTAGCTACTGGAGTAGTAGGGAGAGCAATGAGCAATCTCTGCTGGTATTGGCAGAAGGGGAAGAAAAACAGGAGAGCTTGGGTAAGAGCATCACTTGTGGTTTTACCCCAAAACACTGGTAATGAAGGCTAGGCATGCAAGTTTTTCTGCAAGAAGCAAGTTACTCTCACAAGGCCAGTAATGCAGCTAGGGACCTTCTGGTGCTTCAAATATAGCAAGCTACATTTACCTTATTATTTTAATGTTTTCTTTCTTTAGCTGAAAGACCATTATGCCTCTGCTATAACTAGAGGGGAAATACCTGTTCATGCAGAAGACTGAGGGTCACTACAGGTCTCATAAGCTACAAAAAAGCATAAATACTAGTGTTTCATATGGCACTGAACTACGTATTGGATTAGGTTTGAATTCCAGATCTGCTCATACTGCTTTTTCTAGATGCTTCTGTTTGCTCTGCCTGATCTGTTGAGATGGTTGGTAACATACTGATCCAAAATAACTGAAGTATAACTATTGGTTCTCAGCAGAATGGAGTCTTTCTTACATTTGGAGAAAACTTGGAGATGCTGCTGTAAATGTTCTACCCTTATTATATCTTGGTGTGATATGTTAAGACAAATTAATTAGTGTGCAGTATGCTGTCCCTTTGTGTAACCCTCAAGTAGTACCACATTTCTGTCGCAGGCTCTAAAATATCTTGTTTCCTCAAAATGCAGGTCTGAGTTTTGCTGAACTTTTTCTTTGGCCAGAAAACACTCTTCATTTGAAAACCATGTGTAGTATAGATATTTACTTAGATTTAACAAGTTTTTAAATGTGTTCTACTGAAATTTTGTTTTGGTTTAGTTTTCTGCTTAAAAATAGAAACTAAAAAAGCTGGGTTGTCTGTAAGCAATTTTTTTTTTGTTCTTCTGTTAACTAAAAGAGAACCTATCTATCTGTAACCTAACAGTCACCTCATACTGGCACTAGCCTGAAGAAAAGATAGAGCACAGAGCCTGATGTAGGCAAATGGAACCTCATATATATGTCAGCTCCAAAAAAAAACAGACTACACCTTCATCCATCTAAATGACCACAGCAGGCATATAGGAAGCACTCCCAGGAGAGAAATAGCACTTACCAGCAGCATCTGCCAGATACAGCAGCATCTATACAGCGCTTGCCATCTTCCAATTAGAAGAGGGTAAGTATCCTCTCCGTTCTTTACCCTGAAATGAGGCTGCCAACGAAACTGGATAGGAAATGGTGTATTTCGTCAAAGGTACAGCACTTTAGTTCCCAAAGCAGGTTCCTGGACTACTAGTCCCCTGTTCTGGCAGTGACCACATAGCACAACTTCTGAGGCAGCATCACCAGTGGGAGCAACTCCAATATTCCTGTAAGGCTTATTGTGCAAGGTGTTCCCCTGCTCCTCACAGTGCAGGCTGTCAAGGTCAGCTGCCGGAGTGAGGTTATAACAGCCCCGTGAGGTCCCTCATCATCAGGGTGAAATACGTGGAGACAGCAGAAGGAAAATTCAATTTGTAAACATGTTCAGTATGAATTATATATATAATATATAGGGCTAGGTGTGCATTGGACCCCTTACAAAGCAGTGGCAGTAACTCCCTGAATGGCCTGAAGACTAAGGCAATAGGAGCATGATGTCCCAGTATTATCTGGGTTTCTAGGCACCACCTGAATTCTTCTCGCTCCCATGTTTAGTCTGCGAGAGGAACAGATCAAGTCCTTGGAAACCTGCACATGCTTGAGCTTAGGAAGGGCTAAACCAAGATTAATCCCTCCTCTGAAAAACCTTCTTTGTTTTCTGTAGAGACAGGCTTACAAATAGTAAAAACAAACATTTTACTGGGCCATAACTAGCACAGTCACTTTTCACTTCAATTTAGTCACTTTTCTACTTTGGACAAAGCCTAAACCGCTAGAGGTTGGGAAGGAATGGACAGGGATACCTTCTGAAAAATGGAGGTAAGGATAGAATTTGGCACAGAAGGTTTGGTTTTTTTTTCCCATGCCCTTATCATCTAAATGAATTTTGATAGCCTTGATTTTTAGATAGTCCCCTGGGGAAAGCACAGGAGCATGACTGGCTTTTGACATCTTTATTCAGTGCTCGTCTTTGGTACAGACTTACAGTGAGACATTTAGCAAGTCATCTAATTGCTTTGTGCCACAGACCTCCCACCTGTCATATGAGGATTTCTAGTGCACATTCTCTTTTCTTAATTCACGTGAAGCACCGCATGGCAGTGATTGTTTTTCACCATATGTGGGAGAGGTGGTATGGGGGAGAAGAATGGGGGTCCCACCATTCACTGAGGCTGATTGAAATGCAGATTAATTCACCACATCTTTTATCTCCAAGCATTTCCTTCACCCAGAAATACTTGCAAACTAACCTGGCCTGAGGTTCAACTGCAGGGTGAAGGTTATCTGACACAGATGAAAGACGTTTACCAGATGCTCTCTTCTCTTCTTTTCTATTTTTGCTTTTCATCTGGAGCATGTTGATTATATGCAGAGAAGTCAGTCTATGCTTGCCAGATCAGCAGCAGACAGGGGACTGGGGATCTTGCAACCGTGTCCATAGGTGAGATGAAGGTGGCAGAAGGCCATCTACCAGGAGAGGGAGCTGCCTGCCCTCTGCAGGAGCAGACATGGTGACACGGGAATGCAGGACCTGGGCAATGCCCTGTCCCACCCCTCCCTGCGAAAGGACAGTTTGTCACCTGCACCTGCTGCTTCAAAGGCTGGAGGGAGGCCAAGAGAGAAGGGAAGCAGAGTACATGAACTTGCATTGGCCTTTTTCAAGGCTGAGATAGGTGTTTATTCCCCTTTATTCCTCAGAACCAAACACGAAGGCTCAAATTCATGTGACCAGTATTCTGCTTGGCTGGGATGGCCACAACAAAATCAGCGGGTACAAGATACTGAGAGTATTAGCTTTGGGAACCCTGTCCACAGGGGAAAGGAATGCCAGCATCCACCAGGATATGCATTTAAATTGCTGTGACTGAGGTGGTGTGACAACAGTCTATACCAAGTATTTTCAAATTGCTTTGAGTATTTTTTCCCCCTTTCTATTAGTTCTGTCACTTTTTACAAGAAATTTGGACTAATCCAGGAAACCCTTACCTATGTTCCAGGTTGAGCATAGCCATGCAGGGCACTGTAAGGTTACACCCAGAGAAACATTCCCTATGAATTATGCACCTGCTGCTGACTTCCCAGGTTGAGCAAACGGCATGTCTGGCTCATGTACAGGGCTCGTGCTCTGAATGCGTGTTAGGGGCTGTGAAATGAAGGGTGAGAAAGTATCAGAGGTGAGTTTTAAGGTGAGTCGTGTACTGAGGACTTGGTATTTCTAATACATCTGGTTGCTCACACTATTCTGCAAGAAACAAGAGTATTTCCTTGTTCCCACAAGGTTGTTTGATTACAATACTCAAAGCCTTCTTTCCCTGCTTCACCGTAATAGGATTGCAACCTGTCCCCTGGGGGTGGAGGAAAATACTTCGCATATTTTTCCTCATTACTGCTCCTTCGCTGTAACTCTCAGACCTGGTCTCTTACAGCTCCTGGCAGCAACAAGCCCCTTCCTAACTGCTTGGGGAGCACTTGTAAATACTATCTTCTGGGTTGCTGTGTAAGGGAAGTGCTCTGGCTGTTGTAGTACCAATGGTAAACACACTTTTCTATACTGAAAGAAGTGATTGGTAATCAGAGTAGTATTAGGCATGTGTGAATGATTGCACCCACAGCTTCAGTGGTAGTGCTGCTCATTCTCCATCTGCTCCAAGGAAGATCTAGGAAAGCTGCCAGGAAAATATAGTAGTAAATAATGTTTCTATTGCACCTGCCATGAAAAACTTGCAAAGTGTTTTGCAAGCTATGCTGAAGTCCTGCTGCCACTAGGAAATGGGAGGCCATTCTTGTGCTTTCTGGTAATGTGAACACTGGGAGGTGTGAGGAGGAGACTTAACCCCGGGCAGCATGGACTTGGTGGAGTCTATCTCTGTTTCTAGGCTTGCAGTTACTGAACTCAGTTACGGGAGGAGCATAGAAAATTAGATGGATGCCTCAACACGGCAATTTCAAGAAACTGGAAGTGCTACCAGATTGCTCAGTGAGGTAAAAAGCCCGCAACGACAGAAATGTTCGTGCTCCTGGGCTTGTTATACCTCAAACGCCCACTGGGCGGGACGCTGCACCTTCCTTGCCATGCCATGGCAATGGCACTCCATTAGCACTCCGGAGTAGCTGTCACGGTTAATTTCCTCAGAGGTTACTGCTTCATCCAAAATTTTGTGAGACTCCTCTGTGGTTTCTCTTACCAAATATCTTGTATTCAAACACTTTAACTAAAATTCCTGGCCACTTCTCTGCTCCTGTATGTAAATCCGAAGCTATAAAATGTTTTGTCCTTGCAACAAGTACCATGGAAGTAGCCTGCTTTGACTCCCTCAGGGCTCTGAAACACAAGCGCAGACTGCGGCATCGTAGTGCCACAAGAAGCATACTGCACCCAAAGATAAAGGATTCAGGCCCTCTTCACTATGCATACACTGCTCTCCCCTCAGGCAGGAATAATTCTTTTCAAAAGAAACCAGAAAAAATAAAAGTAAAGATGTCGATGTGAAAGGCCTTGACTAAAGGAGTGTTGCACCCAAAGGTATAAGGAGTGTGCCCTGCAAAGAAACCCAGAGGTTCTGTGGTTTATCCAAGCAAATGTGGCAAAAGGTGGGCAACAGCCTGTGGAGAGCTGGTTCAGAGGGAATTCTCTCTTCTTCTAGATACTAGCAAGAACAAGGTGACAGTGGAGTGAGTGTCTGGACACTCTCACTGAGGCTGGCAGTGGCTGGCTGCTGTATTTGGCAGCTTTATGCTAGGTCTTGCAGTGCAATGAGTTCTGGTTGCTCCTTGAAGGCTGATTACTCTTTCTCTGTTTCTTTTGGTTTTTCAGCTTCTTGCTTTTAGGTTCCTTGTAATAAATAGGCTCACAGATGGTGCTAAATATATCTGCTTGTTTGAGGCCTGATAGATGATGTTTAGACATCTTGCTATTGCAGAACACCTGTCCTGGAGCTCTTTGACACTATTAAAGACCAGAAGGACAAGTCAGGTTGCTGGTAGGCCCTTCCTGAAGGGATCCCTTCTTCCCACAGCTACAAACCTAGATGATGATTTTGGAAGAAGTTGTCCCCTAGCCTTGGATTTCCTACATAAGGAAGTAAAATGCCACTGGGATGGCTTCACAGCCATTATCACTTATCTGGGGAACACCTGCCATGCTGGCTGGTAGTGACAGCTTTCCTAGTCATTTGCTTTCCAGCTGCTCAGACTAATCAGAGCTCAGCAGAGAGTAACTCACTGCTCACCTAGAATCTTATTTGGACTGTCTGGATGTTTGAGTATTTCTGCATCACTTCAAAGATGATTACAGACATTGAGTTCCCCTTGGAAATGCTCATGGGTAAGCTGGAGGTTGTCAGCATGAGAAAGTTGTACAGCTATAACCTATAGATATTTGTATGGGCCTTGTAGGGACAACGCTAATATTTTTTTTAACATTGAATGTGAACAAGTGAGCCTTCTGTGGGTTTATCTGTGCAAAGGCTTGCTGCACTCTTTTGGCTAGCCTCATTTTTTATGTTTCTACCAAAGTGGTATTACTTCCTTACCTCTTCAGGGAGACTTTACTTTTCCTTGGTGACTATTGAATGGAGGAAGAAAGGAAGTGGCTTGTCTAGGGACAGCAATGGAGTCTGTCAGAACTGCATCTTTTTATCTGGTATAATTTTTCCCGATGCTGTGCCAAAACCACACCTCTCCAGTGCGCTGGTTAGATAGAGCAGGGCATTCTTATGGCCTGGAGTCAGCTCGGGTTTTGCCTCCCATAAAACTAGTTTTTCTCACTCTCTCAGTGATAACTGACAAAAGCAAATCAGCTCCTACCTGTGTGATCCAAACAAGCTGTAAATCAACTCTACCATGTTTGTGTGGGAGGAGGATGTTTCCAAGAACTAGGAAGGAAAGCTGCCTTTTAAGAAGTCAGTTACTTAATTATGTTGTTTTTATGGCATACTTCTACATGGGCTGGATGTGGAGGAGGGCAGGGCTATTCCCATGGTGCTCAGATGTGAGAAAGTTCATTGTATTTCACCCTCCATTCCTCGGGGAGTTCAGTCCACCAAAAATCAAGGAAAACCCAAATGCTAAAAATACTTACATGGAAAAGAAAACCCACAGCACGTTCATGTGGTATCAAGGGCCAGTTACTTTGTGGTGATAAAAGCGGTGTGGCTTGTGTATTGTGAAGGACTTAGCAGTTCAAAATGTTGTGGTTTCTTCAGAGAGAAAGATCTGGCAGCTTTTTTCAACAATAATATTTCTGAGGCCTTCGTTTTGCTTCTATAAGCAAAAGCTGAAATTCAGATTCAAGGGTATCACTGAGCCTATTTTTCGTAATGGTAGAAAATGTTCTGCAGATGGAATCAACAATGATAATAAAATAAGCTTTCACAGCTATTACCTTCTGGCTGTTGTCTAGCTGTGGTGCAGTGTAACGCTCATGCAAACAGAACTAATGGCAGGTGCCATGTTATTTGTTTTTGCTAGCATAAAAGGTTGACTTTAAGGTGCGATTTCAAACTTCTCAATCTTCCTTGCAACTCAGATGTTGTGTAAATTACTTCTCTCAAATCCATCTGTATCATCCAGAAAATTCCAAGTATGACAACTGCTCCCCTTTCTGTCTTGTGCTAATGACAAGACAGGCTGTAAGGAACCAGAAGAGGATGGCATGTATAAAAAGTTCTGCCAGGTTGGTGCTAGAAGGCTTCTCTCCTTTATAGAATCATATCTGCATAAAATCTTTGTAGTGTTATTAAAGAGTCTTATATTACAGGGAACTAGCACATGAAAACAAACCTCCCAGATAAAAGACTGGAGAGAAAACGCTATTAAATGTAAGGTCAGATAGTCCTGGATATAATATCTAATAGATTTTTCTCATCAAAATGTGCCTGAATCAACAAGAGATGATATGACTTCAAAATGATTCTTGCAAGTCTTAAGGATATGATAAATAAGTTGCTGAAAAACATTATCCTAGCTTGGGTGATCATAAATTGATTCTATTTAAATTAAATGAAAGGATAAACAAAAGTAGGTTTGTGATTCAGATTTTCTGTTTCAAAGGGAAAACTGATTAGGGAAGCCAACATAATTGAATATGAAAAAGGTCTGGAATTTCTTTGCCAGCTCTTGTACAAATATTACCAGGATCTCTCCTGAGTACGGGACTCTCCACTCCTGCACACCGAAAGGAATAGAATATAGCAACAGAAAGTGTTTGAACAAAACTGCCCTTTGAGAATAGGACCATATAGGTGGAGAAGAGGGGACAAACCCAGGCAGCATTGAAATGAGATTAGGGTAGTGAGTAATGACGTTCCTAATGATACATGGGATTTTATTCAATATTTGTATTGGTTTACACTTATGGAGAATTTTAAAATGTAGTGGAATTGAAATGGATAATATTCAGCAAGGAAAATGCATGATTATGAACCTAGAGATCAGCAAGGATTTCTGCTATATATAACTTCTGGGTGCAATCAGATGAAGGAGAAGAATAGATGTAAGGGCCAGTCAAAGGATTGATCTGACTTGCCATGTGCGAAAAAATGCAATTGCAGTTCTAGTAACTGGGAAAGGATAAGGGGATATTAAAGCATTGTACAAAGCAGGAATGAAATCTTACCTAGAGTTTTGCATCAGGTTCTTAGCTGTGACACAAGTGCAGAAAAAGGTTGCCCATTTCCCAGTCACACTAGAAACCCATTTTATGAGGCAAAGAGTCTGCCCTGTGAGGGTCAATATTCTATCTATAAATACACTACAGGGATGGAAAACAGGAAGAAAAACATTTAAACCAAAGGATAGCATTAGTCAAAGAGCAAAAGGGTATGACTAGGCCAGGAGTGAACTTAGTCCAGCCTCATGTTTTATGGAGAGGATAATGTAGATACAACTGAACTAGTTGACATTAAAAGCACCAGGTGCCATCAGGAGATGATAATTTTCTTCTAGGTGACTGGAAACGGAACTGTTTTTTTAGGAGCAGCATTAAGGTGGAGTCTGGTTATCTCCATCAGTGTTTACCAAATGCCACTCACCTCTGTTTTTTTTGCGATAACTGGGCAATTTTCTGGCCAATACACACTTTGCTACAATGCTTTCAGATGTGCCTGTGAATCAGTGTTGAACATATGTATTCTGAAAGAACATGTGCTAGCTTCTCCCTTTACATTCTCTTGCCCTTGCAGTAGAAAACATGTTTCCCGATTCTACAACCAGGGTCTAATTCAATTAAAGGAACTGCTGATGGCAGTTTGTGCAGCTTATGAATGGCAGGAAAACGTGAGTTACAGTTGCATTCAACCAGATCCTCTACTGCAAGACAAGGACCTCACTTGCAAAGGTCTTATTTTTAATGTTATTTACAGTGATGCTGGTGAATGTGTGGAATTCATAAAATAAGGCATAGGATACATCTGTGTGAATATTGCTGGTTGAGTCATTTTAGGAAATGATGCAGGTTGGAGACCTTACAATATTCTTCCTGCTGGAGTGGGTTTTTCCAATATGCAGCCCAGCCCTCTTTACAGTGAGGAAGTCTGCCAATGAATGTTCAGTGCTCTGCCTTAAGAAAAAAAAAGAAAAAGAGAGAAAGAGAGAGAGAGAGAGGCTCTGTCTACAACCAAAGTTTTCTAGTAAACTGGGATGTAGCAAGACTTGATCTGTTGGAGGCTTCATTAGCTTAGCTGTGTCTGGGATCTGGTGCTCTGAAGGGAAGCAGGACTCTGATGTAGTTGTCCAGGCAGATAGCCCTGAACAGCAGGAGAGTGACAGACTTCCCTGTGCTGTACTTGTAGACATAATATTACTTAGTTCCTTTTGCCTTGGATTGCATGGTATATGTGATTGAATGTAAGAGCTGCACATTGGTCTTGCTGCAGGTTACATTTCAGGATGAGGCTGGAGAAGATCAGCTATGGCAGCTCAAATGAGCAGTAGTTATGCTGATCTATGTATCTTAGAAGAATTAGCTGCTAAAAAGAGCTAGTTGGAAACAGTAGTCCCAAGAAGTTTGTTGTATTCTTGAGAACTAAGCATTTAAGCAATGCCCTCTAGCTTTGTTCTGACTTTTTGTAATTATCTGTTATTTAGCAAAGCTTATAAAACTTGCCCTCTTGCCATATATCAATTGTGGTTGATTATGTTTTACAGTAATGAGCACAGAAATAGGCAAGTGATAAGAACAGTTGTCATTTAGGCTCTTCGATAGCACCAATTGCCATTGTAGTTAAAGCCTCTTTTTTTCCCCCCTTTTGCACTTGCTCAGAAAGGAAAAAGCTTTTGAACAAACAGAAATGCTTGCCCTAAGTTTTATTCTTATTTATATATATATGCTTATGTAGATGTGTGTATGTATATATACATGTATATGCTTAAGTGTATATACACTGAGTTTGACTATATGTAAAAACAGATTAGCAGTGCAGTCGGGACCTTTTCTAGCTATTTTAATCTGATAGCCTGTATCCTATAGCTACAGAATTCTGTAAATTATTTCCTGTTTGAACTACACAGGTTTTAGAAAAATATGTAATTTTGACTTGAATAATTTTTGCTACAGTAGAACTGCTACAGTTGTGGATGAATTGGTCCAGCTAATTATCCTCATTATTAATAAACATGCATCTTATTTGTTGTTTGTATCTATGTAGCTTCACATTCTAGCTGGGCTAGGGCATTTTTTACAGTTTTGTCACACAGATGACTCTGTAACAATTGAATTCGTTTTCCTATGTATATGCACAAAAACCTGTGCAAATCAGCCCTTGGCCAAAATCTGAACCCATCTGTGCTTCTTGAATCTGTTGTTGTAAAACATCATTCCTAGTCCCTTCATCTTTCTTGCAGCTGTTTCCTGAGTGCTCTTCTATTTATCAACAGCCTTCTTGAGTGGTAGTCAACAAAACTGTACTTGCTGTGTCAGAAGTCGATGTGACACCACGATTGAAAGGTGATATCACTTGCTTCCTACTCCAGGTTCTTGCGGTGTTCACAGCCCTTTTGCCTACAGCACTGCACTGGGAACTCAGGTTTAATTGACTTCTCATTGTCAGCCAGGTTGTCTTTCCAAAGTGACTGCTTTCCAGAGTAAAATCCTTTGTCCTGTAAGACATATAGTCTGTGTTCCTAGACATTAAAATGTATTATTCCAACCTGCCAAGTGACCAAGATCATTCCAGCAGTAATCTCTGCTGCCCTTATTTACTAATACTATAGCATTGGAACGTAGTTGTTGACTGCTTTCTTCCTTCTTGCTAACAATGTATTAAAACAAACAGAGCTAAAAGTTCCTGAGGGACTCCTTCAGAAATATGCTTAGTAATACAGCCCTACTTATAATTACATTTTGTGACTTGTTATATAGCCAGGTTTAATTCATTTAATGTGTGATAGTAAGTCTGAACAGTTGTGGATCCCTAATCAGCATGTCACATAATACCAAGTTGACTGTTGTGCAGAAGTCTGTTACAGTGACATTGCTACTTTTCAGCAGGCAACAAAACTTTTGATCCCATTAAAATAAAAATCTAATTTGGCAAGTTCTACCTTTTAATAAACTTTTGTTCATTGGTACTAATTATATGATCCCCCTGTTTCTCTATTAATTGAGTCCCATGTCAGCCCTTACATTATTTTGTTCGGGACTGATGCCAGGCTGGCAGGTCTATATTTATGTTTATAAAATATTGGCACAACATGAGGATCCCTCCAGGCTCCTGGAAGTTATCTCTGTTAACAGTTATCAGCATGTCTCATGTCAGCAGACCTGAGAGCCCTCATCCTGCTCTTTTAACAATCTCTGAAGTTCTGACTTAAAAGTGTCTAGGTCTTAGTAGCTTCCGACTGCAGCATAGTCTGTTGTTGACAGCTCTACCCTTTTATCTAATGATGAGGTAGTATACTGTCAACACCACTCATGTTAAAATAGACTTGAAAATGAAAATATTGCTTACAGAATATTCTGTGTCTTTTTGCTTATCAACTTTATTTCTAGATTCCAATTTATCAAAATTTGTCATTTTTATGGTAATAGTATGGTTTTTATAGCCTCTTTCTCAGTAAATGAGTGGCTTCCTAGATTGTTATCATTCTCTAACTTTTCTCTTGACCAATCGGACTCATGACTGTTTCAGCTTTGTGAAACGGTCCCTCTCAAAACACCAAGCACTGTACACTGGTCAGGTAATTACTCACTGGCTATATTCTGTTTGCACAGAAGAAAGATGATCCAGGTGTAAGCATGCCTATGCGAATCACAACTAACATGTACCTATGTGATCAGTTCCCCTTTGTGTTGAAAATTAAATTTAAAACTTCTCTGATTAGGACACAAGATTGCTTGAACTAAGAAGTAGTATTTGCTAATAATTTACAGAGTTGCAGTTAACTTTGTAACTGGCAGCACATGTTCCTTTACTCTGCATCTATCATCTCACTGATTTTTTTTCTCTCTTTTACTCTCCATCCCATCAAAGATAAGCTTAAGTTCAAATCTACCTACCCCCTACTTCATGCTACTTTAACTAGGCAGTGGATTGAGAACCTCTTTCTTCCTCTTTCATGAGACATGAATGATCTCAGAATAATTTGGATGTTCTTCAAATTGCTCTTAAATTCCCTGATCTAGACTACATTCAAACTGTGATCCCTTCAAAGAATCTTATTAGTACCTGTAACCACCATTCCCTTGGGTAGAAACCTAGCTCAGCTTTCTAATTTTGGAGTAGTGCTTTGGCTTTGAAGAATGACTTTGCCTTTTTTTTTCTCTTTCTTTTTTTCATTTTAAGGCTCACGGTATAGAATTTGCTGTGGTATACAAAGAGCTCTTTGACTGATGTTCTTGGTCTCTTTACAAGCTGTGCAGGGCAATCCACTAGTGAAGCAACCCCTGCATGTTCTGTTTTATTTGATCAAGTGGACCAGTCACCAGTGTGGACTCTGGAGATTGGAACTGTTGAACCACTAAGAATAATAGCTGGTTCATTCCATCCTATATACCTAGTTGTCAAATCCTGTCCTGTATAATTGTAGGCAATTGTTCAGTTCAAGAATGTAATTGCTGTTAGTCCAGAAGAGTGCATCCCCAATATCCTATTGTTAACTAAATGGCTTCACTGTAAATGCTGAAAAGGCATGAAAATTACTAAGTGTGAAATAAAATAAAACTCTCTTCTGAAAACACAGATTGGCCCTTCAGGTGCTGAGGCTAGAGAAGTTGTTTTAACTGCAAATGCTTCAGCCCACTTGAAGTACTATAAATTCAAGTGACCCTGATGATGTATTAACATGAGGTTATAAGACTGGGGTTGTAATTTTGGGGGCAATGTCTGGGACAGTGGATGCTCAGCCCTAATTACAGCTGCTAGTTTTAAGCTGGAATTTTCAAAGTTGCTCGAGGAAATTTGGTCTTGAAATGAGTTAAGACAACTTGACTGAGAAAACCATGCAGCTAGAGCTGTACTGTTTCAGCCTGTTCCACTTTGTGTGACCTCATCTTTTATCTGTCCTCATGTGGGCAAAAACAAACAGTGGAACCATTTCTGTTAATGTTTTTGTAAGGATCCCCTTCTCATGGCTTGAGCCCTTTTGTAAGATGCCAGGAAGCTGTTTATAAATTGGTAACTGCTGGGTCTGTCCTTATTGTTTTGAAATTCCTCTGTTCCCACATGGACTTGGCAGTCCCTTCCTAAAATGCTGGGGTAGTGCAAGTATGCTATTTCTGTAACTATCCATTCCACACTGGATTTTTAAATGCTAGTTAATCAGACCTCGAGTATTTAGCTGTTCTGAGAAGTGGGATGTTAATGGCAAATATGCATGTTAACATCTGCAGAATCTGACTCTTCTAGTGGGAGGAGGCAGTAGTTCAGGCTCAACATTCTTCATTGAAACGTGGAACAAAACTTGCCAAAAATGTGGCATACTAGTAATTGTACTCCCCACTGGGACCTGAGGTGAGACCACAAACTCCATTTATTTGGAGCATTGAGACTCCTCTGAGTATAATGAAGGTCAGTACTTTTGGAGATGGATCACTACATCCAACAGTCCTGAACATCAAGGGCCATTCACTAAGAAACTGCGAAGGGCAGTTGCCTGTTGTACCAACTGCCTCTGGATGCTGTGATTCTGAGCGGTCTGGTACACCTGTAGATTTTTGGTTTGGGGTTTGCATGTGTTTTTTCTTGTTGGATGTGGGGAGAGTTTGGTGTTTTGGAGTTGTTTGGAGGGGTTTGGGGTTTGGTTTTCTTTTTTTCCGTTTTGGTTGGCATGAGATATATGCCAGGCAGGCTGGAATGCTATACAAATGTTCTAACTGAAAAATTCACAATCAAATATTCCGGCACTTAGGTAGGATTGTAGAGGAGAGTGAGAGCAGCTGCTTGTATTGTTGCAAAAGCTAAATGTTTTCTAAATGTTTTCATAGAAATACAGCTTCTTCTGGTTCCAATTTATCATTTCAAGCACTACAGTGCAAGGATCAGAAAGGAACTGGGCCTTGGGATGCCAGCTTCTCTTTATAGATTTTTCTTTCGATTCACTGCCTCTGCCTCCATCATGTTTCTGTTGAATTCAAGGAATTAAATACCACTATACTTTCAACACTGAGACTAAGCCTAATTTGCATTCTGAGAGATTTTAAAACTTCTCTGCATCTTGGGGCACTGTTCACATCATCTCTGCTTAATGAAATTGTTCTGAAGGTGACATGGTCTGGCCTTGTTGCTCTGTGCAGATGGCACCCTCCACAAACAGGTTTCAGCACACCAGTGCCCAAAGCTCTCCTCGGTGAGACATGTCATATATGAGTGTTGAAGGAAAAGGATGATAACCAGGGGGTTATTCACATCACTGAGCGTTGGACACACACCTTAAATAGCTAAATCAAGCGGCTGGTGTCTCTAGGCAGTTTAAGGTAGAGGGTCTGTTTGAGAGAGTGACTGCTGGAAAACATGGAGGTATATGCTAATACGTATCTCCCTTCACTGCTTTGGAAGACCTGCTTGACGCTCAGCAGGTCTCCTTGGTACAGCACCTCACACAAGAAACCTCTGAGCTGGAGGAGCTTGTAAATGCTGCTGCATAATATCAATTGTTAGTAACAGGTTAATTCAGCTAAGAAGATTTTGTAGAAAAAAAGAAGCCAGGAGATAAAGTGGGCATAATGGGGAATGTAGGTGTGTAATTGCAGGGTTGTTATTCTTGTTCTTGCAGAGCTGCAATCTGTTTGAAATCCAAGAATGGGTAGGGCTAGAGAGAGTTCTGTCATTCTCTTGTGTTTCACTCTTGCAGCCTTGATGACCACCTGACAATATTAACTTTCTTAAAATTTGGTCAGGTTAAGCCATATATTTGGATAATCTAAAATCTGGGGTTTGTGATCCTGTAGTTTGGTGTTCTGTGTAGCTTTATTTTTCTTAAGTGAGAGACTGTGTGTGTGTCCCTGTGTTTGAGTCCTGATTTTGAACCAGATTAAGCAAAACATGGAAAAAGGACAAAAGTCATTTTGAGTCATAATTATTTACAGTCTAACATGTTAGACTACTGTAGGCAGTTACTACTCCTGATAATAGTGGTGGCTAGACGGGTGTACATTTGGGGAAAGCATTACTTCAGGGAGACTCCAGTCCTTTGACAGTTGTGTATTAGAGATTATTGTGACTTTTTGAAGTACAAAAAGTGTACAAGTACAAAAATTTCCAAGATTTTATTAAGTGAAGAAGGAATCTGGATTCTAAGTAAGCTGGGCTAGAGGTGGGAGGGCATTTTCTTTTAATTTTCGTTATTTCCAAAACAGCAATGTGATGTCCTCTTGATGGTCTAGTTCCTCAGGCTGTATTAACTCCTTAGATTAGGTAAGGTCCAACCTAGTTATCAAGAGGGCTCAGGTCTCAGTTTTGCCTTCCACAGATGGTCCAACCCACCGTTCCCCTTCGCAAACAGTCCCCTCCTCCCTTTCCCTCACAGCAATAGCTGGCAAGGGGGGAAGGAGGTGAGAGAGAGAGAAGGCAGTTACTGGCACCTAGCACCAGAAGATCAACCATCGCCCCATGGGGGAGAAGGTGGGAGGCTGGTCATGAACTTCCTGTAGGCCAGGCCTAGCCCATGGACCAGCTACTGGACTATGTCACTGTAGTTAATATTGGTGTGCTGGCAAATGTAGTGTTGTTTCCACAAAGATAAATTATAGCTGTTGTCAAACAGAAATGCTTTTACTCATACTGACCATCTCTAGAACTCTAGACAGGGGGAAAAAATCAATAAGTGCAGACTAGGATAAAATAAAATAAACATTTTCAAGCTTTTAAGATACTAACAAAATAATGAAAGGAAGAAAATAATCCCTGAAGGGATAAGCTCTGTTGACTGCACTGGGAGAGAGCAAGACTACTAACAAGTGAGTTTGTTCTTTTCCTTATTGAACACTCAGCAAGAAGTCTGCAAGTACCTTTCAGCAGAGTATGGTTAAGGACTTGTGCATGGTTTTACTTGGTCTCATCCAGACAGCACATCTGTATTTGAGGCCACTGGGACAAGACAGTGATGGGGTATGGGCTGAGCTGCTTTTACAGACATGCCCAAGGCTGTGTTACTTCTCTGCAGAAAGGCTGCTGATTCTCATATCCCTAGCTAGTATCTGTTAGCTGTAATCTACAGAAACTGGCCAGAGCTCATTCTGGAGCAGAGATGACATGCATAATCAGGAAGAAGCAGAAGGATGAGCTAGCTAAGTTCAGACTTGCTTTTAGTTGTATCTACACACCTGTTGGTAGTGTTCCCAGCATGAGGGAGCTTCCTAGGTTTTAGACAGAACGCATTATCACCAGTTTCTAGAAAGATGCCGTCCATCTTTATCACCAGGGCTGTGAGAACACTACCGTTTTGCCATCATCATTTCAAGGTTAGGTTTGTGTAATGTGCTTTCCTGGGGCTATGCTCAGATCAATTTAGCAACTGAAGTGGGTGCAGAAAATGTTGTGTGCTTGGTAAGCAGAGTAAGAACTCCTATCTTCAGGGCTGGGACTTTAACCCATCTAGCCTCATTCTTACATCATCAGATTACAGCCAGTTCTCTCTGAGTGGAGTGCAATAGCTCGTGTTTGAGTTCAATAATGCACTTTCTAGAAAGGCAATCAACCTGGATCCAAGGACATAAAGGGATAGAGAACACACCCCTTCTTTAGCATTTTGTTCCAGAGGATAATCACTCTGTAACAAATGTGAAGCAGATGATTCATTAGGATTTTTCTAACTCCAGCTCTCAGCCATTGTTCTGGTTCTTGCTATGCCTTTCCCCACTTGATTAGAGCTCTTAGAACTGGCATTTTTCTCCCCATGATAGAACTTGCACACTGCAATCAAATTGCCTCTCAACAACCTGTAACAGCAAAACCCAGCAATGTCTCTAAACTAGAATCTACTCTGTTTCTCTTAAGAGGTAGTAACCAGTGACTTTAGCAGTTCAGTCATATGAATCATCCTGCTAGTAAAGCCAATTCCATCACATTTTTTCCAGTTCCCTCTGCTTTTCCTTTACATATATCTCATGACATGGATGCACTGGCATCTGCTCTGTTTGTCTGTGAGTTTCCATGTACAGTTGGAGGTGTTAGGGTTGGCTGTAAGACCCTGCATGTCCATGTAACTAACTGCCTAACCAATGCCTCTTTGTGCTATATCTGTAGATGTCTCTAAGATGAAACTCCTCTCTGTGTCAGAAATAAAAGGATGCTCTTGCAAGCCTCTTCAGCTTGGTCCTGTGTTGCTCCGTGTTCAATGGCCACCAGAAGCCTGCCTGAGCTTTGGAGCATATATGCTGACCTTTAATAGTAAGTTGGTATTTGGGCTCGTTTCTCTTTTCTTGGGGACTTGCTGGATCGAGGGGATTTGGAGAAGTCACTCCCCAGCCTTTTTAGGCAGTTATTTTAATGTGGAGTAAGCTGTGTTTATGTGCTTGGTATTGGTTACAAATGAAAAGAAAGAAATTAAATTAAACTTCCATTTCTTAAGAAAACTCTGCTTTCTTAGTTGCTTTCAGTGGAACAATTTGATCCATAGGACTAACATCTTTAATTTTGCCTTACCTTTTTATCTCACTAGCATCTTCTGAACATTGTTTTCTGTGTGTAGAGCCCAGGGGTAGCCCAAGCCGTGAAAAAAAGAGTGGAAAAGACTTTGGAGCAGACCATCCACATTTGAGGGCTCCTGGATACTTTGGCTGGTCTCTGTGGAACTCCTTGAACCTGTAGTTCAGCTGTGTTTAGTGCCTGATATGTCTAACTTAAAGAACACATGAGTTTTTCTTCCACTGCTGGGCAAGCTGTGTGGTCTCTGTGAAGCCATTTCACTCCTTTTTCTTCATTTCCTCCTCTTTTTTCCTCTCTCACTTCCTCCTCCTTTTTCCTCTCTCGCTTCCTCCTCTTTTAAACTCTCTTGCTTCCTCCTCTTTCCCCCTCTTTTTTTCAATTCTACCCTGGTTTTTTTTCCCTTTTGGGCTATATAATATTCTGGGTGAGCACTATCAAATTACCATATTATGTACACCACTTGAATTCTGAAATTAGTGGGAATGTGAAGAAGCAGTTTTGTTAGTACAACCTTTGCTGTGCAGTCAGTCACATCTGAACTGCAGATGCTGCTATGGAGTAAAAAATGATTCCCTAGACTTCGACAAGTCAACCAGAACATTATCCTGTATTAATCCAGCTATGCTGTTTGTGTTACTGAAACTAGCTCTGGAACATCTGTGCAGACCTATTCTCAACATAAAACTGCCATTTACCACTATTTGGGAGTGTTGTGTGTCATCAGAGATGGTGCTCGTTCCTTTCCTCAACGGCGCATTACTTAAACAGTGCTGAATCTCACGCTGACTCACTGGAAAGTGCCCTTTTCACCGGCAGCATCCTGGGGGTTCTTTTTGCAGTATCTCACCAGATTACTGGCATAGTCTGGCCCTGGTGTCATCAGTGGGACTCTGTGGAAAGGGTGTGACAAAGCCAGGTATGTCGAGCACAAACACCGCATTGTGCCGTGAGTAACTGTTGTTTCCTGGTTTCCTCCCAGGTAGGCGATGGGGGTTTTGTTTAAATGTGTATCCTGGAGACAAAGGCTTTACTCATGATACAGTTTCGTAGGTAAGATCAACAAACTGAGAGAAATCTGAAATTGTAACCTACTGTTCCTGGGCAAGTGCATGTGAGCTCTCAAGCAGTCATTTTATTTCTCTGGTTTTAGTTAGCTTTTGTAGTGTTACTACAGGTACGACAGGCTGGAGCCACTCTGATTGTGAACACTTTTATCTCTTTGAAGACTTCTCCTTTTGAAATGAAATTTCTTTTGGCCATTCTTAGCTCAAAGGTGGAACTTGAGAGGGAGTGGGATGAAACTCTTTTCAGTGGGGGGAACTCTGGAGCAATTTTACTTCCTTTGAAGATGCATGTTGTTCCCGAAGCAACTTCTGTGCAATAGGAGAATTGTCTGGGGCCAAGCAGGAAGCTGCAAGGTTGGTAGCACATTCCAGCACGCCCTCGCCCTGCCTCGTACCACCATCGCTTCCCTGACAGCACTCTTCTGGTGACTGCAGGCGCTTCTGGGGGTTGAAAGTGGGCAAGGAGATTTTTCTGGTACGGATTTGTTCTTAAAACCAGATCTGAGGGCGGGCCGGTGCGGCCCACGTGGAGTTTACTGCTGAGTACAAGCCAGTATCTTGAGTCCTTGTTTGGTGATTTTTTTTTTTTTTTGCCCGGCTAACCCCACAGTTCTGCCAACCACCGTGTCCTAAGCCCGCCGTGCCGCCCTGCAGAGTACTCACGCTAGATACAGGGAACCCATTACTTCGTCCCGCCCCGCTGGCACGGCCGAGCAGGTACGACCCGGCCTGGCCGCAGGCGCCGGCCCCTGAGGGGCGGCCTGAGGCGGGCTGGGGAGAAC
>JAVJGG010000085.1:9492033-9502993 GCA_035590195.1 Aviceda cuculoides
CGGTAGGGCCGTCCCGGGGGCGGGGGGCAGCGGGGCTCCCCCGCCGGGCCGGGCCGGGCCGGGGGCTCCGGTTCGCGGAGCCGGGGCTGGAGTGAGTTGTGAGGGATGTGGTGTGGCCGGCCGCGGCTGGAGCCCATTGTGCGGAGACCCTCCGGTATTGTTCTCTAGTTTGTCCAAATTTTAGCGAAAATAAGAGGAGGTGTCCTTTGTTTGTCTCGGCTCGATGGCGGAGTAAATGTTTGGGGGGGGGGGGTGTTCAGAAAGAACTGATGCCGGGTAGCACTGGCAAACGCGGAGGTTACTTTATGTGATTTCGTGGGCTGATGGGAGAAGCGTTATTGATCTTATGACCAGTATAAATGCTGTGGGTGACAGGTGCAGCTGCTGTCGTATAAATACCGTCTGCTGGGCAACGGGGGGAATAGAGGAACGCAGTCACTTTTGTTCCCGTGGGTGAAAATCGCACCGAAGCAAAACACCTTTGCTTTGTTTCTGCTGAGTCCCTCCAGCCTGGAAAACCAAGGCTGTCCTTCAGTCCTTTGCCAAGGAGGGTCCCTTCTCTGCAGAACTCACAAGTAGGTGACAACAGAGCTGCCTGGTAGTTTCTGCTGGCTGGCGAGCAGTGGAGTGATACGCAGAAGGAGCAGCAAGGCAGCTGCATTGCACTTTGCAAAGCGTCTGTTTTCTTGAGGTAAACATTTTAAAATCATGCACTCCCTGACGGATGTGTTACCAGCTGTACTGTGTGAAAGGCACTATGTGCCCTGGTGATTACTACTACTATGAAGCTCAGCTCTGAAACAAATGTGTGTTAGGATGTTTACTGTACAGTCCCTAGAGGGGACTCCTCATTTATTCTTGTCAGGCAATAACAGCAGGGAAGAAGATGATTACTGAACTTTTTCTAATTAGGAATGAAGTAGGCTTGTTGGTATTCAACTGTCTCACATAATTAAAATATAATACATATTCTGTGTTTGGCAATACTGATACTTTTATCTTCAGAGCTTATAAGGGGGTTTGTGCATGTATAAATTTTGCTCTGTGCATATACATATTTTAATCACTAGGACTCAATGTGGTGTTAAACAAATCAGACATTTGCTTATACTACATTAAAATAATACATGTTTGTAGGGCAGTAACAAGTGCAGGGGACGTAAATCTAGTCACTGTTGTCAGAATAAATTGGCCAGGTTGGCTTTGTTTTGTCTGGGGTAGGGAGATGGGAAGGATTAAAATGAAAATTTAGATGATGCTGTTGTGGCCTTTTTATTATTATTTTTAGACAGGGCTTGCTCCTTCAGGAAATGTAAAGGCCAGTATTAGGAAGTATTGAGTACTCTGTTGGTAGTCACTGTGTTACAGGAAGAAGCTTGAAGATGGAAGGTTGATTGGTTAATGTTGGAGGAAATTGTAGTTTGCTCCCTCACCCTCAAATAGGAATCTCTAGTAGAGTTTTACCACAAAGCACCATTTTCCTTTAATGTTTGGAAAGTTTCCGTTTCAGGAAGCCATCTCCCCCCTCATGCACAATTTTTTTTTTTTTTTTTTTTTTATCACTGTCTTGTTCACCTATTTGATCTAGTACTTTCAGCAAGACCTTTGTCATCTGGTTTTTCTGCGTGCAAGAACAGAAGGCATGGGTTGCTCTGGCAGAGGAAGGGAGAAGCATCTTCACTTCTGGGAAGGCTGGAAAGTGCCTGATCAAACAGAGGATAAAAATGCCTGCCTCCTGTGATGTAATATTGCCAGTCCCAATGCTATGGTTGCCAGTATTTCTAGGATAAGCTCTGGTTTTGTGGTGCTCAATAACTGCACTGTGGAACTTATCTGTTAGCATTCAGCTTGATATCAAAGTTTAAGATCTCCAGACATGAGACTTTTCTTTGGGGACAGAATGAAATTTTGCATGACCTTTTTGTCTTCCGTCAATTGGTGTTTATTTTTCAAACTGGTGTTTTATAAAGTGCTAATCCAAAACAAGGAATAAATTAAATCCAGTTTAATAGAAGAGTTGTGGTAGTGAAAATGATGTGTTTTGAGCTCAAAACTGACTTTGTAATAAAGTCTTGTCTAAAATCAATCTTTGCTTTTATATTTTGCGTCTTAGTGCATACCACATGCTTATGTGGTGTGCACTTGCATATGAATCAAGCTAGCACTTTGAATATTGAGCTCATGTCTCAAGAAAGGTAATAATTAGTGAATACAACTCTTCAGACCTTCAAAGTACATTTCAAATATGAATTGTTGCAGCAATCTAATAAGGGAGTTTAACACTAGCCACGTTATGGCAGGGGAAGTAGCATCAGAAGTTATGATTTACCTAAGGCCAGTGAACTGTTGTGAGAACTGGAATTAATTTCTGGTTCTAGCTCTATTTGAAAAAAAAGTGTTAGAAGAGCAGCAGTACCAATGGAAACTGGTTCCTGAGGATTTGTGTCTCTAGGGTTATCCCTCCTGTGGGTTCTCTGACGTCAAATAAGAGTTGACCTTTGTCATTAACCTTTCTCTTCTTGTCTTAATAAGAGTCTCTCCTCCACCCAACCTTATTTTTTAAATGAAAGTGTTGGGAGCTTTGGGACTTCTTCCTGCTGTCAGATTTAGTCAGAAGCAGATCAGTGGACTCAAAAGTGATTAGTAGGCAGCTGACAGACAGACACAAGCAAACAGAGAATCCAGTTTTATGGGCACAATACTACAAGTACATCTTCTATCTTACTTGAAAACTTGGTTGCAATCATTTTGGTCTTCCTGGTCACAAATGCAACTATAAAAAAGAGCAAGTATATATTTAGTGTGTATATATATAAGTATATGCAAGTATATATTTAGTTTATATTTAGTCACTAGAAAAAAGATCATATATGGAGTTCTTTGTTGCAAATGTAATTCCCTGGGTATCTTCCACTATTTTCTAATGTAACCACACAGAAGCTAGATAATATGCATCCAGTCAACACAAGGAGATCTTATGTAATGGAAAGAACTAGGCTGACATTTCCTGTAGCATGTCTTGCTCCTAAAAGTAAAAAGCAAATGCTTTTGCATTGCTAAAAAATAAACAGCAAATGTGGTATTTCTTGGTGTATACAGTCTGGATACAAAGATGATGTGTATAACGAGTTGTTTATGGGTAATCTTTTTTTAAGTGCAAAAAACAAGGAAGTAGCTGCCTGTTTCCCTAGTTTTGGTTTAATGACTTCTAGTATGGACTAAATGAGTTTAGGATGGGATGTGCCTTTTGGTATCTGCGATGTTCCATGACAGAGCTTCAGTGAAGTTTCTGAGATACAGGACATACACAGCTTCACATCTGACACTAAGTTGCAGCTCTTTCGGGGATACATGATGAAACTGGGCCTCCACTGAGGACTGGCCTGCTTCTTACAACCTAAGAATAAGTTTCTTCCAATACTTTAAAAATAAAAAGCCTGTGCAGTAGTGGTGGATGTTTCAATAATGTCCTTATGTTTACACAGAGTTAAAAATTTGCACTGTGCATGGGGAATGTTAAAATATAATGACATTTGGGAGAAGCTGTCCCAGACAAGAGGTGGGAGTGCCTCTGCTGTGGTTCTTCTAAAGAAGAGATTGAAAACTCTGTGCTGAACATTACTGACTTGAAGGGAAATGATCCTCTGCAATTTTCTTAATAGGTCTTTGATCATACTGAAAACAGTTGCCTGTGGAAAAAGCATTATTTTGAGGGCCGTGATATTTTGCTGCTATTAGGAAAGGAAAGAGTAAGGAAAAGGGAAAACTAGCAGTAATGAAACCATTGTAGATTACCTGTGAAACTACAGCATTTCAGCCATCTGGTGATGCTGGGACATACCTTCTTCCTTAATGAAGTTTTGGGAAAAGTCATCTTACCTTCAGAAGCTTGGAATGTGGTTTCACAATTATGCCATGGATGACCTTTTACTATGCCTGCTGTTGACGATGAAAATAGTCTTGCTTCATTAGGGTGTCACCTCCACCTTCTAATTCAGATGGTACTTCCTGGCATTTCTGGAGTGCCTTTAATTTAAAGGTAATGATTTAATTAAGCTGGAGAACTACCCAGCAAAGTAAATGAGTCTTACTATCCCACTACAGAAGGGGAAACAGAGTTGTAGAGTGTCGGCGATTTGTCTGTGGTAACGTAGTCACTGTCAGAGTCTTGGCTGGTATTAGTTCATCCTTGAGGTTCTCTATCCCTGTGACGCAGTATGCCATAGGCTTTGGTCTGCTGTTTTTGTCCTGTAAATGTCTGTAACTTGCTAATAACCGTATTTGTGTTAATTAGCCTCTCATTACAACATAGTTGCAAATCAAAAACCATTCTTTGAAGATACATACATGCAAATGATTATTGAAAGTTGAAAGTCAAGTTTAAAACTATGTAGTACAAGCTATAACTGAAGGGTTAGGAAAGGTTCAACACTGACTCTCAAGTCTAAAGACATTCAAGAGGTTGTAAGCTAAAACTGCATCTTTTTACTTGTGAGCTCAAATTTGTGATAATAATACATTACCTCATAGCATGTTTCATACTGAATGATCTTCATACAGTCTGAGATCCTGTACATGCAATGGGATAAAGAGAGCCCTTTATCCCCTTTGTAACAAGTCTACGCTCAGTGCTTATAGTTTCAGGGAGGAAACCATTAAGTGGCAGTGCAAGCTTTTCATTTTTTGTCTCTTGTTGAGCTAATCTCAACCTAGGACTCGGCTGTGGAAGGAGTGTAATGTTGGAAAATATTAGAAAAGAATATTGACAGAACCTACTTGAGCCAGCAGTGCCACTAGCTCGCACATGTTAGAATTTGCAAAAGGACGACAATATTTTGCTCGGACAATGGGTACCTGTTACTGGCTCAAAATTCAACAAGTACTGCGATGTGAGCAGAAGCTAGGACTGAACCTCATGCACTTTAAAAAGCAGGTGATAGAAAGCATTCTGCAGCACAAGGACTGTGTAGTAGCATCTAGTTCTCTAACATCATGTTTTCCCTCTGCGATGGGCTTTATTGCCTAGTTGGCTGCTTCCTGTTTGCGGGTTCTTATGTGAGTTGGCAGGATTTGTTCCAGAGTATTTTACATTTCAAGTGAAGTCTTATTATGTTTAATGATAGTATTTTTCTTCCTTGTGATGTAGGTTTGCCAGATAGTTACTATCTTTGTTATTATGTGCAGATTTTCCTGCTTGACTCCGAGATTCTCTTTCATGCATGTTGATTAATTTTATCCCCAAAGCATCCAAGTCATCACAGTCAGTGAATGTGGCCTTTATTACATGGAGTTAAGAGCCTCATAAATATTGAGTGTGTTCTTAAGAATAATGTGATGATCTTACTAGTCCCTTGATCTCTGAGATTGTCAATCTCAGAAGCTGTGTGGAACAGCTTCTCTGGTCAAAAGTGTGGGAATTCTGTAATTATTCCTTCAGGTCTTTTCAAATACCATGCCAAGCTGTAGTAGGGTTAAATTCCATCAGTCAACTTGTTCATAGTTGTTCCTATTTATTATACATGTATTCTTTATTGCTTCTGGTAGGCTGTACATCAGAAGCAAATAAGCTGCCCATTAGGCAGCACGGTGGGCTACTAAGTTCAGTAGATGTTGTTAAAAGCTGGTGACTTTTCCCCTAATATGAAATCCCATAGCTCTTGCTTGGGCTTTCAAGTGCTGAGGAACTTGTGATTGAAAGGTGTTATAACGTGTCACCTGAATCAAGTAAGGTTTGTAAAGGTCTTGAGGTTCCTTATAACTGTTAATAAAGACTCATGGTACCTATTCAGGAGATTCAATGGGAAACCATAATTTTATTTTACAGATAGAAATTAGGAAATTCAAAGATCAGAACTCTGGCTGAGTTGCTTCTTGTATTATCATTGCTTTAGGTATATTATAGACCAGGACATCATTGTACAGGTTCTACTGAATCAGATGGTGCACCCAAGGTACTTATAAACTGTGTATGTCAAGAGATATCAGAGCTGTGGGCCATGGATGGAAGAGTCTGAAGGAGACAAAAGACAGTACTGGTTAGTGCAAGGGGCTCTAGGAGATTAGCAGGTATGACTTATTTGGTAGGCAGTGTAGCCAAAGAGTGAGGAGGGATTTCAGCAAAGTCAGTGGTAGCTTTCAGCAAGTGTTTACAGACAGCATCTACCAAACACGATGAGCATCACAGGAGAAAGCATGAAGATGTCTGTTGGAAATCGATGATGGAGGATGATGCCCTTCAGCTGGCTGAGAGAGCTTTCTGAAAATTGGCACTATGGATGTAGGGTGATGAGTGTTCTAGAAAAAAATAACATATGTTCAAAATGAGTTCCACAAAGGACCTGTGAAGTGCGTAAGGCGCCATGGAAGTTAATGGGAGTTGAACAAAATGGGCCTGGACTCAGAGCCCAGAGAGGTGTGTAAGTGAGGTGAACAAATCCTGGTGGTTTCCAGAGAGGTTTGGGCACAGAACTTGGTATGGACCTCTCTTGAAAATTGCATTTTTGGTGAACTGGTCTGGAACTCTTGGTCTGAAAGTCAAGAAGCAAATCTGAGACAGGCACAGGCAAAATAAAAAAAAAAAAACCCAAACAAAAAAACCCCAACAAAACAAACCACAACCCCCAAACCCTTAGTTCTGAGCTCTTAACTACTAGAACCTCCCTTTGAGTTTGGTACCATTAAAATATGCTATTCATAGACTGGACAAGTACTTTACTTAGAATTGGCATGCATAGTAGGCATCTCATACACATTTTTTCTTTTTTTGACACATCTGTTTTCATTGTTATTTTGCGGGTGTTTGTCTTATGTAACCCAGCTATTTCTGTAGGTTTGCAGGGAAAGGAGGTGAAAGGAAGGGAACACTAATTTCCATGCTTCTAGTTTTACAACAGTATAAATAATCAGGAAAGCGAGAATGTAAGGGATCCTGGATGACTGGAGGGATGTAGAATCATTCACTTCTGAGGTCATTCCTTCGGACCTGTTGCCGGTCAGGAGTGGCTGAAGGTTTCTTTTGGAAGGCTCTTGAAAGAAAGAGCTATTCAGGACCCTCTGTTTGTCTCTTTCCACTCTTCATGATGCTGTGTGTTTCATTAAAGCCTCCACACAAGACATGGCTGGGAACCACCATGTTATCTCTCAGAATGTAAAATGTTAGAATAAGGCATTGAGCTCTTCTGTCAGGCTGATCCTTCTAGTCAGCAATGAAGTATGTTGTGAGAGCAATGTAGCTGCTCCCACCAATTCTGTGTTTCTGTTTTTGAGGGAATAAATACCAATCTTACTTCTCCAGAATCGTTGATCTTCTACCACAACTGAAATCGCAGAGCAATTTTAGCTGAAGAGAAAGGAAGAAATACAGAAGACAAACTCATGCCTTGCCAGACCTAAATTCAGGCTTCAGCAATATGAACATAACCAGTGTTATGTTGTTGGTGAGCAATATTATCTCCTGCAGGCTTTTTTTTTTTTTTTTTTTTTTTTTTTAAATACCTTTCCTGTGCTGCTGCTGGTGGCCAGCAACTGCAGTGGCTGAAGAGAACAGCAGAGGGAAAAGATCAAGGTTTATATGGAGAATAGCTGCAGTAGCAGCTTGGAGCTTGGCTGGCAGAATGAGGGAACCACATGCTGGAATGAAAATCCTTTCAGCCTTGGCATGTGATGATGTTTTTTTATTTTAAGGCTGCATTGAACCAAAGCTGCAGTAATCCATTTTACTCCTTGTTCAGGCTTCTGCCAATAATTATGTAAATAACAGAACACAGTTAATTATTTGTTTCCTAGCTTCCCATTTTCTTTATTTCTATTAGAAACATATCATTATTGTCTGAGAACGTGAGCCCTGTGTTCTTAGCAACATGGAAAACAACAAGAGTGGGTGAACTGACAGAGTCAACAGGACTTCTGTCTGTGTGAAGCGTGCAGGGCTTGAATTAAACCTACCCAAAGGTTAACTTTGATTCATATGGCTGTCCTATGATTTGATGGTCTGCTCTCTCTGCATATTCTCATTTCAGAGAAGTGATCCTTTGGGAGAGTATGCCAACAAAGCTGTACAGATCTGAAAGGGGGGGTGGGGGTCTTGCCCTGTTGTTGATTTGCAGTTTTCTCTTCTTTCTGCCTGTCACCTCTGTATTTCATGATTTGTGCCTGTGTGGTAGTGATGACCTTGGATGTTTTGCATTTATGCTGGCATATATAGTTGCTTTAGCAGTTTTGCTACCAGGTATGCAGTTTGTGAAGTTTACAAACTAGTGTGCTCTTGCTGTATACCTCTTCAATGAGACTTTTCATTTGAAAATGTGAGACTATGACAAGATTTTTTTTTTTTTTCTCATTTTTACATTGCCTTTAGTGTTGGGTGGTTTTCTCCAACAGGCTTGTGCTTATAAACTTTGTTCCAGCTAGAGCCACTGAGACTTGGCTGTCCCGAGCAGCACAAGTTAAATAATTTGATGTGACATCAGCTGACCAAGCTACACTACTATCCCAGCTTTAGTAATTGAGCAGGTTGGTGTATGAAATATTGGTTATGGGACAGTGAATCAGGGCTGCTTAAGCTTAGGGGCAGGGACTAATTTTGTGCAGTTCCAGGCATACTGTCAGTGCTAAATAATATTTAATATAGAATTGCAATGCCACTAATAAATGCTGACTGTGTAAGTTAGGAAACCAGCTATGCAATAAGGAAAAATTATTCCTAATGCACCAATGTGTCTCATAAAGAGTTGTCATTGCATGTGTTTGTGTGTTAAGCTATTAGAATTCAAAATACTGCTGCTGCTATACTAATGTTAAAACTTTTGTAATAGCCTTGTTATTTCCGTCTAGCAGCCAGAAATGCTGACTAGCTTTTGGGATAACAATCTTTTATATGTTCAGGAAACAAACCACCCAAGGGCCACTGGTGACTGACAGCTACAGTGCTCGTATTAAAACTGACAGTTTCTGATCAGCTCTGTCTTGAATGTGTTAGTTCCTTCTGTGATGGGGAAGAGAAGGGGAGGACGAAAAACGATGTATTGTGATACTGTTAGGAGATGAGACTTTTTTTTCCTTTGCAATTTTTGAGGAGTTTGTAACTCAGAAGTACCAAGCAAGGTACCTGAGTAATAGTGCTTGGAAGGGCAAACTTTGATCTCTCCATAATGACTTTCCTACAACAAGATATGGAGAATACTAAGGTGTTGGTTTCTAGTCATTGATTTCTTTACTATAACAACAATGTGCTGAGATGTCTGAGCTTCTGATGATCAGTTAAGCTATGGTGTTCAAGGCACTAAAAAGTGTGAGTGTCTGTTTTATTCCCAACTGGTATTAAGGCAAGGGAGATAATTCCCCCCTCCCCCCCAAATGAGAGAAATCCTGGTGTTTTTGCTCATCTGTGCTTGCATACAGACTGCATAAACAATTACACAATCTCTAATGAAAAACCTTGAGTCACTGGTCAGAACGTGAGGTTGTTGAGTGCTAATTCTGGCCAAAGGTTGGGCATTCACCCACTAGTACTCCACACAGTGAGTGTTATCTTCTGCCCTTTCTTCCCTTCCTTTCTCCCCAACAGCATTTCTTAGCTGTTGAGGGAATAAATAACTTTATTTCATTTATCTCTGTGTTCTTTAATCTACTTTTTATATGTATGCAGGTGCTGTATGCTCATGAGCAGTTTGCAACACTTGCCTAGCACATACTGCTGTGTGCTTGCTGGCTCTGTGGTGTACTTTAAACTGTACAGAAGTGCCGAAAAAGCAATACAATTATTGAGTTTGTTTCTCTTGCCTACTTCATTACAGCAGGGTCTTGGCAGAACTGCTAAAATTTACGGTCATTTGCTATTTCCCTCATAAAACATATATTTTTAGGTAGTCATAATTTGCACCTCTTACATGTTGGCAAATTCCAGCTTGGCATAAATGGGTATTGCTCGCAGTTATTTTCTAAGCTTAGATGTGTGACCAGTTTTGGAAGCTAGTGTACTGTTTTAGATGTGCTTTAACACCCAGGAAATTGGGTAGACCTTTTGCTACTTAAGTTTTGGTCATACTCTTAAGTTGCTGGGGTTGGGGGCACTGGAGAAGTGGGGCATCTTTCTGAACATGTATGTCTCAAAAGTTACAGATGCAGTGCAGGCAGAACAGCTCCGCTTCTTGGAGCTTATTTCTAGTGAAAACACATTTGTTGAGTTGCTGCCTAGTGCCCTTCCAGTGATTTTTGTGTCTCATGTCATGCTTCAGTAAAGCTCTTGGAAGCTACAACACTTTTCCAAGTAGGGTTAAAATTACCTTTGTCCTTAAAGGTGTGCTAAGATGCATGTGATATTAAGGCATACTTTTGGCAGCTATTCAAGGTGCAGTGGGTGTACTTTAAGTTATTACAAAGCTGCCAAAATTATCAGGTTTTTGGACTGTGGATCAATAAGGATTGCAACAGTAGCTGAAGAGAGAGGTAAATCACTTCTCCTCTGCATTTCATTGTTCTTGTTAAACTTCTTTTTCTCATTTGGAAATGACTCCAAATTAGTAATGCTTCTGTAGTCATGTTCAAAAATATATAATAGTATAAATGTCAAACTCTGAACATCATTGCAAGCTTACATTTGCCTCATAAGTGTACATTTAAATCAGCTTGCATTGCTGAAAGCCACTTTACTTAACAAGAATAAATTAGCAGTAGAGCTAATGCTTGAATAAAAACACAAGTTATATGAGTGGCTGGATGGAGGTTTCTACCTGTAAGCACATGCAATACAATCTGAATGAGGATTTAACCTTGTTGATTTAAATATTTTATTATAAATATTTTATATTATACCATCCTTTCTATGTGAATAGGAAATATGTTCATCCCCATTTAGGAATTACTGGACTTTGTAACCTGACGATGTTTGGTTTTATTCCTTCAAAGACTCGTGCAACTGAAGTACAAACTGCTTCAATCTTGAGTGGGTGAGATTTCCTAT
>JAVJGG010000085.1:9503534-9564367 GCA_035590195.1 Aviceda cuculoides
TACAGTCATGCAGAAAGCTTCTATTTAAAAAAAAATAGGTTTAAAAGTATGGTGTTTCTAAAATGTATCTGCTCCTTTATAATTACACACTTTAGATATTAATACATATAAATTTGAAAGTATAATTTAGACTCCAGTAGGTAGTATCATGACAATTTTAAGGTAGGTTTAAAAAAAAAAGTACCTAAATATCTAAATAAGAGCAATTTTCTTAGCTATGTTCTTGGGCTTAGTCTGGAGGACCTGATCCTAGACTCTGGTGTGTTTTTCGTTTGGGTTTTTTTTTTCTCTTTTAATCCAGAATGCAATAGAGACTGAATTGTTCTGTCTGTTAAAGAAACAGTCTCAGGGTGTTTCTATAAGATTTCAAGGCTAGAGGGAAGCAAGAGCACACTTTGGGTACTTGTAGGGTGCAAGGTATGAATAGAAAAGAGTCTCTTGGCAGCTGTTAAAAAGCCAGGTAGTAAAAGACTTGGTCGTTGTAAGCTGAAAGAATATAGCACCTGCGAGTGTTCGGGACGAAGCGTCAGTCTGTGTGCGTGGTAGTCACACACAGATTCCGTGCTCTCCTGCTCTGCGATGTATTTCTTTTAACAGATTAGTTTCCCTTTAAATCCAGGACAGTGTCTTTCCAGTCGAAATTGCTATGCGGTGTGTGGTTTGCTGAGGGGAAAGCAAGTAATTTTTTGTCTACCAAAGGATCATGCCATGTCAGCTGTCTGATCCCCCTGTAATTTTGCTCTGGACCACTGTTCAGTACTCCTGCTGCTGAGACTGCAGCTGCATGCGCCCTTTAAGTTCAGCATGGGTGCTTAGGGGGTCCTCACTTTCTTTTTCTTTCCTTCTCTCCTTCCCCCAGGCTCTCACTTGTGTGTAATCAAATTAAACAGTGGCACTAGTCCCAGTGGAGAAGAGCTCCTCTGTTAGAAAGCTGTCCCTCTAGAATTTGCACACAAATTTCATCATTTGCACCTGCCGTTGCTGGCTGCTGATATGACCTTGCGTGCCAGCAGCCTGTGCTGATAAGTGTTGCCTGTTCCTTCTATCTCAGTTAATGGTTTTAAGGACACTTAATTCCTTGCCAGTCTTCTAAAGCTCGTCTTTGTCCATAAACACTCTGCATTATATTTTTACCGGGTCCAGTTGAAGAGTGCTTTCAGAGCATGTAATGAAAGCTAGAAAGGGCAGCGTTATGAGGTTTCTGTTGAATACATAAAGAAAGGCAGCAACCCAAATCACCAGCAATTGCTGTCAAGCCATAACTGTGCAAGGGTGCTGGGTCATTCGAGACAGTAGCAGTCACTTGTGGAACACTGCAGACTTCTGTCTGAAACCCACTGTAGGTTGGTAAAGCCTCTCTTGCTGTTTCTATTCAGATCTTCTGGGCATTGTGCCTTCTCTGGGGTACAGGGCTGCCGCCTTTTCCCCATGCAGGACCCGATGTGCCAGACACACCTGCCTTGGCAGCAGTGCTTTGTTGGGTAGGATTGAGGTGCAGCAGCACGCGAGTGTGAAATGGCCATGGGGCTGCGAGACTTGCCAGTTCTGCCTGCTCCGCACAAGTCCTTCCACCATGCTTTTCACCATCTGATGAACCCCTTGGAGTCAAACCAACGCTTTTTCAACGTGGAAGTTTGAAACCCCTGCCTCCATTGGTACCTACAGGATATTTCCTTATGTCATGAAGCCATCTCATGTAAATATTTTACACTTCAAAGTATTCACTTGTTTGAATCCAGGATTCTTTGGTTCCACATGGACTTTGTATCCACTCTCTTTCTATCATTGAAAATCATCGAGAGACCATTGTGCAGTGGAGCTTGCTAAGAGCCCTACTTAGACTAAGCAGCAAACTGTGGCATTTGGTTTCCTTTGGGGTTCCTTGCTGCAGCCCCCTTCCTTGTGGATAATTTTCAGGTGAAGTTTTCATTTGGGCAGTGGATATTGCACATCTCGCTGGTGGGTTTAACAGAGGTAACTGTACCCATGGAAGAGTGGATCTCTGTGTGAGAATTGGAGAATGCTGGTGGAACTGAACAGGTACAGCCTGCTTTGTTGCTTCTGCTATTGCACTGTTAAAAACATAAATTTTTAGCTGCTAAGTAGCTCCCATTGGTGATTGCTAAACGTAGTTATGTACAAGCAAGCTCAAACAATGGAAAGTATATGAAATATGAACCCTTTCTTTGTGCTTGGGTGGGAACATTCATCTTGCTTTGGGGAAGGAATGTTCACCTCGCATTTCCGAACATTGTATTCAGCAGATGAGCCGTTTCCTCCTTCTCCTTCAAGTTTTGGTTTCTCCTTTGGAGACAAGGGCTGAGAGGCCATGCTTAGATGCACTGTTAGAGTAATTATCAAAATGAACAGGCATGGTTTTAAAGATGCTGTTGTGTGATTTTATTGTTATTGAGTGGAGGGGGGTGGAAATTGTCTTGGTTCTTGTTCTGTTTTTCCATAGTCCAGTCTATTGACATGTAGATCAGCAAGAATCACGTGTGGAAAGAGCTGCCTTTTGACTCTAACAGTGTCCCTAACTGGTGAGAAGACTGAAGGATGCAAAGGAACCTCAAAAACCCCAAACCAAACCACCCCCCCCCCCCAAACCCCCCCAAAACCAAAAACCTACAGCTGACAGCCTCCTGTCAAGTGGCATATTTGCAAATATTATGGAAATTTTCATGTTGCTACCGAGTTTTATCTTCGCTGGGTGACTCTGTCACTCTGTTAAATGGCTGACAGAAACCTCCTTGTACAGGCATGGGCATAATTTCACACATCCTAAGGTAATGAGAGTAAATTACGGGGAAACTTCATTCCTAAACAGTTGTTCTCAACCCAATTTCATGGAAACTTTAACAACAAAACAAATACAAAACCTTAAAAAAAAAAAAAAAGCCCTTAAAAATAGAGCTGAGGTTAAAAGGAGACTGTGTCTAATTTTGTTAGCATTGTGGTCCTAATTTGTCGCTTCTGGTGACTTGAATTCCTCACAAATTGCTGGTTTGTCTGCAGATCTGTAATTCCCACATGCTGTAATTTTGTCCTTAGAAATGTTGGCCGCTGGCAGCTCTCTCTTTGAGCTGGAATCTTGAATGTTTTAAACTCCTCAGCATGGTCTTTTTCTGTTTAATCTAGGTGGAGACGCTCGCCTCTTGGGGAGGACTGAGAAGCTGTCTGCTGTGCTGTAACAGAAAGCCCTGAGAAGGCAGCGGCGATGAGCAGGGTGCTGGGGTGCAGAAGGTGCCTGCTGTACGTGTAAAGCAGGCACTTGGGTTGCATATTGGCTGTAGAGAGAAGTTTGTGTTCTTCGGCAGCAGAAGGCTGTGCTGGAGAACCAGGCTGTCCTCTTATAGGGCACTTTGAAATGTGAGATCAAGAGGAAAAATTGTGAGGTCTTTGCTATGCAAAATCCAAGAATCCCCCAAGTAATGTGCTCTGCTCTTTAATTCCTATCAGCTAGTGGAAGGGTCAGATATTGCTATGAGCCTTTGGCTGGTTTGAAATCACTAGCTATGGGCTTTGAGTTTCAGCTAGCACCCAGTCTCTCATTTTAGGCCCCATGTTTAATTGTTATGTCATAAACTGAAAGAATATATCATTTATTATAAAGTCTGAAAACTTGGAATGCTGAGATGAAAGGAGGGATGGATCTGAGTTGCGCTTTCATCTGGTTTTCATCATTTCAGTTCAATTTCCTCTTGGTGGTTTGTTGTTGTTGGTTTGGGTTTTTTTTTTTTTTTTTCTTTTTTTTTTTAGGACCCCTGAGAAATTAAACCTTCTTCTTTGTTGTTTGCTTTTTACATCAATTTTATCCTCTGGGTGTCCCCTGTTGTTGTTATAACCATTACTATACTCATAGCTTTAGTATGGATTTCTCAAGTAAGAGGACATGACAAGTAAATGCAATTAACTGAACTATTCAGCTCTTCACGGGCTTGTGATGTAACCTAACCTGTGCATGGAGGTTGGTCTTGAAGTACAAAGATCCTTTAAGCTCCAGATATTTTTACTTTTCCGCTCAGCTCTAAAATTTAGTGGAGTTTTGATGCTTACTGAAGTAGTCATGGACGCTTCAATCTGAAATGTCTGGGGAAGGCTTTTTGGTTATACATTAATTATGTATTATTTCCATTTAGAGTTAGGAATTACAATTAAAGATGCTGTCGTGCTGTGTTCCGTGCAGACGAGTAACAGCAATGACTGTTGGGAGAACGGAGCTCTCTGCTTAGCACATGGATCACCTGTGCCATACCTATATGCACTAATTCCTTCACTGGCCTTTCCTTCTGTGTGATAGGGATCTCTCTGCTCTTGGCAGCTGTCAACCAGTAAGGCTGTTATCTCTGCTTCTGAACAAATTAATGGGGTTCTATGTTGTTTAATGTAAAGCAGAAGACTGGGCCTAGAGCAGTTTGCAGGATGTGTATGTGGTGCAGCAGCAGTCGTAACAGTGCTGCAGTTCACTTCTGTGCAGTCCCTGGTACAGCGAGAAGGCAAAACTGTAATTTTGTAATTTTTCTGTAATTTTATGAAAGAAGAGTTTGTAATTTAAGCAAATGCTTTACTTGATAGGCTGCAACCATTTATTTTTCAAACGTGCTCTGAAATGTTACTAGTGGGTTTGTGTAAAAATGTTCGATTGTGAAGGAGGATTGTTTATTTTGGGTTGAAAAGTTTCAGAAAGGAAATGTTATTCATATCTTGATCAAAGCTGAGTAATGTGAAGTTTATAAGGAAAGTAGGTGGGCTGAAGTCTCTTCATGTTAGTGTGAATACAGGGCAGTTGCAGAGTGTTTATACTGTACAATGGAGATCAGGATTTTACTACTCTATTTTCCTGTGTTAGAAAGGATAAATGGAAGAAGGAACAGAGAGCTCAAGCTAAGTTTTGGACACTGCCACGAAGTATTGATGTTTATATTACAGCAGAGTCCTAAGGTCCACGAGAGCGGATCCTATTGCAAAAGTCGCTGTGCTCTTTAACCATGCTGCATCCCTGTAAGTGGTGCTGGAAGCAGGACAGCAAAGAGAGAGGATGGGGAGGAGGCTCAGTCATGTCAGGGGACTTCAGCAGGAACATGTGAGAAACACAAGACAGCCCATGTTCCAGAGTGACCGTCCTGCAGACCTGCTGTGTGCTCTTGGATAACCAGGCACAGCCTCTCCAGCCCGCTTTCCCACCTAGCATAGCAAGACTGTCTAGCCTATAAGAACTCCTCACAAATAATCAATATTCACAGTGGTCCTGTCAGTTAGTTGTTTATTTTTAATATCATAATGTTGGTGATGAAGCCTTGTGTTTGGAAACTGAGAACAGCGACTAGAAGAGGTCGATCCTGAAATGGCTTCTCGGAGAAACAAAGGCATCTTTTCATCTACCTGCTCCAGTTGTTTTCAAGCTGCTAGAAAAACACTGATGCTCCCCTAGCTGCCTCTTGTTTGGCAAGTGCTTTCCAGTGCGGCAAAGCACCATGCTTCTGCAAATGAATAGGCAGTTAATTTGTGAATGAGTTGACTTGCATACCTAATTTCCTTTCACACCTTCTTTGCAGCTGATGTTAGTGTGTATTAAAACATAAAGCTTTCCCTGCTATGCTGAGAGAGAGTGAGTGTGTGTTCGAAAGGGAGAAAGAGGGTAAGGGCTTCTAAGTAAAAATATGATGCTGGATGGCATTTAAATACCCGTACTTTGACAGAAATTTATGATGTAATATGAAGGACTTGGAGAGGAAATTGATGCAACTCAGAGCACTTTGGGAGGCTCTGGAACTAGTCTGTATCTAGCTGGAGCAATGGAGGCAAGGATTAGGACATGTTTCTGGTGAAATAACGTGTTTGGTCATTTCTGAAGGCTTATTTTATATTTTTAGGCAGTAGCATTGTTAATTTTGTCTTATAAGGCAAATTAGTTATTGTTTTCTGCAGGGAGGAGAAAGTAAAGCAAAATGACACATTCCCTTTTTCCTTCCAGGTGCTTTTGCCCCCCCCTCTAACTGTGGCCATGGCTGCACAAGTACTTGCTTTGGCAGGTGACTTGGGGAACAGCAGCAAGTAGGTCAGGGCAGGGCAGGTAGGTGGGAATAAGCAGCTGATAAGCAAGGTACTGGGACACTGTGCTGATCAGGTGAGAAGGATAAAGCAATTAAATTTTTGTGGGAGTAAAATCCCAGGCAAATAATTTGTCTTTTAACAGACCAGATAGCCATAGTAGTATTTTGGTAGCAAAGCAAAAGGCAGAGGATTTTATTTACTTTTAGCTTCACGGGTGCAGGGGTTGTTTCACAGAAGTTACATGAAAAAGAAGGTGTTTAGTTGGTCAGGATAGAGTCATAGAACCATTTAGGTTGGAAAAGACCTTTAAGATTGAGTCCAACCATAAACCTAATGCTGTCAAGTCCACCGCTAAACCATGTCTCCAGGTGCCACATCTATATGTCTTTTAAATATCTCCAGGGATGGTGACTCAACCACTTCCCTGGGCAGCCTGTTCCAGTGCTTGAAAACTCTTTCAGTGAAGAATTTTTTCCTAATATGCAACCTAAACCTCCCCTGGCACAACTTGAGGCCGTTTCCTGTTGTCCTATTAGGATACCTGTTAAAGGGACAGAAACGATGAGTGGTTTTCTTACATTCTCCTTTCATTTGTCTCTCTATTAACCTGTGGCCTTGTTGTCTTATGTCTGAGCAAGCTTTTTGTGTTAGGACTCATCATTGTTCTGTTTGCAAAAAAAATAAATAAAAGCATGGTGGGTGGTGCCTGATGGAAACTTATACCCTACAGACAATAACTGCTACAACTACAGCCACAATAATGAGCAGGCCTTTCAAGTTTGCCATGAAACTTAGAAATAATACTTTTTTGTCTGTGATTGAGTTGTATTCTGGGTTTGGAGCCTGTGCTTTTTTTGTTTTGGGAATTTTCTGCACAACTATGCGGTTTTGTAGAGTTTAGTCTTAAAGAATTCAGTAACTGTAGTAACAGTGTTTCTTCAAAAAGCTGCAGCATGAGGCAGAGTGTATGCTGTTGTCAAATGGGAAGCTAAAAGAAGACAAATGTCTGCGGGTGACTCCAAAAAGATTTGCCTTCTGTGGAGCTTCTGTGAAGCTTCTGCTTTCCTTGCTGAAGTGGGGAGGTTCCTCATGACTCCATCTACCTTTATTAACTTCTTTCCTTCAGTCCTACTTTCAAGATGATAATCTTTACCCTGAGTTGGTCCATTTGCCTAAAACTTGCTGTAAAAATAAGTACTTAAATATTACATAAGCAAAAAGTTCATTGGAGTGTACATAGTAGGGAAGCAAGAAATCTTTTGCATGTATGCTTGAATAGTTCTTGCAGTGTGACTGCCATTAGGTTTAGACTATTTTGTTGATGCTGTTGCTCCACCACAGCAGAAATCTCACTCCAGCTGCATATGTGAAGGGTGTAAATATCAGAACTAGCAATTTTCTTCAAGCGTTTTCTTTGCATTTGAATGGAGTGCAAAAAAAAAGGCATCTGATCTGACAAGCAAACCTGATGATGGCTCTAGGAAAACATTTTTTTTTTGTTTTCAAAGCAATTTCTGCAGTTTTTCTCCACTTCTCTATTGTGCAATTTAGATGAATGGAGATATTTTATGCCTCTAGCACACAGCAGGATCCTCATATCTATAGATGTTTTATGCAGTCTTTTCTTTTTTTGCAGTATCCTAGGGTGGTATGCCTGAGGTGAAATTTTTTTTTTTGCCTCCTCATCCCACAAAAGTGGCATTAATAACAATATAAAATCTAGAAAATTACACAAAAAAGAAGGTAGGAGTAGGATGGAGTATATCTGCATTTGACAAATGTCTTTGTCATTTCTGACACCTGCATCTTCTAACATCTAACATCATCTGTTGTCCCTGCATATCTGCAGTCCTCCTCTGAGCCCTTAGAGCATCAGAAGATAGGGAACACCAGTTTGTGACCCCACTTACAAGGAGATGAATTAAGGGTGTTCTCTGAAATTACAGGTCATTTAAAAGTAATTGCAAGAGATTTCTCTCGGTCTCTGCCATTTCAAATATTTTCTTTCCTGTAGCAGACACTTGATAGGAATGCAGCTAAGAAAAGAAAGAAATGTGAAGCGAGTTCAAGATTGGATAGGGTTATGTGTGTATTTTTAAATAATGGTCATATAAAAGTCAAACTGCTGATTGTGTTCTGAACACAGACGGAAAACCCACTATATTTGGGTTCAGTTTTAGTATGCATGGAGCAGTTTGGATTCCTCAGCATCAGTTCCATCACAAAGTGGGAGCAAAATGAGCAGGAGGCAAAATCAAATCCATTGCATGGGAATTTGATTTGACATGAAAGACAAGTTTCTTAATTGAGGGAGAAGCAGTCTAGATAATCTAGCAGCAGAAAAAAAAAGTTAAACTGATTTAGAGAACAATTTTTTCTGAATATGTATGTATCTTGCAGTCCTAGTAAATATAGCATTTTAGGATTTGGTTATACTTTCATGTAGAAAACTCTCTTGGTTAAAACAGTGCCTTGAGAAAAGGACAGATAGTAACTCTTTCCCAACTCAATTTCTGTAGTGAATAAATGGATGACTATGATCCTTCTGGCTACTAGCAGTGATATATATTAGGAGGCTGCTAATTTTCCATGGATTTGCTATGTGACTTAGATTTCTCCCAACACTGCAGCGCTGCGATACATAGTAAAAAGCAGTAGATACGTGACAGGCACTTCTCCAACCATTTTTGTTCTCCGTCCAACTTTTCAAGAACAACCAGCTATGTGATAGTTCCTCAAAATTGCTTCAATTTCCTTGAGGATCACCAGGTGCCTTCTAAGCATGCCTGGGGTATTTCAAGTGAGGTGTTAATAAGACTCATTTCCTAGGCAGATTTGTGTTCCAGATTTATGTATGCACTAAGCACAAATTATTTTCCCCTCAGTAACTTCTAGTTTTCTATACATTTTTGATCCTTATGGAATTTAAGTCTATGGTTGGGGACTGCAGGAGTCTGATGAAGAAGTATGAACAAGACTTTCAAGGTGATCTACTTCTGAGTTTTTGTTCCTTATTAATTACCATTGTTGTAATGAACAGGTGGCTAGTATAGTGAGCAGAAGTAGCATAAAGAGCAGTTTTTTGTATTTCTAAGAAATGCATGGCAGGTAAAGAAAGCCTACTGTTTTTTTTCCTTTCCCAAACCACTTACATTTGGTTCTTCCTCACCAAACCAGTGCCAAACCAGGCAGAACACAGCGAGCGTACAGCTTTGGAGTTGTGCACAAATCTCTTTCAGCTTGCCAGAGAGGAAGAAATTGGACAACGTAGATGGAATTCTTTTTTGTTTGATTTCCTTCCTCTTGTTGCTGCTGTAATAAACACGTGAAAATAACCTCTAGCAAAACACTTAAGCTGAGATATAATCTGCCAAGGGAATTTGGGCATACAGTACCTGCTTAAAATAACAATAAATTAGACAGTTGGATGCCGTATTCTCAGTGCAGCTTTGAAAGTCTCTGGCTTGAAGTATAATTACAAATAAGATTTAAACAATGCCATTTATTTATACAAGCTTGCTATGAGTCATGAATTGCATCTTTCTAAATTAATGAAAAGATTAATTTTCTCTTGTTTTCATTTCCGTCATCCCCGATACGTTGCGGGGAATACCTTACAGAGTAAATGACTTCTGGGACCCCATCTGAAAACCATTCCAATGCGGAGGTTGGTGAGGAATGCTGCAGCTTCCCTTGGTAAAGTGCGTACCTCCTGGGAACACCTGGCGTGCCTGTTCAGACCTGCACAGAGCTATCTGCTGGTGTTTGGGTGGCATTCATGTCTGGCTGTTGGACTGACTTGAAAGCACCCTCGCTAGCTTGGCATTTGCCTGTTTAAAAATAAAGTTCTTTGTGTTATGGTAGCTCATATATCTATCTTGTCAGTTCCTTGTGGATTTACCTACCATCTGTATATGCTAAAAGATGTTCAGCGGTGAGCTCTGTCTGTACTATGGTGTGTTCTGCACTTCTATCCAGACCAAACTTCTCTTGGTTCAGCACTGAAGGATTGACATAAGCAGTGGTCAGCAGGTGCTCTACAGCCCAGCTTCCCAGCAGATACCTTGCACACCATGTGGGTGCTTGGAGTCAAGCATGGTTCCAGCCAATATCATAAGCAGAAGGAATAAAGGCTTTTGGACATGGGATACTTATGCAAGATCTTAAGTCTACTCTCCACCTGTAACATGTATACCCCCACAACAGAATGCTTTACAAGGAGTTTCTTTTATCTGAGAATCACTTTATCTGATAGCACTGATTTTGGTGCTCAGAGTTTGCAGTACTTCCTGAATCCTCATTCACTTTAAATTTAGTGACCGCACAGGCACTTCGCAATACTTCTGTGAGTTACTTTCAATACTCAGACAGCACTGAGGTTTTTTTTTTCTCCTTTGCCTCAGACTTGCGCTGTTTTTGTTTTTTTTTATTTCATCCCCTCTCCATTATGCAGCATTCTAATGGGCATACAACTAAGATGCTTTATTTTCTGCCCAACATCTAAATCAAGAATAAATGATCAAAAGGATTGACATATGTCCTAAAAGAAGTACCTTTAATGCTGGTGACTGATGTGCAGGACCAAAGAGTGTGGATTGCTGTTCAGATTGAGGACTGGGTTGCCTTTTAATTTTAAAATGGACCTTTTAATTTTGTTCTCTATTCAGTGAGAAAGCATGTTCACAGGACCCCAACAGGCTGTTTCTTCAATGGGAACTCTGCCTTCTATGTTCTGTACAAATTTGGTGGCTAAGCATTTTCTTCCTGACCCCCTCTCTTCACCTGTTTAGATATTTCTATGCAAAAGTAAGGTGTGGGTAGGGAGGGATTATTTCAGTGATAGTCCCTTATGTGCAGCACCTGTGTCTAACCTTGATTATCTCTGAAGATTTAAGTTTTCCACTTCACACATAAAACCATCCTGAGATAAGGCAACGAGAGTTAGGGACTGTCTAGCCCGAAAGTTGTGTTTTATTGTCCAGCTGTGAAACTTCAGGTTATTAAACATCATTGCAAGAAATTTTGGTAGGTCTGTTTTTCACGAAAGTTGTTTGGTGCTTTATCTTACTAAAAGACTGACAATGTTGATTAACAGAAGTGAGAGTTTTATCTGACACAGGATAATGCATGCACTTCTGAATTTATGGATACAGTGGAGTAATACTGCTGATTTGCTTCTGTATAGAGAGGAAAGGCCACTATGGCTGGCTTCAGATCTATAATGTATATAGCTGTTCTGAAACAGGAAAGTCACTGGAATGAAATGTGGCCACTGTGACCAAAATAAAAGAACTTCAGCAATTCCAGTAAATGAAGACATGAATTGCAAAGGAAGCAGTTTCTTTTAAGCGAAGGGTATTTTTTAAGTCAGTCTCTAGGTTATTCTTTATTCCCCTCACCCCTTACCATTTTAATCTCTTGGCCAGTTTTGGCCACACTTGAAGAAGGAAGCCTTCTCAAAGATGCAACGCTGCTAGAGGTTTCATAGAAATTTAGAGCCAGGGAAATGAGGGAGTCCCTGTAACATGAGCTTAATGTTTATTAGATGTGAAAGAAACCACAAAGGCAGAAGATTTTGAACATCCGCCACCTCTGAAAAATCTTGGAGAGTGCTGTCTCAAGACATAAAGCCATAGGAAAACAGGGTTCATTAGTTCTGCTTTTAGGAAATAACTTTTTGCTATAAACTCGCTGTGAACTGCCTTGTGGGGGACCTTGCCAAGCCTTTCTTTGAAAAAGATGTGGGCTTCTATGAGCTATGTGCTGTGGTTAACTCTTGATCTTGTGATTAGCTGTCCTGACTCTGAGGTGCACCTGTCATTAAGGAATTAATGCACATTCATGAGCAGAAGCTTAACAAATTAGAGCCTTTTACTGTTTATAGTTAAAGGGGGAAACCCAAACTCCTTCTCCAGCTAGCTGTATTGCAGTGTCTCCTGAAACGAGTGGAGGCTATGTCCTTTTTTTTTTCTTCTACTGCATTGTTAATTATCACAAATTAAAGTGTAGGTGACTTGCTGATATCAATTTTAAAAAAAAATTGGACTCTTGAGAAGAGAAGGGTTCAATATCACCCTATTTTTTTAAAAATAGGGAACTTTCTGTGCAAGGTGAAGGAAAGGTTTTTCTGTGTCCTGGAAAGAATGTACAATTATTAATTTTTTTTCCCAGGTTCCTGTACTCATCTGTTTTTTAAGAAATTCATTACTGAATGCCCCGAGGGATAGTTCATGGAATTTGGTATTGCTTTGAAATTCATGCAATGAAGTTAGAGTTAGAACTGTATTTGTCACTGGATGATCTTGAATTGAAATATGGCATCTAACACTCCTAGCATGCTGCAGGAAGAACTAGGGTTTATCTTTGGCAAAGGAGGAAGCCTGCTCTGGTGGATGGCAGTCCATGCTGAGGCTCAAGAGAAGGGTAGGGAGCTTAAGTCTCTTTCTGGGCTATGCTGCTCGGTTGTACATGAGCTTAGACGTGTTGTCGCATCGCTCACTGTTACCCTTTCCCCATATTTAAAACAGGTAATGATACTGACCTAAATGATAAATGCTTAGTACTTTCTAGATAAAAAACACTATAGAAAAGATGTTTCTATTTACACAAGTCTTGTTAAATTCCCAAGTGCTTGTTAATATAATTCCATTGCAACATTTCTCACTAGCGACTATGCTCACTATGGTGTGTTTATCCACAGGAAATGTTTCCTTTTCTTCAATCCTAGTCTTTCCTTCAGAGTGGCAGTAAATTTTTATTCCTTGTTTTGCCTTGCAACAGTTAAAACACAGGCAGGCCTGTCAGCTTTGTCCTATCACAGATGCCAGTTACTGTGAAATCAGACCTTTGATCAAAGGCCTTTATGTTTGCAATATCAGAGGCTCAGCAGCCTTTATCACCTACCCACAATCTACAAATAAATTTTGAACATGGGAAGTGGTTAAAATGGGTCTGCTTTACCAACACAGAAATAAAAGCTGCCCTAAATCAGAGAGACTCTCTCTCCTAATAACAGCAACAAAAAAAAAAAGTTCCTGTCTGTTTATTTGGGATGCACATGTCTTATAATCTTCCTTCTCCTAATTTCCCTTTCATCTGGAGCTCTTCTAAGCACTTCACAAGAACATAATAACCAAGCCCTACTGTATCTGTGACACACATGATTATTGTTATTATCTTCATTAGGCTAATGCAGACTCTGAAATTCTGCATGATCAAATAATTTACCCAAGGTTAAATAGTGATGGAGTGTCAGGATTGGGAACAGAGCAGTCCTGTCTCTTAAGCCAGGGTTGAATTCAGGTTTTGCTAATGTGGGTGTGTTATTTAGGAGTGTGTGTCACTGTGCTGTTACCATAGCCCTTCTCATCGAGGTCCTGTGGCAATGCAGCTAGGCAAAACCCAAAAGTGTTGCTATGGAGGGTGTTTTAACTTCAGAAATTGCTACAAGTCGCACCGAATAAAACACTCTCTAAATAAAACAGGGCAAGCCCTGTTTGTGCTGTGAGGATTTCCTGGTATCGTTGTAGTCACGTGGCTACACCAATGACCCCTTCCAATTATGGAGAAGCCCTAGCTGTCATGCTTATTTTAGTGCACTCTATTCTCATCTAAGTATACACCCCTATGCGGGTATAAGGTTTTATACACAGATTTTACCACTGTATCAGCCACGGAGCTGTTGTAGAACATAGTAAGTTCTTTGGTAGGTCATATTTAAGAAGCTAGACTGATGCATTTAAATATCTCCTGTGATAACTCCAAAGCTGGTTTTCTCTTTTCCCTGATAGTGCTGTGGGTAAGCCCTGGGTTCCTTAACAAGCTTTTGTGCCCCACACAGATCTTCTTTGAATACCTGTGTGCCTTACTAATTAACTGTACAAAGCCACTCACCTTGTCACCTAGATGAATTTAAGGATGCATTGCTTAGAATAACTAATGCGGCCGTGGGCAGTTGGGTACCATGCTTGATCATTTCCTAGCACATCTTGACCAGGACCCAGAAGGAAATACAAACGCTTAATGCATTTCTGTGGGAGGTGCATGCACACACGTGTGTGTGGATGTATGTGTGCAGAGGAGAGTCACATTGTTTTGTGCTCAGGGAAGGGTATTTTCAATCAGTGGGAGATGTTGGAGTGGGCAGTGACAGATGGGCATTTCAACTCATACACAGATAAAAAATGCCTGTATTTTATGCAGAGGACTGCAGTGGCTGTTTTAAATAGTTATGGAAGAAAACACAAGAGGGTTCCAGGAGCCTACACTGGCCGTGTGTAGTAATATACCCACAAACCTCATCTGTGGGAAGAATTTCTCCTTTGAGTCTAGTGGTAATACGAAAAAAGCTCCTCTAAACAGGACCTTTTGATTTATTTACATCATGCATGTAGTAGGATTCTTGCATAGGTCAATGCACTTGTGGTGGGAGAGTTCCCCAAGTGAATACATGTAATGGGGAGAGGGAAGGAGGAAGGGAATATGCGTTGGATATGAGAAGCTGCTGTACAGATTGTAGTGCCCTCCAGATCAGGAGATGGGTGAGACCCATAAAGTCATGGTTATGGTGCTCTAGAGAGAACAGAGAAAGCAGGTGAATGAAAGGGAGCAGCGTGCAAGGGTGGCCTTAGAGTAGCTTTATTCTCCTTCCTTTATGCAGGATGACAGACTTATAAACCTACTTACCATGTTCAGCAGCAGTGTCTCAGAGACATTTAAAGCATATATTTAACAGTAAGGGCTATTCTGGGATTACTAAAGTTAGGGTAGGTATTTTTATCTGCAGCCAAAAGCTTTTTCATCTGGAAGTTAAAACAAGAAGATTTAGGTAGCTGCTTGAAATCATGGGGCTTTAGAGGTTTTTTTACAGATTTCCTGTCATGTTAGAAGTGGGCTGCAGCACCAAGTTTGCATTACAGTTTTATCCAGGTTTTAATTGTGGAGGATATGCTATAGGCAATTCCAGCTTTTCCTGCTTTTGCACTTAAAGCCTTAGGATCTTATCCAGATCTAGGTCCCAGAGGGAGATTCATGTAGTGGACATTAACTAATATTGTGGAGCCACTTTTTAAAATTGGCATGCAGCTTGTCAGGAGTGCCAGAGATGTGCTTATATACCCCCACCCTGACATAAAGTTGATTACCAGAACTCTTTATTAGCCCAGGACCATGACAGTAGACGTGTCATGCTTTGACTGAGAAACGGGTGGTCCTGCACAGCAGAAACCTGCCTGAAATGTGCCTGATGTTCCCAGACGGGCTGCTTTACTACCTGGCTGCTGTTCTTCTCCAGGCCACTCTGTACAGGGTACCTCTGCATCTGGAATCTCCCCTGCATTTTATAAGATGTTCTTTGTAGTAAAAAAGAAGAGAAAGCTCCTTACAATTACATACAAGTATGCCAGCGTGCCCTGGACAGCTTGTGATGTTCCAAAATAGCTTCAAGGCATTGCTAAGCAGAAGCAAAATGCAAATGAGAAAAGAGATGCAGTCACTTGGAAGTATGTCCAGTCTGAGTGCATATTTCTACAGATTTGATAGAAATCTTCTTAACTGGAGAAATTAGCTGTCATGTGCTGTAAATCATCAGCCACTGATTACCCCAGTTGTTCACTCATATCTCAGTCTTCTGTTTCACAAAAGTGTGTGTGGCTATGAAAAGGGAGGGAGTGGGTAAAAAATCCTCACTCACTAGAGTCTGTGACATTGGAGAATATAGAGGCTTTCTTTTGTTAGCCTTCACAACCTTGAAATCTGTGGGTTTTGTTTCTAAGTAATTTTTTTAGTTTAACATTTTGAATCGAATTTTATTACAGTGAAATGTGATCTGTTGACAGCCCCAGAGACATAGCTGCTTGTGCATAGAAGGTACACCTGATAGCACAGGCTTTTTGGTGGGCTGCTTGTTCCTAACCTACCTGAAGATCTTAAGTCTTACAGGGGCTGTGTCAGAAGATAACAGTGCCAGTTCTCGTGGTCTGCATGAATGAGGCAGGCAACAAAGCGACCAGCTAGAGGTTATGCTTGCACAGAACTAGGTGGAGAACTGTTATCCTCATGTCATGCACACTATTAGTTCTTAGTTTAGTACTGTTAAAATATTTGCATGTACTTTGGCTGGTTCCAAGCAAGTCATGTCCGCCTATTTACTAGATAAGGTGGTATTGAACATTCAGTAGGATATGGTAGTATGCTTCAAATGTAGTTGGTTAAAATATAAGCAAGGAGATGAAAAAGTAAAAAGGCTTCAAATCGATTCTGAGAACAAGAGCCTAATCATTATGTATTGTCTCTAGAAGAACTTGTAAATTACTCTTTCCTTTGTTGATTTTGTCTAGCCAGAAAACCATGAGAATAGAGCTGTGAAGTCCATAGCCACATCCGTACAAAGCCAGCAAAAATCTCCAAAATGTCTCCAAAAAAGATTTTGTAGATGCTTATTTTAATTTCCTTGCAATTAGTGGCTCATGCCAGTTTCCTGACTCATTGTCACTCTGGTATGGTGATATGCCAAGTTTTCCAATAAGGAAAACAAGGGAGTGGTGAGTCACTGGCTGAATTCATATGCACTTGATTTTCTCTATCATTATCTATACTGTTTTTATTTATTTTAATTAGCTCATATAGAAAGTCTCTGAGATATGTTTCATAGCATGAATTAGCTAGACTTGTTAGTCTTCTCTAAATATTAGAAACCCAGAAGACAACTAGCGCTTTTGGTAGCAGGCCCAGTTTTTTCTGCCATAGCATGCATAAGGAAAGTATGAATGGGGAGAGTCTCTGAATTTTCTAAGATTTGAATGAGTGAAATAATAATGTTCTTATTTTTTGAGGCTCTGCTCTTTGATCTGAAAATCTGTTAAGGCTGCTGGTCAGATCTAAAATGTTGCAAGAGTAGCCTTTTCCCTCAGTAAAGATTGTGTTAGAGCAGAGGTATTGCAGTGCAAAGCATGCCTTGCTTGGTTTGTGTGAGTTAAAAAACTAGAAAGAGGGTCTGAATTGAGTCCTGAGGTAGAGATGCTGGGTATGGGAGAAAGGTCTGTCCAGCTTCATCTGAAAGCTGTTGATGATTCCTGCCATTTCAGCTGACTAATATAAACCTTAGCTACTACTTATGTTTCTGCTGGTTGTTTACAGTTGTAACAGCTTTTGATTTTTACCATTCCACAAAAAGGAATGTTTCCAAGTCTCAATGCATAAGTTGGTTTTTAAGTTCAAGCCTAGGTGCCAATTCATTTTAGCCTGTTCTTTTAGCCAAATCATGTCATATATCTCTAATTGAAGTCTTCCCTTGGCTTGTGGGAATTGCAAGGCTGATTAAGATAGGCTAAGGCAGGAGTCTCAAAGTGAGATGAGGCAGGGGTGAAATTAAGGATGTCAGTGTAGGGAGCTGTATGGCAGGGGTGGAAAGGAGAGCAAAGTGACACTGTGAGCTTAGTCTCAGATTTGACCCATGTCATTTTGCAGTTTTACTGGTGAGAGCTGTTGTTGCATTGGATCATAAATGGAAAATCTTCTGTTTTGGAATTTATTTAAGCTCTTGGGCTCACCTTGGCCGAGTACCCCACGTTCCCCATTTGACAAAGGGCTTCCTTCCCAGCCATAGTCCTGGGAACAGGCCTACACTGTAATTAGGGAGATGAAGGATTTGATTAGGGTGTGGTTTTGCTAGTGAGGCACCAAGCATTTGGCAGCCATAGTGGCATTCAAATTCCTATTTGTTTTGATTTTATTTTTTTAATCTGAGCAGGACTAGCTATCCTGTGCTGCCTTCCCTAGACACCCTGACCCTGTGTCAGTGATGCCTTGTGCTAATGGATTCTACACCTGATGAAAATTTTTTATCTCCTCCCACTCTTGCAGGCAATTTTGTGCTAAGACTTTGCGTACAATATTACAGTGGAGTTTGAGCTATGTTAGAGGAACCGTCATTTATTACTATCTAGCCCCTGCCAGAGAAAGAGGAAGAAGTTGTTTTTTAATGTATTTTCTTCTCCAAGCCCTTGGTTAATTGCATTCCTTATTTTTTTTCCTATTGCTTAATTACTTGTTACATGCCGTGCAGGTAAGCCAATAGCTTACCTGCTTGGGAACGAAGGCATAGCTCAGATACTTCCCCACTGATATTATAGTAATGATAAAAAAATTGAATGCAAAAAGTGGGTGTGACAGGTGGTGCAAGTCTCTGAGGATAACACTGGGTTTTGATTCGGAATAGGAATGTCACTACAAAGCAGACAGAAATTTTTATTTTGTTTCCCAAGCAGTAGTGGGGTTGGCAGAGTGTACAGCATCTATCCTAATGAAAGCACACTGAAAGTGCTATTTAGGTAAAGAGCAAGTCCTCTTCTGTGTCGAAGCTACAGGTGTATGTCCTTATGGGTTTGCTCTCCATTTCAAACACAGTCATCTGAGATGAGCCTTCATCCTGTCACCTTTCTCTGCGTGCAGGTAGTGGGAGGCTATCGGTGTCTGTGAAGGCATTGAACTCTCACATTTACCTACTCTGGGGTTTTGTTAGTGGATTTTTAAGCAGCTGTGAATGACTGCAGTGCTGGACACCAAGACCCTGGCTCATTCTGATCTTTGGCTGGAACTGCTGTGCGGGATTTCTTTCTTCACAGTGCTCTGCCTTATTCCTCAGGGAAACCTCCTTCTAAACGTGCCACTGTGGGTGTTGGCAGTTTCTTTTCAATGCTTTCTAGGTCACAAGTTTCTTGCATGCCAGTGTGAGCAGATCTTAGGAAACCCTTGTTTTGATTTGTCTAGTTGCTGGTTTGGTTTTGTTTGTTTCTTTTTAATCCTGCAACACTATTTCAAAACCAAAGACTATTTCACCAATGCATGTTATCATGTCATGCAACAGCGGAAATTAGTTTTGCAGAAGGAAAGTCAGTGTGTGTGTGTGTATGTCCTAAGGAAGCTCCTGCCAATGTTTTCAAGCAAGATGTCGCCACTCATTTATTAATACTTAAAAGAGCAGGCCTGCTTCTTTTTGCATGTAAGACAGGAATGCTTTCATGGTAATCCAAAGAAGGTGGTACTGCGTTTTAGTTCTAGACTTGCTAGTTCTGGTAGCAGTGGGAATTTATCTTGAGGTACAAATATCAGCAGGGCTACCATGGTGGTTTTCTGCAGCTGAGTATTTAAATACGGTCCAAATTGTGAAGCGGGCGTTTAATAGCTAGTGGGTGGCTGAGCTGAAGCCAGCTCGTTTGAAGGTTAGGGATCTGTGTGTGAACTGCAGTCACACCTTGGGGTTGCAGTGAAGATAGAATCACAGAGACCTCAGAGTAAACTTCTCTCCACCTCTGAACAGACAGGTGTGTACACCACTCCTGTGCCTCTTTAATGCATTATTTGAAACAGGTCGAATATGGCTGCAGGCATGAGGAAGAGCCTGATGGTAGGAAGGTGGCTTGTGTCTTTAATGGTTAGGAGGCCAGGGCTTGGCTATCCCTGCTTAGTTACCTCCACCTGCAGGAGCTGGTCCTGGAAGAACCAGGGAGCATCGCCTGGGAAGGAAAATGCCTTCATAAGGAGGAGAGGTAGGTAGCAGCAGGTAATGGAGGAAAAAGAGTTGTCAGTACAGAGTCTGCTCTGGCTCTTTGGGAGCCAAGAGACTGTGAGTCTGGGTTCTCCTCCGCCTCCCTTGAGGATTCCCCAAAGAGGGGTGTAAGTCCAGGGCTGCAGTGGGGCAGGAGAGAGGGTGCTGGGGGCACACGTGATTGCTGCCAGTGCCCAGCCTGCACTGTGTGGAAAGTTGTGTGCTGGTTCCTTTCAAGCACCTTAATTTTTCCCTATTAAAACATACCTTTGAAAATGCATGTGCTTTTTAAGTAAGTAGTTATGTTGGCCAATGCTATTGCAGCACACATGCAGTGTTTAAAGGATGTGCATTGGCGTTACTGGCGCAAGGTTTGGTGAGCTGAAAACCTGTCGCTTTGTTTCTGTAGCTTTGCACTCTGTGCACAGGCTAACTGTATATATTTTGCACGTGCCTCGGAAGCAGTTTGAAATCCCGTCATGACGTTTTGTTTTGGTGAGTGGAAAATGAGGCTCTCACAGGGAAGCTCTAATGTCTTTTTGCTTTGAAATTGTGATTTCATTGTGTCTTAGCTTATGAACACCGACTCTTACCATGGTGACTCTTTATTCACAGTACAGGTAGCAGTAGTTAGGTGAAGAGCCCATGTTTCTTTTAACTATAAAGGATAACCAGGGCACTCTGCACGCTCGATCTGCTGTGGAGTAATTCTGGAAATGATGGTTAACACAAGAAACATCTGCACTAAGATGACCTTCTGTTCAGAGTATTTTTTTGCCCCATATCAGGTGACCTTCCAGTCCTGCAACTTTTGTTTTGTTGTAGCTCTGTTCAGGAACACAAAGCCTATCTAGGCAAGCAGTTTGCCTCATCTGTGATCTGTATCACCTACCTTCTAGTTTGAAGCCTGAACCCCACACTTCCAGGAAAATTCACCTTTCCCAAAGCATTTCCTCTAAATCAGAGATAACTTATTGATTAAATGTGGACCTGCATTCCAAAAGCCTCAGTATCAGGTCTTTTATATTCACAGCTTGTGAAATGGCCATTAAAAATGGCAGGAGTACTCTGGATGCTAGAAACCCTATGACACTGTCAGTGGATGAGGTCAGCCACGTTCCTCTTCCCCATTTACTTGACATTCCCTCCCTATCTAACACTCCACACCCAAAGACCTTTTATCCTCCAAATTGCTCTTAAAAGACCTCTTTGTGCCCAGTGCCCGCAAAAATGTGATAACTGCCTTGGTGTCTTTGTCAGATACTTAGACACTAGCATGGCAGTCCTAGTAAAGTAACCTAGATAGGGCTGATGTAACTAGTCATTCCTCTGTCTGGTCTCCCAGTAAGTCCTGTCTTTGTGCACATCTTGATCAGCCCTCCTGGCTAGGTACTGCCTATGTTTCATCTCATTGAGTTCCAAGCTCTACATCAGCATTAACAGTGTCTGGTTCAGCTGGTAAGGTACTTTGGAAGGTTGGCACTGTGATTCCTGTATGTTTGTTCAGTCATGAGAATGCCAAATGTGCTTAGTGATAGGTGATAGCTCTAACGTGTGCCACGTAATCAATCACAAAAGACATCCCAAATGGCCATCTGCCTGCTGAGAGGCTGTCTCGGGAAGAGGGGTGCCTGTTAGCTGCACATGGCTATTTTGAGATCCTACTGGGACATAGGTATGAACTTTAATCCAAGAAGGGCCTTGTCAGCCCTATGTGGCAGTTTCCCTTTCTTGGATTGCATCAGGTGTTGTGAGACACCTGGGAGCACAGATCTACAAGCAACATGATCATTGTCTGGAGCCTGGCTCCAGCTATCTCTGCCTTCCCATCATCTAGAAGCAGAAGGGAAAGTCAAAAGCTCTATCATTTTCCTGTATTCTCCCCTGGTCTATCATTGCTTAATTGTATCCCCAATTCTTATTAAAGTTTGAGGTGAGTCATTGCCATGGTGAGGTGGAAACAGAGCTGAGCAAGTTGGAGAGGAGGAGTGTCTTCCCATGTGAGCATGCTGAGCAGGAAAACTCCCACAGCAGAGAGAAACTCCTATCACTTCATAGATGTGTTGCATCATCTGCTTGCTGCTGCCTCTAATTTAATGCTGTAAATCCCATATCAAAACACCTGTAGTCCAAAGAGAATATAAAATAGACTTGGAGTAGGAAATTCATGCCAATTAGACATGCAGATCTCTCTTAATCATCTGAGACCTTCTCCCAAGCTCACACAGGACTTATAATTGTGGTCCTATATTGTCTTGCTGCATTGACTATCCACAGAAACCACCTCCCTCTCCACCACCAGAATAAAGTTGTAGGCTTAATCCAAGGTGGCTGCACTTCAGTGTCCTAAATGCATTTCATTTGTGGCTAGAGTAGTTCAAGCTTGTAAAACACATTATGATCTCTTGTGGAAAAAAGCACTGTAGAACTGTAGAGCCATTGTCACTGGGCAGATAATTTCTTTGTAATGAACTTGGAAGACCTCCTCTGCTTTACTGTGTAGGTACCATTATAATCCCTTGTACTTGCTGTTCTGGTTTCTGATGCAAATCCAAAAAAATCTTTTGGAGGCTATGTTTTCCATCGCATCCCAGGCTCCCGCTCCTTGTAACTTTGGATGGTTTAATGTGCCTCTGGCAGGACTGGGAATATGTTGCTGGAGGCAGGGCAGGCACCTTCAGGGTGATGGAGGGAGCTCTGGACGTGCGTGTGTATTCCATCATGGGATTAGGAGCACAGAATCCCAGAGTAGTTGAGACTGGAAAGGACCTATGGATGTAATCTAGTCCAACCCCCATGCTCAAAGAATCTGCTTCCTCAGACAGTTTTAATAAGGCAGGGCTACAGCTCTTAATCTCCCTTTTCCCATCGCTGAATCAGTCCCTTTGGTATCCTGTGGCAGGACAGTAGGTTGTGCTGTTTTGCTTTTTGTACAGGTGAGATTCTGTTATGGGCTTGCTCTTGACTGTTGTGCACCTGCTAGTTTAGAAGGTATGACTCCTGCTTAGTGATCACTTCAGCACAGAGGTTTCTACCATGAGACCGACATCAAGGTAGTCTGTCTGCACCAGCTTCGGAATTGGAACCAATTGGACCAACCAATAATGGAGCACAAACTGAAGATGTTCAGAGCTGGTAAAGCTAAGTAAGGCTTCTAGGTTGGGTTGCAAGAGAACCATTTTTTTGTGAAAGGGCGGAACACCAAGGGGAATGTCTAAGTCATCTAAGCCACAGAGGGTTTTGCTAGGCAAATGCAAAATTTATTTTTATTCATCAGATATTGCCTGGATAATGATATCTCAGTTATTAATGGAGCAAATGTGGGAAGGATAGCCAAGAAATGCCAGGGCACTTGGAAAGGGGAGGTAAATCTGCCATCCAAGAGGAAGCTAAGAGTTCCTGTTGGAATTAGAGTAGACAGCAATGCTCCAAAGGAGAAGAAGGGCTAGGGGAACACTGTGTCTGGCTGAATGTAATCAGGCACCTAATACTTCAGAAAATCACAGAATCACAGAATAATTGATGTTGGAAGTGACCTAGTCAAGACCCCTGATAAAAGCAGGGTCAACTAGCGCAGGTTGCTCAAGACTGTGTCCTATTGGATTTTGAATAACTCCAGGGATGGGGAATCCACAACCTCTCTGGACATCCTGTTCCAGAGTTTAACACCCTCACAGTAAAAAGGTTTTTTCTTATATTTAAATGGAATTTCATGGATTTCAGTTTGTGCCCTCTGCCTCTTTTCACTGAACACCAGTGTGAAGATTCTGGCTCTGTCTTCTTTACCCCCTCTCCTATCAGGGATAAACAGTTTGACAGAGAGAATACGGAAGTGGGGATTGTTGTAGGAGGTTGAACTAATGTTACTGGGCAGATATTGGTAGTCTAAAGCCAACCTGAATGCTGTCCTGAGTAAATGGTTATGTACAAGTAATAAAGAATAGACAAATGAGCTTTCTTGCGTTTTCCTTCCTTCTCTGTATCTTTTTTTCCTTTAGTACCTTTAATTAATGTCTGTTTTCTTGGCATTGTCCCAGATGTCTTCTGGGAATTGTTATCTCTGGGTCTTTATCTCTTGTGTTTGTCATTTAGTGTGATCCTGGCAGTTCCAAAAGCTAAGATATTTATGGTGAGTGAGTTCAGGATGGTGCTTAGTTTATTCCTGTGACCTGCAGTGATGAGCAGAATCACTTTGGATAAAGCCTCATGTCAAATTTTGAACAGGAGGTGAACTTTTATAGATGTTCAGTACAGTTGGAGAATAGTGTTTCTCTTTTTTAAAAAAAGACACTTGGATATACTCAGTTTTGGGGAAGACAGTAGCCTAAATAAGGAAGTCCCAGATATTAAGAGAGCAACTGTCTCTGTTCAAGACCCAAGAGGTCAGAGTGCAGTTTGTTTAGACCATAGACAAATGTTCAGGCCTATGGATCTGTATCTTACACAACTGGACTATCTTCAGCTTGGCAAATGTGTCCCCCCCCAAGATGAGTTATAAAAGCTTTCTTGTGCATTTTCCTTGTTGGCTAGTTGGTTACAAAAGCATGCCTGTTCATAGGTGCCTGACTTTACGTGTATTTATATGTTTGATACCTAAGTGCTAAATCTAGATGAACATGTAAATACTACAAACCCCATTAATTTGGCTTATACCAATTAATATATTGGGGGTTCAGGGAAGAGAGAAGGTTGGTTTTGGTTCTGCTTGTAGTTGCTTTAAAGCTAAGCATTTGGTCAATTACCTGCCTGTACTGAGCTATTTTAAATTTATTTTCTACATTTGTTTTGGAAATGAGACCCCCCCAGAACTAGTTAAATGTGAAAACTTCCATCGTTGCTCCTATCAATGTGTCATATCTCCTCCCAACAGAGATTTGTTAAAACTTGTCTTGGATTCAGTTTGTCTGTCTTGTTGAACCATTTGAATCACCTAAGGCGGAGAATCAATTTCCCTATATTTCTGTAAAATAACAGAAGTAAGGGATCTGGATTCTGCAGAAAACAAACAAAAAGAAACCCCTGATCTTATTTAAGTAGAAAGGAAAAACCAGTTTCTCATGCATGAGGATTTCATTCCCAAACTCTTCGCATGATATGTACCTACCTCTGCTGTTACTATAGTAGCCCAAAATTATTGAGCGTGCATGTATAGAAAATAAGCTGATGTGCAAATTTTAGAAGTTATGTGTCTAAACTACTGGAATTTGAAACTTCGCTGATGCTTCACAAAAGGTTTGAGTTGTGTGCTTTTCAAAGGCTGAAGGCACTGAGTTTCTTCTCTCTTGTTTTCCCTGCAGGTGTGTTACTAGACATCCAGCAGCACTTTGGAGTCAAAGACAGTGGGGCTGGCTTATTACAAACAGGTAAGAGTGTTTGTTTTCTTCCTGGTTTTGTAACCTTCCACTTCTCAGAAGGGTGCCTTCGGGTTTCTTCATTTATGGCCCTTGGACACACTGGCTGTGAAATACACTCTTACTAGGAAGATGAGTGAACATGAGGGGTTTTTTGGTTTTGATTTGCTGCTGGGTAGGAGATCAGGGCTTAGAATGACTTGAGTACAGAATGTGCCAAAAGCAAACAAGCCTAATGATATTATTTATGACAACTAAATTCAAATAGGAGATGCCTACTTCCCCTAGATCAGAGAACTCCTGATAAACCAACAGCAGGATCCTGTTGTTCTCACTTCTCTTAACTCTCCCTAGGTTGGTAATAAGTGTGATGTATGATACCCTTCATGTGCTCGACAGAGAATCTGCTGAATGTACAGTAATAGGGAGTACAGTGTGGCATGAAAATGTAAAACTCATCAGGAAAAGTACTTGAGGATGAAATCTGCAGGAGAGGCTAACAATCATTGCATTCACAGTAACTCATGGATTAACAATATCCCTATGATTTTGGTACTGTTAGCTTCAGATATTTCTCTCCTTGTGTGTAACGAAGAAGGACTATTGCAATTGTGATGTCCTTTTAATGTAGCAGACATTTTAATATTGCAGACGTATGCAGACAGAGCTGTACAACCCCAGGACAAACCCAGCTTTTCTGGCCTCTAGTCCTGAGGTGGTTTAGAGGAGTGCCTTTGTCAATGGGCTAGATTTGATGACCTTGAGTAGCAGTCTCATGTAGTTATGACAGCACATTTGGTCTTTATGGAGAGGTGAAAGGACTAGCTGGAGAGCAAATACAGTATTTTAAGGAGAGAAACAGTCTGGTTTGGAAACTTCCTACAGAATTATTAGTTGGAGTCATAGATTTGTGGTGCTGTGGTTGTCTTGTCACTGTCATCTGTCTGAGGGAACCGCACTGGAACAATTATATCTCTGAAAAAAATTAGAATTCAATTAGGATTAGAAATAGTGTGCCAGAAAGACATTTTTTCCATGCTTTTTTCCTTATGCTATCACAGTAGATCCCAAATGCCTGTCAGGAGCTTGTCTGTGAAACTGTAGGCAACAATAAAGTGTATAAAATCATTCATTCTTTACGATCAGACTAGAGGTGAAAATGCTCTGGAGCTCCATTATTTGGCCTTTGATTTCAAACTATGTGAACCACTGCAAGTATCTCCTCCTTTTCATTTTCTGCAACCCATGACACAGCAGGGTCCTCACCTGTGGTTACAGCTTCTTGGTAATGTTGCAATACACACAATTAATAACAGTTTGTATTAGGGCTTTAAAAACGCTCTTCTTGTGGGACAGCAGAGGTCAGCTAAGCTGATGTGTGCAGTGCGTGTCCAGAACAGAAAGCCTGAGCTTTACAAGTGTTACTGATTATAAGTAGCATTCATCAGTTATGCCCAAAGTGGCACTGGTTGTCCGTCAGGCTCTTTTCTACAGCAATTATTTGTATTTATTTATTGTACTCAGAGGAACAAGTCCTCAATATATCATTAGACATGAAGTGCCTTCAAGAAAATATTCTAGTGGAAAATGACACTTGCCAAAGATATATTTAATCTTCATTCCCCTCAGTGGATGAAATCCTTCTGCAGATGATTTACTGACAGCAGCTAAGAGCTAAGCTCCAACAAGGCTTTTCATTTGTTAATTGCAAGAAATGTTATTTATTTCTCTAGCAAACATACAGGGCATCTGAAAACAGCATCACTGAGATATGGCAAGATCGCTGCTGAGTGTGTCATGAGTTTTGTAACTCATAATTGTTGTTTTAAGAAAAGCAACGTTTTTCTCTTGTTTTTTTGTTGATCTGGAAACTGAGGGCTTGAGTTTGCCTCTGCAATATAGATAATAATGTTTTAATCACAGTGCCATCACAGGAAGAGAGTTCTCACAAAATAAAACACCATTTCATGTAAGTAAGAGTAGGGACACATAACTGAAAACTTATTAAATGTATTACTTCAGCTTAACAAGTTTCTGTGTTGGCAGTTGGCCCATGTACCCTTAACCCTGGTGAAATAAAACACGCTGGCCTAGAACACCATAAACACTACTTTTAATCTTTTGTCTGCTCTCAATAAGTCTGACATCTCTAGACATGCAAATTGGGGAAAATGGATGCAGAGTGTAAAAGCATTTGACCAAGGTTGCAGAGGAAGCCTATAGTAGAACTGGAGCCAGGACTGATGTCTCCCAGACCTCTGCCTTAACCTTGAACAGTTCCTTTGCAAGCAGACAGACAGAAATATCATTTTATTCCCAAGAGATGGTCCTGCTAACTAACCGAGTGATGTGAGACGAAAGACTGCTCCTCCTGAGTATGTCCTCTGAATAAAGAGTGGCTTAATCCTCAGGTTGTTAATCCTGCATCTAAATGAATCCTAAATTAATTTACAATGTTAATGAGGAGGAGTGAAATGTAGTATTCACTGGCAGTTCATATTACTCATCAAACAGGCTAAAATAATAAAGAAAAACCTTTTAATTGAGAAACAAGGCTGCACACAGTTTTAGGAAGAGGTGGCACTGAAAACTCAAACAGCAAGGGGAAAAGAAATCCACCAAAGCTGAGGTATGACCCTGCATTCATACTGTAACTCATTCTTTGCAGGCACAGCCAATCTCATAGCTCTCTCATTGCAAATGTTCAAAAGCCAATTCATACGCTCTCAGCTTCTGGTGTCTCTGGAAAGCAAAGGTGACTGGTTTCTTAGGAACTGCAAAGACAGAATTTGAATTTTTGTCTTCTTTTATATTAATCCCAAGATACAAGCTGCTCTTTGCCTAGGAGATATAATAAAAACTGGTTAAAGGGGCACTGTAGCTCCTTGTACAGAAAAATTGCAGAGACACTCCAGCCTCATCCATAATGGAAAGGAGCAGAACATGGTAGTCTCTGCAGCAAGGATCCTGTGACAGCAAAGGACACACTGACAGATGGATCGCAATTGCTGCTTGCCCAGTAGCATTGTAGAACCAACAGGCATATAATGATCTTGATTACAGAGCCTCAGTTATCTCTTGATGCTGCTATAATTCTGTGCTGATCTTCCTTTTTAAAGCACTACATATGCAGTTATATAAATATTAGTTAAGTTCACTTAACTGTCCTACAGGTCTGCATCCAAGCTTTCTTGTGCTTTTCGCTTCTTACTGGTGGCTTTTCCCAGCTGGAGAAAGGATAATCCTGGCTGGTCTCAGAAGGTGATAGAGCATCTCCTTGCCTGCTTGAGCTATACAGCTGTAGTCAGTCAATACATTTATAAGCCAAACCATAGAAAAGGTCTTTCCCATGTGTGGAGTTAGGTAGGAGCAGCAATTTGGACTCACCAAAACTACAGGCCTCTAAAAAAACAAAGACTGAGAAGATGGACAACTAGATTTGTAGAACTGCTTCAAAATAGTGTTATGCTTCCGTATATACTTAGACCACAGGAGTAGTGCCCCAGTGCTGTACTCTGCTTTTCACTAGATTTCTTCCCCTTCTTTCTTCAATTTTTGTGCTTTATTGCTCTTTCTGCTTTCCTTGCCCTTGGATTTATTTTGTGTTTGTGTCTGTTGCCAGTGTCTATTTAGCACACCAGAGCTCTAATAATAATAGTGCCTGGCTCTCAATACAGTTTGTCTTCTGTAGATCTCATGATGTTTTATATAGGGAGGGATAATGAGGCTTGCCCTTTTCTACAGACAGGGAAACCAAGAAAGCCAGATGGGAGAAATGACCTGCCCAAAGTCACACAGCGGGTCTGAGGCAGAGCCAGAATAAGAACTGCAGTCCAGTTCCTGAACATGCAACATTCAACTAGGTTAATGCTTAGACCCAGAGATTTGGTCCTTGTTAATGGGCACCTTAATCTTCTCGCCTAGGCAGCTCAAGCTCAGGGGAAGGCACATAGAGCAGCGGGGACTTCTGCAAGTGGAAACTGTGAGGCATCAAATGGAGGGTATGGCAAGGATTTCATTGAAATGCAGAGGGGAAAAGTGTCTGTCTTCAGAAAGAGCGTAGGGATGTCATTAGAGGAAACCTTGATAACCTAAAGTTTATACCATAAGGTCAGAAGAAAGGAAATGTAAGGAGTGAGAGAACTGGAAGGACTCATTAAAGGTGAATAATCATAGGTAACTGGGGCTCTGAAAGAACTCGCCTCTGCTCATGTGGAGAGAGGTGGGCATTCTCTCAAATGCCTTTCAGCCCCTCATTTCCCAGGAAGCCTAGCAATGCCAGGTACTTTCTGAAGTCTTGCTGTGGGCTCATTTTTCCTGTAAGGGTCAATTCCAGCTAAAACCTTTGTTCATTTGAAAAGTGAAACCTTTATCTACCTGAGTTCCCCTACCTCTTGAGCCACCCTAGTGTAACCTTGCACTAGATTGCAACCTTGCAAATATGTTGGCAGCTGTGGTGTGCTGTGGTTGTACCAACCAAGCTATAAGCACGTGCAGTGAGTAAGGGTCTTAAAACAGTGGAGTGCAATGATGGGATAAATCAAACTTGCTAAATTGAAGGGTTTTCTTTCGACTCTCTTTGACTCCCATCATCTTGTCATTAGCTTATGATGACAGCTTATGCTGCTCAAACATTTTTTATTTATTTTATTTTTTATACCTCCTCTGGATGCAGGTACCGCATGTTTCTTTTCTACCATCTGCTTTCTATCTATCTGAATAGGTACTGTCTTGCTCCTCATCTGTGCTATGCATAACTGAATCAGATCTTCATCTTTCACTTCCTACTGCTTAACTGTTCTTCTTGCTAGAACAGAGGAACTCATATTCTGGACACTTTGCTGTTTTCTATTTAAAATTCATGGGCTTCCCTTTTGAGTGAATGACTCCTTACACCAGACCACCTCCCAAGGCCCTGGTATCTCGGGTGTCCAAACCAAAAGCTGAGACCGAATGCTTTGTCATTGCTCGCCTTGATTTATGACTGCAAATGATTTGGACCATCATGCCCTACCCAGAGCAGGTCATGCCACTGTCATGTTCCCTTCCTCCAACCATGCTAAGCATTCTTAAATTCAAGTTACTTCTCTGGCAATCTGGGGCTCTGCATGACAGGACAAGGTGGAGCTCTCTTTCTGCCAGAAGGAGATCCTCTAAGTTGTGTCAACAATGAGCAAAACCTTTGTCCCCATTTCCCCCTCCACACCTGATTTTGCGTCATTTCTTGGGAACTTTTCCACCCTTCTGTAGCATGCTGCTGATCTAGGGATTAAACAGTTTGTATAGGACAGCTCCAGTTTAAGCAATAAAGATGAAAAAGCAGGGCTCTACGTTCAATGTGCCTCGATTAATGTTGTGACAAGGGTAGGTCTTTTACTTATCAAGGTAGAGTCAGTTGAGATAGTCCAGAGCCTGATTATTTCCGGCATAAATCCTTTACAAGTTCCGACAGTCCTTTTTTCCTGTGTGCTAGAATGGTATCTGATATGGTAAGAAGTCATGGCAGTCTGAGGGTCTGATTCGTTAAAGCAGTTAAGCCTATTTGGAAATCCCTCTGCAATCAAGAATGGAAGTATTTTCTTGAATCAGTGAGCAGGTTATAGGAAAATGTGTTCATGCTCTAGCCCTGTCCCCCATATACCAAGGACCAAACTATAAAAATGCTGTTTACAGTGTGAACTCCCACTGGACAGCCCTAGATTGCAAAGTAAATAATCTTTGGTGGGGAAGAAGGGGCAGCGAAGGGAGGGGAAGATGTCCTTGCCTCCTGCTGATAGGAGGCAAATGCTTGAGCCAGTCTTTTTATTGTACGTGTCAGCGAGTGACCTCAGGCTACTAGAACAGGGAAACTCTCCAGACTGGCTTGTCTTCATTAACATCTTGATTTTATGATACTGCATAGCCACTAACACAACATAACCATTCATTTTCCCATCCTGTCTTCCTGCTTTGCAGGAGGAAGGTTTGTCCTAACTACTGGCCTTTGAGACAGGGCAGTTGTTGAATGAGAAACTTGCACTTGTGCTGCCTGTGGCATGTCTGTTCTGTAAGTAGATATTGGCCTGTTTTCCCTTAGGCTGTAGTTCAAGCACCTCTTGCCAAGGTTGTGTTCACTTCTGTAATTTATTATAATAATGAAGGGAAAGATTTCCCACAGATTTTAGAGAAGTAGTTATCATTCTATCCAGAGTCCTAACAGTTTTTAACATAGCCTGTCTATCTCCCCCTACACATGTTCCTCAAACCTCAGAATTTCATTCAAGCTCTTTATAGTGGAAGATGGGATTTTTGTTGGTATTGTATAATTCTTTTAAACAACAGCTTCCTCTTAATACCAGCTATGCAATCTCATGTAGCAGGCATATTGTGTGTTTCATGCATAAATACTTCAGAAGGGCTAGTCTTGCCACCTTTGCTTTTTTCATTAACACCATATTTTGAATTTTGAAAGAGGGAGATGAACATTTGAGTTACATTAACAGTTATTTTAATGTTGTTATTAGACATCTAATGGCTACCAGTTGCTGGAAAAGGGGTGTGTACTTACATTCAATACCTCCCAAGTAGCTTACTTTTTCGCTCCCCCTCTGCAGTGACACTAAAAGCTTTTGGTAGTAAGTGGCAAATCTGCTTAGCTTTAATTCTTGCTTTTCACTGAGCCTGTAAGTTTCATTTTCAAGTGTGGTGTGACCAGAGGTGTGTTTTTATATGGTCTAAATCAGAAGGAGCCCTGTATTTCTTCTCAGTACCCTGATCTGGATCTGTACATATAGTTGCTACTGATACCTAGTGGGCCCAATTTAAAGGTGTTAGGCCAGAAAGAAGATTTTTCACCTTGACTTTAAGGGAAGTTGGTCTTTTATGAACTGGGAGTGGGAAAATAGGAGTAACTTTCATGGTACATTTTGTATATTTAATGTGCTTCATCCCAGGGGAACCATAAGTGTTCTCTCTTGGAAGATTTATTTTAAGATTGTTTTGGTTTTGTCTTGCTTCCCACACCTGAAGAACTCTCATTTTCTTAGAGCACAAGCCTATACTTCTGCAGGGCAACATACTGTGTTGTGAAAAATGTAAGCAGCTATATTCATACGGGGATCTGAGATCAGGTGATAAGGAGGTCAGGCTTGGTCTGTGCCCGCTGGGAGCTTTCCAAGTTAATATAGTAGAGTTGGAAGCATTGCTGGAGTTGGAGGAGGTGTTTGATTTGTGAGAGAGATCATTTGGATAAACCAAATAGTCTTGACAGAGTGTGTAGGAGCTCTGGAGCACTGTAGGTACTGTTTTGCAGTGAAGCAAGAGCATCGCTGTTAGTTGTTGTAATGCTGCAGGCATTTGGTAGACTGTGGAAGTGCTAGGGTGTTTTTGTAGTAGTGGAAATGTTGGGGTCCTAGAGCAGCCCATATGGTCGTTTTCCTTCTCTAATGTGTCCTGTCTTGAGTTCCAGGTGGCTTTCCCTCTAAACCAGTACTTCTCAAACCTTTTGGGCTGTGTACCAGACCACTCTGCGTCCTTACAATCAAATTTTTATAGCGATTTATCATCAGACCACTGTGAAAGTGATATTGCTGTGTGGCTGGCTGCAAAAAACTTGGTGTTACCTTGCAGGACACAATTTTAGGAACCATAGCCTTTAACTGTTACAAGCTGCTGAAACAGGTGATGTGTTCCAGGCAGAAGCAACTACATTTCTTCAGTGTGGGCTGCAGTGATTCCCCTGTATAGACCCATACACACTTGAGGAGTAACTCACTGGTAGACACATATACCTGGCTTTGAAAATGAATTCCAGGGCATCAGTTATGTAAAAAGTGAACATTCCTCATGGTATTCGGTAGTGTTACCAGCCTGCAGAACTAGATTCCAATTAACACAAGTAAGTCTGAATTGCATGAATGGTGTATTGTTGCACCAAGTCAAAAGAAATCTCCCAGTGCACTCCCTTTACCCCCGATACGTGCACATATTCCAGGATTTTTCCTGTATGATGTTGTAAGGTTATAGAGCAAAGACCAATTTTCTGCTTAGATTATGCAGGGAATCTGGTTTTGGAGGGAAAATACTACTGACCATAATCCATCGCTTACCCCAATTCAAAGTTAGTTCTCACAAAAAATGTAAATGCACATAAACATTTTTTGCTAAAACTCCCTTCAGTTGTTTTCAAGTTTTAGTCAAATGACTGAGGATGGCTTAGGTTTTTAAATCTCAGATGAAAAACAGTTATTTGATGGGATGAATAGGAGGAGGAGGGTTTCACACACATTCTTGTGTTCTTTGCCACTGCAAGCAGGGAAGTGGTTTGGTTTTCAGTGGAAAGGATGTTTTCCAGGAAAGTTCAGTTCGAACCTCTTTTATTCCCCCACTCAGTTATACATCAGCTTATTCCTAGTTAAACATTTGGACAGTTTTAACCATTTCCTCCTTCCAACGTTTCCATCCACTAGTGTTTACAGAAGCAAGATTTATTTTACATATTCTCCTACTGCATCATTCTTTTTGCTCCTTGTAGATGATCTGAATTGGAAATGTGGCAACTCTAGTTTATTCTCTTGTGGGACAGTAGTGTTGCAATGAGAGCATTAATAGTAATACACTTTTTCTGCGAAGAGTTGCCTTAAAGGACTAAGAAGTTATAATAACTTTAACTTGCTTATTTGGAGCTACACTAATTTTAAATGGATGGTTACAGTAAATTTCAATTGGGGTAGACTTGGAAGTGAATTAGGGAGGCAGTACAGGTAAAGCAGTTTGAGCTTGGATTTCTTTTTACAATTCTACTGATGGCACTGGCCAAAGTGCTCTCTTCTCTGGGTCTTTTCCCTGTTCCCTTTCTTCTCTAAACCATCAGTTTGTAGAAGCAAGGTGATTACCTACCCTGTAAGCCTGTGAAGTGCTTGTTAAAACTGACCTTGTTAAGAGTTTTTGGCCAAGTGAAGTTTTCAGGATAGGATTTGTCTGTCTGGTGTTTTCTGGGGCTTGGGTTTGTTTTGTTTTCCTTGAAGGATGTTTGAAATATGCTCCAAATTCTTTGGTATTAATTCTGCCTTAATCACAGTTTCTGGTTTTATCCTTGCCTCTATCCACCCTGGGATTTGAGTGGTTCTGGTCACCACAGCAATTGATGGTGTTAGCTGTCAGCTCCGTGCTTGTATGTTCAGCATCCTGTGGCTTTGTCCAAACCACCTGGCAATATAAATAACAATAAAATTGCCTTAGTGCCCTTGGCCACACCTTTTGAGCACTAGAAATCATTGACAAAGTCTGACAAAGAAAGGTACTATTCCATGAGAGCCTTTGTGACTGGAATGGGTCATGTAAGAAAGACAAGTGAGTTAAAGAATAACTTTGGCATGAAAAAAAAAAAGGTGATTTTTAAATTTTTTTTTATTTTTTTATTTTTTTGCTTACTCTGGAATGTGCAGGGTGCTTTAGAGATCCATGTGTCTTTGAACTGAGTTGCATTCAATTTAAGCATATGGGCTGTTTTTAAAAGCAGCCTTCCTTTTTACAGGTGTAGTTTAGGATATATAAATGCTTAACTTACTAATTGTGCCTGCAAATCAAAGTAGTTAAGTGGCACTAATTCCATCAGCAAAATTGCTTCCAGTGTAAATTGCAAGCTCAAAATAGTGATTGAGTTGAAAATCCTTTAAAAACCTGATACTAAAAATAGGTATTAGTTCAGAAGGGCTGATGTAAAAAGTTATTATGGTGAGAACCATGCAAGTGTTTGACTAGATAACTCCATCTCCTTTATCAATCTTCTTGAAGGTACAATTACAGAACAGGAACCTGAAAATGTCTCATAATTTTTGCTGGTTTGGTGTGTCATGTCCTCCCCCACATCCCCTGTTTTGTTTTTAAATGGACATTTTCCACCATCAAAATGCTGCCCGTATGATGTCTCCCAAGCAGGGGCTCACAGGAGCAGCGCTGGAATGTACAAGTCTAAGGTACTACTGTGTTGCCGTAGCTCGTGACGCTGAAAATGTCACCAGCTATGTGGTTGCTTTTGCTTAGTCATGTGGGCCTAGGAAGAGGATCTGTCTCTAAAGGTTATTTTGTTGCATTTCTTATAAAATGTGATGAGACCTTCTTATAAAGAAACCTACTTCAAGATGTTCATCTTCCCTAGTATCTGTCACGATCTGTCAAAACACCAGCCTTGCAAGCTGGCTGTTATGCTGAAGGTACTTGGAGTTTGTTGGCTACAGACTCACTCTCAAGGGACAGATATTTTAGATGTGGATACAATAGTAAGTGGAATCTAGTAGACTAGTGCCCTGCTCTGGCTCTTGTACTGTCCAGTGTCCTGGGCCATCAGTGTGCAAAATCTGTTGTTTACAAGGGACATTCAGCTTTGGGCATGCGAAGTGAGAGTTGAGCTTTAGAAACATGACCTTCCAGCTCCTCACAAGACCGGAGAGGCTAAATCCACACATGTGTACCTATCTCACCTGCCGATGGGTGAGGTCTCGGTGCTGCGTTGCGGTGTGGGTCTGCACAGTGCCCTGCCGCCGTCAGCTGGCAGCACTGGCCGAAAAGCGCGGGTGGTTTCATTTCTGTTTTACCCATCTGGAGCCTTCAGTTACGGCCAGCTTTTTGGCTAATGTAGCAATCGTGCTGCGTGATAATGGCTTTGAAACCCATGGATGTAATAACATGGCAAATTATTAGCAAGTATTATACAAAATATGTCATATCTGGGGGGAAGGTGGCAAGACAAAGAGGAAATACTAAAAGAAAATATCTTCGGAAAAAAAGGCAGAGAGAGAACAGATTTTCCTGAAAAGCAAGTTGCGCAAAGTTGCCCTTGTTCTCACTGAGGGTGTTTTATAGCAGCAAAGGTAATAATACAGGATATTATACAATGGATGTTGAATTTTCACTAAAAGCTCCCTAGTGAGATATTCCTACCAGCTGCTAATGTTATACCTTCCAATGACTTGGACAGTAGAGTATATGACCCACTAAGCTGAGAAAATGTTTGCATTGTATATAAAAGACATCTTAATTTTCCTTCTTTGTACTTACTCAACTTGTTCATTAAGGATTCATAGTCCAGAAACTAGACTCCATTGTCTAGTCACTAGACAAATAAACTGCTGGCACCACCATGACAAATTTTCTCCCAGGGTTCAGTTTTCAGCTGTATAGGACTGCTAGTAACGAAGCTTAGCTGGCATCTTGGGACTTTTATGACGGTGTGGTCTCTAGGGAGGGGAATGGAATAGGTGCTGAACACAAACTGACTTCACATGGGCCACTGGTCAGTCATCAGTCTCACCTACATATTTAGGCCTGACGTAAATGTTGGGTTTTTTTTTTAATACATTAACAATCCCTGGTTTCACCAAATATTGTCTTTCCATTTTTCCATTACTGTAATTGATGATGCATGAAGGCATTGAATTTGCAAACCTTGCGCATTGCAGTATTCATTTCAGTATGTTGTTTTCCAGTTGCTCTCATTCTGCCAGAAAGATACTAGTCAGAAGAAATTTAAAATGAGGGATTATTTAAACAAGGGTGCCGTCATGCACCATGGCTATTGAAACTGCTGTTAACCCTGGGATCATTTACAGAGGTCATGTTCTTTTATCCACAGATGCAAGTTTAGTTGCAAAGCTCGCTCCTGGAGCTGCAGTTCAACTTAGTATTGTAGTGGTTTTGCCCATCAGGGATGACACTTTGGAAATTCATGTGGGTGATAATCTTAGAAATAACAACTGTAAGAAAGACAGAGACCCAATTGATTCTCTAGTGTAGTTACGATCCTTTTCCTTTTACAAACCATGGCAAATTAAACACTGTGATACGTCAGTATTTCAACAATATCCTTAAATGAATTTATCCCTTTTCGAAGGCCACCCAGCCGCTCTGAAACAGTTGCTCGTTGTCTAAATTGCCATTTATAACAGCAAGAGGCAAGAGCATTTCTAAATACTGCCAGCAAAATTGAATCAGCAAATAATTTCTCTTGAATAGCACTAGCCACTTAAAATTGTGAGAGGCTTCCTTACACACTCTGTGATCCCTCTTCATTGTAGGATGAAGACTGCTTGTCATTGTAGGTGTTTATTCGTGGTCTGCTGTTTGTTCAGCTCTCTTGTCCTACTAGTCAATACATAATTGCAAATTGCAGTTGATAGCAATGTTTCTTTGTATTTACTTTGTGGTACAAAAGCCTATTGAAATGTTGCTGGTGTTTGAAAAAGTAGATGGGTAAGTCTGTGGCTGGCAGAGAGTTGTTTAAGTGCTGATGGGCATCATGTGGAACTGGATAGGAAGTAGGAAATATTTATGACCCCTATCCTGAGCTCACACCACTGCTTCTTAGATGATGATGAGACTCCCTCTAAAGCGTGCCGGACACTCAAAGCTGTGGGAGTTGAGGGTATTCTGGCTGTCGTAAGATGGTGTTTTTAACTTCTCTGGCTCGCTCATGGAGCTTGTTAGGAGGTTGGGGTTTGGTGGTTGTCTGGAAAGCCTGTCTCTTGTGGTTAGATGACAGTCCCTAAGAGAAGCATAGATAGAGTTATCTGCTGTCCTTAATAGCAAGAGAAGGCAGCATGGTTGCTGCTGAGAGGCTAGAGCCTTGTTTTCTGCCAAAGGTAGATCTTGCTGTCTGGCACATCCAGACTCCTCCCTGACCCACACTGTACTGTTAGTCGGCCTAGGTTGGGGGGTCACTGTTTTATTTCCTGGCCTTTGCAGCTACTGGTGAATTGCTTTTGTCTAAACATGCAGTGCCTGTGACTGTGCAAGTGTAATGACTGGGGTAATAAAACAAGTACGAATTAGTTGAGGGTACAGGGTAAGTGAAAGGGCAAATGGTTCTTTCCTTGCCTTTTAGAGAATTCGTGACTCATAATGAAACTAGACAGCAAGTGCATTTACACACACGACACTCTTGGCCAATGTGTCTAGTCCAATTCAGCCAGCCCCAGCCCCTGTGTGTACTCCCATTTTGTCTTCACATGCATGCCCTTCACTTCCTTCTTACAGGAGTAGTTTTAAAGATTATCTGTATTATTAATTTGCTCATTCTTAAAAATAAGGGGGGTGGAGGGAGTGTAATGTAAAAGCACATAAAGTAACGAATGTCTTAAATAGGTAGGGTGTGTGTTTTTCTTATGTTTTCTTCGTAACGCAGAAGCAGTCAGTACAGGTCAGTTTGCCAGAAAGCACTCCAAAAACTTATCAGTGAACGGTTAGCTTGTGGAAATGAATGCCACAAGGGGTGTTGTCAGGGCCAAAGCATAGAAGACCAGATCTTTATGTGGATAACACCTTATAATTCTTGGGAGGGCTTAAGCCAGCCTCTGAGTAGATCAGCTGCCTGTGTAGGAATTTTGTGTACTTTCCTCGGAAGTATCTGATTGCTGTCACTGTCACAGACAGGATGCAACACTACATGGTTTTCTGATCTGTTGCCATTGTTCTCATGTTCTTATGAAATGGTCTCCTGAGGTCACATGAAAGATCTTTTATTGGGGGACTTGTTATTATTTATACGCTGCCAATGCCTTAGGCAGAAAGATGGACACTGCTGTTAAGGAGAAACTGTGATGTTCCATCGAGAGATGCTTTTCCCTCCTTCTGTGTTGCTGCTTTGTATTGAAACTCAGTCAGCACTGTAGAAATTTCCTCTGTAAAATTAGCGTGGTTTCGGTCCAGTCCCTGGTGGGTGGTAGCTTATATAGCAAGAGCTGTCATTGCAGGAGACAGTATTGTATTTTACAGACAACTTGGAAAAAGGCAGGCAACTGAGCAGGAAAAAAACCTGAAATTCCCTCTAAAAAGCAAGCAGCTTTTTAGAAGTAAAGGTTTGGTGGGCAGTGTTAAGAAATGTATGTGCTTCCTCCACAAATAAATATGAAGCTATTCTATCAAGCACTAAGATCCCTGGGAGGGGGCGAAAGTTGCAGGAAAAGCTTTGAGGAAAGTAAGACAATCCCAGGGTGTTGGATTAGCATCAAACAAAAGCAGTCACCCACAATTGCTTTTACATCTGTATCTTCTGTGGATTTTAGCATATTCCCATTCCATGATGATTTCTATTCCTAAAAAAATGAATTTGCGTAAAGCTGCAGATGGCAGGATTTTAAGAGCGATACCCCTTGTTGGTGCTGTCTGTGTCTTAGAGCAAGTGAATAAAAAACAGGTATTTCAGATGTCCTTTTGAAGTTCTTGTGATGAGAGGTAATATATTTTCATCCCTTAAAATTCAGTTTAATCTCACAAGTGTTTGCCTTCCTCCAGATAACTAGAGGCAGGCAGTGTAAGACCAGGGTGAAGTTTCTCTGTTCAGAAATTTAGAAAGTTTTGAACTGACCTCTGTGAAGGAAGTTGGCTACAATACACAGAGATGAATCAGCAATTTTCCCTTCAGATTGATATTTTTCTTAGTTATTGAGGTTTTATTGATTTTAAAAGATGCCATTTTCCTGGACTGCTAAAAGCACTCTTGAAGGTGTATGGCTTGAATTGGAAAGGTAGCAATTTTGCAGAAGAACGGTGTGGAAGCAGTTTGCTTACCAAACCCTGACACACTTCTATTTGCACATATACAAATGCATGTTGTAAATATAATTCCTTGTCCTTCCCTGCAAAGACATTGGTCTCTGCTCCTGCACTTCAGTGATAACACCAAAGCAGGATCTGGAGAGCACTGGAGGTCTCTTGTTAACCCCAAAGCGTTTCCTGTCCATTTGCCCTGTGTTTACATGCTTTCCCAAGCAATTTCTGGAACATGTAATCTGCAGATATGTCTTCATATCTTCGAGTTTTAACGCGCAGTAGGACAACTTTGGTGGATGTGAATGATAGACATTAAAAGCTTGAGAGCAAAGTCTCATTTCATACCTCTGTCCTGGCCAGATAGAAATTGTTTGTAATGAGGCTGTCAGTGCTGTGTTAGTTGATAGCCAATTGCATAATTAAAATGAGAGTATGGCCATTTTCCCTTCAAAAAAGGGAGCATGTGTTTTGCCAAGCCCACTATAGATAGTACAACAGCCCCTTAAATAATTGTAATGATAATTAAAAAGAAATCAGTTAGTCCCACTGGCTGCCTGAGTAGAATGCCAGCAAAGAACTGTTGTGTCGTGTCCGTGTCGCCCACACCCCCCCCCGCTCCCCGAGTTCCCAAAGCAGAGCTGTGTGGATTCACAAGGTTTCGATGTTGCTCTTCCTTGTTGCTCTCAGCATCCCCTCAGTTCCCACCAGCACAGCCCTCAGGACTGGTAGCAGCAAAATCTCCCCTGAGCTTGCGGCCCTGGTGCAAGGCGATGGCTGAGGGTCTCTTTCTGGCCAAGACTGCTAGCAAAACCAGCATCTGTGCACCAGCCTTCGTCGAATCCCTCGCCCTGTAAAGGAACTGTAACTGAGTTAGCTGTCCTGTGCCCTAGCTGTTTGTACGGCATATTTATGAAGTATATGTTTGGTCACTGCAGGGCTTCTCCCGCTTTGTAAATGCAACCAGCAGCTATTAGAAACTCATGTGTAGAGGTTAGCAAGGCATTCCTACTGCAGAGTAGTCATTTATTTGTGAATTTCCTTTTAAAAACAAACCCAAACAAACCTGAAGTCTGACAAAAGCTCTGGGATAAGAATATGTCAGATGAACATTTCTTTTAGCAAGTTTCCATGAGTACCATGGTATGACAAGCTCTTGATTCCACTCTAAAGAGAAGGGGAAGCACTTCCTGTTGCATTGTTTTTCTTAGGAAGCTGCTGTTGGTAAATTACATGTAGCAAATAATTTATTAGTAATACACCATACTTTCAAAGTGTTTCCTCTCTCTCCTGTTCTCTGTTGCTGCAGGAAGTAGGTTTTGAGATTGATTTCTCTTTGAGACAGAATAACTCCTATTGCACACTAGTTAATTATTTGAAATTAAAATATTAGTTGAGGTAGGATGCAGGATTAGTGGTGTGGTTGTAAAGAAGGATGATAAACCTCATTTTAGAATGAAAACAGTCTTCCGCCTCTATCTCAAATTGGAAACAAGGAACATTATTTCTCTTTATACCAGATACAAATGATGTATCATTCTATTAAGAGAATAACAGATTTAAAGTATTTTATTGCTTGTTAAATCTAATTCATGGTACTCAATGCAGATTTCAAGGATCAAGGGATTTAGATTATTCTGCATTATCAGCTTTAGGCTTTAGGCTGTCATTTCTTGCTGTGCACGCTGTGGTTGAAAAGGCTTTGTGGGCAAAGGAACGTATAACTGTGTCTGTCCTAAGGAAACTGGCTTGGTTCTGGCTACCCGTTTATACTGCCTGCCTGGCACTTGCACTGCTGGGCCATAGATCTGGGACCCTGCCAGAAGAGATACAAATTTAGGTTTCAGTCCTCAACAGTTCCCTGATTTTGCTCTCCAGATGGCCACACAAGCTCTAGTACTGCAGTGCGCAGGGGAAAGTCCGACTGGTTCTTTCAAAAGATCCCACTTTTGTTTCCAAAGGCTTCTGTGAATGTGGTTGTAGCTTGTGCCTGGTATCATCACTGCAGTGGAAAAGAAAGATACCAAGCAGAGGAAGGGACTAGAATAAGACAGAGATCCTTTGGGTTTGTGGTTATTTAAATGCTTTTCTTAAGACACCTTTCTGTAGCTCTGAGCCCTGGGTACCGGTGCCTCGTCCTCCTGGCAAATGAGAGCAGCCCTTCTCCCTGCTGGAGGTTTATTTGTGATTGAAACTCTCAGGTGGATGGCATGTGTGCAGACCGTCCTGGAAAACTGCAGAGAAAGGGAAAAGCAAAACGGCTATTCTTTCAGATGCAGACTTTCACGAGTGCTAGGAGTGATTACTGGCTTTTTCTAGAACAGCAGCTAAAATTGTTTTAGGTGTATTTTAGTCGTGTTGAGGCAAAACCAATCTTGTAGCAGTGTCACTTATAATGTTGCAGTGCTGCAAAGCTATTGACCAATCTCTGTACCTCTGGGATCTCATGTCTAATTTAGGATCAACCAGAATGGATACAAATCCATCCTAATTGGCTAGCTAAGTTAATGAAGTTTCCCTGCAACTGATCGCACAATGGCAGACTGACCCATGTCACGCATTGTGTGAGCACCAAGGCTGCAGCCAGGAAGGGGTGATGTCCTCTTTTGCTCCGCTGTGTTAACTGGCTGAGTTCTCAAACAGTCAGAGCCAGTTAAGTCAAATGGAGAAGAAACTGCAAGGGGACAAAGCTTCTGTTAATTGAGTGGGTACTTCATCACTTTACCTTGTGAGTGTCCATGTGCAGGGTCAAAGTCATCTGTGGTTTTAGAAATGTAGCTGTGAACCACGTTCCAGCTTTTAGAAATAATTTTAGGTGCAACTCAATAACATGTTAATAAGCCATTGCCTAATCAAGCTGGTGGAAATGATGCAGATGCAATTTTGTCATCCTAATTTTTTTTTGTTTTTTTCAGAATAACATGGCAATAACATGTACCAGTCCAGACCAGAGGTCCTTTTAGTATATTATTCAGTCTTTGGTTGTGATCAATAGCACATATATGGGGAAAAAAAAAAAGACCAGTACAAGAGTATGGTGATAGTTCCCTGGTACACCCTATCAACTGCATAGCTGAGGACTTTCTGAACAAGAGGAATTCTCTTTAACGGTCCTTAAATTAGTGTTCTTTTAGGACTTTGTCCAATCCTGTTTTGAAGTAACATAAACTCTGAGCTGTGATAAAATCCCAATGTTTAGTTAAGTTTTGTGCATGAAATGTCTCCTTTGGTTTGAATTTTTCAGCTGCCAGTCTTATTTGATACCACCTGGTCAGTCTTCTAAGAGAGGAGGTGATTCAGTTTTCCCCTCTTCCATGGTGCTCATGGTGCTGGATCTTTTCTATATCCCACATCAGTTGTTCCTTTTTCAGTATGTTTAAGGTTTTTCTGTAAAAGGACCTGTTTCATCCTTTTGACAATTCTTTTTGATGCTGTCTGTACTTTTCCCAGTAATAATCTTTTATGTTACAGGGATGCAGTAAACTTAGAAGTACTAAAACATGTTTTCTGGTAAAGAGGTTCTGATCTCTGTTGCCACTGGGAATTCGTAAGCAGTTTTATCTAAACAAAAAACTCAGCTCTAATGCCCACTGAAGCAAGTGGGAGTCCTGCCATTAACTTTGGTCAGGAGTCTAAATCAAACCACACTAAAAGCATTTTGCATAAAAACAACTCAAAGTGGAAGTGGCTGTAAAACAAAAGTAGCCTTGACTTATTTAATCATTAATTTCTAAATGGCAAGAAATGCAAAAGCAGGGTTTAAACACTGACAGACAAGCTCATTTTCTGGGTTCTGCTTTAAGTGTCAGCAATCTAATGCTGTCTTAGGCAATAATTTGCATGCCTTTTGTATGGCATTGCCATGGAAAGCAAACTCTGCCACAGCCTCCTGTTCCTGCCCCTCTGTTCGGCCGCCATGTAATGAACCAGGCCGTGAAACTGACCCAGATGTGACGATTTTTTTTTTTAATGAGTGGGGAGAGGTGGTCTGCTCCTCCTGAAATGTTCTCATGGGTAAATTTTAATCCTGCACTGTAGCCATAGAAGACATTCTCCGAGCCAGTACACTTTTTATTTAATTGGAAAAGATGTTCATCAGAGCTGGCTGGCTGCTGGTGTCCCAGAATCGGCTCACTGCAGGGTCAAGCAAGCACCGGTTTAGGCACAAGGGAAGCGGTGGACTGTAAGCTGTACGCTGGAATCGTTCTTTTGGATTGCTGTCTGCAGCCTCGTATTCTGAAACACATCTCTAGGAACACAGTAACTGGTTTATTGATGTTTAGGTTGCCCAAATCCCTTTAAAACAATAGTAATATAATCACTGTAATTCCCAAAGTGAAAAGCAGAAGGTGGGTTTATTTTTTCCTCTTTTCTTTTTAAATTATATTGTCTCTGTACAGCTGTTCAAAATTTAATCTAGTAGCAAGTTAGCTCCTGCTGCAAGTAAATTTGCTGGACATCCAGAGAGCCTGAACAGCACAGTAAAATGCTGGCTTTTACACTGTACACTTAAGTAAAAAATTTGAGTGCTGTTTAGATCTTGGCTTTTAATTCAAAGTAATTTTTTCCTTGCCTTTACAACACTGATTGCCTGAATCAGGAAACTCAGACTGATTTCAAACTTTGAAATGTTATAGCAGTATTTGTGAGGCCTAAGTGAGAGAAACATCATTACTACTCTTTAGGGAGTTCTGGCATGCTGTGGACCGTAGAAGCGAGCACCATAGACTGATCAGTTTTATAGAGATACTGACTTAGGTCTATAGAAAGTAGGCTGCAAACATCTTCTGCGTTTATCTTTCCTTAAGTTTATATGGGAGGCAGTATATATTATGGCAGGGTTCGTGTTCTCTGCAGTGTGTTGTACCTGATCATTTCTGGGTCTCTCTCTGTCTTCTAGTTATGAGCAGTAGCACTGCTGGCTGCAGGCACCTGCCTGTCTCAGCCCGCCAGTAGCAGTGCTGGTGTCTGCCAGAGCAGTTGACAGCTCACTGGTTATAGGCACCTCTCACAGGTGGTGATCAAACTGTCCTCTATCCTCTGAACAGCCCTTAAAAGGGGCTCTTCAGAAGACCGGAATGACAGTAATTCATGTCTTACAGCTATGGTTTTACTTCCACTACTGGACATGCAGCGGTACCTGCAGATGGGTTTATTGAGTTGAACGTTTCGTGGTTTGATTTGTATTTGAATGGTTTCGTCTGTAAGCCTACTCATGTAAGGAACTGCCATGGCCACTGGACTCTAGTCTTTGCCAGTCTGTGGGCAGCTGTACTCATGTGTAAGGGTTATTTCCCTTTTTAGCCTTCACTTTTGTTAGAGTTATTTCTTGTAGCTGTTGTCTAGGCACTTGGGACTCAAGAGGAATATTTCTCCATCCCTGTGCAGCAATGCACAGAGTGAGTGAAATCTCTCTTACATCTGTAACATCACATACTCACCACTGTATGGATCAATTATATACTATACTATATATGGCAGTTTTGACAGCAGTTACTTAGATTTGACCACAGTGATTGCTCTTTGCCCAACACAGTTCCTCTCAAAGCTCAGGTGGCATTAGTGTGTTATTGGACTGGCTTTCTGGCTATTCCTACTTGATTTTCTGTTTTCAAGGAGTGGATTTCCCAGCAATTCCCACCGAAGCAAGTTTTCTCATTAGCTAAGGTGAACAAAGCAAGCCTTCAGGATATCCTTTGCTGGGAATGTAAGGGCAAACTCTTGGAAGAATCTGGTTTCTGCAATGAGGAAAAGGGGTGGAATTACCAGTACTGAATTCTTCCAAGGGCTGCATCTTGTGTATAGTTGAGTCAATCATTAACTTGCCAGGAAATCCATGTTCAGGCCTTGTCTCTCTTCGTAAGTGTGTTTTTGTAACCAGTTCTGACCCTGTCACAGCAAATGAAATTGAGTGGTATTGTACAGCAGCCGCCTTCTCAATGTAAATGTGTATGTCAACTGTGTATGTATATAGTCATCCTAAACATGTTGTTTATATTTTGTATCAGTTTGCTCTAAGGCAAAAACTGGCACCTCATGGTGCAACGTGCTCCCTACAGAAAAGACAAGATTGGAGCTTGAATACTGATGAGTGGCATCTGCAGTGAGGGAAACACAATCTAGAGTGTCCTGCCAAACAGAGAGATACTAGAGAAATGCAAACAGTGTGAGTAATTAGGTCCACACCTTTTAAAGCACTGCTTTTCTCCTCGTGAATTTGCTGAGGACACAAGCGCACAAGAATGAGGCGTCTATGAGGTTCTCTATTTCATCTTGTACTGTGGTCTGTTCTGGGAGAGCATTTCAGGCCACGTCCAAACCAAACATATGTATACTTAAGTCCAGTTGATTTGGTGTGTTCTCAAGCATTTTTATTTTTTTTTTGAATGCTCCTATGTTCGATGCCATCAGTATATGACAGCTTTGTATGGCATATGGAACTGATGGTGTGTTTCAAAGGTCCTTAACACTTGTCAGAAACTTCTAGTCTGCATGATAGTCTGGAACCCAGTGAACTTGTGTTTTGCACTTGGCAGAACGCAGTAACATGATCCATCTGTTGGCCGTTGAATTAGAAACGAAGTAAAACAAAGTCCATGCAGAGCGTCATGTAGCAGCGTACCTATAGCAGAGTTTGTGATAATGGTGATTTGGAAGGTGATATTTTGTACAAGCAATTGTACTGTAAGAATTCATCTCCACCAAAGGATGAATGTTTTAAATCACATTGCTCAGATTTCCCAGGGTCTTGGATTGTCCCTTAGTCAGATATCACTTTTACCTTGGTCACATCACTGTGTTGTGTCTGAACTCTATCAGGTTCAATGCTTAAATAGCGTGAAAGGATTTTTGTTCTCGCTTGGCTTGTATGGTGCTGTAAGAAAAAAATATGCTTTTAAGTGTGGTTGTAGACCTTCAAAAATACCTTTAGCATAGATATGGTCCTGTAAACAGGACACTGCTGAAGTTGGAAGACCTGTACGGGTTCAAGATTTCTGTAGTTCATCCTGGGCAGGTCACTTTCCTGTGTCTTAATTTCCTTAGCCCTGAAGTAGAAATTAATGATGTTTAACTTCCTTTCTAAATTGTCCCAAGCCTCACTGTGATTAAATGTGCTGTGTATGTATGTGCTGAGCAGTAGTTTTATAGCATAAAACTATAATGAAAATGAAAAAAGAAGCATTGCAAAAACATGTCTGTGAAACAGAGGGACTGGTTGGGCTATTGGGAGAGTCTATATTCACCATCACAGGTAGATGGCAGCTGGTCTCATAAGCAGCTTAAGAAACACGTGCATTCACAACTGAAAGTCCCTGGAGTAGAAATGGCTCAAACAAATCCCAGCAGGGAAGCGTCTCATGCAGAAAGAGCAGGATTGTGCTTGTACACACCCAAAAATTATCCCATCCAGAGTGAGCTGGGTGTTTAGGTGCTCTCATTGTTTGGAAATTTGTTGTTGGGAAAATATTAACAACCTCACAGAACATAGTTCTTTGCTGTGTCTAAGTGGATTGCCAGTCCCTTGAGGCAGAGGCTGTCTGGGTTTGCCTTCCGCAGAGCCAAACACATTGTCAGCACTCAATTAGATGTGTATATGTGGTTTCATGCTGACTCAGAGTTCAAAGATAGTCACTATTTTTTTTCTTGTTGAGCAACCCTGTGTAGAGAGAGCAAGCTATTTTTACCTGAACCTGAACCTTTCTAGCATTATTCCTGATAGGAAAAAATAAACGCTGTGTGCTTGAAGTCAAAACTGAAAGAAGGAATCTTTTCTTGGAGGTGCTTGTGATCCTCTCAACCTTCCAGTAAATGAGGAAATGGCAGCTTCTGTGTGTGTCTCTCTGTCAGTGCCTCTCTTCCTTCTTGGGTATACTACATGGATGACCTGCTGGCAGGAGAAGCCCCTCTGAGACACAAAGGGTTGATCAGTCCCTGTAAGAAAATAGCAAGTGAGACAGAGTCAACGGTGTCTTTGAAATCAAGGGGCGGAAAGCTGATGGGTCAGAGCTGTTTCAGGGAACGGTTGTAGAGTCAAGCTGGTAAATTTTATTTGGAGGGAAAGAAGATAAAAATAAGAGCAATGAAGTCTAGCTCCAGTAGGCAGGAGCTTTTCGTGGCTGTTAAAGTCTACAGTTCCTCTCTCTCCCCTCGTCTCCTTTGCTTCCACTCTCTGGGGATTTACTTTTCTACTGGGTACACAGACAGCTCTTGAGAGGGGAAAGTGTGGGCTGAATGGCAGCTCCCTGGCCATCATCCCTGACAGATGACTGAAGCGGGAGTACTTGAAATAGGTAGTAGAGGCTGGGGAGGATGCTTTCCTTCTCTGGTGGGCGTTTGGGCAGAGGAGAGGAGAGGGAGGGAAGTGTAAGGGGAGTTTTTGGGGGGTTGTGGTTTTTTTTATGGTGCACATTTTTGTAATTCCAGCCGTGCACAGAAAAAGCTGGGCAGTGCTGGCTGGGAAGGTGCTTGTGCACCTGTACAGGGTGGGACAGGCATTCAGAGGCAGAAATAGACACCAAGCCATCCTGTTTGGGCAATTACACTCTTCCTGCATTCTCACCGCAGTTGGCATTTCAGCAGCTAAGCCACAAAGGGAGGTATAAAGACAAATGTGATCTCCTTTTGAAAATACCTGTACTTAAAAGAACCTCCTTCCTGGGGTGGCATTCATTATGTGTCTGTTTATTCATCCTTTGCTCACATGATAATTTGCCCCTGCAGAAATGTGTCTCGACTCCACCCGGTGCTGGGACTGAGCCACTTCTGCTGGCACTGCTGGAGATGGTTTACCAGAGAAATTAGCTGTACAGCATACATAATGGGGACTGACATAGCTATACCTGCTCACAGCTGCTCTGAATGCAATCACTACCTTTTCAGTAGCTCATCCCAGATTTCAGTAGAAATCCCAATGGATTTCTAACTCAGCCCTGGCTTGCACTGTACATTTTCTCAAGAGTTGGTAATGTTCTGAGATGGCTTTAAGTGTAAATGGGAAGAGGAGCTGTTGATTTGGAAGAGGCAAATGAAATGCCAGCCTCTGTCACAGCGCTCTCCTAATATGTAAGATTTGTGGCAGTGGGTTGAGGTGAAGCTGCACCTGCTGTGGTGTCACGTCGATATTAACCGGGGAGTGGGTGAGTGCAAGGAGCAGAAAATGCAGTGGAATGGAGGAGAGGAGCCAGATAGGAAGAGGCTGGCTCAAGTGCCACACTCCTTTACTGGAATGCATCCCTCTGCCTTATGTTGCAGCCATCTTTCTCTACAAATTAAACATGTTTCTGCTGTCCCTCTCTCCAAAGTGAACGTGCTGGCAGTTTTCTGTCTTCTGGATCAGATCTCTCCTTCATGGTGTTTAGTTGTTGCAGAACCTCAACTGCTGGTCTAGAGTAACTCGGGTTTCCATCCCACCTGATAATGCACCCTAGATTCATCCACCTCTATTTTGCCAAGCCAGTCCATTGTTCAGGAGTCTCGTCTGTTGTTTGCAGGAATAATTGCAAAAATTGATTCATGGGAAATGCCTGTAACAGGCATATCCTTTTGACAGACCACACAGCCATCATATTCTGCATTTATTTGAGTCAATCAATGCTCTGATGCATATTTGGGTCATAAATACTCTGATATAAATTGCATTTATTATTATGACAGCTGTGTTCCATTACCTGTTATTTATTAGGTTCTGTTGTCCTTTCGTTTTACACCTTGTAGAGCTGTCAAGTCAGCTGCTTACTGGTGACAAAGCTCACAGCTCAGTTCAGAAGCCTCCAAAAATAAATTCTCCAAAGGGATTTGAGTAACAGCAGGATGTATATTGTTGGAAAGGCATTGGACAATCTTTTTTTAATTTGTTTTATTGGAAGGAGGAGTTTTGTGCTTTTTTGCCTGCTTTTGCCCAAATTCCAGAATTAGCCTTTGCATTTATGATCCAGAGGTCACTGAAGCTAATAATCCCACTGATGAATGTGAATTTTGGATCACACCCTCCATCTCTCAAAGTTGAATTAATCAGGTTATTCAGTATTTGAAATAGTAGGATGCTGACTTGGATGTTTCTAATTTTCCCTTGGAAGCTTTTTTAGCTTCATGTCTTTTTACATCATAAAAATGGCAGAATATCTGATTCTGAGATGAATGAATTTCAGTGTCCTTCCAAGGCTAAGGTCAAACTGCCATGGGCACACTGCTCTGTACAATTCAGAGTCGTTTTTTGCTTCTCATTCCCAATAAACAGTCACATATCCTTCGTGCCAGGTTGCCGCACCAGCTTTGCAAGGTGCCGAGCTCTTTGGTGTTAATTCAGGAAAGCACTTAATCATGGAACCGATGACTCTAAGGTGCTTAATATAAGCACGTGCTTAAGTGCCTTGCTGGACTGGGGCCAGGACAGATGTACCCTTGCAGAGTAGATGTTTGTAAGCCACTTTTGGCTGTCTAGAGCCAAGTTCACTGGAGGCGAAGGGTTTCGGGGATGTGCAGCTCAGGGAGCTGGACTGTGCTGCAGGGGTGGGTGAGCATGACAAAATGCCCCTGCGTGGGAAGGAGAGCATTTACCCAGGCAGTCCCTGTTCTGCGACTAAGCAGGGAAACAGTGCCAGCAAAACGTGGGGCTCTTGGGCTACCCCAAGCATTGCACGCACCAACTGGGTGGGAGGTGGGAGCCTGCGTGAGGAGAGACCTGTGCCGGAGACATCCGACAGCCCTGCCTGGCAAAGCTGGGCTCTGTACCGGGAGCGTGTGGGCTACAGGGAAGGGGGAGCAGCGCTGCCGGGGCTTCCTAAAAGGTGTCAACCCCACAGTCTCACATGCAGACTGGTTTCCTGGGGATAGAGTACTAAGCTGCCCATAGTTTTATTCGACAGGTGTTGTTTGCTCAAGGATTTTGGGATAGATGCAGGGACTGAGCAGTATCAATAGGGTTTATGCGCTAGCTTAACGGCACCATCGTTCATAGCATTAATATTGAAATATGTGTGATATAATGTTGCGTGTGCTTCTTTTTGTGTCTTAACATTTCCGTATTATCTCTATTTATTTTACTCTAAATGTAAAAAGAGTAAATCTGTAATTCCGATCAAATATCGCAGTGCAAAATTGATATACACACAAACATCTGACTCACAAAATATAGATGCAAATGGATATGTGTTATTTATAAAGCAGCTTTGACATCTTAATACACTAAAAAAGAAGAGACATATAGATAATTTCATAGTTCAGCATTCTGCACGTTTTTGAGCTATCGTATATCATCATCCATGAAAAATTCATAATTTGGGTCTTAACCACTTTAATTTTATACATGCATTCCAACCAAAGGGGTGTGTGTCCTCTGCCCTTGCCCTTTTTTTTTTTCCTATTCTATTCACCCACCCCTTTTATACAAATAAAAGTAGACGGCTGGGGTTAGACAATGCCAAAAGCCCACCCTGCCTTCCAAGAACTACCTGATAATTAATGAGAGTCATAACCCTGTGACTAAAGAGGGATCTCCAGGTATTCTAGTGTCCCACCCAAATCCTTCTGGGTTTGCTGAACCCAAGACAGTCAGTGAAAGACAAAATGTTCATTCTACACAGCACTAAAATCGATGTAGTTGCGCTCATCCAAATCTCTAATGTGGACACACAAAAGCCAAGTACAAATCAGCTTGAAACCTGGCAATTTCTGCCAAGTTCCAAATTAATCATGAGTATGGTGTGAGTGCCTTATTTCAGGTGTTTTCAGTGGTGTCACTGGCCAGATTCTTTTGACCTAGGCTGGAGGAGTGAACTCTGAAGTCAAGGAGATTTTGCAGAGGTTATTCTATCAAGAGCCTCATTCCTACATGACAGAAGGTCTTGGATTAATGCTTTGGGGTTTTTGGAGCAGAAGCAAAGGGGAAAGGTGAACTTGTAGTCTTTCAGAAGAGGACATTTCTGGCCTGTTAGGGCTTTGTAGGTTAAAACTCTTTCTTTAGCGAAAATGTTGCTCAGTGGTGGGTTTAAATGCAAGTTCAGTACTGGTGAAAGGACCTAGTGAGGAGACAGCAGTTTTCTGTCTGACTACAGGGCTGGTGCCAGTAGGATGATAGTAGTGTTTACTGTTTTTCCTCACTGTTTCATGGTTGCCTTAAAATACCACTAGGAAGGGTGAAAGAACTTCAGTGTGTGTGGCCTATTTCCCTCTGGTCTCTGCTGCAAGAGCCAACAAGGAGCCCTTGGCTTGCTTTCTGTTTGCTTGAAACTCCTTCCAACCTCCACTTCACCTTCTCAGTGACATTTAGGCAGAAGGTCTTTATTTATTCTGTCCTGGTTTTGCCCATCCCTGGATTCTGAGCTCACAGCGGACTGTGAGGGACCGGAACTTTCAAACATAATACAAGTTCACTGGTCTGAAGTTTCTCAGGGAATGAAAAATCTGTTTGATTAAGGAAACATGGACTTCTGAAAGCCTATCAGACTGAGCAACTTTGTAAGTCAGGGCTGCAGAATGCCTAATTAAATGGAACTGCTCTCTAGAGGATTTGGCTTGCAGAAAATTAGTTTTCATGTTCTTGGCCTGATGTTTATTAAATGTTTCTTTCCTTTTTCTCTCTGCAGTTTTCATCTGTAGTTTCATGGTTGCGGCGCCTATCTTTGGTTACCTTGGTGACCGTTTCAACAGAAAGATCATTCTCAGCTGTGGGATCTTCTTTTGGTCAGCTGTCACTTTTTCAAGCTCCTTCATCACTGAACAGGTAAGATCTTTGGAAAGGTGATTTGCAGGGTGTCCTGAAAAAATGGACAATATGTACCTAAAAAAATCCCCACTTCCCATCACAGTGTGCTCAAGGGGAACGTATCCCTCTGGTGTGTATTTGACACAGAGCACGTTGGATTATCTGACCTTTTGTGGGTGAAGTGTGATCTGTGTAACTGTGTTTTCTTAACTGTGAAAGCTATTATTCTTTGATCATGCACATTCATAAAAGATAACAGGTGAAGCGTATCTAAGCAAGAATTTCTGTTGACATAAGGGCTTTGTTTTGAGGGAGGTGCTAAAGAAACTTTAAAAGGCTTTAAAAAAGACTTGGGGGGGGGGGAATCCACGGCTATATAGTGGTTCTCTTGTCTTTTGATATGTAACAGAAGACACTGGAGTTTGTTGGGAAGTCTGCTCGTGGTATGTGGAATGATGAAATGTATCCAGCAGTGGTTTTACACATGCGCTTTGTTTCCTGTCCAACAAAGGCAATGAAGGTGGATGATAGCATAGCGATTAGACATAGTTTCAGTTCCTTTAATGCTAGTTGATGGATATGTCTGGGGAACTGGTGATGGAGTTGTCAGGCTCACTTAATTTTGTCAAGCTATTGCACAGCATCCCTCACCTGCTTTCAGGACAGCCACAGTACCCCATTTTGAGGACTCCTCATTGCATTAATTTTCTTGCCTGTCAGAGGCACTTGGAGGAAACAATGATCAGGCAGTTTCTGGGGAAAAATATACCCTTGTTTAAATCATATTATAGAGGAGGTTTAATTGCTGCAGGTGGCAACATTCCTGGAGAGACAAATCACAGCTCCTGGCATCATCAGGCTGATTTCCCCAAGGGAGGCAGGGGCATTCCTCATCCTTTCTGTCCAGCTGCGTTCCAGAGATTGCAGCATTGTGGTCACGCCTAAAGAATGACAACCAAGGACTAAACCTCTCCACCCTGCTTCCTCCTGCCCACACACATGCTCTGCAGTTTCTAATAAAAGAGAATTTCCACCTAAAATGGGCAGTGACAGTCACATATCTGGCTGGCTTTCATGTTGGATTGATTGTTGCTGCATTCCTAAAGAAAAATGCATATGGCCAAATGTAGAAGCCTTTAACTCAGTAAATTGTTCTGGTTTATAATTGGCCAGGAAGCATCCTTTCCAGAGAAAGGACATCTCCCATCTAACATGAAGAGGCTTTTTTCATTTTCTTTCTTTTTTTTTTTTTAATCTCTCTGACAACATTCTACAAAAGCAGCTGTGATCAGAGGCCAAAAAGGGAAGCATTTTATGAAAGAGCCAATCACCTGCTTATAAACAGTTCTCATGTTATGAACACACATTCATGCTCAGGTTCTCATCAATCTTTCTGCAATGGACCTAGTCCTGTAGTTGCAAGTAGTGGAACACTGGAACTGGACTGATGTAATCTGTGTTTTCAGAGTTGGTTTTCAGTTTAAGGATTTGGGGCTTATTAGCTGAAGTAGTTCAGGGATTAATACATGTGATCATCTGTATACAGGAGCTCAGAGTGCAAGTGGCATATTGTTAGCCAAAGAAAGGGAGAATAATGTTTATAAAGCTGGATTATGTTTGGAATCCAAACCCCAATGTTTTGGAAGTCACAAGAGAGACAAGATCAAAATAGCCAGACCTGTGTTAATTCCTTCTGCATTTGCATCAGTGCTAACTCTGGACCCAAACTAGAACCTTGGACAAAACCCATCCCAATACTGAGAAAAATCCCCTGTCCTGATTTTACTGTGATCCTCAACTCTACCAGAAGACTTACCTATTAAGCCAAAGGTCTCACGCCCAGCTCTTGTTATCAACTCCAGGAGATTATGGAAAATTTTGCAGCTGCTGTATGGATGTGCTCTACCCAGTGGCTGCAGCAGTTGAGCAAGGTTGTAAGCATAATCCCAACTTCACATAGTAACCCTACTACTTTGGTATCCTTTTTGAGGCCTGATTTCTAATTGGGAAGACATGCCACATTGAACAAGGTGAATTCCTGAAGTGCTAAAGAGAAAAAAGGTCAGAGAAGAGCTGATGCAGCTTTTTTCTTTATGCAGTGACTAACTAGGCACTTTTCCTGATCTTTGTCTTCTAGGATTCATTTGAGGAGCAAAACATTTGCTCTTCTCTCAACATTTTTTTTCTTTCTTTCTTTTAAGACAGTATGTGTCTTTGTCAGCGAGGAAGGCTGGGAGCTGAAATGTGAAAAACTCTTTGCTGGCACAAATAAAAGCAGTAGTAAGACCACTGTAAGTAGATAAGTACTCACATCCAAGTCAACATGAAAACACAGTGCTAGAAGGAGCAAGTTGGCACAGGCTGAGCCCGTTGAAAAACTGTACTGTGGCAACTGCAAAAATACTGAACTAGGCGAGAAGCAATAGGCATTCAATAGAAATAGAAAACTGTCTTCAGGGATTGCCTTTCTTCAAACTTTGATGGTGTCTAGTGCCTCATGTGTGCTATTACTGTGTAATTAAATAGAGTACACATCCGCATAGTTCACATTTGAAGTGTAAATGGAAAAAGACAGCTTAACAAAGGCAGAAAGTAGCTACAGAGGTGAAGGCACCCAATTTGTAAAGGTTTTCAGCAGTGCGTTGGTAATATTAGTTCCTGGCTAAAATTTGGACACTTAAAGGAAAACAATCACAATGCTATCATTTGAGTGAATATCTAGATTATTTGTAATTTAATGTGCAAACAAGTATACAGAAAAGGACATGTTAATTCTTATCTGTCCTGCTGTCAAGTTGTTCAATAAAGAAATACAGATGTGGCAAGAAAAGGACATGGAGTGAGAAACTACCTCAGAGAGATGGATTTTGATCTGGAAAAATGGATCAGAGCACAATGAAGCAGTTCACCTAAGATACTATCTAAATGCTATTTCACGCTGTTTGGGTTAAAAAGATAATGACTGAAAATTGGCAGATAAAACAGGGAATTGGATATATGCACCATGCAGACATGTAGTTGCTAGAGAGCACTGCATTAAGGTTTGTAACCACTTATTAAAATATCCTTAGTTATTTATTACCAAATATCTTTGGGTTTTTAATATGGAATAATGACCATCAAATAGATGATGAATGAATCTATCATCTGCTAGTAGCTACTAAATAACTAAATAATAGGCTATCACAAGGAAAAATGAAAATCAGACCAAAATTCAGGGACAGTTCCAGAATATATAGGAGGTGATATTTACAGAAAACAACAATGCATGAATTCCATGCATAGCAAAATAAAAACAGGACAACTAGATACTTAAATGTTTGGTTACTGTTCATGAGGTCTTAAATTACAGTTAAAACAAATCAAAATAAGAAACACGAATAAATACCTTATCAGAGAGTAAGTCCATAAATATACCTGATTTCACGGATAAAAATAGCTAATGATAAATTTAACAAAAGAAAATGAGCAGAAGTAACAAGATCGAGATAATATTGAAAAGATAATTTTTTATTCTGTCAAGTAATGTGATTTGATAATTTATGTTAGTGCACAATTTCTCTATAGAAAAATAAGAAGTGAGTCTTCCTCTACTTTGTCTCTGGTACTTGCACATTTCTGCTCTGTATCACTGTTTAGCACTTTCTAAAATAGAAGTTGCATAAAAAATATCATTAACAAATTTGTTCATTAATCTAAAATTAGTTAAAGTTTGTACCTATTTAGACAGCTCTCTAGATTAATTCCATTTATAGAAACTTCCATAAAGTATGTATATATCTTAATTTGTGTTTTCTAAGTACAAACACCTGCTTAGAAATTACCTCCCTTTATGCATACCTTTTAATCAGTTCTGCACCTGCGGGTGCACAAATTTTGGGACTTTCACCTGCAAAACCCTTTTGTGTGTTGTTTTTGGCTTTTGGCAAGCATTGGGAGAAAACACTTGCTGGTTGTTGGTTCATGCTCCATAATAAATCAGCAAAAAATAAGCGAGCTGCTGTGCAGTATAGAGTCATATCACAAAGAAGTGCACTAAGCACACAATCTTCATGGAGTTTCTTTACCAAGATGCACTTCCATCCACACGAAAAGCTAAATATGTGTCTGTCCTCCTCTGTATCAAGATAAACTCTGATTTAATAAGTAACCAGGTTTTTTTTGTCTAGATAGCATTTTGATGAGCATAGTGCCTGATTGCCTGTGTTGTGCCTGATCATCTTGAGCTGGTTTATATTCCAGGATGTCATTGGAAAGAGACTGTAATCCCAATTGCACCATTTCTCTCTGGAACAGTTTCACATGAAGCAACACGGTTATCAGGAGTGATCAGTCCATGTGCTGAGAGTTTGTTTCTGGCTGCTTGGATATTCACATCTATTAGTCATAATAATAGTTCTTACAGCTGACTACTTTGGCCAGAAATTTGTCTTAGGTGAAACCTTGCTTTTGGTGCTAGCCTTCCTACCCATCTTAGTACAAACTTCTGAGAGATCAGGACCCCTCTCCCTCATGGGCAGACACCAGGATCTTAAAGCAAGAAAGAGCTTGGAGGTGGAAAGTTGCAGACTGTTTTCCAGTCTTGTAAAATACTGCTATTTCCCATGTAAATATCTTGAATAAAGTGTATTTCTGTGTAAAAGAGATGCTGTTTTACAGATGAGCAAAGTATTCTGCTAAGTACTTAGGCTCCACTAATACTCAACCAGACCAGGCTGTGGTAATGTGGGTTGGCTGGGAGACATCAGAGTTGCAGATGGTAGAAAGTTTGGAAATGGAAAAGCAAAGAATGAGCAAGGTAAACCAGGAATGTGCTTTTGAATCCTGCAGTTCTCAGTAAATATTTCTGTTTAAGTGTTGATATAGCTAACATGATAAAACCTTTTTGTTCCCACTGCAAGTTAATCTGGATAGGTATTTCTACTAGTGGTTTTTTTTTTTTCTTTTCCTCTCCTTTTGATTTATCTGGGAAAGAGGAAGCAAATTGTCCACTGTGGAACTCCAGTTAGCCTGCAGTACTTGCTAAAGTCCTGTCTTTCAGACTTGCCAGATGTGTATTTGTTTCCAAAGCTTGTCTTTCAAGGAGTGCTAAAAGAGAAGCAACAAATTACACGCAGTATGGAACAAATGGTTAGCTGGGTTAATTTTAAACAACATAAACATACCCACCCCACCCCACCCCCCCCACGATGATTCACTCCAAGAAAAAAAAAGAAGGTCTTTGGTCTTACATGCTCTGGCAGAAGTTGTATTATAAAACATACAGCTTCTGTTCCTTTGCTTCCACTGTGTAAGATAAATCCACAGTTTGAAAAACAGAAACAAACAAAACTAAAAGCCCCAAGCCATCGTTTTGTATGTAAGAAGGGTACTGACTGTTATCTTTGAAGTCACCATGAATTACTGGAAGGTTTATATCCCACTGTTCCATCCTATTATTTTTGAGCAGAACTCTCTTTTAGAAAGAAGGCAAAAAAGATTCTCCCAGCAACCTTGTGAAGTCTGCTGCACATACATTCAGTCCCTTCCTTCACATGCAGTTCCTGACTGTGTGGCTGTTACAGAAATCGGTACTGGAACTAACCCGGGGTGTTCATGGACAAAGGCTGTTAGTTGGCTCTGGTGTATTTTGCCAGCCTTTAATGTGGTACTGGAACCCTACAGATGAGCATAGGCTGTTGACATTTAGATATCTGCACACTTGCCCTTTTGGTAGACTGCTCAGGAAAAATACAGTCCACTGCGTAGTCTCTTATCACAGAGGAAGAGATGAGGGTGGGTAATATACTATGGTAGTGTTGCTATTCTATCTACCAGCGGTGTCAACACTCAAATCACTAAGTGCTACTATTATGGCCGTACGTGTAATGCTGGTTAATGCCCTGCTGTGCTACCTGGCAGCTGTAACCTACTCCTGCTTTGCCTCTGCTCTGTTAAGATGACCCATGGCAATCTATACATCTCTTCCTCTCTCCAGCTATCAGGGCTCCCTCCTCACCACAGGAGAGCTGCTGTGCTGGGGGGCTGGGGATCAGTGGGTGCCAGCTGAGGGAGGGTGCTGTGCTGGATTTGGGTGGCTCTGAAGTCCCAGAAGAAAGGGAGAGGATAAGGGCTCTCATCTCTGCATTACACTGCAGAGTGAAATTCTTTACGGACTGATTCTGCCTCACTTTCCCTCTCCCATATGTCTGAAAGTAGGTAGTTTGAAGAAAGGTAATTCTCGCAGCCCCCTTTAGACCTGCTTCCCCTTGCAGCAGCCTGCTGTGCAAAAGGCTTACTTGCACTGCAATGTGCTGCTGATGGCATTGCCCATCAGGAGAAGAGATGAACCTACCTCAAGTCTGGTTATATGTACCTACACCTATATGGCTGCTGGAGATGGGGATGAGATCTCTCAAGCTGCAGCTCTTGGAAGGTAGGAGATGTCAAGTTCCTGCAGCAGTTCTGCTGTGAGAAACTCCCTCTGTGTTTTCACGGCTGCTTGACTCTCCAGCTCTAGCTAGGACTAGATCAAGACGTAACAAAATCCATGCTCTGTGGACAAGGAAGTATGAGAGTTTGGGAATGTATGGGAATTAAAAGGCATCATTTCTTTGACTCCTCTCCACAAGAAGGCACCTGCTGCTCCTTCTTCTCAGTGCTAGTCACAGCACTCTTATAAGTTTTACTATCCTGCGTTTTTTTAATGTGGATTATGTGAGGTGTACTGTAGGAAAAAAAATATGCTATTGTTTGTTCCTTCAATAATGAAGCATTGGCTGAGCTGGTCTTAAGGTATTCTGGGCATCTATCAAGCCTGCTAAGCATCTTCAGCACAGCTGATACGAAATACTGCATGGGAAACTGTTTTTGTGTAAGAGCAACATCTGCACAGACAAGTGTAATGATTTGAACTCTTGAATCTTGGGTCCTTATTTTTCCCGCAGATTTTACTGACCTAGGACAGAAGAGATGGGAAAAGATTTATATAGATGAAATAGTTTTAGCTTGCTGAAATAGAGTGCAGAATTACTGTCATGTGTTTGTTTCCTAGCTGCTTTATATTCCTACCTTGTCCCTTTCTACCTGTCCCTCTTCCAAGGGAAACTATAAATAAAAAACAGGTTAGGGTGTTCTCAGAGCATCAGCCCCAAAAAACCAATCTATGAGAGGAGGAAGCTTTTCATAGGTGTTATCAGAAATTGGAGTGTTGTATTTTCTGCTCTGAGTGTTGGGTTTTTTCCCTCCAGTGTCTGTATCTATGTATCTGTAAAGCATTTGGGAAGAGTTATTGAAAACACAGCTGGTGATGGCTGCCAGGAGAGAGACAGAGTGTAGTTCCAAAGCTTACTCAGAAAACTTATTCCTGTGATGAGAAAAATGAACTCCAAGAAATTATGATAAGGAATCTCTCTACCATACATGGCTTTTCCTGTCTGCAGTGTGTCTGGAACAGGATCCGTTCTGCTCTCTGAGAGCGATCAAGATTACAGCCCCCAAGTCCCACCTTCCCCAGGTAGGGTCAGTCTGGCACCACGTCCCATTGAGACTTCTCAAATCACCCCAGTCATGTCCTGTTACGTTCGTGCCCTCTACTACCTACGTTTGGGTCATTAATCAGTCTGAAATGATGCAATATCTGAATCAAACACTGTGGATGCTGAAAGAAGAGCTGTTTCTGTTGCTGAGTGTTGTAACTCACCTGAACTGACACATGCTGCTGCAGAGGCTTCTATTGCCAATTCATTAAAATGTAGGCAGCGATTTGCGCTGAAATGTCAGAACTGCTCCTCAGAGCTCAGGCATTTTCTGGAGCAGGTGGACAGAGGTTTGTGCTGAGACAGTATCAAGAAATAGGCTTGAGGCTTAATGCTAATTTGCAGTCGGTCTCAGTGAGGGCTCCCTGTAATTGCCTACCCTTTTTTTAGAGAACTGTTGGTTATCTAGGTTACCAGACGATGTTGAAATCATTATCATAGGGTCTATGATTGTGGTTCTGATTCGGCTCCTTCTTTGGAAGTCTGTGGGAACCTTTTGTGTGCCTTTGTGGGAATTGAGTCAGACCCTACATCTTTTTAAATCAATATGCTTATATTTGATGCTGTTTCATTGGCTCATGAAAATGCCTAGAGACAACAGCTGGGGACCGTGGTGCCGGCATGAGAGATCTTTACAGGACAAAGACCTTTACAGCTTTGTCCCACTTTTATGCAGAAACCTGAATTTATAGTCTCTAGGTTGAAGAGTAGGAAAGTTCAGCTGCTGTGTCAGTTAATGGATGGTTTGGAAGCAATGCCTGCCTGTAACTGTCATCCCACCTGACCTGCTTTTTTTGTGCCTGAGCAGGAAATCTCACCTGGGTCAGTTATTTGCTGAGGAGGCAGAGGGAAGAAGGCATATTTATTTCATTGCCAGGCTGTATGTGTCTTGGAAGCATTCCTTTTTCTTGTCTTGTCTATTAAAATGTATATTCTACTTGTCATACTGCTGCAGAGGCCTAACCCCAGAACACGTTGATGGAACTCAAAAAGGATTTCTTACTGCTTCAACCCTGTCTCATTGAAGTCTCTATAATGCGTTAGCATTATGCTTTATAAATAATTATCACAGCATCTTAAGCTCATTCAAAACACCCTAGGAATGGGAGAAAGGCAAAATGCTCCTTAAATAGACTGGG
>JAVJGG010000085.1:9564372-9619915 GCA_035590195.1 Aviceda cuculoides
GGTGGAGAAGAAAAAAAAAAAAAAAGTAGTGCTGCATGTAAGTTTCCAAGCAAATGTTAAAATGTAGGGTAAGGAATTATAAAATTTCCTATCAGCTTAACGTGATCCTTGCAGTAGTAGCTGTGACCTGAGGAACACAAGCCATTCCTGATGCAGTGCTCCACTGCTGCACTCTGTGCTTTGGAAGTGGGGAAATCTGGCTTGGTCAAACAAGTTCAGAAGGCAAAGCAAGTCACTACTGCCATGTCTGGATGGCACCATGTGATCCCGTTCCATTGGAAATAAGCTTCCCAGGTTACTGTGTATTGAGGGTATTGAGAGGATGCCAGATTGGTGTTGTAGAACACGTCCCTTCATGCTTCACAGGGATGTTCAAATACGGGTCTGGAGAAGTGTTACTGTTTGTTTAAGGATGTAAGCTGACATGTACTTAGCATGGATGTAAATGAGGCAGCTTATGGCTTGTGTTCTTGAGGCTTATGACTTGGAAAGAAGCATGATGCTTCAGGACAGTTTGGTTAATGGTGCCTCACAGACAAAGAAAACAATTCATTCAAGCCAGTTCTAGGCTCATTAGGAGGCCTGGAGACAAAGCTAAACTTTGTATTAGCAGGGCTTTGGTGGTTCTTGAAGGTTGTGCATATTGTTCTGAAAAACAGGATGCAGGAGGGAGGGAAAGTGTTATTCAGGCTCTGACTCCTGTTCAGATGCAAAAGTAAAGGTTTGAGCCTTTCTTTGGTTGAGCTCTTGGTTGCCTGCTGATACAAAAGCATCAGTCATATTATAGGAACTGTAAGTGCTTCTTCAATGGCACACACAATCTGTGGCCTCCTGGGTCATGCATAAAGGCTGAAAAAAGGGCTATTGTGTTCTGAGTAATGTGCAAAGTGTGAAGATGGCAAATGTCTTATAGTACCAGGTGCAAAATTAGTCTTTTGAAGTGTTGACATCTCTTTTAACTGCATAAAGTTCACATGCTACACAAAACACTGATTTGCAATTCAGATAACATTGAATTAGAGTACTAATCTCAAACCCATGTAATAGATTTTGAGTTGGAAATCCCTGGGAATGATGATAATCATCATGTCTGAAAACATGATTGACGAAGTTTCACGAGAAGACAGTGACAAAATGTGCAAATACATTTAATATAGTTAAATAGGATTGTCATTTTGTCAAATAGGCTGGATTTAGAGAATGAAATGAAGCTACAGCATGACAAAACCTTGCCAATTAATAATGCTTCAACTAGCAATATAACAACTTTTCAAAGAAGGTCATGAATAAGCTGCTAAGTAGAAGAAATTCGTAGATACATCAGTTTATCTCTGGAAAAATGATGCTAAAAATGAGACATCTCTCAGATGTAGGCCAAACATACTGCAAGGTCAGCCTTTCTCACAGTACTTGGGTGCTTCTGGATCTCGATTGAGTCAGCAAGCCACAGAAGTGTGAAAACAGAAAGCAGAAAGAAAAAATTTTGGAGTTTGGAATGATTCAGGTGGTTTTTCAGCAAAGTTGCCTAAAAGGTCTGACCTGCTGGTGTACTTAATTTTTAGCATATGCAAAGTAAAATATGCCAAGAATCAGCAGAACCAACAGTACGGGTAAAGTTGCTGGGACTATAACTTTGTTTGTGGTAATTTCATTTAAATCTTGAGGCATTCCATTAAAATGTGTCCTTCATGGGCTCTCAAAACTTGTTCTACCCTTGAAAATGCATATGGTTAGGGCAGAATGTTCACACCTGGATGTCTCAGTTGGCTGATGCTTTTTTCAAAGGGTGCTGAGAAATCGTAGTTTCCATAATTGTCTCAAGGATAGGAATATGTGGTTGTGCTCTTCAAGAACCAGACTTGTCTGTTGGATTTGACTAAATTTCAGTTGAAGAATTGGTCCAAACCAAAGAGTGTTTGAGCCAAGACAGCCCATCAGGTTAGTGTGGTTAGATCTCAAGCATTGCTATAGACATCACTGAAGGTGGAGGCGATGTTAGTGTTGTGTATCAGTACCTGTAAGTATTTCTTCTGAAAAGTCTGGTATCTGTTTATAGCTGGGTTGCTTGGATTCAGTCTTACTGGTGAATTAATCTGTGGCTGGAACACAGCACCCTGTTACTGCCTGTGAATATTCTTCAGCTTTGTGTATGTCAGGCCATATTCCAGCTGTTATGTTAGTATTTGAAAACTTTTGTGTGTCAAGAACCTTGCATTGTTTCCACAGTTGCAAAACTACGTTGCATTTTTCCCAATCCCTATTTCTGTGATTATGTTATGGTTGTCTTTGCACGTCTCAGGAAGGGAATGGTGATAGTGCCTAATGCCAGGGATATTTCTTGCAAGTACTGGTAAGTGTGTTCCATCTGACAGATCTGGAACAAAAAGCAACAGTTTGTTTCCGACCCAGAACTATGAAGGTTCTCAGGGGGACAGTTTTGAAGATACATTCTGGCTGAGCTACGTGTAATGGTTTTGAAACACGGATAAATGGCCACTATTTCAGCCATGTGAAATGCTGCGGACTCCTCCGTGTCTTACACCAGAGCCCTAAGGATGAAAAGAAGTGCTTTAGCTCAGTGTTCTAGCAGGCACTGGTAACATGGGGCTCTTTATGATCCTTATGATTTATTTGAAAACATCAGCCTTTTTCTTTAAGGTCTATTTTATAAGTAGCTATTCATGTAGCACTCTGCCGAATGGTGTTCTGGTGAATAAGCAAGCTAATCTGTTATGTTCCTTCCAATTACATTCCAGACTCCTATCATTAATGCGATATTAATGACCAAGAGACTAAATTGAGAAGAACATAAATCCCACCATTTGAGTGTCATGTAATATTTTTACCACAGGCAGGTCAATCAGATGAAAAGCCCTTCAATTAGTAAGCTGAAATGCTGCTTTGTCTTAACTGAGGCTGTTGTCAGGACCCGGTGGTGCTGCTTCATCATCCAGTGTCTTGTAATTACATTACCTAATTGGATGGAGGATGGGAGTTGGGCTAACTCTTTTTTTTTTTTTTTTTTCCTTTTGTGCTACCCCAAAATGACTGAAAAGTAATAGAAGAGTCTCCCAGGATGGCCACAGGTTTGAAGGGAGGGCAGGGATGGGAACTTGGATTTCAGACACTGCAATTTTATTGTTGAAAGGGGATTTCACATTCAAAATTTGCAAATAGCTAAGAAAATCTCGGCCCTGATTTTTGTACCTGTGAAGCACACAGCAGCTCCCTGCTGACTCTGGGAAGCACTGTGGGAGTCTTGCTACTTCCAAGGTGGTTTTGTTTGGTTTTTTCTCCAGAGTGCTTAATTAGGTGCTTCACTTTAGAGCCCAGCTGTAGGTATCCAGTTGTTAAACACTTCAGTTGCTGATTGAAGGGTGTGATGAGTGAAATAAGAATATCTTACAGTCTTTATTGGTTACTTTTATGTACTAAATAATAACACAAATCTCATAAAATAAGGACACTTTAATCAGCCAGAATCTTAAGTATATTTCCAAATAAAACTTTCCACATTCAATTAAGTGTGCCTGAACAGGTCACCTGGGAGAGCTAAAGCCATTAACAAATACTAGAGACAATCAAAGGAAAGGTGAGGGGACTTTGCTTTATCTCCCTTGCTCATTTCTATACTTAAATAGGTGGTTTTTTTCTCTTTCTGCTTGCTGTAGTCTCTCTTCTCCTTGCAGGGCTCTGAATACCAGCTAAATTTTCCCAAAAGGGAATTGTTCAAAGGTGTGTTGCGTAGAGCTGGGAATTGGTGGGACACTTAATGCATCCAAATGAGCTGAAGTTTTGAAGTGTTTGACATAGTGTAAATGGATGCTGTAGAAGAATCAGACCTGCTTTAGAAGCTGTAAGTCCAAAGGGTTTATGTATTGACCCTTGAGCAAATGATTAATCAAGTATACTAAGGTTTGAATAACTCAGTAGCTTGCTGTTAAATCTTGGTATGATGTAATGGTCTCATGTGAAACATGTTTGTAACCTCTAGCCAGCATATAATAAGCATGTGTGAATAAAATGTGTGAATACTTGAAGGAATGCCCAGGGCATTTCAACTTCAATGTTAGTGACCTGCCCATCAGAGTTCAGGGGAAGACCTTTGGGTAAGAGAAGCATTCTTCATTGGACACAAATACTTAAACTTGTATACTTCTCATGCCCAAGCAGGCTTCAGGGAAGCCAAGTGAAGAAAAACCTGTTTAGGGTGAATGCAGCAGAGACACAGTAGATGAGATGGTGTCTGCCCTATGGATTTAGCTTAGATTTTGAATAGCTTACCTTTGCTGAAGTGGCATTCTCAGTCTAGAACTGTGCTTCTATCCCTAGAGAGCCTGTGTCCGAGACTGAAGGAGTTAATGTCTCAAAGAAATTGGGACGTGACAGCCTGTAATGTTGCTTCAGTGTGTATCAAAACCTGATAGGAGGCAATAAAGATGGAGCCAGACTTTTCTCAATGGTGCCCAGTGAAAAGGTGAGGCAACAGGCACAAACTAAAATACAGGAAATTCCATTTAAACGTAGGAAGAAATATATTTACTGTGAGGATGGTAAAATACTGGAACAGGTTGTCCAGCCAGGTTGTGGCTTCTCCATCCTTGGAGCTACTCAAAACTCAACTGGATATGGTCTTGAGCAACCTGTTGTAGCTGACCCTGCTTTGAGCAGGGGGCTCGAACTAGATGATCTCGAGAGGTCTCTTCCAGTCTCAACTATTCTCTGATTCTGTGACATGCATGCGGAGGAGAAGAGCAGTTTGAAAATGGCAATGAAAGATGGGCTTGACATCAAGGCTTCAATTTGAAGGCAGGAAACTGTAGAATTTAAATCCAGTGGTGACAGAAGTTATGGGAAATGTTATGTGCAGTAGTGACTTAAAAGGCAGTTGTGATTGTAAAGAGGTGGGAAGTGAGAAGTGGTTATCGGTAAGTGATGACACACAGAATGAGGGAAGAAAAGAGGAGTCTAAACTCAATCTCGTCTCTGCAGTGGGCCAAATGGCAAAAGAACCAGCAACTGCAGTGGATCTCCCCCAGGCTACCCTGCCAGCATGACTAATGTCTGATAAGGGAAAAAGATCTTGTTGGAGGTGAGAAGGGTAGTTTATAGTTACATTGTTCAGACAGGTAACTGTAGCTAGCATGAACCTCTAAGCGCACTTGTATCTCCACAGAAAACAGATAAAATACTCATAGCTCACAGCATTGCGTCAGAGCTGCTAACTCATCAACCTGTCGCCAAGCAGACTCCACACAAGCATGTACCCTGGCTAGTCACTATGAATGCCACCCAGAGATTAAACATAATCAGCTCCTTTTCTTTGTAGGAAATCCTGAAAACAATGCTTACCCAAACCTATCAATGGGAGAGAAAAGGACTGACCAACAAAACATCACAGTAAACATGTTATTTTGTATTTTGGTCTCTCTGCTGGCAATCCCCGTGAGGGATTAGTTAAGATTACTTGTAGATAAAGGTAGATACACATCTCCCTTTTGTTCCTGCACAAAGATCTCCCAAACAGTAAGACACCAAATGTTGAAAATTTGGCATGAATATTCAGTTGCTTAAAAGTCTGGGCGACCCTTCACAGGAAGACATGTTCTTCAGGATTGGCACGGAACAGTTCACCAGTACTAAATATGTAACCACTCTCTAGCTCTTTACAATATTTATTCTGCTTTTATTAAAGCAGAGTTTGAACCATTCACATTTGAGAAGGTAGGGTGTGTGGCTTTGTGGTCCTTATCTAGATTTGACACACCATTCCTATCAAGTGTGTGGACCCAGGACTTGTATCCACCAATGGAAGCCAGGTGCCTTGGTTATATGTATTCAAAATTCAAAAGCTTCAGGGGTGCACAGAGGTGGAAGATGTATTTAGGCTTTTCTATTCTGTTGTAGCCTTTGTCATCCATCCAGACACAGAATGGAATTTAAAACATGATCATCATCATTTAATGTCATCTTGTCTTTCATGATATGTCACTGTCCCTGTTTGACTTGGAAACTTCCAGGTTCTTAAAGGTGACCCCATCATTACTGGGAGGGCTAAGAGAAATGGAGTGTTTAGGGTTTAAGCAAATACATCACCTGCATTTGTAATGTCATTCCATTGCTCAGCTCTTCTAGTGACTCTCAGCTAATGAGCGGGAATTTGAACTGAGTTTACAGGAGCCAATGCTCTTAGTCACAATACTGATACTCGGAAGCATGTTCCTGGTTTGGTTTGCATCATGGTTAATGGTACATCTGTGCCATACCTGCAGTGAAGGGTGTGGTGTGTCATCTCTAACCACTTAGATCCCTGCAAAATATTGATACGGTTGGGAAAACTTAACGGAGTGCAAGAGGAAGTGGTGTTTGCCTGGCCAGAAAATATAGGTTCTGCTCAGGAAAGGCAAATGCTTGCACATGAGGGTAGCTGTCAAAAGGGACCACTATTGTGCAGCCCTTGAATATACATTTGAGCCCCCTGGGTTTTACTTTGGTCAGCTGGCTCCTGCAGTACTTCAGATTGATCTATCTTCAGTTGATCTAACTGATCGCTTGTGACTGCTGTGGTACCCTGGATGTTGTCAGCACAAGACTGCCAGCTGTAGAAATACAAGAGTGTAACTGCAGTACAGTTCAACTGAGTTTGCTCTTGAAACTCAGGGAAATTAAATCAATCCCAATGCTTTCTCCTTAGTTTATTGTCATTCCACACACATGTATTATAGGCTTTGTGTGGCAGTCCTAGCTGCCTAGTGGCAGGAATGGCTTTATGCACTTCTTTCCAAGGATGCAAACCCTGATTCTGTGTTCTTGTTTGTTGCGTAATGTTTATATAACCAAAGAAGGAAAATATGGTAGACCTCAGCAGTTAAAATATGGAATTTCATGGTACTGAGCCCTCTTTTACAGAAGCTAAATGTAGAATCTGTAGGAGGTTAACTCTGTATCCTCATACAGGAAAGGGTGCAGGTGCAGTTGCTTTAGCAGTGTAAAAGATCCTTCTTTTAGACCAGCAATGTCAGTTCAAAACATGGCTTGCACTGGTGCTGTGCACACACACACTAGTAATTAGTACTAGGTTGGCTATATCTGTGTGATCTCATCGGTCCATGTGTCCCTAATCTGAAAGAAGCATGTATTCAGCTTCTTTTATAAGACCCTTGCAAGCTACTCCACATTCAAATGCAAATACTTAATAACCGAAGCTTAAGGATCATATGATTCTTTAGACAGTAAATCTGGTGGTTCAGAGTTGTACACATATTTGGCAGATTATAGTTTTATCACTGACAGCTAATCTTTTAAAGAACTGTGGCTTAATTCCTTTTGTTAACTAATTAAAAAAAGAGAAAGAAGTTAAAGCTGTAATTAGACCTATTAAAACATGTATTACTCACTCAATGGTCTATACAACTAGGATAAATGTATAATTAGGAGGTTTGTCCAAACATGATTAAAGGTAGTCACGTGTCCTAGGCCATCAAACATTTATGTGTGCATGAGATAGAGAGTAAAATCAGTATGAAAGTGTGAATATAAACCATGTCATACTCTGCAGAGACAATAAATGAACTATCTTTTGGCATATTATAAATATTTAACTCAAATCATAAAAGCTTTTTTCAGATGAAAATTCTGGAAAGATTGTGTCACACCTACAGTTTCTAGTGGGTAGTGACATTGGCAACAGTAATTGTATTCCAAAACGAATATCTATTTTGGGGGATTGGGTTTCTTTTTTGTTTGGGGTGTTAGTCTTCAGATCACAAAGTAGTAAATTCTTCAGCTGTAGAGCTAGAGCATATTTTTCCCTCCATATAGTTAGGAGATGGGAAGAAGAGAGCAGGTCCATTGACCATGTCTACCTCACATACATACCTATGAGTGCTTTCTCTGTGCACGAGTTTTCTGATGATGGCATCTCTTGAAGGGAAATTCCAAGGAAGACCGTGGCAGTTCCGGGTCTCTGTCAGCCACCATTCTTTTCATATGTCGGTAGTTTATTGTATACCGGAATCTTCCTTGGCTTGTGTTGCATCAGCCCCTTTGTGGCATATACAAGTTGGAGAAAGGGACTCGGCACAGGCAGGAACGGGGATCTCTGCCATGCAGTCATTCGAAGAAAACCATTGCATCTCTACAAACCAGGAGATGTTGGCAGCTCTTATGAAGATGCAGCCATCTCTGACATGACTGCTAACCAAAATTAAAGACACAAATGGTTTGCCGTAATAGCTCTTCGTTTCAAAAAACTTTAGTTGCAAGCACTGACCCAGAGAAAAAGACACTAGAGTCTTGAGGTCGCTGGGCTTAACCTATGGAAAAGAAATAAGCTTAGGTGCTGAGAGCTGACTCCGATGTTTTCAATTTTCCTGCCAGAGCAAGAACTATTTGCACAGATGAACAAATTACAGAAGAGCTCCAAAGTAATGTAGAAAGGAATAAGCTTCTTTTAATATAGATCAATTTCTGCTTGGGGAACAGTGAAATTCAGTTAAAAGTCTTAGCTGCCTGTACTGCTTTTAAGCACAGATAATGTAGAGAAGAATTTGGCTGGTGTCAGCCCTTTTTGTCTCGCTAAACTGCTGAGAATCCTGGGGTAGGACAAAGAGGAAAAAACACTTGGGGGGGAAACCTAGTGCAGAGGAGATGGCAGAAGTGTCCTTCTACCAGGAGAACGGAGGATGGTGCTTCCTCTGTGTGAGTAAAATCTGACTTGCCCATTTTTTTACGTTGGTTATCATGTTTGCATACACTCGGAGAGAGAGAGAGAGAAAGGTGCATATGGGTGTGTGTGTGTATATAAATGCCTGTATTGCACACATAGTGGTTTGGAGACCAGTTTCTAAGTGGTTCATGGTATGTTTGTGGTCCAAATGAGTAGCAGCATAAGAATTTTGGAGTTGTTTTGTTGTTTATATTTTTTTCTTCCTATATGAAAAATGGAAAGATTAGGCCTCTCTCGGAAAGGACCACTTTTTGTCTCCAGGAGCTAGCCAGCTGTCCCTGTTCAGAGATGACAAAAACCTAAGTTTTGATTGACTGTGGTTAGAGATGGAAGAATGGGGGTTCTAGCTTACCATAACAAATTACTGCATAATTTTATTGTGTAGGTTCCAACAGAATGCGTGCTAGCCAAAGATCCGGAAGAGATCTTTCAGCAGGGTAAGAAGACGCATTAGCTCTTTAATCCCAGATATAGAGCTCTAAACCCAGGCACAACATAGAACTGATTGTAGATAATTACCTAATATTGTTTTAGACTTTTGTATGTTTTGCCTAGATGTTATACCTAAATAGCTGCATTGTCCGTAGTCTTGAATATATCATCTCAGAAGGGCAATACCATTCATGTCTTCATGTAGATTATGCTTTTATAAGATTGCTTTTATTGCCAACTGAAGTCAGAATCTGATGACTTAAATTTGGATACCACTGCTTCAGAGAACATGGTTTAAATATTAAACAGATATTTGGAGTGCATAAGCATGGGATAAGCCAGGGAGGAGGATTCAGGGAGGAACTAGGGGAGAAGAATGAACGTGTTACTTGTTGCAGATGATTTCATTGTATTGGGACTCTGATTCAATGGTATTGATGGAACCGAGTCACTCTTTACCACAATAGGAAAACTTCATACAGTTTTCCTGCTTTATGCAAGGATTGTAAGAGGAACCTTATAACAGCATTATTTGGAGGAAATTCCTGTCCAGTACATTCATTGGGAGTGATACTGGCTGGTGAGCACAAACTTGTGTCATTTCTATGTAGGTATTTCAAATTTGAAGAACATCCAGGGCATTTGCAAACTTACTATTCTACAGGTGTAACTAGCACTGTCTACATACTCATTCCAGGTCTGGCAGATGACTATTTTGCCTGTCACCCTCTCCGTGATCCAGATCTGAACCTCTTAAGAAACTAAAATCAGCCTCTAGTTCCCCTGCTTTCTAATTCTGCATGACTAAGTTATTCAGGATGTTATAAATACTGTTGCTCATTCCAAATACATTGGTAACCTGTACACCAATCATTGTCAGCATATTTCTGCAGTGGAGTGGTTTAGCATTGGATAATTGGCATAAATTAAATCGCTTGAGTCACAGTATTGCCCTTTCTGCATACACCCACATGTGTCTCTTACATATGTGCAGCTTATGGGAGATATACGAATGATAGCAGCACTGCAAATGCCCTGCCAGCAAACAAGGAACTTGTATACACTCAGAAAATAAGTATTCATGCAGAATTTACGTCAAAATAAGAGGAAGTGAAGAGTGCACACGAGTATTTGTTTTGTGTGGCTATAGGAATCCTCAAGAAATTCTTTTCAACCAGGGGATTACAGTGAGGAAAACAATGAAAACACGTCAGTGGTAGATTTTTGTCTGCTGATGGATATATTTATGACTGAGGCACGTGGCTTGATGTCTGCCTGGTGTTTTCCGTATTTGAGAATGAGAGCTCTGTACTCTGGCTTATCTTTGCTGTAGGGTACAAAGTCAGTCACTTCCCTGTAAACTTCTTCCCATCTGAAGAAGGCGAATCAGTAATTGCTCATTGTTCTCAAAGCACTTTGGTGTTTAAGGACATGTCATAATCCCTGCTGTTCTTCTCACAAATGATCTACAGAATAACAACAGTAAATTGAGGATTTGTGGAGGTTACATTTGTAGAAGCAGATTTCCCTGTGCTTACAGTTTTCTGCAATTGACTGTTTAATTTCTGCACCTGCAATTACTTCTGGGTGTAGCTCAAGCTGCTTAGATGTCTGAGAGCTTGATTGTGCTCATATATCAGGTATTTAAGCATCAAAGTATTGTGCCTTACGCCTTCACACAGCAGCACCCAGAAAACTGCAAGTATAGTGAAAGAGGTCGGCTTGCAAATCAGGTCCTTGCAGTTTACGAAAGTGTTGGCTGAAACAGGGAAACGGGCCACGAAGAAAATTCTATTAGATGAACAATTCCTTTTTGTCCATTTTAGGCTGCATTGTGCTGAATGTGAAGTCCATCTCCTCGTTCTGTTGGATTGCCCTTTACTCAGAAAGGCACGTAATTCCCTGGGCAGCCTAATGCCTTTCTCAACCTGTGCCGTTGCCTTGCATGGCTCGGAATTATTCACCTGGTGGTACTACTCACGGAGCACACTGGTGTTCCGATGGTTCACAGTAAAGCTCTAGTCTTACTCTTCGTAACTGTGTGCCTCTTGGCTCAGATCGTAACCTGAGGTTTTTCAGAACTGTCCAGTGTTGGCTTACTCTGCCTTCCTGCTGTGAGGAGGAGATTCATGTTTTTTTCAAGGAAAGTGCAGTGAGGTAGGTGCTTAGCACCTTTGAAAAACTTCCCTTATTTCATAGCTTCTAATAAAGGAAAAAATTTAGAGTTTGGGGGACTGCAGGTTCAACTCTTTCACAGCTTTGAAGAGCCTTTCGGATTTCACCAGTTTTAACTTGTCCCTTGGCATGCTGGGGAGGTTGGGATTGTGCTCGGCAGGTATTGCTTTTTCTGGATGCCAGGGCAGGATTTGTTACAGTCACTCGCCTCGCCAAGCCTTCCTCTGTCAGTGCAGTGTTGCTGGCACTTGGGCTTAACAAGAGTGAGCTGCATCCTGAGAATAAACTGAGGGTCTTCTGCCTGTATTAGAACATCTTCGTGAGTGTCACTGAGCAAACATGCATTACTTTTCTTTCATGCCTGTAAATCTTCACAAAAAATACAGTCCCTTTCCTCTGGGCAAGAGACAAATGAAAGGAGTCTGAGGTTTTAAAAAATAAATGCATACAAGGAGATCACTTTCTAGTCGCATGGGTGTGTATTTCCATGTTGCACAGATTTCACTGTCGTCCATCCTGAATTAAAAAAGACAAGGGGAGACCTGCTAATGTGTTTTATTTCTTTCCTCAGTATTTCTGGCTTCTTGTGCTCTCACGAGGTTTAGTTGGTATCGGTGAAGCAAGTTACTCCACTATTGCACCGACCATCATAGGAGACCTTTTCACCAAAAACACAAGGACCCTTATGCTGTCTGTTTTCTACTTTGCAATTCCTCTTGGCAGGTAAGTGACAGAATGCTTCTTTCATCCGGTTTTGGCTTTTCTTTTAAAGTAAGCTTGTGCAGATCTTAAGTTGCTAATGATGATAGTTCTCATGTCTTTGGTTGGAATGGTTTAGACAGGAAAATATTGTGAGCAGTGACTAATTAGTTGCAGGAATTGGATTATTTTTCTATCCCTGTTACTGGTTCATGCGTGACTTTCGGGAATTAGTGGGAAGGACTTTTTTTTTTTTACAGGAGTGGGGTGGGAATTGAATAAAAATATTTTAGCCGACTTTTTAATTAGCATTATTAAACTGTCATTTTGAATAATGTTATATTGGTTCTCTGAATCATTGCTTCGATTCATGTGAGGTCTAGGCCTTCTTCAGGCAATGTCTTTCAGGTTACTGTGAAATCAGGATCTCTTAAGACGCTGGGCTGAGTTTTCAAAAGTGAGCAAATGGGTACCTGCTTCTACATGACAGTCTAAATATTGGAGGTTTCAAGAGGAGTATCCTGTATAACATACACAATTTGAAATTTTCACTTTAAAAAATACTTTTAGTTTAAGCTGAAATTATGCCCAACCTTGAATTTGGCCAATCTGACTAAGTTTGGAAAATGTGGCTAAGCCAATCTTAGGTGACTTGCTAGTTGCAGTAGCAGCGGCCAGTCCATTTTAGTGCTATTGCTACTGAAACAGCAATTGGGAGAAATTGTGAAGTCTAGTGTAGAAAACAAGGCTGAAGAGAGTGATTGTAATGATTGTTCACACTCAGACTTAATGGAGAGCAATGGAGGACAGCCAAGCCTATAGATGCCTGATGAAAGCAAGAGACAGAGTCAGATTTGGAGTAGTTATTTCCTCTGGCACATTCAGTTGAGTTCCCTTATCAGCCCAATGCAGTATCTGATTGTTGGGACAGGAGGGAATCTGTTATTTTTTTAAAATATTTTTATTTTTTTTTAAATAATGACTGACCCTCTATTGTGAGGTTGTAGGCAGGGTAGGTTCGCATAGTTTGCATACCTATTCCCAGAGCTGGAAAACATCCTGTGCAAAAGTGGCATCATGGGTTCATTTCCAGCAGGGAAAACAGGGGCAGCAGTTTAATCCTCCCCAGCTCTGGGAAAAACTTCCGGAAACTCACAAGCATCCCTTTGCTCTTGAGGAGAAAGAGATAGCCACATCCTTAACTGGTGAAAAGAATATTTTCCCAAAAGGGCCAAGGATGCCAAGTATTTTCCTAGTGAATTCAGTGAACTATGGCTAGCAAAAAATGACAAATATTATGCCGTTGAGCCTGATTCTGGGATTTAATTATCTCAATATCCAACAGAGGTGTGGATCCATGGTTTGAACTTGGGGCCTGTCTCTGTAAAAAGCCCAGTTTTGGGATGATTATAGATGGCAACTTCCAAAGCTTAGCCAACTGCTCAATAAAAGCATGTGATGGCTGACAGCTACCCTGCAACAGTCCTGGCAGCTTTTCGCCAAGGCAATCTCAGCAACAAATGCAGGAGTTTTGAAAAAAGGATATTCACATCTGTTTGGTTCACATTGAGAGAAGCATGGCTAAGTTCACCTTTATCTAGTCTCTTGTGAGCCACCTTTTGTTACCACAGTGTAATTCTCAGCATGTAGCTGAAAGTCCTCTTGCTCCTTTATCTTCAGAGGGGATTTCCAAGCTTCAGGTCTGATATTCTCCCATCAGTCTGTCTTGCATATTCTTCTTGGTTTTTCTTACAAGCTTATGGAAAATGGTCTCTTCATGGGTGATTATAACCAAGTAGTATTAAATGACAAGAAAAAAAATTTAATGATGGAATATGGTGTGACCTTGAAGGGCACTTCTTAGCTGAGAGCTTGAACATAAAATTGTTAAGTATTCATATTAGTGCACAAAAAGGCCTGATGCAGAAATTAAATTGGGAAATAAATTCTTTTTGAGGCTTTGTTTCCATCCACTGTAGGTTGAAAGGCCAGCTATAAACTTGAGATCAGTGTCCAAATTTCCATCAGATCAGAGCATTTTTAGATCAACAGTGCTGGGAAGAGTTACATATTAGCCACCATCCATTTCATCCCCCTGTGTTTCTTCCTGCAGGAGAAGAGAGCCTACGACATACAATTGATTGTGCCTCTTTTTATATTTAAGAACAGCTGTGATTGTGGTACTCTGTTAAAGCTCTGACTGACTCTCATATTTGTGTTTCTTGCAGTGGCTTGGGATACATCACTGGGTCAAGTGTGAAGCAGGTTGCTGGAGACTGGCACTGGGCATTGCGGGTAAGCCACTCTTAATAACATCTTGCATCAGTTGCAAGTTGCATCAGTTGATCACTGTTAGGAAGATTTCTATCACACAATTCTTCAACCTGTCATTATATATAGAAGGTAAAGGATTGGAAATTAGATCCACGGATATTAAGTGCATAGCAGATGCATTCCCTAAGCAAATGGAAAAGGTATGTGATTTTGGCTCATTGCACTTGTTTTTTTCCCTGCCTGGGAGCAAGAATTTTCCGATCACTTTATTATCAGTCAGCCATGATTTCTTGATGGGGATGGGAAGACGAGTCATTGGCCTTAAATCAACTCCACAGTCTTTCAGTCCCCTGCTGTCAAGAAACTCCGAGAATGGCTTCCTGCTTTGAGGAAAAAACACTTTGTTCCAGTTTCCGCTTGTTTTTCTGCCCTGAGACAGTCGGTTTCCTTCTATTTTAACCTTTTGGGACCTTGATAAATGTGTTGAAAAGATAATACACTCCAATCACATACGCACAAACAGATCCTGCACACAAAGATGTCTTGAAAGAGCTGAGAGGAAGTGGCCCAGCAGAACTGTTTTCTGACCTTTGGCAGTCTGGGTGGCATAAGCACCCGTGAGGTGCATTCTCTGGCCCTGGCACTTCATGAAGACAATGAATCTCATGAAGCTTAGGCCAACACTGTTTATAACAGCAGGTGATGAAATACATGGGTTCCCATCCCAAGCAAATGTGCCCTTCTGTGAAACAGACCATTCCCTCCCTGTCAGGCAAGGGTAAGCAAAGCCAGGAAAATCATCATGAACAGTTCATCTGCAGCTAGGAAAGTGGAGAGTGGTTTCCAGCTGTGAACCTGAAATGAAAAGTTTAATAGCCTACAGCTTCACACCAAGAGGATGGCTACCTCATTCAGTAGTAGAAATACTTTAAGGGTAAAATTAACTTCTGAACAGAGGCCAGCACAAGGAATAAGAAAACTCAAAGCTTGTCCTCTTGGTCCATGGGCTTTAATGAGGTTGATACATTGGAGCGCTCTTGTGTTTCTCTTTGTAAACCCAAATGATTAATTTGTGCAAAGAAATCCTCACTAGCGTTTTTCTCTTCAGATGAATTCTCCATAGTTATCCCGAGAAATCCAGGCTATCTGCAAGACTGTACCCCTTATGGGGTCATGATTTCCACTATAAATGACACATTGATGCGTGGTTCCCTGACAGTGCAAAATCATGGGGCATCTGACAAGCTGCACACTTCTATCATGGTAGCTTTGGACAGCATTGCTCATTTTTTGTAGTCAAACAGCACATGTTGAAAGCTTTCAGACATCAGTGTAAAGCAGCCTCCATCCCTGTGGCAGTTATTGTGCTCTTGCAAGATGTGAAAAATTCCCCTAAGTGATGCTTCCCTCTGTGATCTCCTGTGGTCTCCAAAGCCAGGAGAGGTCAGGAATAATCTATACTTCGGTGGGCTAAAGAAGACAGAAGGACACATTGGCAAGTGGCAGCTTTGTCTCTGGATCTAGCAGTAATGTTTCATTGGAGCATTACTGAGTATCAATGGATATTGTCCTGTTGGGGGATTAAGCCTTTAGATAAAAAAATCAAAGAGACTTTGAATTATATGGCCCTAGAAAATCCTAGCACTTCTATTATTTTTTTTTAACCAGTGCTGTGTCTTGTGTTCAGTTGTAATAAGTATACTGTATCAGCCTTCTTTTATCCCTGTATAAGGGATTTTCCTGACTTTCCAGCTCTGAAATATTTTTGTCTTCCCGTCCCTAGAAGAATTCTGGCTTTGTCGTCTTTGGACATGAAACACTGCTCTATGTGTAAAGGCCATTCTCAGGCTGTTATTGGAAACATTTTTTTTTAAACAGGAATTTATTTTTAAAATAGCATGTATAGAAGAGGTGATAGTTCGGTGAAAATACATGTTCCCATTTTCTTAACAGAGCTATTTTCCATTCTGACAATGAGGGAATTTCAGTGTCAAAACAAGAATCATGTTTGTAGCTTGCAAAGCATTGTGGGATCTTTGTATTTTTGCATAGTGATTGGGAGAAAGGATTGGAAACTGGGAAACCTAACCCTCGAATGTGTCGTTTTCCTATCTTCCAGCCTGAATTTTCAGTGTTTCTTGGTCTGCTGTACACTGAGGTAATCTGAGGAAGCTGTCTGAAAATGGGAAGCCATTGTGGGTTAGCTGGAAGAGAGATGCATGTCAAGCAAGGATTTTCAAAGCCAGCATGCTCCCTACATCCAGAAATCTTTCACCGGGCCTCCTTGCCTTTAAAAGGCTTTTGCACTCTCCCAGAAACTAGTTGGTCTCTTAGCCCAGCTGGGAGTAGGTTTCCAAAGAGTTAAACATCACTGAAGAACTGTATTTAGATGAATCTTGGTACTTTAATAACACAAAGAAATGGACTGCCTTAATCAGAGTATACTCAAAGCTGCATGCTTCCAGAGTGAGATAAGAGAGTCCAGGGAATGACAGGGAGGAAGGAAAGGAGCAGATGCCTCAGTGTGCTTACAGATTCTGGCTAGCTGTAAAGAATTGAGTTGCTGGAATGAAACTAATGTAATCTGCTTCTTAGTGACTAGTCCAAGCAAACCCTGCTGACTTCTGTGCTAATTCCCTGTTCCTTTCTTGCAGGTATCTCCACTCCTGGGAATGATAACAGGGACACTCATCTTGATATTTGTACCTGTTGCTAAAAGAGGAAATGTTGAACAACTTGGGGGACAGCTGAAGGCTCGGACCTCATGGCTAAGAGACATGAAAGCACTGATTAGAAAGTAAGAGCACTGTAGTAAAAAGCACGCTTTGCCTCTAATGCTTAATTGGAACATCCAATGGCCTGTAGTTCTTAGTACTGTGAGACTGGAAAGTGACAACTTGCAGGGAGCTGCAGGAGGCTTAGTCTGTGGACCTAAGAAAGAAAATCACAGTTACATTTTCACAAGTTATTGACTGCAGTGACAATGATGGATTCCAACTTTTGCTCTAACTTTTCCAAGATTGAGATCTAAGAGAGCATCTGCTTTGTTTGGCTCCTACTTCAGACAAATCAAGGCTTTTGAAGTGTAGAAATTGCTGTGTTCCTGTATTAATTGTTGTGCCACTGTTGTTCAGACACTTAGATCCTTTTTCTTCCTTGAAAGAGCTACTCTGCTGAAGGGAAAAAGAGAGTTAAATGTGCTGAAGGGAAAAAGAGAGTTAAATGACAGAGCAATTTAAGGGGAGAAAATACACAAAAGCTTGCATTACCTGCCATGTTTAACTATGTGTGTTTATACAACCACATGTGACTGAATGCACAAGCACTGAATGTGTTTGGGTGCTTGTATATGTGCGTAAAAGATCCCATGCTCACAAGTATTTAAGCAGCTGTACGTGTTTCCAGAAAGCTTGCCTGTGAATGTGCAAATACTTGCACTTGTGAACTCAGTGTTACATCGGAATTCTGATGAGAAACTTGTGGTGTCCTTCGTTTTTGAACTGCTGGCTAGAATGCCTTCATGGTATTGTCATCCAGTATCAAAGGACTATGAAAAGTGATGATGGTTAATTTATCAATATTTCTATATTACTTATTTTGGTAGTTTATCCAAGTAGTAGTCATATGGTGGCATAGACAGGGAGGGAGAAGTGAAACTTGTCATCCAGGTAAACAGGTGGTATTACAGCGAAAGACCTTTAGATTGCACATCATGTCTTAGTGACTGAGTACTGATTGTCTTCTGAACTGATCCCATGAAAAATGGTCTCTCTGAAGCACCTCTGAAGAGTTAAGTAAATTATTATCAATGGAGCGTCATGTATGAAGAAATATTCCATGCCTCTTATTCTCCATTGCTTTGTACCTTGTATTGTCGCTCTTGTATTTGGCAAAGGAAGGTGGCTGGTATGGGAAAAGCACTGGTTCCTGTCCTGGGGCTCCTGCTTTTTCACTTCTCCCACTAAGCCTTCTCTTGGTTTTGCCTCTTGCGTCTCCACAGCCGCAGCTACGTGTTCTCATCGTTGGCCACCTCAGCTGTCTCCTTTGCCACAGGGGCGCTTGGCATGTGGATCCCTCTCTACCTTCACAGAGCACAGGTCGTGCAGAAGACAGCAGAGACCTGCAGCTCACAGCCCTGTGGCACCAAAGATAGGTGAGATTCATACTCTGCTGATTTAAAGAGGGGGAAAAGGGGGTGGGGGCTTTTCTACCAGAGGAAACAGGCAAGTCCCATGGAGTCAAGTTACTAGAATGTCTGTAATTTCCTCTAGATCTGTGCAACAATGATAGGAAATGCTGGGATTGTAAACTAGGTTTTATTTCTCTTCTTCATTGCATGAAGTCAAACTGAAGGAGAAGCAATGACCTCAGCACTGTCTTAGTTCCCAGGCTATGGTGTAGAAGTAGAAAAGAGACTTTTGTCTTTGCCTTAGAGGGTGTTTGGAGAGCTGAGAATTTGATTGCTTAAGACCCGTACTTATCTGTGATAGCAGCAGAATAAGCTGGCAGGTTGGGTTGCCACACTGGTGGCTATAATTCAGAGGCTGGACTGGTTCCCCTGAAGGCTGCAGGAACTAACGCTGAGGACTTTTGTTTCTGCATGAGGGAGGACTTCACTGTGCTTCGTTGCTCTATATGCTACTGTGTATGCTGAGTTTTGGTCTGGAGTGCTTGATGTTATACAGTGGTTTGGTTTTTCAGTCTCAGTTACATAATATCACTTCCAGCACATAAGCTAGGAAAAATATTTCATTGCTTTGTGCTTTACCATGATGGCAGAAAACATAAAATGCTAAAAAAGCATTTCTCCAGGTGAATAAAAGATAAGAAAAACTGCCTTTTGTCAGCTTTTTAGCTTGTGAGGGAAAAATAACACTAGGAAAACCTTCTTGCTCTAGCTGACACAATCCCATCTCAAGTAAACTACTTAGTAGTTTGGAGTGCCATCAACTAGAGCGCCCAGTGGGCAGTTTCAGTCTATTCTGCAAAAATGCAGTGAGCAGAAAATACAGCTCCAGTGTGAGTGCCCATCTCCTGTTTACAAAGAGAAGTTTTCCACTCCTGGATGACACCTATATTTTGAGCTGCCCTGAAGCTACTTTAATGTAGCTGCCAAAGCCTCTGTAATCCAAGTCCTGCACATATAATACGGAGAATCCTTGACAGCTCCTGGCTCTTTAAGTTTAAATTAACACATTTCAAATGTTTAACCTAACAGCAAAAGAAGGCTTTTTTGAAATGGTCTGAAAGGAGTTAGAAAGTCAAAGGGTGTTGAAAGTCACTGGTATTGAGAGTCTTGTTAGGTTTCCTTTCCCTTAAGTTTCCTAGTGCCTATTCTGTCCATGATTTCCCCTTTCATGATCAATGTGCAGGTTATTACTTAGTTTTGTGCATACATAATTAGCTGTACAATGCACTTCATGGGAAGCTCAGTTTCACACAAAGAAGCAGTATGAGCCCTTTGCACCTCTTTCCATGTTGATCAATGCCTGTGTACAAGGGTGAATTTGATATGCTGTGTTTTTCTTAATTGCAGGGGAAGAGTGCTAAAATCACAAGTACTCAGCAGGGGAGCTCATTTGTTTTATTTTAAACTTGCAAAGCCAATGTGCAGATTTCCATTAGTCAGTTTACCCTAATAATTTGTTCAAAGACCATGCCCATTTTTTGTAAAAACTCCAAAAAAAACCCTTTCTCTTTTTTTTTTTCTTCTTTTTTTTTTTTTTTAATAGCTTGATCTTCGGAGCAATCACATGCTTCACTGGTTTCCTGGGTGTAATCACAGGGGCAGGGGCAACCAAATGGTGCCGGTTAAAAACCCAGCGAGCTGATCCTCTTGTCTGTGCTGTTGGCATGCTAGGATCAGCCATCTTCATCTGTCTGATCTTCGTTGCTGCCAAGAGCAGCGTTGTGGGAGCCTATGTAAGTATAATCCTTTGCATACGCCAGTCTCACTCTTACTGTCTCTACCAAACTCCTTGGAAGATTGTGAGATGTTGGTCTTGCTTTTCCGCTTCTGAATGTCCTTCATTTTGCCCCCTTGGCATTTTGGCACTATCTAGATGTGCCTGGAGGGAAAATGATATCTCAGCTGCTTATCCCTGCTTACTAACTGTCATCAGAATTCAGAGCTGGGGAGTTAGCGCATGCATGGAAACCCACAGTTCCCTGCCTTTGGGTTGTTCTATCTGTACCTCTATCCATACCCCTGTTGCTCTTGCCTAATGTCTTGGTATAGGAAAATTGGCTGCTTCCCTTGCAATAAGGCTATTGTAGCTGCAGTGGTACCAAATTATAATTACAGTATAATTTGTCTGTGGGCATGTGTTTAGCTACCTATGAGTGCCATTAATTTCCATAACTAGGTAGCTTGCTGCAGACCAATATTAATTACCATGTAATTTCAATTTGTTGTTATCTCTATTGCCATAGCACCTGGAAGTCCTAGTCATTGTCCAGGAACCCACAATACTTGATGCTGCACAAATGCAGATTAGAATATGGCTCCTCCCTGTGTGTTTATAATCAAAGTATATAAAAAGACATCAGATAGATCCAGACAAATAGACTGAAGGGAAAAGGAAAAACTCAAGTATAATAATCCAGCCTCAGGCTAGAATCTCACTTTCACTAGAGAGTAGAAATCCAGTACTCTGAACAGGTCTCAGGTTCCCTTTCAATGTAATAGAGAGAAGCCTAGTACCTGGGAGAAGTTTCTGAAGGGAAGGCATGAGGTTGGAGGAGTGGGATAATTTCTGAAAGCCCACTCTTAGCTTCCACACAGCAGTGCACACTCCACCCAGCAAGGAGAATTCATATACAGTTAACCAACCAACCAATCTATGGTGGTTCTTCGTTCCTCTATATTTCTAGCACTAGCCTAGTCATGGTTATTTTCTGAGTATTTCAATAGCTGCCATCGTTATGGGGACACACAGGAAGAAAGAGTGAAAGTTTAGAAACATTAAGACAGAACCTAGAATGCCTACTCTGCCTATCTAGAAAGTGTCAGAAGGAGATTCAGTCCTCTGGTTTGTGGCATGGTCTAGAACTAACCTTAGATTCAGCAGAAGAATGATCACGTCAGACAACCAGCAAGAGGGTGTTACTGGCTGGTGAAACATTAACCCTCCTGTCATTGTCAGCCATCTCCGAGTGAAGAGACCTGTCTCATCCCTCCACCTGCTCCTCCCCTCCACCTCCTTGTGCAGCCAGACCTGTGATTTTCTCCTTTCTCAGACCTGATGACAGATGTGTTCATTTGTGGTGTTTAGTCTCTTTATGCAGAAAGTCCTTCCTTTCTAAGCTGGAAATGCTGTTTTAAAAAATTTTGCAACAAATGGTGGTTATTGGTCTCATTTTCATCTTTTTCCCATAGTGTTTTTTTTTTAATAGCCATATGAGTATTCTGCATTGTGTAAATATATAAATATAGATGGTATTATTTAACCAGTCTTAGAAACAATTTATTTTATTATGCATGAGCAGTAAATCTAATAAAGAGTCAATGATTTGCAAAGGAAGTTATATCTGCACATGGAGGGGGTACGAGGAATATAAGCCTATTTGCTGATGCTGTTAGGCTGAAGCATACACTTGTTGCAGGTAACACTGCCTCTCCATAGCCCTAAATACACTCTCTCTGTTGTTGGAAACCTGATGCAGAGAAAGCAGATTAAGAGTCCAGTTAATGTGCCAACTGGGGAATCAGAGAACTGACCTCTCTTTATAGGTTCCACATGCGATAGTGGGCAAGTTGTTTAACTGTCTTTTGCCTCTGCAAAAATGAGGATTCTTAACTTACAAAGGTTCAGGGTAGCTTAGACCATTAGTGTTTGTGAATGACCTGAAGTTCAATGATCTGTGGCCAGGCCATCCACTATAAATTAGTATAAACAGAAAATAATGACACAACACCTGTTGCTGTTGCTGTTTAGTGTTACAGGTGCTAACCCAACTGAGAGAACAGGTCTGTGTTGGAGCTACCAGTGTCTCATAACACAAGGTATTATCATGGTGGTACTATGATATCAGCTGAATTGACTTTTGAAGACAAATTTCAAACATGAGCCCTTGTTTTTCCATGCCTTTCAATGCTATCGCAGTCTTACAGACTTCCAGAGTGTCTAATTCCCTTGTATTTCACTAGGAGACCTGTCTTGCAAGGTTGCCTGGTGTAACGGTTTCTCATTACTCTGTTTTAACTCTCATTGGTCCCAAATGAAGGAGAGACTGTTCTCTGACTCTGGAGTTGGAACAACTAAATATGGTGGGCAGCATGATGGACTAGGTTACCTTCCATATCTCAAAATCCATGATAATAGCTTGTTCTGGAAAGAATACGGTAAAATTTATGGGTGGATTTTCTCATCTCTTATAGCTTCCTTGACAGCTGTCTCCTGGTTCTCATCCTGAAACAGCATCCTTGAGTTCTGTATGACTGTGAAAGGCAAGAGCAATGTTCTGGTCTGTTCCTCAACAGAGTAGTATTTGCAGACCTTCTGTGCTGTGACTGTCCTTAGACTTCTCTCATTGATCACACCATGCTAAAATTGGTTACTGGTTTTGGACCCCGCATTGGCTCAGAGCCTTAAAATTATCGCTTCCAAGCGTTTAGATGGGTCCGCATGAGATGGTGTTCTCTCACACTGAGCTGTGTTGGCCATCAGATCACCACCTCCCTCCCTGCTCTAGTTATTGGTCGAGAGTTTTTAATGTCAACTGATACTGGCATCAGTGAAGTGTTCAGCACTCCAGCAAGAATCAGCAGAGCCCTTGCTTTTTAATTTCTTGGCTTTTGGGGTTTTGTGTTTTGGGGGTTTTTTTGTGCATTGTAGTCCAGTGCCTTAAAACAGCAATTTGCATATCTTTAGGTCCCACTCTTTCTGAAATACGTACTCTTTGAAATGTTGGTTTTCAAACCTGTCTCTTGAAACCCATTGGCTGTATGGCATCATTGTGTCACACTACTCAGGAGATTTTACACTAGTTTAAATCTCCAAATGACTGCAGAAGAGGGGCTTTGCTTTGCCTTCCTTTTGACACTGTTCCAAGTTATTGTTGTACCTCAATTTCAACATCTATTTCAATTCCTCAAAGACATTTTATGATCTTGCAGAAACAGCAAATCCCATGATAAAACTTTGCTGTAGAACTTTTACAGCATCTCAGTCTCAACTCCAGGGACTTTCTATTGATATGATGTTGGTGACTTACTTCTGAGGCATCGATGTGGTCCAACACTGAGATGGCGTTAGACTTGCTTCACATTCAAGAGTGCATGTGGGAGTCTTACCCACCATTTCAGAGAGAAATGCAAACAATGAAGATGTAGACAGGTATGTTCTTTGCAGATAGCCATGGAAGGAGTTTATAAACTGCTTAGATCTTGCTGGGAGAGCTGCTGGTGTGACCACTCTGAAACCTACTTTATTTATCATTTTCTGTAATCAGAATTTTCTAACTGATCACGTAAACAGAAAGATTTGAGGGGGACATAACTTCTATCGGCTCATCACAGATGAGCAACGGGACACCAAATGGAGATGGTGAGATATTATGTAACACAGCTGGATTCAGAAGAGGATATATCTGTAGAGCTGAAATCTCAGTGCAAAATGAGGCTTCGAATAGTGTGTGAGGAGTCAAAACTGTGACCATTTCAGGAGCTATTGATCTATTCTGGAGCCTGCCCTATTTGCAGTAAGCATCCCTAGAGTCTCTCCCCAGCAGAAATGCCACATATCCTCATATGCCCTTCGCAGCACATGAACTCATTGTTATAAATCCCTATTAGCAGCTGAAGGACAGACTGTTTTTAATGTCAGTATCTTTTGTCCTACTTTTTGATCTTGTTCCTCATTTCCTTTTACCAGTATCCACATATTAAGCACGTGTTTCATGGAAACATATTGGGTGAAATACACATTCAACAATTCAAAGCTGGTGCGCTCTGAAGTTTGTAGCATTTCAGGGATTTATTTACAGGACTTGTGCTGAATTTCTGCAGAACGGGGCAAGTTTTACTTGCTGCTTGTAACAATTCATATGTGTGTTATGTGGATGTAATTCATACAACCTTAAGGCAAGCAGTTGCCTGTTCGCAATACTGTATAAACAGGCAGGGCATGTCAATGCCATATTCAGAAGTGTGATTACATCTTTCCCAAGCTCAATTTAATGTATCCAGCCACAGAACCCCAGCAACAGCAGCTGCTGAGCTGTAGTAGGACAGATTTCAGAGCAGGTCCTGAGAGCCCACCTGGGGCTCTGGTATGCCCTTGCTACATGACACATGGCTTCAACTGCTGTCAGCACCTTGATTCATTGGATTTGCGTTTCTTAGCTTGGCAGTTGTCATTTCCAGTGAGAGCCAAGTTCAAGGCAGACCAGTGCACAGTGGGAAAATGGAAAGAGGCGATTTCCTAGCTGACCAGCTGGGCCATAATGTCTGGCTCAGACACCATCATAGAGGAAGCAGAACCAGTCACAAAAAGAAGGGATAGGGAGGGAGAACTTGTGGGAAACAAAGATGATTTTAGAAACAAATAGAGGAAGCTTTCTGTAGGTCAATGAGTAAGACATGCTAAATAAAGCAAACTATTCCTGGCAGTGAGTGACATGATGGTCTGAGGGGTTTAGGCAATCTCAGCCGGTGTGTGGGAAAGACGATTGTGGTGGTAGCATCATGCCATAGCTGCCAATCTTGCAGTTCCTCCTCTCACCCCAAACTTCGCCTGTGTAAGCAACGGGGACCCGGACAGTGGCCATGACTGTCAGCCCGTTAAAGTTCACAAAGAACACCACAAAATTACATCCATCTGAATGTTTCCTCAGAGCAAAGCATACTGTGTATTTCTTGCCAGCTTTGTTTCATTAATGAACTGCAGCCTACTCAACATAACAAAAACTGAACATAAGGCAATTAAAAAGGGAATCTTGAATTACCAGAATCTAAATCTCCATGGCTGTTATCCCCAGCTACCAATAGGGATTACAGAAGTAGTGTTTTCTCTCTAGATGCCACAAAAAGAAATGGGTTAGCTGGGCAAAGAGCAACCTTTTGGGGGCAGTTAACGGATTTTTGCTTGCCGCCTTACTGGTGGGAAATGGGAGACCTGATTTTTACAATTCTGATAATTTAAGTAGCTTTTAATCTATGTGTTCTGGTCTTCATAATACACAAAGGAAGAGGGAAACGTGTGTGTGGAAGATTTTCTATCCTTTTTTTTTCATCCTGTTGAACCTACATTTCTTTGCTAAATTGGTTAACATACAGTATAAAAGCAAAAGGTTCATGACTGAAATATGAATAAAAATCTTTTTGATGGAGACAGTGTTCCTCTTGAAGCCATGTCACCCTTGCTCCATTGGACTCAGTTTGATGAACATGTAATGATGAGGCCAGGTTAAACTTGTTTCTCCTCTTGATCATTTCCAGTTCTTCAACTGCTATAAGTGTTTACAGAACCGTTTAGTGAACTGCACCAGAGAAATTATTTGGGTTAAAGATAAGGAAAACAAGCTTCTCTTCCCCTACTTCCCCAACAACAAAAGATTCTTTGCCCCATCTCAGTTTCCTGCTCTGAATCCTTGCTTGGCCCTGTTGTACAAGCACAACTGAGAAGGCAATATGAGGTCGGAGTAAGTGAGGAGGGAGTGCCAGAGGTGGAAAGGATATGTGGTGGCTGTTCATACCACACCACCACAAAAAGAAGCTCTCATCCCACTACATACACAGGGCTTTTAGTGTATCTTGTTGACCATCTCCACAAAGTCAAGAGTAAGATTTCACCCTAAGACCTCATGCTTAAGTCCTGTCTTGACGGTATGTAGATAGTACTAATGTAATGCTTGAGTTGTTATAGTGCCTAGACCTATGTCCCCCCCAAAAAGGACAGCAATATGCTATCGGGGAGGGATCTTGCACATAGTGGGTAGAGAACCTTATCTGGTTTGCTACAGAGCTTAACACATAACGTGATTCCTAGTGATGAAAATTACTGTGTTTGGGGGAATTATGGCCTTCTTCCCTTTTCTAACTGGCTTTTTGGAACAGAATGATGGAAGTTTGGAAGCCCAGGGCTGTCTCTTCTTGCTGGCTTCTGATGTTCTTCTGTAACCAAATGTGTCAGCCTTCTCTTTAGCTGCTCTGTAGATCATAAACAGTTTACACTAATGAATTTGCAGGCCAACCCTATAGAGCTCTGATAAAAGTCTATAATGGTTTTGTAATATTCAGGATAAACCACAACAGTAACAAGGAGTGTGTTGTGTAGGTTTGAGACAAATAAGCAGCAAAGGAATGTTTGTGACAGGTTATTTTTCCTTTGAATGTCAAATGAATAAATATTCTCCTTTTTGTGTGTTTTGTTACAACAGATTTGCATTTTTGTCGGAGAAACTCTTCTGTTTTCAAACTGGGCTATCACAGCAGACATACTAATGGTGAGTGTACTTTGGAGCAGCATCTTTCTCTTCTGGTGGCCAGAGCAGTTTGTCAGCTTGCGAGAACAACCTGAAGTTCACAATTTCTTCCAAATGCTGAGCCTCTACTTCAGCCTTTTTTTTTTTTAAAACTTGCTGAAAAGGAAAGTGAGAGAGAGAAAAAAATAAAAAAAGATTCTTCTTGTCCTTTGTTCTGAGCACTAGGGAGAGGAGATGTCCAGAAAGGACACCATTACTGAATTTATATAGTTTCCCCAAATGTTAAGTATATGCACAAACCCCCACATGCAATGAAATCAGCCAGCATTTCCTAATAGTCAGCACATTAGTGGATTTTGTTATCAATAACTCAGCTTTGTTCTGCAATAGGAAATCCTTCCCTCCCTCCCTCCTCTGACCACAAAGGCAGCCATCTACCTCTCTCTTTGGCTCAACTCCAGCAAACCTACCATTCAACACATACACAATGGAAAACCACCTCTGGGAGAGGAGAGAGGAAAAGAAAGTCTAAAGAATTTTTGGACTATGTCCACCTTGTCCAAGAGGAAACTGTCAGGGACTTTTCACCTCATGTCCTTCATTTTCCATTCTTTCTCCACCATAGAGCTTTTTAAGTCTTTCAAATCAGCAAGCTGACCTCAGCAGCTAGATTTTCATATGAAATAGTCTGGACATTTGTTAGAGAGCCTTGCATGTTTTGTAGAAGCTTCCATCAGAGATGTACAGAGCCTGTCAAACATACTGTATGTTGAAATCCTGTTGTGAGGGAAGTTACTTGTTGCTTATGGTATGAAAAAGAAAGAAACTAAGGCACAGAAACTTTTGGCAGCTTGTTGACAGAACTAAAAGTATAATTGGTCTGGCATCAGTAGAAAAGTCCCTTGACTTGTATTGCTTATGCAAACATCAGTGAGAAAACTATCTGGCTCAGTGTTCCTAGATGTAAAGATAATGGTGTTGATATATTGATTCAGCAAAGAACTTCAAGCTTCTGCTTAAGTTCTGTTTATGATTTAAGTTCAAGGTTGTGTTTATATTTTAAGGTAGCTCTGTAGTTGCCATAACTGCATTGCCTGATGAACTTTCAATCTTCAACTCATTTGTGCAGAGAACGCTTTGGGAGGTGGAGTGGTTAATTCCACTTCTCTCAGGTATGAATAAAGCACAGAGAAACAAAAGTTGTCAGTGTACTTTGGTAGCATTAGATAGCTTTAAATTACTGATTCCTCCTACCAGTTTAGCTTTAGTGTGATAAAGCTCTGCATGGGCTGAGCAGGTGGTTACTCTATACTTACATGCATTTGCAGCTTGTGCTGAGTTCAAGGATGCTGTGGCCGTTCATTTAGTGGTATCTCAACACTTTGACAGATGTGCAGTCTACAGACAGCTGTATTGAAGAAGAAATTATAGTACAGTATTTGTAGTTGCTCATTACTGCCTCCTGCCAGAGCTTCCTATCGCATCCTGCCTTTGGCTGTGATGTTCCCAACTGTTCCCAACTCTCTCTGGTCAGAATTAGCTGATGGGCTTAAATAGCAGATCTTTTATATCCTCCCTAGCATTGGCTGAAACAGGTAAGAGCTTGGCATGGAGCACATCTGCAGTCCTCCAGCAGTGACTCTTAAAGAGCAGCTGAGGTAGTAATCTCTGCTGCCAACACAGCGCAGCTGGTGGGAGGGTACTTGCTGGACATTGTCAAGGTCCTTCAGAAAATCTGTGCGAGAGGGAGAGCTGAAGCTTGCCATACTCAAGCTAACCCCAAAAGACGTTGTTCAGCCCAACTACTTGGTTATATCAAGTGTACTAAGGATGCCATAATTGTCCCATTTTAATTACTGAGATTTTTTGTGTTGATTTCAATGTGACTTAAGTATCCTGTAGCTTTTTAATAGCTTTTGTAGGGTTTGCTGTCTGTCTTACCAGCATCCTATAGTCAGTTGCATTTTGTAGAGGTGCATTTGCAGTTACTTATGTTGCTTTAGTGCAAAAGAACTCCATAAGAAATGATTGGAAATATTTGCAAATAATTTCTTAGGTCCAATTTCCAAAACATGGGAAAGAAACTAAAACCATGTTAAAAATTGGATTTTGTAACTGATGCCAACTCTTAAGCTAGCTGTTTTCTTGTCTGTTTAGAAAAATGAACTGAGTGTCATATATAATGCCCAGCTTAATGTATTATCAGCATGAGTAGACTTGTAAAAGTGCTATACAAATAAGTGTAAACATCCACTTGGATCAATGAGAGCCTATCAACAGATGGTCTGAGGTGCATTAATGTTACACAAGGGATTTGAGAGGATGTTTAGTCAGACAATAGGTGGGAGCCAGGTTTATAACCATGTTTGACAGACAGCTTTATAAGAAGTCCTAGCCAGAGAAAGGTGTGGATATGCTTTAGTGAGATGCACTTTAAATGTTTGGCAAATTAATTTCTACTGATTACTATTTATTTGGTGTAATCAGAAGTGTGTCTGTTCTTGCCTGAGGCTGGTAAGGAGTTTTTAGAGTAATTAGAGTAATTTTAGAGCATTATTAGAGTAAGCTTAACAACACTTTCATCGTATACATAAATATTATCCTGTTTTCATGGATAACAAGCTCTCAAATCTGGCTAAACACCGTTCCCACTGATTTCATTATGCCAGAAGTGAGGCTTTTTGGAAACTGCATCCCTAATGATTTATCATAGCTCTCCCAAGATTTACAGATCTCGTGACTGCCTAAAAACCCTACCAGACAAGTTGGTAAGCGTCTTCAGAGGTTTTGTAAGTTTAATTTCTTTGGCAAGACAAGGATGTTTGCTTATTATCTTCAAATTTAATTGTTGGCTCTTCATAGCTTCATGCTTCCATTGCATCTACTGTTCTTGCCAGTGTAACGGTCAGTGTGCAGCTCCTCAAATTGTCTGCAGTAAAAGGTGCTGAGTGCTAAGTTTGATAAACTGTCAGCACTGCAGAATGTACTGCACTGCCTGAGATTTTAAAAGGCTGATATTTTTTCCAAATGCAAATTTGTACAAAACAGACCTTATTCTCCTGAGCGCAACTCCAAATCTCCTCCCAGGCACATGCTCAGATGGTGCTTAGGGAAGGGGGGGGGATGTTTCTGATGAAGCATGCTAATTATGAAACAGATTTTGTCAGCCATCTTTGCAAATTGGCCTCAAAATTACCAGAACCCCAAAGCAGCATTAAAACTGCCTTGTAACAGCAGTAATGAATGAGCTTCAGTGCAGCAGGCAAATGTGTAGCATTGAGACATGCTGAGTGCTTGGGACTTTGTGGAATCTGGTCCTAATAGTGGGGTTTTTCCTCCATAGCATATCTCAAAAATAAAGATGTTGGACAGAGGCTTGGTGGCATTTCTGTGTAAGAGCCAGCAGGCAATTTAAAGGGCCTCGGCTATTGTGATCACAATCTGTTTAGGTCTTTGCTGAGAAAAGCCATCCTACAGTTTATGCAAAGTCCTGACACTCATGCAAAAAAATGCTCAGCATATTTCTTTTTTCTTTTAAAACATTAGTTCATTCTAAATGGTCATGAGCTGCCACGGAGGAGCTGCTTTAATGTTTTGCTGTAGAGTCAAAGTCTTCTTTTAGGCTTGAAACAGTCATAGACCGGTGCTCAGCTGTGCTGTAGGCATGGAGGAATGTTGCTTTTGTTCTGATTACCTTCCCTGTAAATAAAACCCAATTATTTATGTAGTATAAAATACTGCCCTATTTTTACAGCCGAAGATAAATAGCATTTGTGGAAGTTCTCATTGTTGCTTGTCTCAGTGTGCCTGTACCCATCAGTAATCTGAGTGCTGTGGTTTAGATTTTAAGGCAGGGTGAGGAGTGCCTTTGAATGAAGGTACACAGCCTGCTTCAAACAGCTGAGCAGAGCTCTGACCAGGAAGGATGGGCCAGGGGGCATCTCTGCAGTTCTGTGGGCCAAGGGCTGCAGATGGATGTGTACTGCTCCATGTTGTGCTGTCATCTGGAGACCAGGTCAGTCACCTTTTACTTCATTTAAAAGTATTTTTTTAGACAGTGTCTGCCTAGGTTGAGTGAAGGGTCTCTCTGAGGCTGGTTTCTCTGGAGCGCAGCCTTTGCCTCTTCCAAGCAGTAGTTACAGCAGGGACACCTGGACCATTTCCAGGCTCTGTCAGTGGCTAGAACAGTGTTAGCGCATGTTTTCTTTGCCTTTGGTGCTGAAAGAGGCCAATGTGCGTTGTCCTGAAGAGTAATCTTGAAGAGTCTGAAAAGTCTGACCCAGAAAGGGTAGCAAAGTGTTTTAGAGAGTAGAGTTTTCTGTCAAAGATTAGACATAAATAAACATCAGAACTTACCTCTTTGGCACATGCTTTTTTACTGGGAGAAGGGTGATCTCTCCTTGGCTTTCCTGGTTAATTTGGAGCAGACCAACTCATTCTGCTGGTTTCACTACAGGAAGGGGATGTCAGCAGTACACCACGCCTTTCTGAACCTCTATTTAAAGAGCAGAGGTTTGGCAAAGCTGCTTTGTCAGCCTCCCTGCCCATGCTCTGTGCTGTCTGCCTCTGAACCTGGAGTCGGAGATGAGCCAGGACGATCCCATGGACTTCCGCCTCGGCTGCTGCGGCTCTCCCACCTACAGTTTCTGTGGGATGTTCAAACCAGACCATGTATGGTTTGGATTTAGGTCTATTTTAGTATCAAAATGGCCATTTAGAGCTGTAATTTACTGCTGTCTTCCTAGAACAGTAGATAATGTTTGCTACCAACTGCTTCCTCTCCATCAGAATAAAATGCTTTTTAAGTAGGGATAGGGTGGAGTATTTTTTGGTGTTTTGGAGATGCTCGTTTAAGCCTTTTTTTCTTTTCAGTATCTTCTTAGAGGAGGAGGAAGAATCTCATGTTCATTTGCTTGCCACATGTTGGGTTTTTGGCTTGGGGGATGGGAGTTTGTCCCTTGAATTCCAGACTAAATTTACCAAGTTTTGGCACTTTATGGTGCCAAACCATATCAATGATTTCAACCATCAATAACTTCTTTAGCTAGGCAGACTGAAAGCTTCCTGGAAATTTTATTGCTACTTGCAAAACTATATGTATGCATAATACAGATACACATGCAAAATTATGTCTAATATATGTGTTTGTGTTCATATGTATAAATACATATATATGCACACACACATATGATGCAGGTATCATTCAAATTTCTTTCTCCAGTTGGCACCAATTCACTGCCACTCCCTGAAAATGGTAAGTTTTTAATAAATTTGCCATTTCCTTTGTAATTTTGCTGAGAAAATGGATAGAACATAGAGTCAGGCAGGCTTTCTTCTCCAGATTCATTAACATAAACTTTATAGAAAAAAAAATATTTTAATGTAAGTTTAAAATTCCCATTTCACAGATATACACAACTCTGGACTCTTCAGTTAGGTAGAATTTCACTTTATATTCTCAGATGCCCTTTCTCAAATGGCTCTTGCAGAATGCTTCTCTGTTGCACCTGTGTGAACTGGGGCCAGGTGGGAAGAAGAACAGTAACTCCCTTCCCCCCCCCCCCCCCCGCCCTTCTGTCTAATCTATCCAGGTTGCACCCATTACTCTGCATCTTTGGGGAATGGTAATGAATTGTGTGGCTCTCCTACTGTTTTACAGTGTGACCTTCAGTACATTTCTGTGTCTCTAATAAAGTCTAGACCTTATTTTCCTCTTGGGCTTTCTGTAAGCCTTCAAGTCTGATTTGAGCTCCTGGATGCAGAAGGAGGACAATGTCTAACAGCTGCAGCCAGGTGGCTGCTGTGGATCTGACCAGCTTTTGCTCTTCTGTTGCACAACAGGAGTTTAACAGGGTGCCCATTTAATATGTGGCATCAAAGTGCATTAGCAGTGTGCATTTGCAGCTTTGTCAAACCAGTAATGAAAGAACTGGCAGGTCATTCTGAAAGCACGTGGTAAAACCTTAAGGAGAAGCATTTAATCTAATTTTACCCACCGTTCCTAATTGTCTCTGCTTGGAATGAGATGATCATTCTAAATAGGCATCAGTTCTCTTCTACTGTGGATTTTCTCAATGCTGTTTCTTTTCTTTCCTTTTTTAAAGGCTAACTCGTTCCACTACAGACAGGGCAACTCACCTTCCCTAAGAGGAAGTGTTAGAGCACTGAAACAGTGCTTCAGATCCTGAGCCATGACATATGTCACTGTTGAGCAGTGAGTTCTCCCTACCTCAGTCAGCTAAGGTAAATTGATCTCCATGTATCTCTAGCTGGGGATGTGCCAGTCCTGAAACGTCACATTTAATTAATAAATTACTTCAGGAAAGGATTGCAAGAATAAGTTGAAGTCTGGGAAGGCATGCCTTCTAAAGAAAGACTAAAGGCAGCCCATCAGAGAGAAAGGGGACAAGTAAAAGGGATCGTGGTCTACAAAGAGCTAAACAAGAGAGTAATTTCTGGCAAGGCAGATAGCTCTTCAGAGCAACAGAAAAAGGCAGAACAAGATTCAGTGCTCAGAAGTGGAAACAAAGCTCACTTGGCTTTAGAGACCTATTGAATTCTTCATTACTTACAGCCTTTAAATCAAGACAGGATCAATTTATAAACCAGGATATGTGGACTTGATGCAGATGTTCTTAGCCAGCTTCTTTTACAAGTTTTATGCAGGAGACAACTACTTTTTTCTGCTCCTGAATGTGTGTTATAAAATTAAGGTCATTCCACAGGACGGGGGTTTGGTTTTTTTTTTCTTTTTTAATCTTTCATCCCTTTCCATGGTTAGGGCTCTGTTTTGTGTGAGCTCTGGTCCCTTAGTGGGGAAATAATTTGTGTTTTCCACTGATCCTGTGTAGTCACACTGATTCTGCATGACCTGGCCAAGGGTGTCACATCGTGTTAGAGGAGTGGAGACCAAACTACAGTATCTTGGCTATGGAAAATTTTCCTGATGTGTCTTTGTCACTTTTCACAAGTGGAATCGCAACTTTTTGAGAAAAATCTAAAGTGGCTCGAGATGGAGTGGGAGAGGAGGATCTGTGTCCTTTCATACCAATGTGAATTGCTTATGATTTAGGAAACAAAATGAGACCTTTATAATGGAAAAACCACAATATCCCAGGTTACAGCAAAGTCCTCATTTGGGGAAGGCTGGGCAAGTTATCTGCTGCAAACAGCCTCGAACTTCACTCTCCCCATCAGTGAAGCAAAATACAGGCTGAGGAGCAATAGCAAAGTGTCTCATGGGCAAAGTTGTTAGTCAAACCCATGTATTCAGTGCTGTTGAGAGGAGTGCAGACTGGACAGAGCTTCCTTCCCTCAATACCTGCCATCAGGAGTATTAGAAATCAGGAAGGGTAGCTGAGCTCCCCAGTTGCTTGAGCACGTGTGGACACTGGATAGTGGCTGTGTCTGCCACAAACATCTGGGGGAGCTTGTTTACTTTATCCTGACCTGGGTATAAACTGAGCAGTACAAGACAGCTGGACAGGTTCTCACTTCAGTTTCCTTATGTTTTTGGTTTTTTTTCTTTCCTCTTCTCCTTTGCAGTATGTGGTCATTCCAACACGCCGTGCAACCGCAGTGGCCTTGCAGAGTTTCACTTCACACCTCCTGGGAGATGCTGGCAGTCCTTATCTGATTGGATTTGTAAGTGCTCACAGCAGGTTTTGGCAGGGTTGCGTGCCCATGTTTGTTTTTGTTTACTAACTGCTTATCTAAAATGCCAAGTTAAACCATGCTAGGGAAGGAAGGCCTGAATTTATCAGCAGAATGGGAAGCGGTGCAGTACAATGCTACTTTTTTACATGCTTATGTTATTGGTGGGTTACGATTCAAACTTGGAAGGACCACTGGACACGAGAAGTGAGCTTCTGAATCTTTTTGGCCTCAGGCATTTGTAAAGCTTATAGACACCTCTGCAAAGGGAGAGTGGTTGCTTCTGTGGTGTGGACATAGGTCCATTAGAAAGTAGATTGGAACAGAGTTGTGTGTGTGTGTTTAACTGTTAATCTGGTCTCATAAACCAAATACCTGTTTATGGGTAGCAAAACGCAGCTGTTCTGACCTGCTAATATTTTGAACCTGTTTTGTATGATAATAAATGATGGTGTAAAATCCATGGCGGGATGGGTGTGTATATTTGGGGGTTTTTATTAGTATTCCTTTCTAGTGAGTATGCTTTGGTTTTTTTATTAGCAGTATTCCTTTCTATTACTGCTGCAGTTGTTGGCCTTGGTGTGACTGGAGATCTCCCTTATTATGCCACCATTATCCTAGTACAGAGCAAAACAAAAGACCCTGCTGCAAAAGCTGACAGAGAACATTCACAATTGAAACTATAAGGCCTGAGAAATTTAATGAGGAAAAGAAATCTAGATATACTGGGGTAATTTCTTTCCCTTGCACACTTCTGTGGAGTGTGATGCATTGACTTTCAGAGAACATAGATTATAATTTATAAAATGTAGTAGCTTCCATGTAAAGCCTTAGGTAGTACTGCTCATGTTGTGCTGAAGGTGCTACAGTTTTCCAGTGACGTAACTGGGATCTTTGCTAGTCCCATCACATGAGAGACAGAACTTTGATGTGCTCTTCCAGCCCAGTACTGCTGTGTGACACAGCTGCTGGGTGCTGTGGACCTTTTTTTTTTTTTAAACCCCATCATTTCTCACTTATTCATCCCGTAGATACTGTTGCGTGTATCTATACATATTTATTTATATATATATTTAAATATACATAAATATTTACTCTTGAATGCCAGCTCCCCAGACTGATATAGTTGTTCCATAGCCCTTTGAAGCATACATGAAGAGACAGATACAGCTAAGGCTGAACGGGCCAAAGAAACGAGAAGTGACTCAAGAGAATAAATATGTACAATTTGGCTGGCTCTTTATTTACTTCAATGTTCTGGGCACCCATGGACAAATGATCTTACTTTAGAAATTATTTGAAAGTGGCAAGAACAAAGGAATCACTGGAAGAGGCTGCTTTGTGCAGGGCAGGCAACATGGGGAATGTCAAGTAGGTGAATGAAATAAGCAGGCCAGCGTGCTTTGAAGGCAGGCGCCAGTGATGAGATGCAGGGTCTGAGATGCAGGCAAGGCTGTCTCAGGTGACTCTGCTACGTGTTCATTCTTTTTCTTACATAAGAGGGATATCTGGGAGGAATGGTGAGGACTCTGAATGATTGCAATTAATCTTGAAAGTTGCCTAGGGCTTTTCAGTGTCACAGATTAAAAAAAGGGACTTTGCTTGTAGAAAATAATGTGCCTTGCCCTTCTGGTATGCAGAGATCAAGCAAGTTGTGAGTTACTTAAGGATGCCTGTCTGAAATATGCTTAACCCCAATTTAATAGCTGCCCTAGGCTTTCTTTAGACTGGGAAAATATTAATTAGGATTTTGAATTACTCTTTTCTAATGCTGTAGTTGTTGGGCAGTCCTCATTTGGGAGGAGACTGCTCAAGTACAAGGCTCTGTGGCAGGAGAGCAGGAGTGAAGCACTCATGTCACGGAAGGCACCAGCACCCATTTCTGTAGCCTCTGGACTGGCTTGGCTGACTTATGCTCCCTGTGCTACAATGACTGAAAGGTCAACTGCAGCTTTCGCGTAACACCAAAAAACAAATACTATGTAAAGTGAAAGGACAAACAGCCAGCTTCTCTACCAGAGCTAAGACAAGCAATCAACTTGATTGTTAAAAACTGCAGGTGTTTGTCATTGGAATTATCCAGCTGCATTGTAGTATGGAGACCTTCGCACAGGATTGAAATCTCACTTGGGCAGGTTACAGAAGTAACTTGGATTATGACTAGGAATTTCAAAGCAGTCTATGGCAGCTAAGCAACCTACTCCTGTTGGCTTTAAGAGAAATTTGGAAACCCAGTTCCCATAGTCCATCTGTGAATCCCCAGCCTGAGGACATCAATTCACGCTGCTATTACTCCAGAGTTACAATAAAGCAGACCAAGAGCAGGGTGTAGGTCTTGAAAGAGAGAGGCAGAAGGCAGGATAAATCAAATGAACTGCAGTAACAGGCATGCTCAGAATCAGTGAAAATCAGATCACTCAGGGTTCATCTGAGATCCTGAAGATCTACCATTTCTCTGACTGCTTACAAAATCTGCCTGAAGCTCCCTCACTAAATGAGCAGTGTTTTGATCAAACATGGCTGGAATCTTACATAGTTTTGGTGAGTTCATAGTGAGATTCCCTCTAGCAGGGCTCTTAATAAAGAATGAGATACCTGTGTCCTTGTAGGACTAAGCTGTTGCAGGCAGTTGTCTGCTGGATACCAATAAATGTTATATTGATCCTATAATCCTCATGTGGAACGCAGAAGGTACTTAACAGCTGCAGCCTCATGTGTGCGATTGCTCCCTCACTCTGTGGTGTGCCATGAGAGTTGAAGGTCAGACTCAGTCTTTTTCTGTAATCTCCCCCAGTTCCAAATCTTGCAATACAGTTCCTTAGTCACCCAAAGCACCAAATATATGTTAGTATTTAAAAGCTAAGTGGAAGGAAGCATATATGTATGGTTATTTTTCATGTCTCTTTAAATATTGACAAGTTTTATTATGGTAAAAAGGCTTAAGACTGACTTACAAAGAAGTTATGCAAATGTCATTTTAGGGTGGCAGCTGTAATTTGTGTAAGGTTTTACTACCTGCCAAGCACTGAGATCAATTACAGTAAATCAGTGCTGCCTGTTCATTCACAAATAAGAACAGGCATTGCTGCAGTATTTCATCAGATGAGACAGTTTTTATTCCTAGGTAACTGTAGCTTTTTCAGGACCTTTGTGATAACCTGCAGAGTTTAAATAATTCCTGTTTAACAACTTGGAGTATAACTCCATGTTTTGTTCTTGAGGTAGTCAGTGAGAAATTTCACCTCTTTGGTGCATTACACCCAAATATCTCTAGTATTTTTCCATCTGTGAAAGGTCCCACTATGCAGACATGGTTGCTGAAGCACAGAACAGTTAAGAGAAGTACCCCAAATCCCACCACTCATGCTGAGTATCAGGTAAAGGTCTTCTAACTGCTCTTCCTGTGCCCTAATACCTAGACAGCATTTCAGACTCAGAAGAGCTGAGTGGAGGTAGCTAGTAGCAGAATGTGAGATACAGTTAACTCTTCTCAGGCTGCATCATACCTCCAGCTCTTTGTATTATTAATTCTGGTTATATCTTTGTTGCCCTTTGAAATTAAGTAATTGTAGAAGTGCCAGTGAGTCTGTGCACATGCACATGCATGCATGAACCTGTCTTCCCTACTCAGGGTTTACATTATTCCTTCACACAAACAGCGGTCTCCCTCCACTCACTGACGTACTGTTTTGCTTCAGGAAAACCAAGTACAGGCAGTGATTTTTTTTTTTTATTTTGAGGCTCTGTGTTGGTACTTTTTCTTTCCTTCTTCCAAGTCTGTCGTTTGCTTCGTATCTGAGCACAGCAGTGCTTTCTTCTTCCATCCTTGCCTTACTTCTAGCCCTGGCTACCATGAGAAATGGGCACCTACTGCAGGCTTTGCTCTCTCTACACGTGCCAGGGAAATTGCTGCTGTGGACACACACTGTCCTTGCTGCTCTGGTGCTGTTGGCTCTCCTGTTAGCTTCCTGCTTTACTAAATTCTTTCTCATCTCCCCTGTGCAACCATCCATCAGTTCTAGGGGTTGAAACCTGTCTGTATCTGCTCATCACCTGGCAACATCAACGTGTGAGGATGGTGTTTTAAAGTGCCGGAGATCAGCTCTCCTCCACCAACACCTTTTGGTGGGCTAGAAGCTAATCCTTGTACTCCAGTGGTGGGGGTTCCCACCTGTCCTGACCTCCTTGGCCGCTTCTGCTTCAGTTTTACCTGTGGGACACAACCTCCAGCCACTCCGGCCAAGCAGCCTCAGGACAGTGTGCCACGGTCTGGTAACTAGGCCCTGTGAGAGGGGAGACCCCCATCACTCATCTGTGTGCTAAGGGCCATGCAAAACCTCTCCCCTTCTGTCCATCTCTCGTTATGCAAATGGCAGCATTACCTGAATTGCTGCGTCTCTGACGGCCTCCTCTTGGCAGACTGTGTTGGTTTGCGGTGCCCAGGCATGCTGGTTCACTTGGCAGCAGAGATCCCAAGTGTCCAAACAGGCATCTTCTCTTTGAACATCTCCTTTCGAAAAAGGGGTCTGAGTGACCTTGTAATTAACTGTAAGCAGATCTGAGCTGTTCTGTTTTGAAGGGGTTTTGTGCTGCTCCTAGTATTACCTGGAAAGATGTTAAGAATAAGCCTATCACTTGTCACCCTTCACTTTTTTCCTTTCCCCAACTTTCTTACGTGAGTAGGTTGATAAACTAGATCTGATGAGCTACTTAAACAGCAGGAATGCTAATGACCTTCCTTTAGCAAATAGTTAGCAGAACAGTGTTAATTATCACTGGTGCAGAGTATCAGGAAAGGCAGATCAGCATTTGATTAGGGGCAACTCAAGGAAAACTGTAGTAAATGCAGCAGTTAAGATAGTTCTTTAATGAAAGTTATAACTGGAGGTGTAGATTTCACAGCCTTCTTGTCCTGGTTTGAGACAGCCTTTTTGTTGATTTGGTTTCGAAGGTGTTTACCCGTCCAAGTAAATATATTATGTATAGAAAGTAGTTCTATAGGTAAAGACTTGACTCCCCGAGGAAGCGGAATTCATGTATTATGGTTTAAAATTCATATTTTATGGTTTAAAATGCTATGGCTACATCGGAGTAGATCTGTGGACATGCTTACTCTGGAATAACATTTTTTCCAGTTTAGTTTACTAGATTAAAACAGGCCAGAGCCTGTTGGGGCTCAGATCCACTGCTGTCTGACTTAAAAGCAGGGCAGTGGAATAAAGTGGATTGTTGGAATGTGATGCTGCAGTCTGAGTGTTTTGTCCCTGTCTGACCTGCACAGCCATTCCTCAAATACGGCCCATTATGTGCTTGCTGGTGATTACGTAGTACCGTCTCTTCTGCCAGAGCAGGGTGTGAAATGAACTTGAGTTCAAAAAGGCAAGCACATCCTGTAAGAAAAATGTGCAAATTATTCTCCTAGCATCACTCTCTGTTTTACGGACTTTCAGGAGATATTCCACTGCTGTTGTGGGATTAAGGATGGAATGGAGTTCTCTGGTCTTGTTGTCGTTTGCAGCATGTTACATGTTCTAATATTTATGGTATATATGAGTGTGTATAGGCAGCATCTTCCATCACCTGATGGAGATAGTAGATGAAATGTGATACACATTTATGTTTTTTATTGTTCGTTCTTTACCAAGTGCCAGCTGCTTGACTGGTGTTCTGTAGCCCTAATGGTATCACTTCTCCTGTGGAGATCTTCCCCCACATTCATGCTTGCATATGACCCAGATTGTGGTGGGTAAAATAGGACCTGGCCTTGCAGTCCAACATCTGATGGACATGTGTCAGGGAAATACTGAGGAAGAGAACCCCCAGCCCCTCATCCTTATTATCTGTTTCTTCAAGCAGTAATTTTCAGTTGAGGATTTCTGTGGTACTGGCTGAGCTGAGTTATTAAAAGTCTTTTTCATAGCACATGGAAAGGCCAGATCTTTGACATGGCTGTCAGCTGCAAAAAAGGTGAGAATTAAGCACCTGGAGACCAATCCAGGTAGGATTTATCTCCTCATTGCAACAAGCTAACAAGCTTCCCACTACTGATGACTCAGCAACAGACAAGATTTAAATCTGCCCTAAAAAACCAAATGAATTCCTATATATAAAACACTCTTTGCCAAGGGTTCACAGCCTGTTCTGGTTTTTTTCCACTGCTGCTGTGCATCTGACATTTCCCGTGACTTTGGTTAGAAGTGCAGATTCTCAATGTTTTTGATAAATAGACATTTAAAGTACGTAAAAGTATCTCATTAAAGAAAGCCCAGAAATCCAGAACTGATCATTGTTTCACTCAAGCATTTCAAGCTCTGCCCCATCTGCTCTGTCATTCCTTCTGTGCACTAAAAATCTTGTTAAATAAGTGGCTTCTTTCTCTGAGCTGCCAAGGACCCTGTACATTCCTAATACCGACGCAGAGTTTTCATGGTGCTGAGCACCTTTCAGAATGAGGTGTCCAGTTTCTGCAACATGGGGGAATGACTTCCTTCTCATGGGATATACTGCCAGGGAAGGGGCCTGTGCTGCAAGGAGAGATGGGGGACAGGGTTGCTGCTAAATGGCATGCTCCCAAACTGTGGTCCTGCGCCACAGACCTTATTTCTACATGTAAGTGGGCACCCCCCCATCCCTACACGTTTAAGTACCTCTGCCCTGTCACATCAGCCCTGTTCCTCAATTCCACATTCCCCATGGTACAAGGCATCTCCTGCTGGGACAGGAGAAAGTCCAGTGTTAACTTAAAAAATCCCTGGGCAGACCAGACCTGGAGAGAAAGGCAGTTAATGACATGAAGAAAACAGACTTTCAGCCCTCTCCAGGGCAAATGTTGTCTGGAGGCAAATGTTGCTCTAACACCGAGAGACGTACAAAGTCCATTTGTTAACATTGCAAGCAGAACCCTTGTGTCTTTAATTTACTGCAGCCTTTTCAAGGCAGCACCACTTACTTAATGCAGCCTGGTAATCCTGGGAGGGTGTACAAGGGCATAAACAGATGAGCCTACCACAGGGGAGGCAGTGCAGGAATCCTTGCTTATGGATATTGCTGGGGCAAACTCGGGTACCACGCACTAATGCAGGATATTGATATTGTCTCCAGTCAAGTATTAAATTTGTTTGCAATCTCTAAAGGACACAATTAAGATTAACAGGATGTTTCACTTTTTTTTCCTCCAACATCCAAACATGCTAAGGTTAAAATAGAAATAACTTTCAGACTACAATTGCTTTTACCTTTCTGTGTTTTTCTGAACGAGTATCATAAAATAGTCAGGTTTACTTCCTCTTTTTATAATGTGTTTCTCATGCCATTTAGCACAGTATAAGTGCTTGTGCTCCCCCACAGGCCCAGTAAATTATTTACTTTTACTTTATAAAGTCCTTTATTTTTGGTTTCTAGTCTCCATTTGCATTCATATTGGATTTAAAAAAAAAAATAATCAAAGAAACCTTTCACATGCATCTCTGAATTCAGAGTGGGTGAACCCCAAACAGTTGAACCCCAAACCATTGTGGTGACACTGTGATGTTACAGGGAATACTGTGTTAAGGAACTGTCCAAATGGAGGAGCCAGGGAGAACTTGGCTTGTATCAAATTGGTAATCATGAAAATTAGGTATTTGTGCCAGATACTGCAGTGGAAATATCCTTTTTTGTAGCAAGATTTGTGCCCAAGAGACAGTGTCAGAAATTTAGAAAAAATCAAGCAATTGCAGAGGAACTGAGATGTTCGACTTGGCAACGAGACAGAGTAGACGAAATGATGATTTCAAAGATGTTGTTACCATTACATTGTCTAATTAGTGAATCAGTTTAATTTAACCACTCACGCTGTTTAGGAGGGACAGTAACACAGAAGCAAGCCATCTTTCTAGGGCTTCAGCCCACCTGAGCTTTTATTACATCAATAGCCTGGCCAGTGTTCCAAAAAATACAGCACATGCTTCCCAAGAAATGTAATGGAGTTTCTCTTTTTTCCTTCATTGTCTTCTGCACTCAGATTGAGACACAATCAGAGATTTTGGGGTTTTGGATCATGCCTGCTGCAGCTGTACCGTTCATTCTCTGGAAAGTGGGCATTTTCTCTAGCTGGACTTCATCCAGTTGGCTGCCACCAGCTGAATACATGCCATTTGTATTCTGTTGTAAAAATGCCATGAGCTGAAGTTTATTTAGCAAAGTCATTCCTCTTGGTCTGAGATCTATGTTACACAGTGAGGGAAAAGGAGATGTGAACTTTCATAGTTCGGATGTTATCAAAGACTCTTGATTAGACTGCAAAGCAGCAGCAGGACTTCCTTATTGAGTTTCCACCCCCACACTCTGGGTAAATGTTTTGAAGTTTTTTGCCGCCTTCCAACTGGCAGAACAAAGAAAGGAATCCCACACATGACTCCATGCTGAAGAACTGGCACTGACTGTGCATGCAACCCCCACTTTTTGTTACTTATGGTAGAGAGAAGATACTCAATATGATGCGAGATTGAGTCTTGCCAAATCACAGTTAGACAACTCAGGATGCTATCATTGCAAGGAGTCTGGAAAACCAAAAATTGGCAATACGGAGCAGACCATTTGGCAAACGGTATGTCGTTCTTGGAGCCCAAGTCTGTAATTATGTCCTGTGTCCTCTTGAGAGGAGATGCCAAAGTTCCAGTCTTAGCAGGTGGCTTGTAACTGAGTGGAACAAAACAACAGGGAATAGTGACTGTTAACAGCAAAAACATGTATGTCAGCCCTGATAAAGTTCTAGAGTTAAGAGATGCAGACATGGGTGAGGGGATTATATGAAACCTAGATGAGAAAGCCCACCTGGCTTGGTGGGAAGAATTAGACCTTGGATGGGAGGAAACACTGCTTTTTCTAAAATGTGCATTTACAGAATGTGTTGGGTTAAAAGTGAAAAAGGTAGCAGATTCAACGTTAACATGATTTGTTAGTATAAAAGGTCAACATGAAGCCTTAGAAGGGAAGGTGTGGGCCAAGCTGCACTGGGAGTTTTATTTGTTGGAGACTACGTTTTCAAAGCTGCTTTTACCCTAGTATGTCATGTCATCCATAAGAGAGAGAAATCGGGAGCCTGGCTTTTCATCCTCTACTGCTGATTTACCATGTCAATTTGTCAAGCGATTTATTGTCTGGTCCTTTTGGATGATAATTGTATCCATTCCCAAACACGAAAAGTGGTTTAAAATTTCTAAATTTCTATTTTAGAATAGCCTCAGTTCTGGCTATTGCACACAGAGGGGCTGATTCAATGCCAAATTTTGGTTCATAATGAAGAGTAAGGGAAATGTTGGGAATTAAGGTGTCCAGATACAAGAGGGAATAAATTACCATCTGAGGTCCATGTCTTCAGGGTGCAGTGCATGTTCTGCTAATTTCCTGTGGCTGCATTCTTTTCACATTCAAGTCTCATTGCTATTTTTTAATAAGTCTATCAGACTAACAGTCACTTTTGTTTGCCTTCAGTCTAAGGACTTATTTAGCCATCATTTCTCACATAAGACTTGTTCATAACACTCTTGTTTTTCCTTGTGTGTGTTATATACTGTGAATAAAGTTCTCTTTGAGAGGACAGGAACGCTTCCTTAGCCATATCCCAAGCACTGACATTTTTTCCTCCTCCTTTCTAGGGCAGGGAATAAAACAGAGAAGTCTGGCTAAAAACCTTCAATTCTTTCTGTAGATACACTCTTACAGTGTTTACTTACTCCTCTCTACTTGAGAATGCTCCATCCTGAAAGACAGTCCTCTGCTCTTTTGTGTGCAGTGCTTTCACCTCCAGCATCAGGCTGGCTGCTCCTCCTTTCCTTCACTCTAGCAGGAGCCAGGCTGAGCTGGAAGATGGCTGTTAAGGCACTGGGACCACCAATGCTCCACAGTCTCCCTGCTAAAGCACACCCTGCAGCCTGTTCATTTGAGGCCCCATGAGTGTCATCCTTTGACTTTCTGTTGTGCTTGGCTTCTGCTGAGGCATTTCTTCACACATGTACACCTTCCAGGTCACTACAGTTGGCTGCAGGGATGAGAATTGGTGATTTCTCCTGCGTGTGACATTTCCTCACTTGATTGTCAAGATTTAAGCCTTGACAGATTTTCCTTGTAGTTTGTGTCTGACGCCACCTTTTTCATTAGCAGTAATGTAGCAGTTTAGGAGTTGCTGCACAAGCTTTGACTATTTCTGGAACCGACTTGCGTGTATGCACAGCAGTACGATTTTATGTTGCAAATTCCCTGCAGTCTTCTGGTATAAACTAGTATTTCTGCCTCAACAAAAGGTCACAGATAAAAACGGAGCTGGACATTTAAATACCCAATGCCTTGAGACTCACCCCTACTGCTGCTACTGCTCTGTTGGATTTATGGAGAATAAAGTTGTTTGCTGGACAGTAAATACTAAAATGTGATTGTTTTAGCTACAGACAGTCATTAAACATTACTGAGTTTTAGCCATAATGAACTAAATACTGCTATTGCATGTCACTGCTCTTTCATGTAAGCGCAAACTTGTTTTCACTTCCATATAAGTATGGTTTTTGGCTGTCAGAAGATGCAGGTTGCCTTCGCCCATACACTCGGTGGTGCATGGTTCTTCGGTGTGAGCACAGCCCCTGTGCAACAGGCCTTGTCTGAGCCTGGGGGACAGAGTCACATCTTGCAAACAATTACACTTCAAAGTGCAGCAAGCTGAGGAGGTTAGAAGAGGGAATGAGGTCCATACTTCAGACATGGGGATAATAAAAACATCTTTGAGTTCTGTTTCTGAGAATCAGATGGGATCTCTGTTTTTTTGTTCTGTGAAAAACACTTCCCCCTTCCCACTCAATACACAGAAATGGAATTTAGTACCTCCTTTCGCTGAAAGGTAGGTGAGGTGTAGGAGTAAGCAGGACTTGATAGAAATTGCAGAAGAATGATCACTCCCTCACCCACCGAGCAATGCAGTGCAGCCCTGCTGGCACCCCAGGAGGCTCGGTCAGTACAGCAAGGTTAGACACCCACGGATGGGGTCACTGAAGCAGCCAGGGAAAAGATGGAGAGGGCTGTGGGAAGAATAATAGATCAGGCCAGAAGAGCGACAGGGAGAGGAGAACTCCTGCCAGGCTGCTCACAGCATAAGTTGCCCAGGCTCCAGAGTGGCATGTGGAAGGCTGAAGGGTACAAGGGACATTCAGCTTTTACTGAACACACTGTTCCATTTTAAACCTCATGCACATGTTCAGTGGGCGGTTGTTTAGAGAATCGTGTTCGCTTCACCATTATCATGTCTCTTTTTCATCTAAGTGACTAATTTTTTTGCCCATCTCTCCTAGATCTCAGACCTGATACGACAAAGCACAAAGGAGTCCCCAGTCTGGGAGTTCCTCAGCTTGGGGTATGCACTCATGCTCTGCCCGTTTGTCGTTGTCCTAGGAGGGATGTTTTTCCTGGCCACAGCCCTCTTCTTCCTAAGTGACCGAGCCAAAGCTGAACAACAGTGAGTAACCTGGCAATTGCAAATGGGGAGGTGCTGCAGCCTGTTTTCTCTCTTGAACGTTATGCTTGTACTTTTTTCCTGGTCTTGGTCCTTCCAGGTGAAGGATGTCGGGTTGTGTGTTAAGAACCTCGGCTCAGCAGAGTGCATGAGGCTGCACGAAGCACAGGGGCTTGGGTCGTGCTGGCTGAGCATCCTTTACACGCTTCTGCTCTGGTGGATCTCTGTTGTTGGCCATATGGCCTGGAGGGGAGCACAGTATTTGAGGACACAGGCCCCTTGTACCCTTGCGTGAGCATGCCACAGCCCAGCCCATTTGCGGTGAGGGGTTGCTGTGTGCTGGAACCGGTGGACTGCTAGGTGAAGAGCAAGAGATACTTTGCAGAGCTTGGTGGTCAATGTTGAGCCCATAGTCCCATCTCAGCACCCTGTGCCCTGCTCACTACCTCCAATATGCAGGAATATCAGGCAAGAAGGACGAAAGCTGTGTGTGGGGACATACACGCTCAAGGGTTGCTGTAATAAAGATAGTCTTTCCTAGTCTTGCAGCTTGTAAAAAAAAAGCTACTGTTTTTCAGTAAAGAAACCGATTCGGACCACCTCACAGTTGGCAACTACAGTAATTCAGAAGACGCTTCCACATGACATACAAACTTCTGGGGTTAGTCTCTTTCTCATAATTGTCGAAAAATAAGAGTATCTATGTATAATGTCATGCTGAATATGTGGGCAGGTGACTAATCTGCTGTTGACTATAAGTTGCTGTCGCCTTTCTCCCACTGGGAGAATGGGAGACATGCAGACATACAATGCAGAGGTTAACAGCTGTTGTAATTCTGCAGACAAAGAGAGCAGAGTATACCTTTCTGTACCTTCAGGAGAAGGGCCCTGGCATATCACTGTCACTAGACATAGTACACCTAGAAGGAAAATAAGGTGTTTGGAGGTTGACGTAAGAGCGTGAACAGTTTGGGTGATAGTTTCTGGCTCACTCAATCATATCAGATGGATGCAAGAGATTTGGAAGCAGTGCCACAGATGGTGCTGTGGCCCTGTAAGAGCAGTTCCACCTTCCTTTTACTAACATGCACAAATGCCAGAGAAAGGAAAGGTTTTCTGCCTCCTGGTGCCTTTAGGTATATACGTTCCCCCTATAATGAGATGTTTAAACATTGTGGAAAAAACAAGACCTCATCACATATCTTGTAAGGAGGTTAAGTCCTGCACAGTTGAATTTCAGTGTGGCTTTGGAGATGTGACATGACTGATGTGTGCCTGATTTGTTAATCTGCATATAATGGCTTTAAATTGCAAGAAGTGAAATTAGAGATTAGATGTTAGGAAGAACTTCCTAAGAGAAAAAAGAGGTAAATGCTACAGCAGATTATTTGGAGAAGACATGAAAGCTGTCCTGTGTTTCTGAAGGCCTCCCTGGCTCGGTCTTGAGGCAGGAAGATGGGAAGTGCTCTCTGGCTGCCTTCCAGTCCTGTGTCTGTAATTGTGCGCGTAAGCTGTACATGCAAGTCTAAGTAGTGATCTCTTGGGGACATGGCAAGATGAACATAAATTTCTAGGTGCTCAGGGTGGCTTTTTTTGCTGCAAGGAGCCAAAAGTTCTATTTGGCGACAGGGTAGTGATACAGCGCAGCAGATGAAATCCCCCTCATGTAGCCATAGCGTTAGCCTTCGCCCAGGACCCCCACCTGTTTCTGGGAGAACTTTGGTGTTTGTCTTCACTGTATTCAGAGGGGAGAGTGCTTGTTCCGCTTACTTATAATTATAGTGGAGATATGTGTCTCTTTGCACCACGTGTGTTGCCAGCATGGCATGACAGCATCTGAGGTGGTGAAGGAGGATTTCAGTATTCAGGTACTGATGAATTCCGGGTCACTCCAATCTTTAACAGCATATCTAACCCTACCCGGACCTTTATGCTGGGCAATGCATTGTGGTATCCAGCCAGTATCACAGCTCCAATGGAGTTCTCAAGGAAGAGGGCTTTCGCAGGAGGCACTACAGGTCACAGGCTGGTCGCTAACTGGGTGACTCTGCTTAGGTGCCAGCGCTGGTGTGTTTCACAGGATTGTTTTACAGTGCACCAAAACACCAGCTTTGCAGTAGTGTTACTGTGGGAGGGAGATCACACCCCACAGCTCTGCTTTCTCCTGCATAAAAGTGTTTATTTCTCTCTGTTGCTGTCTAGCTTGAGCAGATCTGGTGGTACTCTGTTCATGTCCAAAGCCCACCAGCTTCCCAACCAGTCACTGGTCCACTTTTTGAAGAAACACATTCAGGCTTCAGACGTGGTTTTGTTGCTCACTCTCTTCCTGCATCCTTCCCTTTCCTGGTGTGTCTGATGCACATTTGTTTATGAATTTTGTATTAATCAGCCACAGATCTTTCGTGTTACAGACTGGCTCAGACAGAGGGAGAACAGTTGTCATAAATAACGGTTAACAAAATAATTTCTCTCAAATGGCTCCTAGTGCACTGTTTCTGGGATATGCCCGCTCCCAAGTTAAAAATACCCTGGCATCCTACAGTCAGATTCCTGGACAGTGCAGCTTAATTCAAGTTTGACACATTATTGAACAGTAAGACAGTATGTTTAATAAGGTTGGCAACTGCGAAGTAAGGCTTCTTTCTCTCCCTGCCATGTGCAGTGGTGTCTGTGCTGTCGACTGGGTCCCGTCTGCCGCTGCTGACAGGTTCAGTGGTCTCCCCGGAAGAATTTACGGGGGAGGATTTGTTTGTTATTAGCAGCATGCTTGCCCGTGAGGGGAAAGACAACAGAGCATTTTGCTATTAGCAGCTTAAAACTCCGTGCTGGACTCCACATCCGCCGTCCAGCTCCCACCTATCTGATGGGCCATCTGCACTTGGCGTTGCTCACCTTTGGCAAGGATAGCTTTCTGCCTGGCCAGTCCTCCCTTGTATCCTACCTATTACTTGCTGGGTACAGGAGAATTTCTTTTTCAAGATGCCTTGTTTTCCCTCTGCAGTCAGCCATGCTGCTCAGACAACAGGACTTGGAAATGTGCTTTGCCAAAAGAAATCAATTAACCTGCAGGAATCACAAACACTGGTGCCGCACGCCAGAGATTAAACCCATTCATCACCAGTAGGGTCAGGGCACACGGGGTAGATGTCACAGACCTCTCTAATGAGCTAATATGGAAGCAAAAAAGTGTAACGCTGCTCTCTGCAGCTCTGCCTATGGAAATTAAGCTTTCCCTGCTTTAATTGTCATGCTTCTGTGAAAAGTAGTTCAGGGTCTTATTGCTAGGGTTTTTTCGTTTGTTTGTTCCTTTGTGTAATGGTCTCTGGGCTTTTGCTTAGAGATAATTTCTTCTTCCAGGCAGGACAAGAGTATCAGGATAGCAACCTCTCTTTCCTGTAAAGCTTCCTCCAGTTTCCACCACACTTCCTTTCAAAAACAGAATTTCCAGGCTTTCAGTGCCTCGTGACTTTTTTTTATGCTACTTTTATCATTGCCACAATTCCTGGCATATTTTGTAGATTACTTTTTTAGCACAAGAATTCCAGTCAATAAGGCTGCCCCTCTCACAATAACACTCATGAGAAAAATTTCTTTATACAGCAATTCTTTTTTTTTTTTAAATCACGATTCTTTTATAACTATTTTCATACTGCTTCATAAGTCTGACAGCTTAAAAAGGCTTTTAGTAAATTTAGGACTAGCAGAGAACACGATACGGTACATCACTCTGTAATATAATCCGATCATTTTTCGTGCAATTTTTATAACACAAATTTAATCCCACCCATCCAAAGTGATAAGCAAGGGAAAATGGTTAAGAATGGTTTCTGTAAGAGCTCTTATGCACTGGTAATAATAAATGCTTCAGTTCTTTTTTAAACCACTCAACTACAATTCTGCTGTGATTTCACTTGACTGTATTGTTGTTCCTTTCCTGTTCTGTACTACTGCAGTGGAGGGTTAAAGCAGTCATATTTTATTTCCAAACATGACTGCACTCTGTACTGTATTTCTCTTACCTGCTTAATGAAAATTTGTGAGACCCAAGCTATACTTCGAGATCCTGTGGAAGACAATACATACACATACAGTCTAGTCATGGCAGAGCCCTACAGAAACACATCAGAAATCTGATGATGTTTTATTCCCTAGCTCCATCACTGATACCTGTGGAGCCTTGGCGGATATCAGCCAGAAGGCAATTTACAGAGGTCAAGAGTACTTCAGGTACTTCACTTCTTGGAAGTAAAAGCTCAGCACTGCTGAGCATTGTGTCTGTGGTCTGTCTACGTCCTCTTCCTCCCTCATAATGCAGATAACTTGAAAAAACAAAGCTTCACCCTGGAGAGCTGCAAAAGAAATGCCTACATTGGTACTTAATAGAAGCAATGGCTTCACCAGTAATTGAGAAGAGTGTGCTTTTTTTATTATGAAAAGGGGGAAAAAAAAAAAAAAAGTCCTTTCACCAAGCTGTGACAACTTTTGGGTGCCAGGGCATATAAATCACTGTAATGTAATTAGCGTGTAACATTTCTGGGCAGTCAGCGTGAGTGTTAAGCATCTGGAGCACTGCTGAGCAGTGATCCTCTGTCTCTGCACAGGCACAGACCTGCGGGACCACGGATGCTCTGCAGCAGGCGCAGGGTGGTTCTGCAGTCCGCTCTCCAACAACAGCTACTCCCAGTTGTTGCTGAGGGAAAACCCAAACTCACCTAGACTTTTTCTGAGAAACACCACCCTGTGCAGGTGTAGGATAGTCAACCCCTCAAATGATTTTTTTTAATTTTTTTTTTTTAATTTAATCCCTGTTTTTATACCTGGAAGCATGAGATTTTCTGGTTTTTTCCCATATCCTTCCAGAGCTACAGAAAGATGCTCTGAATGGATATCCAAGTTTTATAATTGCTCAGTTTCTCTCTGCTCCCTGCATGATATATGCTGGATATTTTCGCCAAAGATACAGCAATGCAGATCAGGCAGCAGGATACAACTGCAGTATGTATCCCTAGTGCAGACACGGAACAGGAATAAGTAGCTGCACTGATGCAGCTGGTCAGAACAAAAGAATTTAAGTATTTAACTAGCTACCACTCAGCACTTCAGGGAGACCTGCAAGCCTGAATGGTTCACCCATTTGTTTACATGACAAGAATCAGGTTATTTAAACAGCTCTAGTAGCATTGTCTTCTCTCCTAAAATCAAAATTAAACATTTAATAAGAAAAAAAAATTTACTCTTAACACCTTTGATCAGGTGTGGAAACTCTTGCTGAGTAGCAGTGTTGAAAAACATTTCATTTAAAAAGTGGTGGGTACAAACACTAGAAAGAAAATACTCATTGCAGACTATATAGTGCAAGCCACAAAAAGAAAAATCCCTAGTCCATACACCTTTTCTGCTGTCTTAAACACAGCACATCTGCAAATTACATTACAGGAAAAATGAGAATAATCCATTTTCAGGCTGTCTTCTGCCTCACATCAGGCTTATTTTTAGCCTTTTCTAGAACTAGATATAAAATGATCTCCCAGTTCTCCTATTGCAGCAATTTGAAAGTGTCTGACCTTATTTTTGCTTTGCAGATTCTATTATGTGAGGCAGGGGAAGGACTCGGTGAGTTGTCAACCCTCTTTTTCTCTGATTTTTCTGTGGCAGCAGTTAGAGACAGAAAAGACCCATCAGATGACCTCATGTTCTTGCCAGCAAAGGATAGAGTCCCCTCCATTAATAGTGTCACAGGTACTAAATTGGCATTCTAGACTGATACAGAGCATGTTCCATTCTGGTAGGTTGCATTACTAAAAAGAATATTTCTTCTATGAAGTATTTTAAGATGTATTACAAGGGTTTATTTAAAGAGGCTGGACACTTACTTTAGAGAGATGTCTTGGTGCTGCATTGAAGCAGAGTTTGGATTTGAGGATTTCAGGGCCAGCAAGTGGATTTTAACAACTCCCATAAAAGGATATTTGAGGAACAGTTAACTCACTGCTGATACTCAGCTATTTGAGGGGAATAATATGATTGCTTTGTTTGGTTTTTACTTTACAAAAGAACAATAATTAAATATTTCCTACAGTGATAAAAACTCACAATGCTTTTTTAGCCCTGATAAGATGTCCTTGGCCTTTGAAGGCATATGAATTTACAGAAAAAAGCCCAGATTAGGACGCAGAGGATCTGTGATGATGGAAGAAGAGAGGCAAGGAGTGTGTTCTGAATATCAGAGAGTGGCATGATAAAGACGCATAGACTGCAGATGGAATAAGATTAGACTATTAGATGGTTTATATGGAATCAAAGAGTTGAGAATATGAAGGGAAGAGGTGGTGAAATGGAAGTAGTTTTATTATTGGTGGAAAAAGCCTGCTTGTAGGGGTGGGCTTTCTCCCCCCCTGTTTACTAGCCATGTTTGTAACTCCATAAATGGAGCTAGCAAATATAAGAATGTAATGGCTTGGGACTGGCTGAATTTTAAATGCTGGTTTGCTTCTTCAGTTGGGAGCTGCTGGTTTCATGCGGGTGGAAAATATGATCTAATAGAAGAAAATACTGATTTGTTCTGTTGCTTTAGTCAACCTGCAGATTTCCTGCAGGTTAGGTAGGAAGATGTCAAGGGTCAGTTTGGTTGTTCACAAACGTTTTGAGCTCAGTTGTGGTCCTTACACAAGATGCTCATGGCATTTGAAATATGCTGTTCAAGTTAATTGTTGGCAACAGGAGCTTTACAGGCAGAAGGATTGAGCCAGCTGGTATTGGCATAGCTCTTGCTAACTGCAAGCTACAGAAGAGGCTGCAGGCAGAACTTCATGGTTCTCCAAGCCCGTCAATTCCCCACATCTATTGACCTTTTGAGGTTAATCTCCTGTGCCACAGGAAAAGGAAAACAATATTCCTAGACTATTCTTAGCTACTTAAGTGCTGTTCTACAGCAAGAATGGAATTTCTCCATGTGCCTGAAGTTACAGTAAGGCAAAGCTTACTTGTCCAAGAAGAGCTCCAGATCAAGAACTGCTTGGAGTCCTACTGCTGTCTTGGCTACTGACTCTCTGCTGCAACCTTCAAGAAGTCAGATGCTGTCCCTAAAATGCTCATCAGCTGTAAAACAGGATTGAAAGCACTTGCCCACAAGATACAAGGGGCACTTAAAAACCATATGCTTACAATGGATTCAATATATCAATTTGCATTGTCATTGCAAAGGACAGTTTTTGGCATGGAGGGATTTTATCACGCAGGAGGATATTTTAAACTCTCACTGGTTTCTTTGGTAATTCCATTCAAAGATGGTTTCTTTGCTAAGGCTGCCCTGGCACAGATATGAAATCTGATCAGATTCCACGCAGGTGACTGAAGCACTGAACAGAAGGCAGCCTTCTAAACCAGAAACCCTTTCTGACACAAGGAAATAGAAAAAATAATGAAAAATTCAGCCCTGCTAGTCTCCTGAAGCCTGTCACGGTCACAGAACATCTTATGAAGGTATTGACTTTTATCAACAGTAGATGACCTCTTCATGTGGAGAAATCTGCAAGGCAGATTTTCAGCAAGCTGTGACTGTAGGTGTGTTAGAGTAATTTACTTGTGGTTGGGTCCTTGGCCTGAATGGCATCTTTTAGTGAAACAGGGACAAAACCGTTGGAGTTTTCTTCCAGTGTTTCAATATGGAGTGTCTTAAGTGCTCTGGCTTGGTCATTCCCCATGTTGTTGCCAGACCACTACCATATGCCAGACAGGGCTTGCCCAGACTGTTAGAGTGGAGCAAAATCCAAGGACTGTTCCCCATACCTGGTAGCTTAGAGGTTGGTGAAAAGAGCTGTATCATGAGGCAGTTATTTTGGATGGTAAGAAGTATGTATCTAATCAAGTGGCATCAGGAAGTTCTGCAGGATTTTCTGTTTACAGATTTAATTAGATAATACCTGCTTTTTATGTCACGTTTTGTCCCCTTTCCCATTCAATCATGCCAAGAAAAAAGCAAGACCCTCCACTTCCTCTTTCTTCCATTATTTCAGTGGACATAAGAGTATGCTGTTAGTCACATCTTCTGTGGCACTAAGAATCCCACCACCTTAATTCTGAGCCCATCAATATCTGGCAGAATTATACATACAGGGGCAGACTCAGGCACAAAGTTTTGAGGGCTTCAGAGACCCACATCTTCACTAACTTCAGGAGTTCACATTAGCATACCACCACAGAGCAGTAAGGCAGACTTATCTCTGGAGTTCATTCCCATCCAAGTCCTTCATACCCTAGTGAGCGCTGTTAACCACTCATCTTCACATCTGTTCTGTTGCAGCTGCCTGGAAAAATAGAAGGAAAGGTTATTGATTTTTTTCTTTATGCCAGTTTTCTCCTCTGTCAAGATCTGTGAAAGAGGCAAAATAGAAGCTGACCTGTGTTTCCTCCTCTGGAGGCAAATATTCTCAGGACCTAGATTAAATGAACAGATGGAAAATACTAACATAGTCTGCACAGCTTTAAGGAGCTGTACCAAATAGGGAGAAAAAAATGTATTTGCTGTACATGATTATCATATGCCATTCACTAAACCCACTGGCGTGCAGGAAGAAAAGGGGATTTAAGCCAATTCATTTCTTTAGTGCAGCTGGTGGAGCACCTGTCATCACCAGCATGAAGCTCCCATCGGGCTGTCTCCACGAGAGAGCTGCTGCTCGCTACAGACTGATCCACCATTTCTAGCTCCAGAGGGAAGGGCAACTCTATGCCAGTGGCTGCCAAGAGGGCTGCACACAACCAAGTCCTGTTTGAGCCTTGGGTTTGAGTACTTCAGATTCACACAAGCCCCAGGCTTCCTCTCTGGGTAGAAACGAGGCAGTGCAAGCAGGCGGCAGAGCTAAATTAAGCAATGGTTTCCTACTCCAATATAAGCTACTCCTATGCCTGATTCTTTGTTAAATTTTGTTAGCGTTCTGCTTACTGTCCTTTTCCTTCAGCAAACTGACCTCGGCTTCATCAAACAGACCCTGTTCCTGGGAGGCTGGATAAACCTGTCATGATGCATCAAGAAGCTCAGTGTGTGGACTATTTTTAGCTGTCCCAGTCCTGTCCCTGTACCACGCACTGGGATCTTTCTAGGTTGATGTATGATTATTGCTCACCTTTCATGCATCTTCACTTTCAGTCATTGTTTTCAGCTGCAGCATACTGGAAGCCTTTTAAATCAAAGCACTGAGTTTCTGCAGTAATCTATGATGTTGTTAGTTGTGAGTGTCTTGTCCCAAAGATACTGATTTAACTATCAAAATAGCTTGAGTTCAGTTAAAACAGGACATGTTCTCTGGAAGCAATCCTTGATTTGTCTGTTCTTATACCCTGCTCAGAAGGGAATAGGTTGTACTAAGGTTTAGTGTTCTGCAGCCATTTTTGGGGGAGGAGATGGAGGCACAAGTGCACATAGCAGTTTGTTCAGCATCCTGCGAGAACTCTGTTGTAGAGTGGGGAACCAAAGCCAGCTCCTTCGAACTGCAGGTGAAAATGGCAACTATACGTAGTTACTGGAGGACAGTAATGTCTATCATACATCCTGCACTGCTTGATTAAAAACTCTGTATAATGAAGGGCATAAAAGCTACACACTTAGAATCATAGAATCATAGAATCATTTAGGTTGGAAAGGACCTACAAGATCATCGAGTCCAACCATCATCCCT
>JAVJGG010000085.1:9624660-9646579 GCA_035590195.1 Aviceda cuculoides
AACTCAAAACACAGCACAGTACCAGCTACTAGGAAGACAATTAACTCTATCCCAGCTGAAACCAGGACACAAAGGAAAAATGATATTTCACTGGGAAGTTCTTACCTGCTAGGACCTCAGGCAGTGATGGTTTCTGTGATCTTCCCTGTAAACCTGCCCAAGTTTTTCACTGATTCAGAAAAAAACTGTGCTTTTGCATGTGATGGCAAAATCCTGCTGCAATCCTTTAAGGTATAAAATACTGCTGTTTCAGTTTATCTGTTATTTTAAGTTAGCACAGCCAAATGGTATGAGAAGACTCTTACTTTGTGACTCAGATTTATTCTCCTGTTGGCCAAGTACAGCCAGAGTGCATTTGGGTAAAAGCACTCGAATGTGGCAACGTCAAGCCAGGTCCTTGGGGGGGTGCGGGGTTTTTCCAGTGTCAGTATAAGAAGCCAGGAGTTCTCACTGAGGTCAGGGAGCATCCGAGAGAGAAAGCAAGTCCCAAAGGTCCCAGAGTCAGAGGGTGACTTGTCTTCCTTACAGTCCACGCAGGGGCCCTGCTGTGCTGAACATTTATGACAGGAGCTTGCTCCTGTCCCTAAGTAACCACCATCTGGGAAGGCACGAACAGCGTGGGAGAGGAGAGGATCTGCTGCAGCAGGAGAGCTATGGACGAGGAAGGCTGAATTGCTCAGGGCACATACTGTGGCGAGGAAGAGCAGGGCTAAGGGATGAACTTTGTAAACTACGGCTGTCTTTTCCCTGGGTACCCCGCAGAGCAAACAGGAGCTGTTCCCCTCGCTGCCCTCAGTAGCAGGAGGTACAGGACAGCACGTTGCCGAGAACAGCTTCTGCCTGGTGACACTGCAGTCCCCACTGGACTCCATCCATCGCTTGGGAGCAGATGTCTGGAACAGCAGCAGGTCTTCAGGAGCTGAAAACTGAAAGACAGCTCCTTTTTTCTTATTTTAATTTTTATCAGTGGTGACTGTTTACATTTATGCTGTCAGTCTGAAGGACACCATTCAACAGCCACTGTATAAACAGTCTTGTCACTGGCTTAGGGAAACAATTGCTACATCTGAATGCTTTTGGGACCTTCCCAAATCCTTGTCAATTAGTGTCAGTAACATTACTTGGCATGTTCCAGCAATTGTCAGAACTGCTATCAGACACCACTGTGTGAAAGGGTTTCAGCTTTCTACCATTGTGCAGGACAGTTATTAATGTCCTATCTCTTCAGAAACTGTGGAGCAACAGGAACCTGGATTTAATAGGCTGGTATGCTTTTAGGAGCCTGTTTCTTTGCTAATTGCAGATCTCACGTGTCACTTTTGTTTTCCCTTCACTAGGGTGAATCAACTTGTGATGCCACCAGCCTCTGTGAAAGTCTGAGACGGTGAGTGACCCAAACCAGCAATTGGTTTCAAGCTACCCATCTGCTCCAAAACCCCTGTCAACCCATTTCTTTCCTTATAAATTGGAAAGAAGTTAACCTTGGACAGCCATGGTCTGTACCTTTGCTACCCTCAACCCAAATCAGAGCAAATCAAGAACAGGGAAACCAGGGGTCAACTCAAGTGGCCTTTGTTGCATTGAGTTGCTTCCAGAAACCTGGTGCTCCCTTCTTTGAGCAGGTAAGACCATGCAACCCCTGTTGACTTGACCAGCAGCAGGTGTGATAGTCCAAGGCCAGAACTTAGAAGATACCTTGCATTCCCAAAACCTGCTGCTGCATTGCTCTTGGTCCAACATCTGCTTGCTATCAAATGACCATTCCTAGCATATTCCAAATTTTCTGCAGAAAAATGTTTTCTGGCAGTGCATGAACTTGATGTTGTTGCTAGGACTGTCCCCACTGCAACCCTTGGTCCAGGGTGACAGAGCTGAGGCCTCGGCAGTGAGCCAGAGGGAGAGGCCCACTCTTGCTGCTCTTTCTTCTCCCTTATGTTCACGCTATTCTTATCACTCACCAACAGTCACAGTGTTGCAGCTCAGAGCTGCAACAATTGATAAACACTTCCCAGCATTTTACTGTAGCCAAAATTAATTAAAGCAAGTTTTTGAAGAGGAGGTTTCTTTCCCATAAATTAAATGCATTGAAAGACTAATCAAAATCAGAACTCAATAACACACTTAAGAATGGTCTTTCAGGGGGAAAGATTTAATACAATCTCTAGTACAGCAGATGTGTTATTTCCAGAGAGGGGAGTATGTTCTGGTATAGGCTAAGGATACGTTGGGCCTGCTTGTACCTTGCAGTCTCTGAGCTGGATGTGGATTCAACACATTATTATTTCTCAGTAGCTTTTAGACAAGGTTGTTTTTGTTTCGTTTTTTTTAAAAAAGCCTCAAAATATCTGGGAGGAAATCCTGGGTGGTGTTGCTGAGACTTGGCTTATAAAACACTGAATACTTGGATCCTGTGCACACCTAGGTTTTTCAGTGTACTTTCTTCTCTTTTGGTCCAGTTTCATACAGGCTGAGAGAAATCAGGGCATTGTTATAGGTAATTTTTCTATAACCCACCAGTCACTGATTTTTAAGGTCAGGGGCAATTTCCTGCATAACATGGAGCACAGAACCTCTCACAGGAAATCCTGCTGCCAGAGAACTGGTTATCCTTTCCACTTAATCTAGGAAAGTTGCTGGCCGCTTAGGTACACCACAGCATCCACAAGTTGTATCTCACCAGTCAATAGATGTGCTGATGTTGCTCTTTAAAGCAAGTGTATGCCACCAGCATGCTGAGAGAAAGCCAGTCTCTGCTCTACCTTGTTAGCAGCAAGAGCGATAGCTGAGCTCTGCTGTTGGGGATGTGCATGCTGGACTGACAGCCTGAACTGGGCTCTCCCAAGGACAGCAGTTTTGAAAATGACAATTTAAGGCAAGAGGCAGTCCCTGTTTTCTTTAGTAAACTGATGGAGTTAAAAACAGTCTCGCAAAAATTAACCGTGTTATCTGCTGAGCTGTTTAAACCCACATCACAAACAGTTGTACCTACAACAACTGACATAAACAAGACGTGGTCGATGCTCTCATATCACCTCCATGAGCAGATTATGCCTGGATCAGAGTGTATTTGTGTTTCCCATTCCAGAAGGCTACAGTACATCCACAACTGCTGTCTCCACACCGGTCAAGCTTTGCTAGCCTCCAGCTTGCGTGGAGGCAAGGGGTCTCTTAGCTGGCCTCTGCCCCAAAGCTGGGGTGCGTGTGTTCACCATTACCAATTCATTCCTGTGACTGCCTCATTAACCCCCTTCTCTTCCCTGTTTGCAGTTGCCAGTGAAGGAAATGACATGTGGACTCCCGCTCCCACCACCACTACCCCAATCTCAAGCTTGAAGGCCTTCCATACTGGAAACCAGTGGATCCTTCAGCTCCATGCCACCCTGGAAGGGTTATCCAGCACCAAGTCAATCACACCACTCCAGCCTGCGGGGTCAGGCACCGGGAGATGAGCAGGGGAGCCTGGAACACAAGAACTTCTTGAGCATAAGGACATTCACAGGTTTCTCTGAGCATCAAAAGCAACTGTCCGCTGGACCCAAAACGTGCTACCCAAGTGAGTGACTGTAGATTGTGTATATGGTTTTAGTTGTAGCCAACAAAGTCCGCATCGTTTATAGGGCAACTTACGTCCTACTGAATGCTGCTGTTCTGTCAGCACTCCCACACCCACAGACTGCACTAGTTGGGGACCTATTCTGTACATCACCTTTTTTTTAACACTGAAGGCTCAATTCAGATTATTATTTTTTATTTAAATATCTCATAAGATGCTTTATCTCTGCTGAAGACATTAGATGACAGATATATATATATATATTTAGATAAACAGTTTTTATTTAAATGTTTAAAATCTGGAGCTGCCTGTGCAACCATACCAGACATGAATAACGTCCACAACTCTCCTCATCTCAGTGCCCTGGTATCAGGTCCTGCAAGGGCACTGTAGGAAGACTTCCAGTGGATGACTTACCTGTCACCTGAGGCTGAGCAATGGGACAGAGGAGGGAGTTTCACTGCACTGGGTATGCTGGTGGTTGTTACAGAAAGGCCCAGAAATTTGGACAGAAATACCTAGGGGCTCTAGAGTTTGCTCATTATGCTAAATTCAGCCTTGCCTAGGAGGTTCACAGGTTTTTAAAATACCAAAATCCATCTGGCTGAATTGCTTTACCTAGGGCCCGGTAGTGCAATACTGCTGTGCCAGTGACATCATGCTTTGTTTACATGCATATCATATTCCATGTATTGTCAATGCTAATTCTCCCTCTGTCAGTATTTTCAAAGCAGGTGGCTGATACTTTACCGTAGCTGTTTCCTTTGGAACAATGCTTAGGTTTAATGCATGCCCAACCTCATGCACAATCCCAGACTACTTTCACTGGGGTGTCACTTTTATCTTTATGAAGACGCACTTGAGATCTTTAATGTACAAGGCCAGTGTCTGAACTGTGTTAGTCTCAAAGGCAGAAGTGTGTGTCTGTAAAGCAGAGTACCATTTCACTAGAGTCTTGTTTCCTGCACTTGGCCTCCAGAAGCCAAATTTATGCTATGTCAGCTTGATGCTGCGACAGTGTGGGGAAGGCAGGCAAGCACAGGCCCTGAAGAAAGAGTCAGGCTTCCAGAGGACAGGCACTGGTTCAGTGAACTCCTCACTCCCTTTTTCCCATTTACATGTCTTCCACAGTTTAGATACTCCCCTCCAGTATAGCACGCATCTAGAGTAGGTGAATGCACCTCACTCTTGTGCTTATGTTTAACAAGTGGCTGCAGTTGGGCTGCAAGTAGGACTGAATCAGCAAAGGAAATGCCAAACCTGGACTGGACATGAGTTAAGACTGAAAGCTGGCTGTCCTGATTGCGGCGTAAGTTTGTTCAGAGACACAGGAACATACTGTTAGTAGATCTGGGGTTTATCTCCCATTTGCTTCCAGGATGTGCTAGGACCTACAGTACAATGTTGTAGTAGAGATGGTTGGAAATTCCAGGAACCAGTGAACTGGTTAATACTCACCACATAGCCAGTCTCTGCCCAGGCAGACGGGTTCTGAGTGTGACTCCTATAACAATGTGAGCCTCTTCTCCTCATCAAACTCCACAGGACTCTTCTGCAAAGGTTGCTCTGTCACCTAAAATACCTTAAAAATAGCTTTAAGACTTGGCTAAACAACAAGAGCCAGAAATTTTCCTTGAGTGCCTGGGCATCCTCTGGAGAACAGCAAGTGGGTGCTAGAAATAATAAAGCAAAGCAAATCCAAAACAATGCTTCATTTCCCACCTCATGCCACTATTTACATTCATAGGGGAAATACTGCCTCTGTAGTCTAGGAGCCAAACACTTGGCTTTAAAGGCACATGAATTTCTGATTCCCATTAAGAAATTCCTTGTTAAGCTGTTTAAAAAGACACAAAAAGCAACCCACCAATCAGTCATTTCATCTCAGAGACCAAAGAAGATTAGCCCCATTTCCTGAATTGCTTTTCTGATAGGCTCTCTCTGTTGTAGCATTTACTGTCAACAAAATGAAGCATTCCTGCTAAAGTTCAGAGATGAGGAATTGTCCTTAAACTTAATTCTCAGGAGTCAACAATGAAAAGGGAACTGAAGTGTTTTGTAATTTCACTAGCTCTCCTTGTTCCTGACATGCCCCAGTCCTTGTTAGAGAAGCACAGTGCTGTTACAGGAGGCCAGCTTTATCTTCCGTGCGACTGAAGGAAATTGCTGTGGCTTCCTTTTTAACGAGGGAAGAGGAAAGGGAGCAAGCAAGGGAGTGAGAAGTGAGTCCTACCTGTAGCAGTTCCACACCAAAGAATCCCTGAATCCTGTTCCAGGCTGAGAGGGAAGCCAAAGCAGCAGCTATGACAGCTCAGAGGAGGTGAACAGAAAGGAAACTCAGCCTTTCCACCTCCTGCGGATGCTGCTGTTCCTTCACATGTTGATGACCCATATTCGAATGGCCAGAAGCTGAAAGGCTGCATTTCTTCTTGCGTGTTTCTTGGTTTAGCTGTGAAGAATTGTTCAGTTTGAGCTTCTATAAAGGTATTTGGTCTATTAGAGGGAAACCAGTCCATAGATTAAGGCAATAACAGGTACATCAAGTCTGGACATGAAACATATGTATTACCGAACAGAAACTGGACCTATGTTGCCATATAAGCCCCTTCCCTGGATTCTAACATTCCTGTCCCAGGACATCAGCCCATTTCTGTCAGTATGTCACTTGGGGAAAGTCACTGCCTAGCCTCAGTTTCTTTATGTGCACAGCTAAGTTACTCGCTGCTGAGATGCTGTATAAACAAGCGATGCTGTGTTTCTGTACTCTAGCAGAGGTCAGAAGTTACCCATTATTTAAAAAAAAACAAGACAATGTTGTGTTATACTGGTGCTGAACTCTGGACTTAGCAAGCAATATTCTGCTGGTTTCCCCTATGACTCTATTTTATGTAGGTATATGTGTAACTAGGCTTGGAAGCTGTTAGGGCCATTTGGTTGTTGACTTTGTGGAGCAGTGGAACAATTTTTGGTATACACATAGGAAGTGTTTCTGGAATGAGAACAGAAGTCTAGACTGAATGCATATTACTTATATCCAAGATGAGTAAGAACCCTCATTAAAGTTAGTATTTCTGGTTTTATAAAGAAAGGCTGTTAATAGGAAAAGACAATTAGTTTTTAATAAAGAATCCATGTATTTTAGTATCTATCACACCAAGTGGAGCAAGATTCCATCCTGTCACTTAAATAAGTAGTTGTTCAGGTCATCAAGGTTATGTTTGTGGTTCTAAACTTTGACACAAAATTAAATAATCTGAGTAAGGACAGAAATATCTTTAAAAGCCACCGATCTTAGCACATACACATCTCCTCAGGACAGGGAGCCAAGCCGAGGGGAAGGGGCTCCAGGTTATCAGCTGGTGCTGCTGTGTCTTGCCCCCACTCCCTGGTACCTGATGCCTCACCCTGTTCCTCAGGGCTGCGACTGGTCCTTCCCCAGTGCTCTGCCCCCATTCCCCACCTCTGCCCGAGGGCCAACCATCTCTGATGGTTTGCTGCAAGGCACAGGCTCCTTCCAATCTCCCCACTCTCTGTGGGACCCGCAATGTTAGATGCAGCCTTGCTGCATTCACCAGGGTCCGTGCAGGATGTCCAGAGTGCACCAGGGAGGGTCTGGGACGCCCCTCAGTTAATCATGAGGGCTTTCTTCTACTCCACTTCATAAACCCCTTTTTTTTTTTTTAAGCAATCATTAACTCCCTCCACAGCTAATATTGCATTTGCACCAATGCACCCACTACAGAAGCAATTAGGTGGCTTGTACACAGCGAGAGGAACAGAGGTGATGGGAACTCCACAGAGAGGCAAGAAAATTACCCAAGAAGCAGCAAGCTGCCAACCCAAGTAACTACACTGCCTCCTGTTGCCATCGCTCACAGAGGTAGAATCTGGGTGAACCCAAGAGCCTCTCCCCTTCTCTAGACTAGCTCAGAGAGAACTTCAGGGTGACTAAACCCTAAAAATGAATGGCTGTACTCTGGAAAGCAGAGCTCCTCTCTGCACCCTCCAACCTAATTGTTTTCTTCTCCATTTGCTTTATTGTTTGGTAAACCAGCACTTACAATCACTTTTACTACGTGATGTATGGGAGTATTAGTATATATTCTTGTTATACAAGGGAGGAATATAAAATAGTTTTCTGATTTCTTTCAGAAGCAAATAACTATTTTATTTTTTAAGAGCAATTGATTGTGAATCTCAGAGTATAAAAAAAAAGATAAGCCAAATATATACATTTATGTAAATTAAGAAATAAAAGTATTTAAAACATACCTCCTGCCTCCCTTTCTTGTGTCACCTCTTGCCCTGGTTGCGCGCTCCTGCAGTTGCTGTCTGCAGGGCCGGTCCCGGGGACAAGGCTGCCCCAAGTTCCAGAGCCACACAGCTCCTGCCAACACTTTGATGTGGATGGCAATGAACCTACCTGGGCACCAGCCTGCCTGGAGCTCATTTAAAAAGTAACACCACAAGCCGGGAAGGTCAGAGGGAGCAGAGGGGTGGTGGGTGACAGCCGTCTTTTCCCTCTGAGTTGGCTGCTGGGATCCAGGCCAGGATCAGAGCAGGGGGGAAGGAGTCAGTGGTGGGCACAGAGGCAGGGTCCTGCTTCATCCCCTTCTAGGCCCCTCGCTGCACAGCACAAGTCAGAGCTAAAAGACGTGGCTGATCTGACCGATGAAAACAGCTGATGTGGTGGTAGCTGTGGATCCGGTGCTCGGGAAGACGGGCAGGAAGCAGGCCAGGAAATTAATTCCCAAGTGGTAGCCATGGTTGACACCAAGGCTGCCCTTCTGCAGGCATCCTGCACCAGCCATGCCTGCCAGCTTCACAGGATGGTGGCATCTCGCTTGTGGGCAAAAGGAGCGAAGAGGCTGGTTCTGCTGCTCCAGGAACACCGCAGCCCACCTGTCCTCCTGCCTTGGCCTGCAGTGGCAGCACAGACAAGGTGTATTTGAGGGTCCCCTTACCAGCCATGGAGGAGACCTCGCTGACAGTCCCCTGCAGCACCTCCCTTCGGCATTCTTGTCCTTCAGCACAGCACAAGCGTCCAGGCCAGGACACCCCTGCAAGAAAAGGATTTGTCACTTAAACAATCAACCCTGATCACCTTTTGGCAGTGCATCTCAGGGCTTTCAGCTTAATCATACTGTGTAAATGACTTGATTAAGCATAATTTTATAAATTCTGATGTTCTGGCAGCTAAGCTTTGAAGCTCAGCAGCTTTAGCGTCCATCAACCAACAACTGCTAACATGACTGTACTGTTCACTTTTTTTTTTTTTGATCATGGACATACACATGCACGTGCACATGCTCTTCCAGCCCCCCCCTCCCTTTTCATAAATCCTCCCCCCACTGTTTCTGTAGAGCGCTTACCAAGGCCATCTGCAGTCTGACAAGATGACGGCCTCGCTGCACGGGCTTGCGCAGGGTGACTACACTGTCCATTTGAAACGCATGCTGACACCAGAGCTGCGCATCACCTTGTGAAGCCGGAGCTGGCTTGCACAAGCTGATGCGATTTATGCTGTAGGTGTCCTGCTCTTGACTGCTGGTGCATTTACCACCATTGTACAAAGAGGTCCTGACTGCACGGCAACCTCTCTTTCGCTCCTGATCAACACACTGCAACCATCTCCTAGTGTCCCTGGCAAAATCTCTGTATGACACATAGTTTATTACTTCAGAAATAAAACATTAAAGTTCTAGCATTTGAAAATATGCATAAAAGGACACAATGTCTACCTCACTAGCAGTTGATTCAGCCTTCTCTGTGGTTGTATGTGATGACCAAGAGATGCAAGTCAGGAGCAAATCCCTGTGGCCAGGCTTTCTCCTGCCAAGACGAACCATAATGTTTGCTGGGCAGAGGTTCCATGTGGCTTGGCAGCCTGAGACACCCCTCACAGCACAGCCAGTCTGTCAGGAGAGTCACTGTCCCAGTTCAAACCAGCAGCAAGCAACCGGGAGTGTCCGGCCACCCCCAGCACATGCTGCTGGCCTCCAGCTGAACAGTGAACTGGCTGGTTTCTCTAGTCTCGCAGCACAAAGCAGAAGACTACAAACACCCTGGGTTGAGACAATTCCTGTAACCCAAGGGCTTCTGATGATAAGGAATTACTCCTTTAAGAGACAGCAGAGAAATGTCGCCATTAAGCCTTGCTTCCACTATGATTTGGGGAGGACAGGTTGTCCTTTGCCTGAGAAAGGGAGAAAAATAAAAATACCACTCACCGTTCTGCATGCTGGACTCACAGTGAAGTGTTTCTGAAGACAGCAAGACCAGGTGTGTGTCCCTGTGTCTTTTAGGTGTCTCCCAGGTATGTCCTGAGCCTGTCTCAGGCCATATTTTACGCAAGTTTGGAACAGCTGGAAATAAGCTGTGGACTCGTGTCTTGGCAGCAAGAGCAACTCAGAAAAAATCTCTGGTTTTGTTGTCCAACACTTCAAAGTAAAAGCTGTTGCAGCTACTTTTCTCTGGAAGAGGACTGGCTGCTGCTGAGTTGATCACAGCTACTATATTTGCCACTTAGCATCGATGCGCCAAAGCATAGTGGCCGCAAGTGACACATCAGCGCCAGCGCACTGCACCGCTGTAGGACGTTTCCCACCCCACGGGAACGTGTTGCTGGCACTAAAACCCAGGGCTTCTCCTGCATCACCACGATCCCACTGCTACAGGGCAGCTAACTGCCCACCAGCCTTGTTAGCAAGGTGGCTGAGCTACTGTTTGCCTTGACCCCTGCAGGGCCTCCTGGCTTTGAAAGCCATAGACTGATCAAGACTGATCTGATCTGCAAGGAGGAGATTCAGAGGGAGGACAGAGACCTGAACATGGCTGTTCCAGCACAGGCTTAGCTTGGGACAGGTAGATTTTTAATCCCCTTTGCAGGGAGCACATTTTACTGCCCAGCTTCACCTGACTGCCATATGCAGCCTTACTCCCCTGCACAGACAAGCCAGCCTTGTCCCAGCCTTCACACCCTGTGCAAATCCTGCCCTAGTAATTCAGCACTGGCTCTTCTGCCAGTCACAGGCAGCGGAGAGGGTCTTAACGCACCTTGGGATCAAACAGTCAGGACTTCAGTTAAAAACAGCCTCCAGCCTTCACACAAGAAGCAGGCACCGGACTGGGAAAGGCGGCTCATAGCCCTGTTCCTCCCCAGACTCCACCTGCCTGGGACAAAGGCCAGTCCCCAGCAGAGCACCCACACAGGAGTGCTCCCTTGAACTCGGTGTCCCAGGGCCTGCGGCTATTTTCTTGCATTCAGAAGAACCCTTGAGCTCTTATCACTGCCAAAGAAAGAGCCTCTCAGCCCAGGACAGCTGAAAAGAAAAGGCTTCATTAAAATCAAAGCATGCTCTATCCCCTAAAGCCCTAAAGGTCCAGCAATAGACGGGACATGAAATCAAGTAAAATGAAACCTTTGCAATTGTTAAAAGGCACAAATAAGTGCCAGTGAAACACGATTTGACTTGGTGGATTAGTGGCTGCTTTCTATAAACCGTGCATCAAAGCCAGCCTAAAGTCAGGTAATTTAATTGCAAAAGAGTTGTTACAAAGCACAACTCACACAATGCCTCACAGCTTTCCCGTCCCTTCTCCCCTTGACCACTCTGCAAGCGCTGGAGACTAAACATACAGGAGCACGGCAGCCTCCACACTGGCAAGGCAGAGATCAAAGTCAACCTCTCCAGCTTGGCAGCTGACAGCTGGCACTACCCAGTTGCCATTCCTCTGTCCGCAACAACAGGCGGCATGGCTTCGGCCTCGTGCTTTGACCTCCCTGGTCTCTTCCCAAAAGGACAGTGACAAACTGATCCGCGTGAACTCCTAACCTCTGTGACCCGGGCAGATATCCTGGAGTGGCTCAGCTAGCCTCCACAGCCCCAGATCACACTCACATGGGCGAGGACTCACCCAGCAGTAGTGGCCACGGCACGAGTGTGGCAGCCTGAGCGTGCCGGGCAGATTCCCTCTCTGCAGAGAGGTGAAGGTTCCCTGCCTTTGCTGCCTGAGCAGCCTGGAGAGAGCTCTCTCATCCAGCTTGCTCCAGTGAGCGGTTAAGTCAAACCCTACTATTTAAACCAGTCATATATTGGCAGCAGCAAGCTAGAAAGAGTACCTACAGAAAATAATGCCTATCCCTAGTAAGAGCACTGGACATGCCATGTGCAGGGGAAGGAGGCTTCAGCCTGCTGTGGCAGCTCTGCTGAGCACCATGAAAGGCTCTTTCTATAACGCTGTTACTTTCACCAGGACCTTCTGCTGTCCCACAGCTTGGCTCCGATTGCACCTCTGAGCCTGCAAGTGATGGAGAGCTCGACTGGTCCTTAAAACAACTCGGCATGCTCTATGGAGCAGAAACCACCCCAGCTGATGGGGAAACACTCGTAGACAAGGCTTCACCCCAAAATGCTCGCAGAGGCAGAAGCCCCTGTCGTGAGGCCACAGTACCTGCTCTGCCCATCACCTGCCAGGCCTAGCAGCAGGCTCACATTCCCACAGAAGAGTGAGGAAACCATCCAAACTGGAAAGCCAGGTGCGGCACGGCCCTGGCGCTGCTCCAGGCTGCTCAAGGCCCTGGCAACTTTAGCACCAGGCTCAGCTCCCGCAACAGAAATCGAGCTGCTGCCCTGCTGCACGTCTGAAGAGACAGCCCAGTGGGCTCTAACGCTGTCTTCCCACTCCCAACAAACCCATGTACCTGTGTGCTTGCCTTGCTTCCCACCCACCACACCTGGATGCCATTTCTCCTCTAGTTCTGCAGGGGCAGTAGCACAAAGTCCCAGGATGTGCTACTTATAGGCACAGAAAGAAGGAAAGAAATCTTCAGTGAAAACAGCATTCAGATTTGAAACCCCTGCTCCCCTTCAGAGCATCTCTGGATCATGAAATAGGGATGGCCCTGACCTGCTGGCCTCTTGTATGCTGCATTTGCATAATACACGAAAAGTCATCACTCAGGAGACATCTGGAGGGGCTTAGCTAGGATTGAGGTTTTAATGAGGCAACGAACCAGCTTTCAGCATTAAATGGCAGAGGAAGGGCACCAGCCCCAGTGCCAACAGTCCCCTTTGAAGCACCCTTTTTCTTGGAGACAAGATTGGCAATAATAATTGACAACACCTTCCGACTGGGAACAAAGACTTGCAGCTCTTCTGCAGGCTGCAACAGCAGCTCTTCCAGTCAAGGCCCTACAACAACCTTCAGATTAGTAAGTAGCTTGGGAGAAAAGGCCCAGCCCTAAATTGCCCAGACAAGCGCGGGAGCACCACACAGAGATGCAAGCACTGGCCTTCACAGAAAGTCTGATCTGTACTGTCCTGGCACGTACCTGCAGCCTAAGCCTCCATCCTGCTTGGGGACCAGCAGCTTCTGCAAAACTTGCTGAGGCTGGAGGCCAACAGTTAGCAAGCGTGAGTAAAAGGAGAGCTTCCCTTCACACACTAAGGGACCTTGGAAACCTTGCAGAGCTCCCCTTCACCTCCTGCCCCCATTTGTGCCACTACCTGAAGGGTGCTTGACTCACAGAGCCCAGCTCCAGTCCGCCTCCTCCTCCTCATCCAGGACACACAAGGTCTGTGTCCTCCAAGGCAACAACTAAGTGCTCCCTTAGTCCCCGAGTGCCAGAGGAAGCCAGCTGTGAAGGCAGAAAGCAAAAGGCAGGGAAAGGAAGGACATTCTCTGCTGAACCCTGCCAGCAGGTGGGCACAGTAACTCCAGCCCTCACCTGCTGCTAACAGAGGCCAGTGCACTCCTTAAGATGCACAGCAGACCTTGCAGGATCACTGCTGCGACATGGAAATGAGAAGGCGGCTGCACCTACCCAGAGGTCTGCAACTGAACGTGTTTGCATTGCTGCCAACAGCTGTCTCCTAGGGAGTTTTATGCCATTTGAGAAAAGAATCGCTGCAAAAGCAGATAAATAGCCATGGGCAAACACAGCCCCTTGCAGCTCTTCTCTCACTCCTTCCAAAAGCAATATGACATTTCCAGTGCCCTTATCTATGTCTGGTACTACAGACTCACCTGTGGGACGAGAGCCGAAGGCACAGCAGAAACAGCCCAGCTCCAGGGCCCTTCGCTCTGCCAGTGTTTGGAGCCAGCACCAAACTCCTCTGCAGGAAGGAGAGCACCTGGGCTTTCATGGGGACTGCTCCCTCGGATGCTGGGAGAGGAGGCAGGGCCAGCCACCTACGCACATCTTCCGGCCTCCAGGAGCAAGGTGGTCAGCGGGTGGGAGTGAGGACAGGAGGGAGGAGTCTAGAGGCAACTACAACGTGAGTAGGGTTTCAAACACTTTGAGACTCAGCTCTCAGCAAGAACCAGGTACCCAACACATTGGAGAACCTGGTCCTGGCGCTCTCCAAAGGGGCAATGGCATTTTGGCATTCAGGAGCCTGGGGATAAATAAGCAGATGCGATTCCATGCAGTTACCTTCATAGACTGCTGTAAGCCTGCTGATAACAGGTGCCTTGCATGGCTGCACAGAGCCTGCTGGCCTGGCAGACTAGCAAATCAATCAACCATTTCAACTGTTTCACCGTTTTATCGATGTCCCTGTGCTACTGCAGGGGCCATCACCCCTCCTGCACCTGGCAGCAAAATGGCAAGAAAGCTAGATTATAGTAGTTACTGATGACACCTGAGTGGCCAAATTGGATATATTTGACCCCAGAACATGCATGTGCAAGCCCATTTAAACCCAGGCATTTAAGAGACAGCATCTCCCAGACTGGAAAAGCTGTGAGTACTGCTGGGCCTGGGCAAGACAGAAGTGTGCCTTTAGGGGTTACCTCTGAACCTCCCACAGGGCTTGACTGCATGACTCGGCAGTGCCAGCACACCTACTGCAATTCCCCCAAGAAATCCAAACAAGCCTCTCACTTCTGCCTTGGGAAACTGTGGAGACAAGAGTCTGTGCTCCCAAACACAGGCTGCTTGGCATTGCCACAGAAGAGAGTGTGGGGATCCACCAGAGCCTGGAGGGTATGTGACCTCCTGAAGCTCCCTGTGCCCTGTGCTGAACCCGCCATATTGAGTCAGACCCGCAGCTTTAGAGCTCAGCATCATGGAAGGTTTATTTAAAGTCATGGAGGACATAAAAACTATAGTTATAAAAGATATTAAAACAGTCCTCTGAGCCATGCTAGCCATGTCAGGCCTGGGTGAGTCCATGGAGTTTACTCCTGTGGCACTGGAGTTTTTTTCTCTTTTCTTTTCTTTTTGTCTTTGCCCTGCTTCTGCTGGTTGGCTTTGCCCTGCTTCTGCTGGGTCTCCTTGCTGACACTTCCCTTGGTTTTCTTGGCAGCTGGAACCTGCTCGGCTTCATTGCCTGCATCACCTTTTCTTTTTCTGTTCATCTTCTTCTTCTTCTTCTTCTTGTCAGCCATAGCGTCTCCTCCGTTAACAGCTTCCTCCCCACTGCCCCCCACTGGCACTCCATTCTCCCTGACCCCTCTGTTCTGATTCTTGTGTTTGCTGCTACTGGGCATGAGGCCTTTTTTCTGCTTGGGGCCCTCCTCTGGGGCTGCTGGCTCTCCATCTTCACTAGCTGGTGCTACCCCATTCTCCTCGATGCCTTTCTTGCGATTCTTGCGTTTCTTGGTCTCTGGCAGGAAGCCTTTCTTCTTCTGTTTAAGTGGTCCTGCTTCTTGCGCAGGCTTACTGGCTGTCTTCTCTTTCTTGGGCTTCCTGCAGAGAGAATGCCAAAAATCAAGAGCAACTTAAGTTTACAGCCAGGGAGCAGTGTGACCCATGCAGAAGCACAAGGTGCAGGAAGCACAGGCATGCTGCAAGGATGAGCGTTATCCCTGGAGCTGATCCTCAGTCTGCACAGGGACTGGTTAAATGAACAGTGGGAGCTAGACCAGGACTGAAGAAAGCACACAGAGACTTGAGGAAGAATCCCCGTTCCACAGACCAGATAACACTGTACTTACCACCTTCTCAAGCACGCCTGCTTGCGGCCCCATGAAACAGTACCGAGACACTGCCTGTCCAAGGTGACAGCCCCAGCAAGACCTTCGCTGTGCTAACAACCCCAAGAGGTCTTCCAACAAGAATCCCCAACGGACCATTCCAGTCTCATCTAGGCAGCCTTTGTATGCATGCAAGACAGCCACTGCTGCTGCTGTTCTCTGACAGAGTCCGCCAGCAACTTCACCACCACCCTGTCTATGTTGCTCTGCACCAGCTCAGTCCCCAGAGAGGAGTCCTGAAAAGGAACCAGGCTCTAATTCCATGGCCTGGTTTTCAATGTGAAGCTTTTTGGAGAGTTTTTCAAGCTCTGTCTTTTCAGGGTGGAAAAACGCTATCCTGACAACCTGATGTTAGCACTTGCCTCTCAGCACTTCCACCAGGATCCTGTGCACAAACCACACCTGCTGTAGGCTTGTTCCAACTCACCTGCACAAAGCTCTCTGCGTGTCACAGCAAGATGGCACCAACAGTGAAAGCAGGCTGCACCCCTGAACCCCAATCCCTTCCTCAGACAGCAATGCACAAGCTCAGCGTTTCCTACCTTAGCAATCGCCCTCCTAGCTGCAGTGTCTACTAGCTCCTAAACCGGGCCTTATCCTTGTGCCAGCCGTGGCAGTCCGACACCAAGGGACCTGTGTGCGACTGGAAAAGGGCCTGGGGCTGTGTCACAGAGCTGGGTGAGGCCACTGTGCCCTGCCAGCCTATTCAAGACAATAGAAGGGGCCACAACAACAGCTTCAGCTGCCTTGTATGATTCCTCCCTGCTCATGAGCCCTCTCACAGTGAGCCACATGCAAGCATTTCCCTCGGAGCCTCTTGCTGGGCTGAGATACCACAGACCAGGCCACCCACACACTGGGACCGCAGCTTCCAGCTATGAGCAGAGCACCCAGCATTCCCTAATGCTGTGTGTCTCACTAAATACTGCCAGCAGGAAGGGGAAACAAAAGTTCTTATTGCAAGCTATCGATAGAAAAGAGGAAAAGATCCTGCACTTTTTTTTGCCCTGGGACAAAAGTCAAATCCAGCTGCCATTTTACACAGGAGCACTAAAGCATAAACACTGAATGCTCCCCAGCTTTCAGAGCTGCAAGGCAACCACTCCAAGCATCAGCTGGGGATCCAAACACTAAGGAGCCCAAAAATCACCAGAGAGGACTGAAGGTCCTGGCATGTACTCTCTGGTATTCAGTCACTTCCCAGAACAACTACTTACTCCCTCCAGCCTCACATAGGCAGAAGCAATCCATAGTGATGTGGTAGGAGCTTAGTGACTCATCCTAGCCTAGAAATTCCTCTGCAACTTTGGTGATGGCTCTTAAGCCAGGCCACCACTTGGGACCGCTGACAGCAGACACTGTATCCTTGGGTGATAAACTCTTATCTCTACTGGCAAGATGCCATCAGATATCAGACATGCCTTACAATCCTTTCCCATCAAGGACCAATCCTAAACACGTAAGCACCTGGAACAATGAGCCTAGCATTGTTCCAAACAAGCAAAACAACAAGTGTTTCAACCTCACCAACCCAGGAGCTCCACTGAACTTAAACTCTAGCCTGAGCTCAGTGCCTTGACTTCCTTTCTGTTCCTACTTCCCCACGAAGTCTTCATCATCGAAGTCATCAACGAAGACAAGTAGGACAGGCAGTCAGTCCCCCAGGCAAGCCAAGAAGCCAGCGTGCCAAGTATACATACGTGTAATTCAGCCAGCGCATGACATTCCAGTAGAGAGAGTCAAGACGTGTGGAATTCCCAATGCCTTCTGGCTGGTTCAGAGCTACCAGCACTTTGTCCAACTCAGTCAACTTCACATGCAGCTTCTGCAAGAGGCAAGTACAAACAGGCAATCTGCAGAGTGAATGGAGAAGTGGCACTCACAGCAGCAGGGCAGAGGTCATCCCTGAGATAAGACTATGGCAGGAATAACCAATCCTGCCTGGCTTCTCCAAGCTGCTGCCCTGAGCCCATTTGCAACACCACTTCAATTTGGGGGCAAAAATTGGCAAGTCACACCACGCCATCGGGTACAGGGTTTGCTTGAAAACGGTCTCTAGCATGAGAGGCATGAGTCTAGCAGCTAGAATTGTACTGGCATAAAAGGGACTGAAAGGTCCTTTGGTCCTCTTTCCTTTTCAGTCCATGGCTGGGAGCAGGGGGAAGACGACACATGGCTATGTAACTAAAAGAAAAGCAGCAGCATTTTCAGCCTGGTTTCTAAAGATGCAATCATTCTGCCTCTGACTGCCTCTACAGCTTCCATAACCCACTGGATAATTTCAGTAAAACCAGACAGAATGGAGCGTCTCAAAGGCTATTCAGTTCCTATGAGAGCCTTGGAAATAATCTCTCTCCTCCACCCACTTTCCTATTAGGTCTTCACAAAGAAACAGGCTGTGGTGTGAGCTCAGTGCTTATCAGTAGGAAACTGGGCTACAGCAATTCTGCTGCTTGTGGTATTTTGCTCCAGTAAATAAGACCATGTTGGAGACTTATTTTGTCACCTACAGAAATTCTTCTCCTGTTCAAAAAAGCAATTTTTCATTACGGAAAACAAAGCCCCAGAACAAAGCTTCACTCTTGCTCATAAAGCCTGAGAGTAAGGCTTAGTTTCTGGAAATTAAAATCTCTGGAGTTCAGTGGAGAGGACAGAGCAATCATCTGGGAAAAAACCCAGCTCGCCCTCACTGTATCCCAAGCCATATTTCTGCTGATAAGAAAGAAGATGCCACATGTGTTTGCAGAACACTGCACAAATCCTTCAAACAGGCGCTTGGAGATCAGCTTACAAGAGCTATGGATCACTCCTTCAGACATGAGGGCTTTTCTGTCCGCAAATCCAGCTAGGCATTCCCTCCAGGGGTACCTTCGGTAAGAAATGAGGTGGGATGTAGTGATGGAGCAGTCACAAGGTAGAAGAGGCCTTGGCGCTATTCAGAACAGCCATTTGCCACACATCAGGTCACACACTCACCTGCTCCGTCACAGTTTTGAGGAGTATGTTCAACAGCTCCAAGCTCTTGGCAACTTTCTCTTTATCAGCCTTCACAATACACTTGCCAACCATTTTCAGACTCTGCAAATTAAATGGGGAGATGGAGAAGAAGCACGCATTAAATGGGGAAACAAATCACTCTTCTCAGGAGAAAGCAGAAAATGAGTAACGATCGGCAGGATTAACCTGTCACCAGAATAACTCTGGAACACAAAACCCACCAAACTCTGGAAATGCTCTGAAGGGTACATGGTGGAAGCTGCTGATGCCTGGGTTAATTAAGAAACAACTGGGCAAAATAAGAGCAAGCATACCACAAAGGCACAACCCTGCTGCTCTCCCTAGTTTCTAAGCTAAAGCACAACTGGAGACACGTTGCTGCCTCCTGGAGAATAAGAGGAAAGACAATATCCGCCCCTGCCCTGGAAAGGCCAGGAGCCTGCCAGAAAACAGACTCACCTGAAGGACAACAGTTACTCAGCTGCGGAAGCCAGGATTTACATGTAAAGCGCTAATGCAAAAATCCATTAACACGCCCAGGAAATCCTAGTTTCCAGCACTAGTACAGGGCTTGTCAATCAAGCTTAAATTCACTGAAATGACTGAGAGAAAAAAATCTCATCTCTCTGTGTTCCCTTTATGTGCCGCAGGGTTTCTGAGACAGCAAGCCCCACAGCCTGCGCGGATTACACTAATATGACACAGGATTTGCAGGGACAAGCTTCTTGTAGACAGTGGCGCGCCCCATCATGGCTTGTTTCTCTAGAGAAGGCTGCACTTGTGGCCCAGCCCGCCTTCGCTTGGAATTGGAACACGCCAACCCGGCCAGCGGGCAAGGGCCACCCCAGGCTCAGCAACCTCGGCTCCTCAGGCAACACGCATCGCCAGTAAGTCACTGCACCCAACCTGTACCCAGCAGTGGAAGGTCACAGTTCTCCAGGAGATGCATTTTCTCCCATTAGACCATCTGTTGCTTTTGCTCCATTCAGACTATAAGTAATTTTAAGGACTCTGAGCAAACTATTTTCCATCTATATCAGCATAAAGCTGGCAAATAAAGTAAAAATCCTTGCAGACACTGAGAAGCAAAAAATTTATTCCCCAAAGCAAGCTCTTTCAGTAATGCCACCCACAACAGAAAAATAATGATGGCCAGCAAGAATATAAGGAACAGTTTTCGCAGAAAAAATGGGGAGACGAGACAACATATCTGCAGGAATGGCAGCTTTCAAGCAGCATTATTTACTATCTGTACAGGACTCCACACCCTCTGAGTGTCTTTTTTAAATAATAAAGATACGGTTATTTCCTAACCTGGGTGGTCCACTCAAGCCCTGTATTAGAAAGCCACCATGTTCTGCTTGCTGGAATTCATGCTGCAACTTCATCTGACTATCAATAACTTGCTAATTACTCTCTCCTGATACAGATAGATGCGCTGCAACTCTATTTCAGAGCTGTCATTAACCTACAAGGTCATACAATTCAGCAGCTCTAAAAGCTCTGAAGTCTCTCAGGTAAAATGAGAAACAACTATAGGGTGTGTGATTAAAAAAAAAAAAAAAGAAAAGGAAAAAAACCCTCACATGTAGGATATAGCCATTTATTAGGCTTACCACAACTATTAATAATAATAATAAATAATAAGCATCATCAAATCAATAATGAAAACAAAACAGCCTGATTTGCATAAAAATTCTCTTCACAATTCGAAGAACGAGATATAGCCAGGTTAACAGTCATTACTTGTAGTTAAACTAGCTTTCAGAGAGGCTATTAAGTTGAGATCCCTGTTGTGCTAAGTTGTGTACAAGTTCACAGTGAGAGAAAATCACTAAGGATTGTCAGCTCTTCAGGGCAAGAGGGATCAGGGCAGTACTGTGAGAAGGAGCCACAGTAAAGTTAACTGTCATTTAATCTTTTTAATACACAAACATTTTGGAATTAAGAAGGTGTTAAAAATAAATTGCATTTTCTCTTCACTGTAGATGACTGCATTTAAATTGCGCTGCCTGACTCTCTTCTTGCTGCCATCCCTACTTCCCAGCATTGCCCCAATGCTTTGAAGGGTTTGAAACAAATCCTACTGAAGTCAACAGAAAAGTCCTATAGCTCTGAACAACACCCGAGGGGCTGATTTTCAGCAGTCTGCAAACAGTTTTGGTTTGGGAAATTGGGACCTGCATCTAGTTTGGGGTTCCCAACCAAATTCATGCAGACCTGTACAATAAAAAGGGTGACTTGCCCAGCTGGAGATGGAAGGTATCACTGGTCTAGCAACATCAGTGCTGTAAGACTAAGCATCTATATTAAAAGCAGTGTTTTGCATGAGTCTAGAAACACAAGCACAGTTCCATCAACATAAATAGCCAGAAGCAATCCAGTACAATTTAAGTGCTCTGCAAACAAATAACTCCCTACTGAAATGGATCACTTTTAAATAGCTCTCAAAGACAAGGAAGGAACAAGGAAGAGGGTGGGGGTGGGTGGAGAAGCCAAAGGAGCAGTAAAGAAGTGGCAGATGCGCACAATTTTCTCTAGTCCAGAAGCAGAATGGATTGGCTTTAAGTAAGCTGGCTTTAGATAAAGTCTTAATATTTCTCAATACGTGTCTTTGCCCTTTCCCTTCTGCTACAAAGGGTGTAAAAGAAATTTACTTCAAAGAGCACAAAACCACAAACACTTCTGTATGTGGTATGGTTGACACAGTCAAGCCCCCGTGAAGAAGCGAGTCCAATTCCTGCTCAGCTCAGTGTCACTTATTAACCTGATCTCACCACCACTGTCTCAGAGTACTTCCCCATTACACATTACATGAGATGGTCTCTTCTGTCACGCATTGTCACTCCTTTCCTCCCATAGCAGGGAGTGTAAACAGTGAAGCATTTGCTTTGATAGGATTTGTGTTAGCATGCAACATCAATACAAACATGCTGCGCTCTGGTTACATAAAAGAAGCTGAGTTTGGAGTGGGGCTGCTGGTAAGCCTTGGGGAACTGCTCCCAGGGAATTGAAAATCCAAGTCTCTGCAATGGGAACTGGGTCCAAACCTCAAAATCAGCTTTCCCAAGTATTTGTCGTAACTTCTTACTACATAAGGTACCAACCATTGTCTGTATGTTGTGGGTTTGCACAGCAGGTTTCTTTGGTCTGCTCCCTCACTCAGCTATCTGAAAGATGCAATAAGCACTGCCACTCCAATTGCATAGGTGTCCTGGTTTTGGCTAGGATAAAGTTAATTTTCTTTCTAGTAGCTGGTGTAGTGTTATGTTTTGGACTTAGTATGAGAAGAATGTTGATAACACACTGATGTTGCTAAGTAGTGTTTATACTAAGTCAAGGATTTTTCAGCTTCTCATGCCCAGCCAGCAAGAAGGCTGGAGGGGC
>JAVJGG010000085.1:9646679-9656808 GCA_035590195.1 Aviceda cuculoides
GGATTGGAGCGGCTCCGGCCGCCAGCCGTCCGAGGCTGGGCGCCGGCGGCGAGGCCCGTGCGCGACATGGCTCCTCGGCCCGGGGGAGGCCGGCGCGTCACAGGCGTGCGGGAGGGTGAGGCCCCGGCCGTGAGGGCACGAAGGTGCTGGGGTCCTTGCCGAGGAGAGTTACCTCCCCTCCGTGACACCGTGGAGAGTGAGGGTTGGGCTCGGTGTTAGAAGAATGCCGCGGAAGGCGGCAGGGAAGCGACGGTGGGGTGTGTGCTGGGCCCCACAGCCCTGAAGAAAATCGTAGCGCTGCCTTTGCAGTACAGGTGGAGGAAAGCAAGCCGCATGGTACAGTCGGGGTGCAACATGAAACCAAGGGATGGCTTTATTTCAGTTTCTTGGAGCTAACAGCCCCTTTGAAGGAAAGAAAAACTGAGCAGTTGCTATAATTTTAGTCACAAATTTCCCAGAGAGGAAGCAGAGACCCAGAGAAGCACTAACAACTATATTGGTTTCTCCCACTTTAAGGTCCTTCTCTGTCTTGTCAGCTCTGCCCACTTGTTTTCTAGAAATATTTTCCTCTTTGGTGAGCTGGCTTTACCGGGCCAGCCGTTCTGCTCCCTCTCGGTCCCCTCCGCTCCTCCGTCCTGCAGCCGGGGAGGTCACTCTTGCCCCTGCCTTGTCCAAAACCCAAAACTACGGTAGCAGCTCCTCTGCTTCATTTTGGAATTACCTGCTGCTCTCTCTTTACACAGCACAGCCTTTCGTACGCTGTTATCTCCTCTTCCTTAGCCCAGTTTTTAATCTTTAATAATGTTTGGGTTTTATTCTATTACGTTATTCTGTGTTTGGTGATTGGTCTTGGGAAGGAGCAGAGTTAGTCACTCTAGTTATGGTCAGATTTCTGCCTTCCTGGGCTATAATTTTGAATATGTATTTCTGACTTCTCGCGTCCATCCCGTTTGTGAGGGATAAAGCAGCTCTGTGGTAATTTTTATATATATGGTGTGCAAGCTGGACCCACACTCTTCTAAGTGTCTAAGCATCTTTGTTTTTAATAGAGCTTCAGTAGGGCTGAAAACACTTGAGGATCTGGCCTTGGTTATTAGCATAGTCACAGCCAGATTATATTACTTTAGTTTGGCAGCTGTTTGTTGACGCTGTGAGAACGCAATCAGAAGACAAAACAATCATTTAGCAAAGTCCTTGCAATTTGATACAGAGCACAGCAACTGCCCATAGAAGGTTAGGACCTATTTGTCGAAGAGCTCTACAAATCATCTTTGACTAGCAAGGTCAAAAACTCTAGGAAATGGACCAGAAAACAATCTAAATTGACAAGGACATTTTTCTATGGAGATCTGGGGAGCTGTTTGCGCAGAACAAGCATCTGCCTGGAAGGCTGCAGAAGACTGGAAGAGTACATCCTGGGGATTTTATGATGGCAAAGCTTTGCCAAGCTGGGTACCTCTATAGTCCTTATAGTGTTTGGGGAACAGCAAATCCTTCTAAATTATCCTTTCCCTTGACTGTTAAAATTTTCTTCAATCTCCGAATGATGTTTTGATAAAACAATCTTGACTAAAACACAGACTGCCAAGGGAAAGAGTTATACCCAGACTGCCAGTATGTTTGGTGCACAAGGTGATAGAAGAATTGCACAATTGGCACTCTGAAGTTGTCAGACCTCGCACTTGAGGGGACATATCCAGACCCAAGAAGAGACAGTTCGATTGGTACTAATGGTGCCTGTGCCAAGAACTGTTAAGTTGTCTCACGTTCGTGGAAACGTTAACAGTGGCACTGAACAGTACCTCTATATTTACTGAGTGAAGAAACAAGAGGGAGAGCAAGACAGTAGTAAATCCAAATGACCTATTTGTCAATGTAGAGGTCATCCAATCCATTTTGTAACAGCTCTTGTTAAATAATATTAGCTATATAAAAGTGCTCAAAATTGATGTTATTCTGGGCATGTTTTTCTCTGAGGAAAGTTGAAGACCATTTTGGTTCCTAACCTCAATGTATGTCCTGTCACTGTTTTGAAGGAGAGCTACAATAAGCCAGTGAAGTCAAGCAGAAAATACTGGGCATAAGTGAGAAAGATAAAAAGAAATCCAGTGTTTCTCCACATAGCTAAAATAGACCAACACTGTCGCTAGCTGAAAAACAGCTGCCTGTTATGTCAGCAGAAGCACAAGGTTCAGAGTTTACCAAGAGAACCAAAGCAGAGACAAATGTTAAACTGCCTAACTTTTTAATGTCAAGACAACTTATATTCAATAATTAAATATGAGACTGACTTAATGAGACAGGCGATAACCATATTTCAGGTTCAGTGGTTCTCAATAACAGCACTGGAAGAATCAACTGAGACTGGAGGCAAGAAGGTTATTTTTGGAAACAGTAACACTAGGGCAGTGACTAGAAATAAGGATGCTTTTCTCAGGTAATGTGTATCTTAACCAACAAGTGAAATACCCAACATTTTGAGACAAGACTGTGTGCCAGAAGTTAGGACCAAAAGCTTGTATAGCAGCACACCTCTACTAAGCAAGAAGCAAAGATTAACTGCTTTCCTGCTTGAGGAAAGAGAAAAAGGGATGTCCACTGTGAGATTTTCTATAGCGTAGTTAAGAATCAGCTGTCTGTTCCTTTGGACAGGGAAAAAAGAAAGAGGGAGCCCCAGAAGCAGGCTAGAAAACTTAAGACAGGACATATGAAGGAGAAGACCAGCGCTGGCAGTTAATGGGGATTGAGGAAGGAGCCTTCGCTAGGGCCATGACCAGCCAGTGTCTAGAGGATGTAGAAAGTTCTTGGCCTAGCCCTTTACTCCCAAGCAGGTCTGCAAGAGTAGGGAAACAAGTCCATGCCAACAGCAATCCAGTAGCTCATCATGCAAGCCTTGACTTACAATTAAGCTAAAGGATGCAGCCATGGCCGGTGGCATAACATGGTGAAGTTCCACCCATTGATTGAGACTCCAACCTTCAGACCACTTTTTGTGGAAAGAAAATGCTGGCTGTGAGTTTTATTTGGAGGAAAGTGAACGCAGCAAAATACTGTCACCCTGGGCCTCGAAAAGAAATCCTATGGAATGAAAGATTGCTTCTGTGTGGCATTTTCTTCTGAACTTTAAGTGAATGTGTAGAGGTTTTGGTCTCAGTGAAGACTTTGTAAAAAATCAACAATGCAATGATCAATATTTTTGAAGAGACATTAAAACTGTCTTGATATGTCTGGTATCCTTGGTTTATTGAACTTAAGATGAGGTTTAAACTAATCCATCAATATTTTGTGATCTGCTGTTAACAGCTATTAAACCCTTACATGCATTCATCAGTGGAAACATTGAAGGTGACTAGTACTGGTAAAAATTGGGTATGGCAAAGGGACTATATGTAACAAATAAGTTCTCTTGACCCCAATGAATGTAAAATGTCGCTGGGTTTTTAATAATACCCAGTGGGATGCAGAAAAGCATTCCTGCTGGTATGCTAAACTGTTCTGTGATCAATAAAAACTGTATGAGAACACGAGACTGGATAAATAAAACTGTCCACATAATTAATGTATTCTCTTCTCCCAGAGTGTTGCACCGCTCTTCAGTACCTCTGAACTGTGCTCCCACTGCGCCCCTGTTTCGCATTTTTATCATCTGCTATTTTCTTCTGCCTTCTCCCTTGTCATTGTTTCGTAGTGTGTCAGGGACAGAAGAGGAGGGAAATAATGTTGTGGTTTTGTCAGATGGCTGCAACTGGGGGAAGAAAACCCAAACCCACTAATGAAAACAAATATACTAGCTCTTATCAGTGATCCATTGTGAGAGCAATAGGATGGGAAGGAGACCTTGAGCTACCAACAGCCTGGTATTCTCTTCATCTACTTATTCCAGCTGTGCAGCTCATCAAAATCCAAAGCACTTTTGATGCAAAATCCTAGGTCTGCCAAAACCCCATACTATGCAAAATGACATCTGCCTAGCAAAATATTCGTGTGTCTGCCCTTCTCCCATGCTTTTCCACTGACACTCCTTTACGAGTCATGTTTTCTCGTTTATGGGTTAGTGAGTGAGTGAGTGAGTGTGCCCGCATTACTCGGCACATCTACTCCTGAAAACGATGCCCTTTAATGACATTTTACTTTGGGGCTTTTGAACAACAGAATCCAGTGAAAATTCGCAGATTATCAGAGTGGTGTCATCTCCGAAACAGCTGATTTCCAGTGCCCATTTAACCAGGTGTAATGGCCAAGTCCAATTAGATCATTGGTACTCATGGATGAAATAGCCCTGCCGTGTTCAGCAGTTATCTCAACACGTTTAGTAAGTCTCATTGCCTATAAATTAACCTCATTCTCAGTGTAAGTTGTACTGCGATACTGATTTGCATCGTTTTGACCTGCTGGGGAGCAACGATAGCTGATGACCGCATATAGCATGCAGTAGCTTTGTGGAAAGGAGTATGCTGAAGGAAATCCTCTACAAGTAGCGCGGATGAAGTTGATTTTGTTTCCATCTGCCCAAGTCGACCTGGGAGTATTCTCAGCATCCGCTATGCAGAGATAGTGCCCCTCTCCAGAAGGGGAGGACTGGCTGCTCCCTGGGGTGATGGAAGTGGAGGTGGGTCCCCAGGCTGGCTGGGTGGTAGGGCAGGGCCTTGGCAGGCAGGGCTGTCCCAAAACCCCATCCAGGAGCAGGGCAGCCGGGAGGGCCACACCGGGCACCTGCCTGGGGACGGGCTGAGGCTGGGATGAGACCTCAGCCCTGGCTGAGCGTGGCCCAAACAGCTGGCAAAAATCCTAGCAGCAACCAAAGGTAGAGTACAGAGGCAGCACCGGGTTTTCCAAACTTTGCTACTGAGTATTCTTAGGATTTCATAAACGTCCTGGAATAAATACATTACTTAAACCCCATGCAAAGCAGCTGCTTTGAAAACTCTCTTAAATATCTCTAAGTAAGTGTATATCCTGCATTTAACATGAAAGCGTTTACTAACCTCTGAAAAAAAGGCCACTAACGAGCTGAAAGAATACAGTTACTTTGCTGCTGAAAGTAGTTTGTCAATTCCTAATACGAGGTCTTCAAAGGTTAAACAGCTATATTTAAACTAATTTGAACTGATTCATGATTGCTGGGAGTGTTCTGGAAGCCCTGGGCATGGTGAAAGCTCAAATGTTGCTGTCTTAGTTTTACAGAGTGAAAGACATCTGAATTCCATCCTTATCTATGCATTTATTTTTGTAATTGTGGTATCACAGAAAGAGATTTGGGGGTGGGGAGAGCTGCTATTTTGAAAAGATTTATATCTCTGGCAAACTGGGAGTGAGGGTAGGGGAACGGGGAAGTTTCTGTCAGAGGGATTTCAGACATGGGACTCTCTGAATGGATGAGAAAAAACACAACTCAGGATGATAGAAAATATTTAAGTATTGTACCTTAGACAGTACATTACATAGTTCCTTTATCCAGTGTCCCGTGAAATGAAAAAAACTCAAACACTGGGTTTTGCTTCTGAACCACTATGCACGCTGAGCACAAATGGTTAGCCACTTTTCCTGCAGAAATGAGAGAAAGTTGTGGTATATGTAACTGGGCATACAGTGTGTCCACAAGTACAAAAACAATCCTTATCGCCTTCTCCATAGGCACATTCTCTCCAGGTTTTTCTGTTCTGCCGAATGTGCAGTGTGGTAGTTGTTGTACAAGTTCTAAAGAGCAAACGGCTTTGAACTAGACAGTGCCAGACCAGATATTAATTTGCTCCAGTGTGGAGCAAAAATACGTTCCTCTGTCACTTACTGTAGGGAACGGGTGAAGGAAGCTTCACTCTTCCCTCTGTTTGAAGACCCAACTTTAGTTTACTGAAAGAAAGCAGAAGTTTGTCCTAGATCTCCTGCAAATTCGAGTTCAACGTCTAAGTCACTTCCTGCACATACCGAACGCAGAAAAGTTCACACCGTCTAAGTTAAGGCATCTGAATGAGGCGCATCCATTGAAAGCTTAGTTACCCATGGTCCCTGTGGGGAAAGTGGAGGGAGACAGCCCTCTAGAGGTGTCTCTTTTGCCCTGTTGAGATATTAATTCCTTTCTGGAGCTACCATTATAGGAAACGTTAAGAATCTGCCTTCTCATTCAGGTACTTCAGTTAAGTAGCTAAAATGAGAAAGCATGAAGTTTTCCTAAAGCCCTCAAACAGAAATTCCCTCCCTGGAATTTCTGTTATCCAAGATCTTGAACTACTGCTCCGAGATGTCTCTAGTCACTGCCCAGGCTCCTTGTAGAGTCTATTGCAGACGGAGGACTTACGCGCACCTTTCCCAGCGTCCCGTCGTCACCTGCGACTTGGAGACTCCTGAAGGGAACACAACGAGGAAGCCTTCGTGCCCTGCTCAGGGCGATGTGTGAACAAAGGTGCTGTTAAGCAGCCAACAAGGCTCATTATAGGGTTTTCCAGGGCAAGGGGAGGGGAGCAGTGGTATTAAAACCTATGTTGCTCTGGAATGCTTTTGTGTATTCCGTATTCTCTATGACCAGATCCTCAAAGGCTCCCAGCTGATACTGAAGTACCTGAACTTCTACCAAAACCTAAGTTAGAGTTAGGAGCGTGGTTGCCTCTATACATCATGGCCTATGGACGCTACATTCAGGGATGTGGAAAACTGATGATCTATTTGTGAAACGCCTTGTTTACAGGCATGTAAATAATGCAGACACATTTTGTTTAATAATGAGAATAAAATTTAGTTCTGTTACCTGTATTAACAGTAAATGGCTGCTGTTTGGTATTCCTTGTGCAAACAGTGGATCCCACAGAACAAGACAGTTCCTAAAAGGCCAGATTAAATTAATTTGAGGTTCATCTTGCCCTAATGGAGTGGTACAAGACGGCAAGAGTGTGACTTAGGTCCACAAAAAGACTGAAAAGAAAAAGAGGAATAATACTACTTGTAAATCATACCTCAAAGACTCAGTAAGTTTTTTCCTTCTGCATCAACCTGACTTTAAAGTCCAAATAACTTCTAATGAAAGTTAGGCTGCGTGGTACATATGGATGGCATCTTGAAAAAAGATAACCAGTACTCCTAAAGCTTCGATAAAGTAATAAAAGCCTTAAAGAAATGTACCAGCACAAAACATTGCCAGACTTGCTTAGTCTGGGAAGGAAATAGTGATTTGGGGTATCGCCACGGCCTGACTATACCTAAGTGCTTGCTCTAATGCCGAGTACTGAGGAAGATTGCTCTGATGCAGCTCTGACCCAAGTCCAGGGAAAACATTCCACTGTCGTCAGTGAAAGCTGGGCTGAGTCCTTGATTCTGAGATAAGAGGATGCTCTTTATCACCCATGGTAAAAAGGCAGGCAGAGTTGTAGTCAGCTTGACTTTATTGTTTCTTTTTGTGGTTTTTCACTTTGTAGTTGCCCTTGCAGGCTTTTATCTATTCTAGGAGTCCCATGGGACAAGAACATTCATGCTGATTTCAGGGAATGGACTGAGGAATTTCAAGAGGTTCTCTGAGAAGCACTTCATGCCGCTGGCTAAAACCTGAATTACAAATCTACAAGAGAATAAGAAATTAGGCTAAGAAATAGGAAAAAAAAAAGAATGATACAAGAGACAAAAACATGGCAATAGCAACAAAACCACATTTATCTCTGAAGCCATGGGCTATTACATTTTATTCTCTGTAGAGGAAAGAAAGAATGAGAATTCTACTTAGGTATCTTCAGCTGAAAGACATGGAAGTAGGGGATTGGAAACAGATATTGATGGCTCTAAAAAATCACTTTTCTAGAAAGGGAATAGAAAGTTCATCCTGTAATGCACTCAAAAAACTGCTTACCTAAAGTCACCATCATTTCAAGAGGAACCTTATTACATGTTTGTTACTTGAGAAAGAAATCCCATATACACAAAGCTTAAACAACAACAACAACAAAAAGAAAAGATAGACACTGTTTTTTAACTATCTACTCATTTCTGAAAATCTCCATAACAGCAACGTCTGAGCATCTATGGATGCCAGCCAGACCTTCAAAACATGCACAGAACATGCTGGAGTTTCTCTTATGTACTCTTAATGGATTTCATTTCCTATCACAAGTTGTTTCAGACTGGAATTTAACCTCTTGTACATGTGGGTTTTTTCCCTTTCCACTGGGATATATGGACTGTATTAGTATTTGGAGAGTACAGTGGAAGGAAAAGTAGTAGGATAAAAATGAATGGTGTTTATTTTTCTTTGATTAGATCGAACAGCAAACAGTGTGAATTTGGGCAGACAAAGAAGCCTATTATTCCATTTTTGGGTGAGATTAACTGCTAAGTAACACCAAAGCTTGCACAATGGTCTAGAAAACTGCTATCAGACTAAAAAGATAATAAAATGTTTTGGACAGAAATCCAAACAATGGTGAATAATGAATATCTAGCAATCTATAATTCTGGCAAAGGTTTTTCTTTGAGGCTATGTGTTAGAATTACATGCACATACACATGCTCAAAATACTGCAGTACTCAGCATGATTTATGTACTTGATAAAATGCCTCATAGTAGCACAAAAATAGAATTACACCAGGTGCACAACAAACAGACATGCTACTTTCATAAAACTCAACTAAGCCAAGTGGAGTAGGAGCCAATAAGAGCAGATGATCGACATATTTGTTTTGAAAGCAGCCAGAATGCCTCAACCTTCTTCAGTCACAACTATCTAAACTAAGTCATGGTAGTCCCAGATTCAGCTAATCCCAGTTTTGGCTCTGTTATTAGGTGAGAGTAAGAGTAATTCTTTTACTCAGGCCAACTTTCTCATTTCTCACGACCGTCATCACTGCTTGCTTTCACTGTCCATGGTCAGATAAATCTGGGGCTTACTAACGCCACAACCTAAGTTCGTATGACTCGATGTCCAAGTTAGAGCACAGAGGAGTCCACAAATCCTGCCCAGGCTCCAGGGACACAAGAAAATATACTGGTGACACAAAGAAGTGAGTTGATACAAAGTCCAAGGGAAGGGGACATAATTGCTTTGGTGGAGCTGAAGGACAAGAATGACTCCTGCCAGTGTGGTGGCGTCTTTGAAAGAGGTAGACTGCAACTCTGAATTAAAATTGGGTATTCCTTCTCAACAATTTTTGCTAAGCAAAGGAAAATATCTTTGAATATTTGGATTCAAATTCTAGATTTTAATGTAAATGTTCAAGAAACAGAAGTTAAGATTGAGAAATTTTAACTTATCAGAGGGAAGTAATTTTATTGAACATTTTTTAAGAAACAGACTGGTTGACAAGGAAAATAATCAACATAACGTCAAAGTATGGTCAATGGTAGAAAACAGGAACAGGATAAGCATATATCTGTTGAGAAATAACAATTTCCCAGAATCTAATTCTAGCATCGGAGTAACTAAGATTCAGCAAAGTGGAAATTCTGCTGATGTAAAGTTATCATTACCTAAAAGTTTTAAGGGAGAAAATAAGTGTCCTGTCTGTTAGCTCTAAGGACAATGTACTATTTGGTCAGTTTGATATCTTGGCTTTCAGAATTTATGGATGGTGAAAGCATTTCCTGATAAACAACTTAGGTGTGGAGGTACTTTGTAGTGAACACAAATAACTGCATAGGACAGGACTGGAGAGGAGAGTCAGATAGGAAGAGAAAATACAAGAACAAACAAGCAGATCTGGAATTGACAGAGGAAAAGCAGCATCAGAGGTTTTATGTGAGCAGAGAAAAAAGTATGGGGACTGTGATAGGTTAGGTGAGGTACGAGAATTGGACAGCTGAGGATGCAGCATGATACAGTGATTTTACCTTGAGAAGAGGTTGGGGGTGTTGGGAGAGAAAGTTAGGAAACCAGAAAGAAATCAGAAGGAGAGGACTTGCACAGCACAGGTCCAGCGAGACTGGCAATGCACCAAATGAACATTGTTCATAGACTTAGCCAGCAAGCTGTTGATGTGGATTTCAATTGATGTGTCGTGTTGTCTATGAGAAAGGTATCAAAATGGAGACCCATTTAATGATGCAGATCTCTGCTGGAACTGTGATAGCATACTTTTGTCAATTAGCATTTTAATGAGTCATAATAAAATATAATATGCGGATGTAATCTGTGCACAAATGCTTGAGGAAATG
>JAVJGG010000085.1:9656818-9736077 GCA_035590195.1 Aviceda cuculoides
CTAACAACCATTGCACAATTTCAGCATGGAGAAGTTATTGCCTAATTCAGATGTCAAAACCATGCAAATAGAGATGCCTTGGCCCTACTAGGTTAATGTTCAATTTGTTCTATTACCATTTCAAACACCAAGGAACACAGACAATAATATTTCTGATTTGGATATTTAACCTTTATTCCAGTAATTTCTCCTCTGGATGAAATGAAGTGTAGAGCTAAAGCAATCTAATTGAGAATAAGGGTCTTCACCTAATTCTGTGATTAGGCGAGGGTCTTCACATAAATCTGGCAATGTTTTCCCTTAAATCAATATTTCCAGGACAAAAAGGTCTGTTCTGTAGACCTTCAATTCCTAATTTATTGAACATAGCCATTCTCAAATACTGGGTTCCTTTAGAACAACAGATAGTAGAGATGGGAATAATTTTTTGCCATTTTTTTTTTCTCAGTAAGAAAATGTCTGTTTATTGGAAACCTCAGTGATGTCTGGATTCTGACCACAGCACAGGGACCCCCTGCTGAAGTTGTCAGGTCAGCTCCTAAGATGATCAAAAACATCCTTATTAAAAAAGAGAAACTTTTAAAATAATCCTTTTTTATTTTCCTCACAATATTTGATTTGCATGCTTCATCAGAGTAGAAATGGATTTTGAAATCAGTTTTCCATACAGTTGGCAAAGGTAGGTTCTTTCTCAAACGACTTTTCTTGCACAATGATATTTAATGTTCCCAAGAATAGCATGAGGAGAAAAGAATACAAAGTACCAAATCAGGGAACAGATAGTTGGGTAAATAGGGAATTTGAGACAAGGAGCCGTTAAGCACACTCTCTTACTTCAGGAGTGAGTCCTTTTCAAGGACAAAGGAAAAACAAAATGTACAGTTCAGCTCCGTGGCGGTAGGTGTAACATTTTAATAGCTGGCACGCTGCCTGTATCTGATGCGCTCGTTCAAATAGGCAGATGCTGGATTGGATAAATGGAAGGGCACGTAAGGACACGGAGTCTAGCTCCTCGCTGCATTTATTATCACAATATCTCACCGACTGCAGAACGTGGGAAGAAAGTTCCCTGGGTGTTAAGAGAGACTTTATACTGACAACCCGAGGTGGAGGCTTTTGCTGTGATTAATGGAAACTAAAGTCACAGAACAACTGAAACTATTCTGTGTCCAACTCAACTACCGCTTGTAACATTTACTGGTGGAACCCAACTATCAACTCAAATTTAACTCACATGATTTATATTCTCACACAGGTAATCTTATACTACCAAATTCTTTATTAGCATGTATTTTAAAGCTGGCACATCTTCATTTTTATACAAAAGTCAAATACTTCTTTTTTTTTGACTGGGTATGACATGGCTGATTATAGAGACCCCGGATCTGTATTCTATGCTCCGTGTCACCCTGGAGCACCCAGCTGGTAAGGCCTGGCAATTAGTAGACTGGTGACAAGGAAGCTCACCATTTTAGAGCAGAAAGATGTCGGGTTTTCCTTCTTGTTTATTATGTTTTAGGGCTGACATTAACTTTTATATCACCCAAGCCACTGGGGATAGGATTTTTCTTTAAAAAATGGAAGACTCTATTTCTCCAGATATGATTCTTAATACAAATTTTTTTGAGTGCATTTGAAAAGAAAAGCTAATCTTTAACCCATGTGTATTCTTTTAGTCTTTGATGGTAGCACACCACACATTTTATGTACGTATGATGTTATTGTTACTAAAAAATGTCTCAAGAGAAAAGCTCTAACCGTATCACCCTGTTTCTAAGGAAAGATGCTCGGATTTGCAGAGGTGCAAAGCACCTGCTTGCGCTGAGGTGGATTAACAGTCACGGAGGGTGCGATACCAGTCACTCGGGTAAGAAAACAGCTTCTTAGAAAGTATGTCCTCAAATATCTGTTGCTGCCATGAACAACATCACAGGTGTCCATGAGTCAGCACTGCAGTCCGTCCTATTTTAACGCAGAGACCGAACTAAAAAACTTCCGCAAGAAAATAACGCGGTGTGCAACCGCGGCTTTAACGTGTGCAGGGATCCTCCCGCTGGCTCGCAAAATGAATTAAGAAGGAAAGAAAATGTTTATTTGCCCGTGCAGCCCTGTTTTTTGGTGGTTTGGGTGGTTTTTTTCCGGTGAGTAATGACTGCTCTCTGCTGCTTGATAGCCGAGGCTGGCAGCGCTATGGCAACCGGGCTGCGGGAAGGGCGGAGGGAAAAAGTCGCTTAGCAACTGGAAGCTTTAGACAGGCGAGGATGGTTTAAAGCACAGCAGTTTAAAAAAAAAAAAACACAACAAACAACGAAACAAAACAAAAAAACAACAAACCAATCCAAACCAAACCAAAAAAAACCCCAAAACCAACCAAACAAAAAAAGCAACAAAAATCCCCCCTCCCAAACCCACAGTTGCTACCGTCAGAAAGGATGAGATTATTAAAGTACAGAACAGAAGAGTTAAGGATTTAGGAGAAAAAAAAAAAAAAAAGCATGACAAAGCCAATAAAAAGGGAGGCAACAGCTTAGAGAAAAAAAGTAGAGATATTTTACACCAATCATCCTAGACGCAAGCTTCGTCAATGCAAACGATAGTCCTAAACCAGCCCAGACTATTCCCTGTCAGATCCCAATACTGTTCCACAAAGCAGAACTCCACAGGCATCGTCTCCTCGGCCCCCCGAGCCTTGGCCGGGACCCCGGGGGGGCTCGGCGGGTGCAGCCCCAAGCCCCCCGCGCAGCCCCTGGGCAAGGCTCCCGGGGGCTGCTGGCACCCGGAGCCCACTGGCAGTGGGGCTGCTGCTCCTTGGGGAGCGCCTGCGTAGTCTTGTTCTTGCTCGTTATTATTTATAGCTTTCCTCCGGCATGATAAGGACTCTACAGGCAAGAAAGAAAGAAAAAAAAAATAATACGAAAGGTTATCCAATACGCCAATTCAGATTTTTTAGTAATAATTTTCCAGAGATGTTTTTCCAGTGCTCCAGGCACCCTAACACTTCATTAATAATGCAGTAAAATCCCAGCAACATTACATTAATCACTCCGGTGGGAACCCAGCCAGTCAGGCACCTCTTTTTCAGTCCTCCATCCTCAGCCTTCTCTAAGCACTGTCTCAAACAGCCGGCTTTCACTGCATGCTTGGAAAGTTGCCCAATTTGAGCTATTTTGGACTAACAAAGGGACAATTTCATCCAAAGACACAGAACCCCCACAGAGCTGCTGCCCTCCCCCTCTCCAGTGCAGTGGGGGTTGGGTGTTTCTGCTGACCATCGCCCAGGCAGGAAAACGTGAAAGAAGAGACTACGTCGCTCTAATCTTCCCTTTTGAGGTCTACCTGGAGACTGACGGGCCAGTAACTCGCCTCTGCGGGTACGAGGAGCCGCACGCTCCTTACGGAGTGCAGGGTCCAGCGACCGAGCTCCACATTCTGCGCACGCCACCGGCTTTGGTTCTGGTATCGTTGTTTTTTAATGCAGAGAAATTGGTTTACTATTGGAAAAGCCCGACCGAGCAAAAATCAAAACAGATGCCGGGAACGTGTCAGCCCGGTCAAATACCAGCATAGTCAAGTGGCAGGCAGGTTGGCAGGCAGAGCTGGATGCCACAGTTATTTTTCCGGCCAAGCAACCCAACCGGCAGCCAGAATGAAGATGCCGGCCGGCCCTGCACCCCGGTCCTGTCCCGGCTGCCCTCCTGCTCCCCCGGACCCCGCGGCGCTCCTGGCTGAACCAGGGGTTTGGGGGGGCTTATGGTGCTACGGGATTTTTGTGTTCTCGTTTACCGGCAGCATTGTCTCCCCCATAGATAACGCTGACTAAATTGATACTTTACAAAGGCACAAAGGAGTCAGCTTGTGACTGATACACAATACTGGTTAGCAAGATGCATACAATGGTGGTATTAGTGGGAGGAAAGAAAAGCTCAACTTTCTGTCAGTCATAGGTTCATTAGAAAGTGAAGAGTGGTTAGCAGGCAGAAAAGCTCTTTACATGCATGAAAATGGTACCAGTTCTGAAAAAAAAAAAAAAGAAAAAAAAAAGAAAAATTAATCTTGCTTTAATGCTGGTGGAACTAACTCAAACTGTCTTCCCTCAAGTAACTTTTCTTAATAGAATTCTGAAATGTGTACACTAAAAGAACAAGATCTATGAAAATCCCATTTTTCTTCATTAAAAATGCCCTCAAAGCATCTTACATATGCTTTGGCCAGAGATTGATACTATCAACCTGAAGCTTCTTGAGGATTGTCATACATTATTGTAACACTAATAACCAATAAAAGCTTCTAGAGTTACAAGAAATAAATAACCTGAAGGTTACGTTACCTTTCCTTTTGTCTCTTCTAATGTTTTTCTAGAGTTCAGGGAGGTCTTACAGTCAGAGGATGTGAGAAGGAGGTACATAAAACGCTTTAAAGCCTCCAGTCACACACAGAGAAAAGAATCTAACTGTTGCAGATAGTCTGCAAATTTTTCTTCAAAAAAAATTTCAGTGATTCTTGGGTTTAAAAGTCCGAGAGACAGCATGCCCTAATAGCTATGTGTTTATTTCATCTTTTTTTTTCTTTCCAACAGCTTTGTGCTCATCAGATGAGCTGTCAGAGCCTCCAGCACAGCCTGGGAGTCCTGCTCCTTTATTGCTGTACAGCATTTTTGGCTGACAAGTTGTACAACTGCAGTTCTGTTTGTCTTGGACCAGAAATGGCAAAATGTAACCCACCTCACTCACATGATCTTACAACTCTAATAGCCGTAGATTTTAACATTGCCCACGGAGTAAGATACCACACTCAGTCTAGGATGTAAGCATCCTGATACAACTGTGAATACGTAGATTCACTCATCTCTCTACACTCTTACTCAGCCTTCCACTTGAAAAAGTCCCAAAGGTAGAAAAGTCCAGGTATTAAAAACATAAATGTAAGACATATGAATCTTGTGAAGTGCGTGGGCACTCTCATTTACTGGGCTGCTGGCTGCCAGTGACACCAATGAGCTACTGAATTAAGCTATATAAGCTGTAAGGGTTAGTTTTGCCTTGCTTTGGATGCCATATATTGCAGTAAGTAATGTATATGTTGGTAAGGACAGGCAAATTGGGTTTTTTTGTTAAATAGTAATGTTTGGGAAAAGATAGTAGTAGGATCTAATTTTAACATAATTCTCACCATTGGTTTTCTGTAACAATATTCTAAATTATATATGCCCTTAGAGGACAAATAGAAAGAAAAATATGGAAAAATGAACGTGATATATGCAACCGAAAGTTGTTGTAACAGATGCAAAAGCAAGCTATACTTGCTCAGGCCACCTGTTTTCTTTGCTAAATTTTTACTATTTCACCTCAAAAATTTAACGGTCTTCACCAGAAGTTTCTTGCACCCTGAAAAGCCTGACAGTTTTCTGCTTCTGTATGCAGGGACACTTTGTTATGATGACGATAATCGCTGGGAAAGCCTGTGAAGACAAATGTGTTGCCCTAGTACCATCTAGTGGATGGAAAGCTGGAGAGAGATTTAAATGAAAGAAGAAATTATTTAAGGTGGGAGCCAAGCTCATCAGGGCAGTGTCAGTTCTTTGGGGAAAGAAGATGCAAGCACGAGAAATAGTTGTCCTCAAATTGCGCAGAGACTTTTTCAAGGCTCGCTCTCCCTGAGTCCCACAGAGATTAGTAAACTATCTAGCACTGAAATGCCTTTTAATAATACAGACCATCAAGCTTAAGAACATTTTGAAATTTTACTCTGTTTTCTGAAGAAATTTATAGGCAAACCACATGTCAGTGATGCCACCTGTTTCTTATTTGACAGCAACCATCTGGACAGCAAATACTCTAAAGCCAAGAAAGTCATTGCAGTCGGCAAGGCAAGACAGAGAGCTGTAATTTAAATGCCCGAATGTCAACCACAATATGAAGAATTATATGTGGCCCATGGGAGAGATACATAAAAGGGAAAGCATGCATATAGCAATAAGCCTTGCATTAGAGGAAACAATAATTAAATATGTAATGTATGGACTTGAATGGCCTCCTACTCACCCTCTTTCTGTTTACAATGACCACTGGACAACAGAGAAAGCCCTTCCAGAGATTAAACCAACTTAGAGGTGGCGCAAGCAAAGCAATAGTAGCAAAAAGCCGAGCAAACGTACCTTACGACCTCATTGTTTCACACTCCCCAGACAGCAGTGAAGTAAACAGCCCATGCACGCAGCTCAAATTCAGCTGACTTCTGGCCACTGGCCACTAATCTGACTCTCTCCTTCCCCTAATCTTCTTCCTCAGTGCCCCATCAGTCTTGTGTTTACCTTCTCCTCCTTATTTCCTTCTACCCATGTTCCTAAACAGTAAACTAAACTTTAAAAAAACCGACAGCAACAAAACAACAAAAACCAGAAAGAGCACTAGGAGGGTTAAGTCCTATATTTCGTTGTAGCAGGGTATGCTCTGCACAAGTAAAAATAAAATGCAATAGAGAGTACAGGGCAGTAAGGCAAGAATAGGGAAAACATTGGAAATTGAAGCATATAATTTGCTTTTGGAAGGTGGGGCACTGAGCCAGGCAGAATTAAAAAAGGATGATTGTTAGTGCTGCTTGACTAGCTGGGAATCCTCCCATCTTCAGACCAAGTGCTAATTTTTAAACTATGCAAAGTGTCTTCTGGGGCCACAGAGCGTATCTGGAAATGAGGCTTGGGGGACGGAGAGTAGGCTTCAGTGATGGGCACTAAGCACAAGAGAAGTGCCTCAAAGTGGCAGTGAGGCAAACAACAAACCACCCTTTATTTGCATTCTCTAAGTTCCTTATAATAGTAGTGGCCACATGGCAGTGATCAAGAGAAGAACTACCAGCGACAAAAAGAGGAGGGAATTACTATCAGACAGCAAGGTAACTTGCTGTTCACTATAGTCTTAGGCCATAGCTGTAGCATACATTAGTTATGATTAGCATGATAAATCCAAGATATTTTGGAATCAAACTTGAGTATCTGATGCTTTCTTCAGGAGATAGAGTAGGTCTTTCCCATGTGATTCTCCCAGACATAGGCATCGTAAGTATGAGAGAGGACCTGGAGGGACAAGCCCAAGCCAACATCCCCGGTACTCTTGGTAGCGCGTGGAGATGTTAAAAACCCGGCGTGGTTATCTAGACCAAAATTCTGGCTGCACATACATCTCACCCCTAAAATGTGTGCCTTTGTATGAGAACATTCAGAGCTGGACTGGTGCCTCGGCAAACCATGCCCCAAGACCTGCTTAGAGAAAAGGTCTAGAGCCGATGGTGTGGCAGCTCTGAGACCGTGAGCCTCGAGGGGATGGCGTGGTCAGGGGTTTCAGTGCTACTGACTGTGTGGCCGTGCAATATCCCTAGGGCTTCGTCTGCGAGAGAAGGGGAGAAGGGTGTTCAAGTAAGCACAGGCAAAGGGAACGGAGGTGGAGAGGAGGAAGACTCCATCTGTCTCTGCCCTGCGATGGGTCCCATGGCACTTCCCTGCTGGGTCTGCAGGCTGCACTGCCAAGTTAGTGGAGAGCCTTATGCTACTTCCAGTGTCTTGCTGGGAAAAGGAGAGGACATTTGAGATCAATAATAGAGCTTTGGCTAGGTTTGCTGAGCGACTGCTGGCATGCGCTGTGCTGCTCATTGGCAAGATCTGGGAATGCCACCAAAAGCCCTCTGCTCCCTGGGAATTGCCTTTACTGGTCTGGAAATGGCTGCAGAGCGTCCTGCATGAGAAGTTTGCTTCCTTCTCCTGACACAAGTGACTGTGTGTGGCAAGGGGAAAATGTAATGTTCCTGCAGGAGCCTAAAATCCCAGGGAGCTCTGCCCAGAGTTGGTATAAAAGGTTTCTCCCCAGTCTTGGTGTTTTCTGTGCCTCTGTTCCTCTGTCCTGAGAAGGGAGCAGTGCCTTTTTTGTCCCAGACAGCAGGCAAGAATTGTCTCAGTCAAACCAGTTTCTTTAGGATTCTGTCCTGCGAGTGCCAACCTCTGACTGGAACAGCAGCTGGAAGGGTCTCCATGCTCGAAAGTGAAATATTGCATGTTACACCATGTCTTCCTCTTGCCTGACAGAGGTTATGGTGTACTTCGCCTAGCCCACGTGGTTAGCGCTCTCGGCTCACCGTTCCCCAGCATTTGGAACACTGGGCTTCTGGGCAGCTGGCTCATGATGTTATTGCAGAAAAAGTCAGTAGTAGAAACATGGGCAATGTTTTGCCACTTCTTAAGCTCCTTGGACCCCCAAATAGACACTAAGTCTCAGGCTGAACTGTGGAGAGCTGTACACCACAGTAAGCTGCATTGTATCCCCAGTTCAGGTCAATGGGGAATGGACTTCTCTGCCGAGTTCCCAGGGCTCGCTTCTGCAAACTAATTCACGCATGGACACGACTGCACGAAGTGCGACTCCTTCCATCTTACACAACCTTCCAGCGCAATCCCAGCAGGTTTTATACCCCTCAGACACGCCGTACACATATGCAGCCTCATATGTTGCAAAGCCACCACTCTGGCAAGCTGCAACACAGGTTATACATTACTTCAGACATGTTGAACTGGGCAAAAACACATGAAAAGAAGCATTTGCCATTGGACCGCATAGGCACCACATGGGATGGGACAAGTTGAAGGGACAAGAGGTGTGTAGCATGGATCCGTCTGCTTACCACTTGGCCTCAGCACTGAGGATTAGCTCCTGACTCTCTTCTGTTTAGGAGTGTAGCCACAGGGTCTGGGTGAACTTCTCCAGCGCTGTCACAGCTAGACTTGTAATGACATAATCTTATTATTCTTAATATAGCTCAAGCTTAGGAAATCATGGTAAAATTCAGCCATTTTTCATAGGTACACTTTCAGACTCTTTGAAGAATAAGCTTCAGCATTTCTGAAGAATAATATTTTTTTGGTTCAGATCCATACCCTGCATCAGTAAATACATTCTAGGCCAAAGAAGAGATGTATAGAGGTGTGGTTCTTATTTCTTCCAATTTCTTTTACATTTGAGGAGATTGCAGGTTGCTTTTTTTTTTTTTTTCCCCATCAAGAAAAAGTATAATGTTGCCTGCATATAGTATGATATAGATGCTGTATTTGGAATTGCCAGAAAGAACAAATTTACTAGGCATTTCAAGAGCTCTTCATCTGAAATAGTAAATCAAACATCATGGGCCCAACAGCATTCTCTTTATACTGTAGCAGCCAGAGTGAAATTAATTCATAGAAGAAGAGCCAGAAGGATTTGGCCAAACACCTATTTACCTTAAGGAAAAGTTAAAAAAAAATTAATGATGCTTCAGAAAGATGTCAGACTGATAGCATGAAATGCCCATAACCAATAGTAAAAATCTACTCAGTTAAATGGATGCCATCTGTGTATTCTGGCATTTGGTAACACAAACAGCTTTTGATATATTTGGACTCAGAAGCAAAACTAGAACTGGTAAAGCTTCCAGAAATCATAAAAGAGAATAAAAGTGTATGAATTCACACGTTTCAGCAGCTCATATTTCACACTTGTAATTCCAACTTTGTTCCACGACTTTATGACAGAAACAAGAAGAGGCACTACAGTTACAGCAGGCTGTAAATGTCTTTGTCAGTGACAAGGATTAAGGAAAGAACCAGGAGAAGAAGGCTACAAGAGGCTTAGTGCCAGAATATAACCCAACAGACAGCCATGGTATGGATCCAGCCTGCTATAGGCCTGCCTGAGTCTGGGTCGTCTCTATTAAGACTAGACAGTAGCATTGCGACATAAAAACTGTTTATTTCATCATAGTTGTTTGCATTTGACATGTAAGCTTCTAGTAACTTGATTCACCCGTGAACCAAAGTTGGTCTGATCTATGTTATGGGAACACTTGTCTAACTTATACACCCCCTTAAATCTATGTGCTTACCTTACTGAGGTAGGTTAAACTGACTTTGCTTAAGTCTTTTGTAATTCCTTTTGCTAAATGGAAACATAGAAAAACTCCATTTTGAGGCAGATTTTTTTTTTTTTTTGAAAAAAATACTAAACCATTGATATGGAGCATCATTTTTGGAAGGGTATCACATTGGAAGATAATACTATTTAAAGCCTTAGCTAATGCAAAATGCTAACTGCCAGAGCGCAAGTGGTTTTCAGAGGAAGGCTGGTAACTATTTATACAAATCTAGCAACAATATGTAATAGTTTTATACCTGGCAGAGAGCCAAGGAAATGCCACCAGTGTTTGAAACCGCTGGAGTAATATGCCTATTGCCTGTCTCAGCTGAATGTGGTCCAGAACGCTGAAGTTGATATAGCTACTCCATAGCGGAAAAAAAAAAACAATTGGGCTTTGAAATAAAGAGAAGTCAGAAATTTGGATTTCCTTGCTCTCCAGCTGTTTGCTCTCCAAAGAGCATCATACCTTTATCTCAAATGCACATGGGGGACCCAAAAACTGGCAGTGCCTGTAACCTGCCTGCATCTGGGTGCTGTCTGAATCACTGGGCGCTTCTTTCCTTTGGACTGGTAGGGGTTTGGTGGTGGTGGATGGGGGTGGACCCACATAATCAAGCGTGAGCTGAAGAGCAAGGGAGGTCGGATTGCATAAAGCAATGAAAGCAGAAGTAAGTCTGTCTCAGATAGGTACCCCGACATAGATGGGCTGTATTACACTCACAGGCGCCTTTTAAGCCACAAACTAGTTCATTTTATTCAAAGCACCAGAGAAGACATTAAAAAATAATAATACAATGTTTATTTTCAGTGCTTTCGGAGGAAAAGAGAAATGACTAGATCTGCAGAGGAAATTAGGCACTAGAGTGCTCTGTTTTCCCCCTAACATAAAATGCTTTAACGTTCATTGCAGATGAACTGGGATCCAGGCTGCTATTATACCATATAATTGCCAAGGAAGCAACTGGCTTCAGTTTCTGAGAACGGAGTGCAAGTTGTAGCATCGTGAATGACACATCAAAAGAGGCCACAATGAAAGCCCAATTTATGGCAACTCAGTGTTAACAGCAAAAATCATCTTCCTGCTTTACATTGAGCTAGGTTGGAAAGTCCTAAGCACGGTGGGCAATCTGTCCAAAAGTCTGCAAGTATCAGGTATTTTAGGAAGTAAATTATAGAAAGGATTTTACAAGGTATTTTGGGAAAATATTGACTGCCATAAGACTCTTTAAAAACCCAGCGTTGTGTACCCATGCCGAATAAACCACATAGTAATTTATGAACTTAGCGCTAAAGTTGTGAATGCAAGTATTGACATAGTAGTGGTGCTATACTTCATATATGATAATGAAACATTAATCTTGGGCAAAACAATCCCTCAAAGCTCTTAGCCTTGGTCCTGCATGCTTTTTGGTTTTTTCCACTGAATTTGCTGAGAAGCCAGTCGGACACTGCAAAGGCAGAGGGACAGACATCATAATTTCCCTTTTGCCAGCTGAAAGGATTTTATGGGGACATTGAAAACATGAAATGCTTTGTTGAATATTTGGCACTAATGTCTTTTTTAAGAGCATAGAGAGAGCGTAGCAGTTCTTTTCATCATGTCTGGAGAACTTTTGTCAAAGAGGGACTCTGTAAACAACTGCCATACACAGGATTTAGTATGTACAATGCTAACTGCACAGTTAATTTAAATATGAGGTAGTGCCCTACACATTCAAAAGGGTTGTTTTCTTTCTTACCCTCTGTTTTCCAAAAAAGACCTTTGTCAAAATGTAGCTTATAATGTATCATACAACATATTGTAACGGAATAGCAGAGATGGGTTGTTCTTCATCTAAAAATCAAAGGGTCCCACCGCCATCATCATAAATGCTGCATCACCTTCGAGGTTTGGCAGGCTTTTAAGGTGACCTCTCTTTAAATTTGAAAATGCTTACTCACATTCAGGTCTCCCTGCCAGGACTCAATTCATTAACTTGCTCTTATACGGATGGCTATTTTACTGTTTCTTTAACTGAACTTTTATGCTGGCTGCCTGCTGTGTCCTGAGAGCTGCGAGCATTTCAGAAAGTAGGTGCATGCTGTGAAGGCAGCCCTCTCTGTAAATAATGCTCCAATTAATAAGACAATTATACAGCACTGCAGTACTTTATTGGTGTTCTCTGTTACCGCAGTGTTGGTCAGAGCACAGTTGTTAAGATAGCATCAACATTTTTGTATAAGCCCTTCTCTCCAGAAGCTTAGACTTAGAAATTCATACCACTCTACAAATTCAACGTAGCGAAGAAGGAGAAAGGCATGCATTTTACAGTGTTTTTATATAAAACCATTTATAGATTATATGAGTAAAATTAAAATGAGAAAAGGGGATTTGGTTTATTGTCTTTTTATATGAAATACTTTCTACTTTACGGGATGTAAGAGTAAAAACAGAATGGAAATGTATCTTCAGTTACATTTTAAAATGTTTACTATAACTCTCCAAAGGCATTTTAAACTGAAATTTTACAGGTCATTAGTCTGTTATATGAACGGGTCCTGGAACGACTGTAGATTGAAATTTTTAAGGCCCAGACACAACCCGTAAAGACCTGGGTAGAATTCAGCTGCCCAACACAAAAGATCCTGCACGCCCCCGCTGAGCTGCTGGGGATGCCTGTGGTCTACAACCCCTCTGCTCTTTTGGTTTAAAGTTCCCCAAATGCCTCGGTTCGTGTTTCTGGACACAGAAAGCATTTCTCTCTAAACCGTTTGGTACCTATGTCATGTCCCAGCCTAAAAGAGATGCAAGAAGTAGCGGCTCTTTTTCTTTCTGGGCCCCGACACTGTAAGGGAGCCTCAGACTATCCTGTCCCAGGTAATGATGCCCTGAAGGGCTGTCAAAATCCCACTACTGCTTTCTTTTAAAACAGGTGAGAAGAAGATTTTGTCTTTTTCCCATATGACAGCTTTCTTATCAAATAGTCAGAGAACTAATGGAAGAAGGAGGATGTCCAGGGGGAGGACGAGAAATAAATGAAAAAACAGAAAGCAGAAAGAGCAAACCTTACAGCCCAGTGGTGAGAACATGCGTGGTAGGCGATGGTCCTGGGTCTCTGCGTCAAATACCAATAAAGTCTTCCATCAGGTTCACCTGTAAGTGAGTACGTTGATATATACACATATATAATCACTGATAATGTTATGAGAATCCTATAAAGTATACTTCGGATGTAATCAACATTAAAATTACTACTTTAAATCATACCAGCATCATTTTTCCACGCTTCTGTTGCAGTTCATCCAGCTACTGTGAACGTTTTAATTCCATAAGATGTAGAATGTCTCTTTTGTATATTTGTGCAAATTCCAGGACGTTGGAGGTCTAATACTCAGTCGGGATCCTTCAGCTCTGTGATAATATTTAATAAGTATCACGTTTGCTTGTCTTGAGCACACATATGGTTACGCATTTTTCAGATTATCAGTTTGGAAATCCTGCTCCTTTCTGTCCTTATCAGCTCTCACGGTGTTATTGCAAGTTATTTACCGTGGCTTAGATTCTACAGTATAAAATACAGAATACAAACTTCAGAGGCTTTTCTAGTCTATTTGATGTAAAATCCACTGGAGAAATACCTTCCCTCAGCACCATTTTCCCAACAGGGTGAAGCTGTTCTTTAAGCTGACCATCAGCCAAACCACGTGAATTTGCACTATTGTTGTAAAAGATGGGGAAAAAAATAGCTGTTCATGTGCCTGCATTAACTTTTCACGAGCCCTCCAAGGTCAGCTACTAAAGCCAAGCTGTGACCTTCCTCCCAATTTATCTGGCCTCAGTTTAGGTGCCTGTGGTGAGGGGCTCCACACCTGAGCTGGGTATCTCATCTCCCTTTAAACCCCAAACTGGCCTCACCAGTTAGTAAAGTCACAGGTGTTTTAAGATCAAGTGGAATTGCTCACTATAGCATGAGGTGACTGTAGGCTGTATACTACTGACTGTGGTGTTCAGCTTTCCATCCTCCGTGAAGACAACCTGGATTATTTCTTCAGCTGTACAGAGGTGAAGCCACTCATGACTTCAGTGTTCCTGCTGACCGCAGGGTATGGGCAGGCTGGAAAGCCACTTTGTTGTAGCTGTATATTTATGCAAGTTTTTTACGCTGGATCAGTATAGTGAAATCTTGAGGAGAAAAAGAGAGCTCTACGTTTATCGCAAGTATGAGACCGGGCAAGCGGAAGAACTAGCAAATCTAGCTAAGCTACTGACAGCGGCTCTTACGGGGCTGTACGGCAAGCCAGGTCCAGAAGAGTGAAAACCACAAAGCTGACCCATCCCTGTGCTGCAGAGAAGGTTCTTCTTCCTACCACCCACACCGACCGCCGCTGAAGCTCATCCTGTTTCAGCACCTGGGTGCCCAGCTCAGGACATCTGTGCTACAACGCACGCGGGCTGCGTTGTGCTTCCCTGCAGCTTCATACCAAGTTTAGTCTGAACGGGGCATTTACATCACTCGCGGGTTTCGGAGACGCTAGTGCCTGAACCTGGCACGGCACGGGTAAGAATATTAGCAGAAGTAGAGGCCGTTCTCGTTGTCTGGGCAGAAGAGCAATGCTAAGCACGACCCCGCTGAGCTGCTCGCAGGGCGTTTCGCCGGCTCGCTTTCGTCCCCCAGCTCCGGCGGGGCTGTTGTCAGTGCAGCGCGGTGGTCTCGGGTAGCACTTACGGCCTCGATCGCTTTAATCGGGCTGACTCAAGTGCAAAATAGTGCCACATTTGAGGAGACAGTTTGTATTAGTTAAAACATTACTTTGCGAGGCTACACATGAAGGTCTGTCAGTGGACAAGTGGGAACGATTGGAGTGAGACTAAGAGAAAATACGGGCCTTTTACAGATCGCTGTTAATAAGTTTAGCGCACCCATACCTGCAAAAATATAAATAAAGGTTTTCGTTAGGCTTTCTGGGAGTGCAGATGTTCCCTCTGTTGGGTGCCCAACGCAGTGCAAAGGAGACGCGCTGGTTTCAGTAGAGCCTGAACCAGAGGAAAGGCGATTGTGGGGAGGAGAAAGAGGAAGCACGATGCCGCGGGAGACACAAATAGACCACGGTAATGTGATCTTTCTCCTCTGGAAACGTTTCTCCTCCTAATACATCGCCTCTTCTCATTGCTGTTGGTGCAAAGGTAGGAAATGAAAGCTTTTCTGGAGGAAGCCAGGTTTCCCCTTCATGGGGGTCCTGGGAAGGTGTGGAGGCACCTGGAGTGGGAGAATTTCCACGCGTGTATGGCCGTGGGGAAGAGGGCAATGGGGAGGGAGGTGTGCCTGGGCTGTCCTGCAGGCCTTTGGGAGAGATGAATGTCCTTGCTCTAGAATTCGGGTGAAAAAAAGTTGTGACAGCTAGAGCAGGTTGGGGAAGGAGGGATGAGTGAGCCAGCTTCCACCACCCACCTCCTCTCCACCAGGAACCAGTGGGGAGCAACGACAGCTCTGTCCTTGTCACACCAAAACCCCGCTGTCCTGCAGAAGGGGCACTAATGACTAATGAGGTTTATCCCTGGCAGCCAGGGCTCAAACGCTATTTTGGGTGCCAACCATCACATCACGCAGTAATTTTACAGAGGGGTGTCACGCACAGATCCCAATGCCTGTTATGGAGGTTGATGTGGCTGGAAGCGCTGAGCAGAACGGCTATTTTTGTGCTGTTACTGGTACACAGCTGAACAGCTGGCTCTGCACGCTGACAGCCGCCGAGGAAAGTCCAGCACGGCTTAAGAGCGAGAGAACAGCGTGCAAGAGAAATGCTGCGTGGGATATTGTGATGCCCCCATCGGGTTGTCGAGATCCTTGATTTTCTTTTGGTAGTGTATAAGAGAAGCAATAGAAGCAGAAGAAATAGTAAGAGAACCAAGACTTACATGTCTACTTCATAAAAATACCTGTATGTATTTTAAATATCTTATTGTTATGTTTCTCCAGGCACCTTGCTTTGGATTTGTCTGTGACATTACTTTTTCATTTCAATGCTATAGTATTATTCTGGAAGCACTTACTATAAATTCATACAAGCTTTTTAAGGAAATCCCAGTCTTCTGATGAGCTTTGTGGAGCGAGAGTGTTATAGTAGGTCACTTGTGTGATTACTCTCCAGTGCTTTCCTTTGCACAGCCTTTGCTGTAAGCCGAAGACTTTGCCAAGAAAGCAGGCCGAAATGAGGGTGAAGACCGATTACAACAAAGTTATTTATAACAACCACAAAATTAAGTCTTATCAAGTGACAGCATTATCGCATGGTAATAGACAAACTCTTCTTTGTTCAGAAAAGCTAATTTGTATATAAAAAAAATTCAGGCTGACAACTGAAGCATGATGTTTGATATGGAGCAAGACGACTTGCTTTTCAAGGTTTAGCACATTTATTGCAGCTCAGAAAGCTCAGACAAACTGTTTACGTGCCTAACCTGTAGCCCAAAATGTAGGATGTTTGCGAACCTCATAATGTTTTCAGCAGCTCCATTTCAGGCTGTCGAAAACCATTAGTAATGCACCACAATAACTGGTTAAAAGAAAAACATACTGTTCAAACAAATCTCCATTAAACTGTCATCTTTATTTTTATATTTTTTTTATTGCTGTTACAGGGATTTGTGTGTTTTTTCTCCATTTTCCCTGTCTCTCCATTAGCAAGAGGTAGAAAGTGACTGCCTAAATGGACTTTTTCATGGTTTTAAGTGTACACAAGCTAGGCACTGTGCACAGAACATGGAAATAACACATAGCGGTGCCGCTTTTGTTTGCAATCAAGTGATGCAGAGTCGTAAAGCAAGTTCAGTTACAGATCCTGCAAATAGCACAATGATAACTTATGTCTGCTTCTTGCTCACAGGCAAATAACCCTCACCTGGGCCAAATAAACTCCAACGATTCTGGCCCGTGCATTAACAGCCAATAAATGTCAAGGTGGAAGAGTGGGAAGTTTATTAGATCGAGATACAAAAAAATGAACGGCCTCATAATGAAGCTTTTAGTATTTAAACCGTAAATGAAAACAAAATGACAGAAAAATGCCGAGCAGGCTGTCAGAAGAGTATTTTTTAAAGGCCAGGGAAGGAGCCCCTCCCTGCCTCCGCAGTGGCAACGGCCTCCCTGGGGTCCCCGTTGCCTCCTCCCCCCAGGACGAGGAGTGCAGCCTTAGGGCTTCCCCACTGAAAAAATCCTCCAGGCCCCACGGGAGGGATGATGGGGGCGGCAGGGGGGGGTGGCCGGGCTGTGCTGCGAGGAGAGGGGGCAAACTTTGGCTGTTGAGAGAGGGAGGAAACCCAACCCAACCCAACCCAGGTGCCCGGCAAAGGACGAGGGGTGACGTGGTCACTAGTGGCAGCAAGGAAAATGCCAGTGGTACCTAAGGAAACAAAATCTTCCCAAGGAAGGCGGTTAAGTGTTGGAGCTGCTTGCCCAGAAAGGTGGTGGAGATTTCCAAAACTAGACCGGTGTTTGTTATTCCGGTTTTCTCTACAAGGTGAGGGACGCTGGCAGCACCACGGTCTTTTGCTCTGCACTTGCATCTGTTTAAAAATACCGTGCCCTGTAGCAGCATGACTCTGGTAAATATTTCTGGTGTCGAGCTGGCCTTAGCCACCCGTGCCTCTGCAGTGCCTACTGATGAGGCAGGCTATGAAGGTCAGAATATCCTATAAACTGCATAGTATCCGTGATGCCTTTTAGCTCCTGCCAACTCGCTTGCTCGTGACTGCAGGGGGAAACAAATGTGTGCCCTTGGCAGCCGTGCGGCTTTCGCTATGCTACAGTATTTAATCACACGCTAGGTGTAGCATCGCGTACAACAAACTTTTTCTTCCCCCACTCTGTTTTTTTGGTAGCTCTTTTGCAGTTCTCTTCCCTTAACACTCATTTCAGTGCTTATCTCACTTCAGGACATTTTAGTGTAGCACTAACTCTACCTTTTAATTTTCCCATGTGAAACTTCAAACTAAGTTTTTAACAGATAACTTGGTGTCTTACTAGCAGCTCCAGGTAATTTTTTTAGTATTTCCTTTTAACAGAAGCAAAAAATCTAGGCTGCACCAGGACAGTTTTCCATTGTAACTCACTGGTGAAAAAATTTTCAGTGCTTTCTGTGTAGGCTAGAGATTGATGAACAAAGCTACGGATTAAAAACAGATGAGAATATCTTCTTGGAAAACACTCTTTTTACCTTGAAAATATTGTAGTGTAAGTAGCCCACTGAGAAGTTTTTTAAACCATGATACATAAAGTTCACACAGTGTAAAAAAGTCATTAAACTCTATTGTTGGGAACGTCAGTTGCCATTGAAGGGTATGGAGCTGGTTAGCATTTTAATCAGTGATTTGAAAGCACCGATTAAAAATATCCAGTTGTCAGCATTAAAAGACAGGAAATGACCAAGGAGTGTTCCAACTATAGTTAATTCCATTCTAGCTGCACCTTTGTAACGTTTTCTTGACTTTTGTAACATTTTCTTGACTTTCATTGAAAATTCCAGTCTTGGTCCCTGCTGAAAGGCAACCTGTTTCTGAAGTTTAAGCAGAAATGTTAGACAACCTTTGAGCAGGGAAAATACTGGCAAAAATACCTCTTCTGACATAAATATATACATATATTGTATATACACACCTTATTGATTTTTCTAAAAATCTACTTAGGCAAAGTGACTGGGGAAAGACACTGAAATTTGGCCAGAATCTAGCCAAAAAGAGGGCCTTTTGGCACACTGGTGTATATTGTCTTCATAGTGATGATCCTTTAAAAAAAAAAAAGTGGGTTTTTTTTTTAATACCATACATATTTTGCTTTGTATAGACTAGCCATGCAGTAACTCTCAGGCCCCAGTGCATATATGCATATGGTTCCCTGTATAGCTCACTTCTCATTCAGCTGCCACGCGCTCGGCACGGTACGGAGCAGATTTCTGTAGAGGACAGCAGGTAAAGGCAAGGCTGGCTGCAAACATAAGAGTAAGCTCTCGCATTCACATCAGCAGGAGTGCAAATAGTTGCAAAGAGAGAGGGAAAAAAAAGCCCTTTCCAGCAATTATTTTAATGTCCATATTTACTGTTTTGGGAGCTTTCCCTTTGAGCTCCTAGCAATGAATGATATTATGGGAATTATTATTGTTTGACTTGGGTAACATTTTTTGGCGAGAACAGTTAACATGGCAAAAATGGTGGGTTTGTTTTTCCCCAAGCCAATACCAATTTTCCTGCTTTGTTTTTTTGTGTGCGTGGTTTCTTGTTTTTTTGTTTTTTTTATCTGGAATCAGGGGTGGAGTGGACTGGGAAGCTATGGTCATAGGCATTGCGGACAAGTTTCTGCCACCCCCTGACTGGGTGGCCAGCAATCTACAGCATTCACATGGGAAGTGGGGAAACTGGGCTTAACTTCTGGTACTGCCACCAGGGTTTTAAGCTGGAATATCCCGCTTCTCAGGAGCATGCTGGACTCTCGGTGTTATAAGATCCAGAGGATGAAGCAGGAGAAACACCCTCAAAGCTTAGGACAGGCAACTGTGCTCTCCCTGAGTCATTGGGTAAAAGTTAGCAGGAGCACACCAGCTTTTGGAGGGCTTTCAGTAATATAGTATAGCACTTTATTTCTTTTGTTTGTCTTGATCAAAAATTTAGTGTTTTATATTACAACATACTTTAGGTTTTTTCATTTACTTCTTGAATGTACACTCTATTTCTGAAAAGTGAAAGAGGATTAAGATGTGTTTCAGGATCTTACTTTTTAACTTTTTTTTTAAAAAACAAAACCACAGTGTGAGATTGGAAGGAAAAACCCCACAATTATTGCCAAGAATATAGTCCATTAAGTATTCAAATAGCACCATAGACACTGCTGCGGTTCCCGGACACTGCCCAAAGGGCTGTAAGACCATTTGCTACAAACAAATTTGTTTAATTTTTCTGCCCAAGGGAACTACCTTGTTAGGAAATTTCTAAAATGCATTTTATTAGGGCTTTTGGTGACGTTTGGTCAGTTTTATGCATTCAGTGCTGCAGTCAAAGTGAAGAGCAGAGTACCTGTACTGGGATGGAGCTGGTGGTACTGGCATCGCTGATATTCAGGGCAAAGTGGGTCTTCGGCGAGTCAACCCTAGGGCCTTTTTGCAGCCTGCAGGAACCCTCTTCCAGGGGTGAGGTTTACTTTCACCACGGAGGTCTCGCAGCGTCCCGTCTCCTCTCGGGACAGGTCACGATCCTTACCTTAGCACTTCAGCCGCCCAGCGCTCGAGGATGAGCTTCACCGAAGCACCGTGGAGGTAAGGACAGACACTCTCGCCGTTGAGTGGCTCTTGAGTGGAAAGTCATTGTAAGTGGGAGACGGCACAGCTGAGCCGTTTGCCATAGTCTTCACTGCTGAGGAGCTGCTGTATACTCGGTATTAACATCCTAAAAGGAAGCACACAAAGCTCAGGAATATTGCCCTTCAGCATGGCAAATGTGTGTATAGCTATTGCATGGTGTTTATAGAGGCATTACAGTCCAGTATGACAGTTCCACTTCAAGAAATATGAAAAAGAACACCCTTGCATGATGTTTTATAATCACATATTTGATTCAAAATATGTCTACAAAGCCCAATTTTCCTGTCCTACCAAACTTCTGCTCACAGTGAAGTGTGAGGCCAGCATATGTCTCCCACATCTTTTGTTTGCCTGACAGGCATGTGGCTGTGCAGTGAGCTGATAATCAACGGCTTTACTTCAGAGCAGCCATAATTCTTCTGATCCCTCCATAAAAACATATAAAACTTACAGAAAAAAATCATGTTTCAGTCTATGCCTCCAAGGGAGGGGTTTGGGTGTTTTGGTGTTTTTAAGGATGAAGGCATTACAACCTAGTGGCGAGGCTTCAGAACATAGCAAACCTGGTGTCAAATCTTGGATCGAAAAATCAGGTATCTTGAGTTTCAATGCCTGGCATGGCAGGCATAATGCAAAAAAAAAAAAAAGAACAAGGTGAAAAACAATTTTAATTGCGAATGCAAACAGGCAGCAGAAAACAGGGGGTACGTGTGGGGGGGTGAACTTCTGAAATTCTCAAGCCGAAGCCTGCTGCTTGCCAGCTGCTACCTGTATGTGCTGGCTGTAAATTTTCATCCCACCTGAACTGAACAAACATGGCACATCCTGAATCCTCCAATTAATGAACAGACATGAGACAAACCCTGCAATTAGGAGGCTGATGACATGTCGTGCTTCTGGACACAGGCTATTTAGACTGGGAAAATTAGTCTCAGGGTGCTGGAAGGAAGAGCTGGTGCCAATGAGAAGGGTTCCCAAAATGAAGTAGCAGTCTCAGAAAGAAGAAGGGAGCCTGGAAAAAAAGAAAGCAAAGACCCTGCCTGCAGGAATAACCTGGCAGTGGGGGAAGATGCAGGAGACCTGACAGCTTGCGGCCCATAGTGCCTGAGACTGTTAACGAAGAGCAGCAGCAGGGCATGAACCAACCCGACTTTCTGCTTGACCACCCTGGGCCAGCAGCTGCCTCCCTGCTGAGATGGGTGCTGAGACCTTGCGACCGTCGTGCTGGGGTCAGCGAGGGAGTGGGGGGTCTCAGAAAGTAGAGTGAAACTCGTGGCTCACCGTTTCTTAAACAGACCCCCGTTATCCAGAGACACTGCAGGCTGTTGTTCACTGCGGCTTGCCTGTAACAGTAACCTGTTTTCAAGTGATCCTTTTCAGCCAAATACAATTCCCAAATAATGTAAATGGCTGGATCCATGAGGTTTCTCTTCATGTTACCTAAACCCCTCAGTTTAATTAGGCTTGTACAGTGGCCAATGATTTTTTTTTTTTTTTTAATCTCCTGACACACTACCATCCTCTTGCATTATCTCCTAGGTGGATGCGACTTGCTGTTCTGAAAGAAGCCGTACATTGACCTCCTCTGGAGAAATTCAGGAACTGCCAGACTGACATACATCCCTGTCGCTGTCTTCACTTGAGTTATTAATAACACTGCTAATTTGATAAAGATTAGATTTTTCAAAGATTCTTCTGAAAACAAGCATTTAATGCTTGACAGAGATATCTGTAGGAGTGGGTATAGGATGGGATTCAGAAGGAAAGGAGTCTGTGGCAGATGTGTATTAGGGAAATATCTTGCCTTCAGCATCTCTCTCAAGTGATGTCCCAGTTGTGTAATTCCTCCATTCTGCCTCGCTCTTGAAATTGCATATCCACAGCTGACATTAATAATAAAGACAATTGGTGTCTCTTTCAATAAACACCTTCTGGTCCTGTACAGTGCAACGGCCGAGAAATTCTCCTTCAGCCCCTCAGTACCCAAATTTACTATTAAGTTTCCACTGGTTTATGTATCAAAATGACAAGGTTTTGATGAGATGGGGCAGTTCTACATAATTTAGCAGGCCCCCAACACACATTTCAAAGACTGAACTAAAAAAAACCCCAAACTGTACCAAAAAAACCCCAGAAATACACATTTTGTTAAGAACTCAATATACCTTTCTTCAGGGATTCAGAAGGTGTGGGTACAGCATCTTGCTTAGGAAAGAGAAGGCTCTGAGGATACCTTATAGCAATACTTACTATTTGCTATTTGCTATACTTAAGTATATACTATTTGCTTATACTTAAGTATAGCAAATACCTTTCAATACTTAAAGAGGGCTTATAAGAAAGATGATGAGACTCTTTTTACCAGGACCTATAGTGACAGGACAAGGGGTAATGGTTTTAAGCTGAAAGAGGGTAGGTTTAGATTTAGATAAGGAAGAAATTCTTTATGACGAGGATGGTGAGGCGCTGGCACAGGTTGCCCAGAAGAGTTGTGGCTGCCCCATCATTGGAAGTGGTCAAGGCCAGGTTGGATGGGGCTTGGAGCAACCTGGTCTGGTGGAAGGTGTCCCTGCCCATGGCAGAGAGGTTGGACTAGATGCTCTCTAAAGGGCCCCTCCAACCCAAACCATTCTATGATTCTATAAAAGCTATGATTTTCCATGTAGATACCTTTTTATCTGAAAATAGAGTTTTGACTCGGTAGCAATTGTGATCAGCAGTCACTCTCCCCTCCCCACCTTTAGAAAGGAGCCATCCCTTCAGCGGAGCACCCAATGGCTATACGTTAGGCAAGAGTGACATCTACTGTTTGTCACGATAGTGACGCAGCCGCAGAGCTGATGCATCGCTGTCCTGCTGGCTGACCCCCACCCCCGCGTTAGGACACGCGTGGAGGTGGACTCGGTGCATTTCTGCCCTCGGGTCTTCCAATTATCTTGTCAATTAAAAATGAATGAGAGTCAGTATTTTAGTAAACAGTAGCAAATCACCCAAACTTCTGGTCGATGGGTAAAAATTAAATTTGCAGTTGTTAGTACGAAAGCTACGACGCGTATGAACAAAGCGGTACTACTAGCAATTCAAAACCAATGAATCAAGAAGGTGGGAGCTCTCGAGAATTGGGGGTACGTAACCAGAGCCACATCCTTTTTCACTTTGAAGAGGAGTCTACGGTCTTGACAATTTGTTTATCAGAAATTAGATTAAACAATAGTACTGTTTTTCAGGCCCCAGGTCAAGTCAAATGAGTAATTTCAGGATACAAATTAAAGCCAGGCTGCTTTCTGCACATGAATGCAGGGAGTTGTCAAGCATGCACATATGCACACAGCCATACTTACCCAAATCCTAGGTATGAAAAGAGAATATAAAGGACCGCACAATCTTGAGGACTAATAAAGTAGGAAAATTAAGCTATTATTTCAGCTAACAACTTCAGTTTCGCAGCCTTCAAGACTCCTGAGAAACGGAATGGACAGACAAGCCCAGCTGGTAAACAGGACTCTCTAGCTGTGGAAAAGGATTCCATGAGGTCTAAGGGTAGCTTTGCTATGTCATGATTTGTCTTTCCTGAAGCAGTAGGATACTTGGATACTTCTTTCTGTTGAATTTATGGCTCTTTGATCGTACCCTTGATTTTTACAGCTTGCAGACTTGTAAGATCCTGGAATCAAGCAGGTTGGAAGGGACATCAGGAGGTCCCCTGTGCCGTTGCCTGCTTAGAGCAGGGTTGGCACTAGTTTCAGACCAGGTTTCTCAGGGCTGTGTCCAGCTCGGACTTGAAAATCCCCAGGGATGGCACCTGCACAGCCTCTCCAGGTGGCCTGTTCTACCTCCCGGCTGTCGTTAGGGAGAAAAGGTTTCTCCTACCGCGCTCTCCAAATTCCTCTTCCCACAAAAATTGACTGGATGACACTTTCAGTTTTTAACCACAAAAAGGCAGCAACAGAGGGAATAAGGGAAAACACCAGCCGGCCCATGGGCCAGCAGAGCGTGCAAGGGGAGGCATGTACAGACATCAGCAGCCTGGCTCAGGCACTGCTTAGGACGAAGAAATGTTTGAGAAGCGGTGAGTGTCACACCTAGACCCACACCATCATCTGCTCCTCCACTGTGCATGTTCAGTGTTTGGTAACTGGCGTCTGCGCTGGACCGGGACGTCATACGCAAGAGTTTTATTCTTGTCTGCCAGTGAAAGGACATAAGGGCAAAGGGGATCCATGGCAATGTTTGCTTTTTGCCCGAGCTTGCCTTCACGCAACATGAGATCTCATGGGCTTCCTGAGCCCCATCTTCCTCCCTTCCCAGTAAGCTCCGTGCTTCGCTTCCCTGCCTGTCTGTTGGCCACCACTCTCTCCTGCTTGCCTTTCCACATTCATGCTGGTCTTGTTTTGCCTAAACAGGACCTCTGCAGCTAAAGAAAAGCAGCAGGTTCATCCTTGACTACTATGAAGTGGGCGTGTAAGTAATTCACACTGCACACCCAATAAAGGGAGGGGGAATGAGGAGATAACTTTGGAGGACTCAGCTGAGCTGGAGAAAGATCCATCAGTAAGACCCACCCTTGGCAGAATACATACCCTGAAAGATAAGAGAAATCTTTAACAGGATGTAGTACTGTTCTGGTTTCGTCTGGGATAGAGTTAATTTTCTTTCTAGTAGCTGCTATAGTGTTATGTAGTGTAAGGATTTAGTATAAGAATGTTGATAACACACTGATGATTTTGGTTGTTCCTAAGCAGTGTTTAGGCCAAGTCAAGGATTTTTCAGCTTCTGATGCCCAGCCAGCAAGAAGGCTGGAGGGGCACAAGAAGCTGGGAGGGGACACGGCCAGGACAGCTGACCCAAACTGGCCAAAGGGGTATTCCATACCATGGGATGTCATGCCTAGTATATAAACTGGGGGGAGATGGGCAGGGGGGCAGGTCGCTGCTCGAGAACTAACTGGGCATCAGTCAGCGAGTGGTGAGCCATCACATTGTGCATCACTTGTTTTGTATATTCCAATTATTTTATTATTATTATTATTGTCATTCTATATTATTATCATTATTATTTTCTTCCTTCCTGTCCTATTAAACTGTCTTTATCTCAACCCATGAGTTTTACCTTTTTTTGATTCTCTTCCCCATCCCACTGGGGAGGGGGTTGGAGTGAGCAAGCAGCTGCATGGTGCTTAGTCGCTGGCTGGGGTTAAACCATGACAGTCAGTCAAACATTTTACAGGCCTACCATGATTTCATTTGGGGAATGTATAAAATATAATCATAAAATTAAAGCAAAAGCTATTATGTAACAGATGGCAAACTGCAACACATGGCAAACATGCCTTAAAAAGGAGTATTTCAGTCATCTGCAGCATCCTTAGGAGAGCCTCAAACACTGATTAGATCACAAAGGACTTGCATAAGGTTGGCAAGTATCTCCATCTTACATAGCAAGACTGAGGCACAAAGCAGGGGTTTTGCTTCCAGCTATGCTACAAGTCAGTGGTGGTGGGTTAAGGGAAAACCCAGAAGAACTTGACTAACCACCTGTTCTGTGATTCAACTGCCATGTGCTGTTCATAAAGGTATCAGACGCCCCCTGCTCTCTGAAAGCATTACCAACCTACAGTCACATAACCCAATCACTCAATACTAAAAGCAGAAAGACCACATGTCTTATACTCAACAGCTACACTTGCAGATAATGTTGGTTTTCTCCCATTTTCTTCTTCTTTTACTCTGCCCCTTCAGTAATGGCCAGTCCCACTTTAACAGCTTGGTAATACCTGTGACGTTTAATCATGCGTGTACATCTGAGCTGTCAGCAGATCTGGGCAGGTCATTTTCCAAAAGGAAAAAATATGGAGGCAGTTTTCACAGCCGGAACTCCCATCTCATCTCAAGCCAATACAGCAATACAGTTCCTGCCTCACCCTACATGGATTCAGCTGGCAGAGATGCTTTTGTCTTGTTATGTCAAACATGCTGCTTCCAAAAGCCTCTGACTGTTTCCGGTGGAGGGCACTCCTGGATCCAAAGTTCTCTTCTTCTAGGATTTCTACAAGGAGACCAGCACAACCCCAGCATCTTACCAATCAGTGTTTTTTTTCTTATATTCCTAATTCCTATATCACACATGGAGGTATCCCAGCTACTGCAGGATCCAACCTTCATTCCATCCATCACTGCACTTCACAGCATTCCTTCATCTTCACAAAGTATAAAACAAGTTTGTTAGAGCACAGGAGGTGAATACCTGCAGTAATTAGTCATACAAGTAGGACAGAAGGCTGGCAGCTAGTTAACCACACAGCTCCGTGCCTCAGTTTCCCACACAGGATTTTAGCCTAAGCCCAAGACTCCCCTGAAACCTACCACACAGCAAAAAGTAGTGCATGTGCATCTAGGGCCAAAGTCAGCATCCCAGCCACTGCCCAACTTTCCCTGCAGGGGAGATGGCAATATGCTGTTACATAGAGCCAGGCAATGTTTCTGCAAGTCTCCACATTCACACCCACCTGCAATCTCAGCCTGCCTGCACCTCTGCCCCTATCACAGGCACCACAGTGGGAGACACACTTAGCCCAGACATACAAGACACAGCAGTATCTTAAGAGGGCAGAGGAGTGCTCTGCTACCGAGAGACAAGCACATTTCCTAGCTGGAAGTTTGAACACCATTTAATATTTATGCATTCCCAGCACGTCCTTCAGCCTATTTCATTGTTCAAAACAAACAGCCCTTCCCCTCCGTGGGATCAGCCTGACAGATCATCACTGCTCCCCGAGCTGGAGAAGCCCGGCCAACCTGCATTCTTTCCGCACGCTGTGCTATCTCCATCCTTCCCCCTCCTCCCCCATAACAGACCTGATGCTGATGGATAAATGTGCAGATTCATAGCTGAATACAGTGCCAAGTGCCTTCTGCAAAACACATACCTCCACCCACTCTGCACGACCTTACACCCCCTGGCACAGCCCAAGGTTGCTAAGGTAAACTCTCTTCTCCAGCAGCAAATAGTTCAGCAAAATTTCCACCCTACTGAACGTCCACAGTCACGACGAGAAAGCGCTTGAGATCTGATCTCAGCATGCTTACTACGGTCACACTGACTGTGAAAGATAAAGCTTTGCCCTTAGCTCTATGCTGCATGCAGGGTCTCAGAGCAAAGACGCAACCTGGCGCTTTGCTGCCGTTGTGGCTTGGGTCCCTATGGTGGAGTCACACCCAGAGGGGCCCCAGCAAGTGGGTTTGGGGCCCTACAGGCACATGCCCATTACCTGAGCCAAAGCACAAGATTTCCCATGTCAACATATAGGTAAGCTGAGAGGTTTGGGAGGGGCACAGCCTTCCTCTGCTATTTAGAGGCTAATGACAAACTGACAACCAAATGAAGTATTTTAGTATTCTGTACGCTCACAGCTCCTATTATTATCCAATGTAAGCACCTCGCCTCACCTGTAATTACTCTCACATTTCTCCTAAGAGGTAAGAGGTAAGTCGGCATCATTCCCTGCATTTCACAGAGGCTCAGAGAGGCCAAGTAACGTGACTGAGTCACGCAGACCATGACAGAGCCAGGAATCAACTCTGAGCTTCCCAAAACCCAGACAAGCCACCCCAAAATACTTCCTTTTGTGACAATATTCACTATAAAACAGAAGAACCCAAGTTAGAACTTAGGGCTAAATCACGGAAGACAAAGAAGGGAGGAGGGAAGAGTATGCCTCTTCACATTAGTTTCCATCCATCCACAGAGCCAGATCCATTTCCAACTCCATGTACACAAGGTACACAAGCACACAAGGAGAGGTTCTCCACACCACCCACCTGAACAGCACAGCAGCTGCTGCCTAGAGCACTTAAAGGAGGAAAAAAAGCACTGACTGTCTCTCCTCACTCTGTTCACTCACTAAGTTTCTGAAGACTGGAAGTATAAATGTTCAAAACTTTTTTTCCTTGCCTCTCTAGCAGAAACAAGTCATCAAGAAACGCTCACAAAGGGAAGGGAACCACCAAGTTTCTGCTTGTCCCTGACCGAGAGACAGAGGGAAGGTAGGGAACTAAGCAGACCCGCATGCTGAAGGGTATAAGTAAAAGGCATTTTTTGCAATGTTTATTTTGGCTGTTATTAGAGGAAGGAGCCCAAAAATCCAGAAGCCATTCTCACAGAAAATGTCAATGCTTTCCCAAGTTTAAAGATCTGATTTCTTTTTTCCATAGACCATATGAAAATGTAGCAGGGAAAAAACATACAGGACAGCTGAGGGAACAGAGGAGAATGAATTGTCCACAGAGACATCCAGTATTCTGAAAGCATGTCAAAGATATCAGTTAAATCACTACTGGCCTCATTTTACAAGCTAAGAGGCTGAGAAAGGGCAATGAATTAAGAATTTATAAAGATGGACAGATAAAAGTTCAGGCAATCTTCAAGAAAAAAACCTGAAGAATGGCTTTTTTAGAGATTTGATGAAGTCACTATTAATAATTTATCTCCCTACAAATTAAGACACCGATAATCAAATGTGATGCCCTTCCGAAATGAAGGGCATGTCTACACTGGAAGGCTATATACTATATCACTCTCTCACACACACATTCTGAGTGGCTCCAGCTAGTTATTTTAAATCCCTAGCTGAACAACACAATAGCAACAAAACCAAAACCCTCTAATGCCATACAACAAAAGTCTTCAGAGAGCATACAGTAACTTTCAAATTATATGAGCCTTGGAAAAGAAGTCTTGGGTTATCTATACCATCCCCTGCACAGGCATGTAATCCCCTGTCTGTCTACATTCATGCCTTTCTACAGAAACACAGTTGCCTGCCCAGTCCAAGTCTATGTGACCACCTAAGTAGAGGGAGGAATCACACGCGTCTCATTAGGATTAGGTGTATATTTATTTGAAAGTCTCCAATACTGGCGACTTGGAGTGCTTTGGTCTTGCACTAGACTTGGGTATTAGTTTCTGTGAGCATTTTTTACATGCCAGGATGCCTTGATCCTGTTTTGGTTTCAAACAGTAAACCTGAACACTATCTGTTCTGTCTGTCCCTTATGACATTGACAAAACAAGCAAAGGAAAAAATAGTAGTAAAGTTGGGCCCTTCCTATGATGTACGTACTGCAGAAGACAGACAAAGGCATCCCTCAGGAAACTGCTGTGTATAAGCCTGATAAAGCATTTTTAACAACACTTTTCTGAGGCTGTTTTGTTTTGAAGTTGCTCAGCCATGAAAATATACATTTTCTGGAATACTCCTCAAAATCCTTTCCCACTTCCCCCTGACTTTCACATCATAACTGGGAGTTTCGGCATAAGTTGGGAGTTACACAAAGCACCTCAGTTCAGGAGGGCAAGGCAGTCCCTAGGAAACAGATGACATAAAAAAGTAGTGAAACTCTGTATTCAGATCCTGGAGCTTCCTGCCCCAAATCTGTCAGTGAGTTACTAAAAATATTGGCAGGGCTTCAAGATCGCTCTAAAGCCAAGACAGCAATTTTGTAACCTATCAGAAGGAAACAAGAAATATATCTAACAAGAGGAGCAAACACCAAAATGTGCCTGCAATGACAACTGGGAGGGCTGAAAGACCAAATTGAGAGGGGCTTGATAGAGTCAAAAAGACAGTGTCTGAGCCCTAGCAGCAACCCCACAGAGATCCCTCACCAAAAGTGCGCGACAGTGCCCTGCATGAATTGGCAACTTGGCCCTCGGGTTCTGCCAGTAGCCTCATTGCATGACTCCAGGCAGCCTGAACTCACAGCAGCCAGCATCCTCCTTAGATAACATGGGGACAGAGATTGCTATCCAACACGCTGGGCTGCTCTGAAGCCAAGTTAAGAAACAGTCAGATTGTCCACAAAGAGGATCTCTGGGATGTCTCAGGAGAGCCAAGTTTGATTCTTGACTCAGCTCCCAGCCAAGCGTGTCACCTGTAAAGCAGGGTGAATGATTTTAGTAAACTAAATACATTAGGTCCTGGGTTTCTGCAAAATACTTTCTTCACTACATCAACTCGTCACTGGTTTGAATCTCATTTGTAAAGTGCTTTAAGGCCTACCAATAAAAGAACAAAGCTCTCGAAGAGGAAGAACTCTCTGTCAGATGCTCTAGCATCTCAGGTGAGCTCTGTCATTTACAACATGAAGCAACTCTATTTCTTTATACTGTAAACACAACCAAGTTGTCTAGACTCCCAGCATTAGAATAAACTTGAACAACTGTAGCAAGGTTCTCCTTTGTGTAAAGTAACTATTTAGGACTTGGGAGGCCAAAACTGTGCCAGAGCTATTCCTCTGCTTCCTCACCTTTGCAGTCCCAGGGTTTGAGGACAAGGCTTTCTGCCCAGGTGACCCAGCAGCACGAGCCAAGAGCACCAACAGCAAGCAGGGCTCTCACAAGAACAAGTCAAGTCCAAAGTACCCGCTAGGATATCAAGACATCCCTCACTGAAAGTAAGGAGATGGCAAATATGAATCCCTCATGACTGTGATCTATGTTTTATAAACATGCTTAAACAGTTTGGGAACAAATAAGGTCAAGTCAACTTATGTAAGGACAAGAGCCATTGCCTCGCAGCAGCCAGAGCTGCTATTTCAGGAAGCTGTCTCTTCATTTAAGGTTCCTGGCCGTTGATTGTCCCTCATCTGCCTCTTAGTTTTACAGGCATAATTCAATGATATCCACGACTGCAGTTTTCTCACGTTGCTTCTTTCCCAGTCCCAGCACACATCACTGCCTAAAACCATCCCAGGCTCCCTGCTCCTCACCAAGTGATCTGCAGTTACGCCATGCAATCACTAAGGCAGACAGGCTGAGAAAGCAGGCACCAGGAGACAGCATCCTATCCTCTCTCACAGCCTGACACCTGCAACGGCAATCCTGCAGTTCAACAGCTACCAGCCCCATAGCTGCAAACGTGACCAAGGACACAGAGCATAGCAAAGTCTTCAGGTGACAGCTTCCTCGTGCACAATAGCGCTGCTTGAATTACAAGTGCCCATCAGTATAGTCAGTTAAAGAGTTGGCCGTCTCAGGTTATTTCAGACTTCTCCCTGGGTCAAAGAAAGGTATAAAATTCTGCATTATCATTTTTTCCTCTTAAAATAGATATTTGTGAGGGATGGTGGCAGGAATGGCCAATGACAGCAAATGCAGACCTCTCAACTAGAGGTAGGGCAATAAAACTTCATCATTTTCCACACCATCATGAATTACAGCTCTCAGTCCAGGTTCTCACGGGTAAGCAGATGCCAACATCTACCTACTTACATACCCAACTCCAAAATCATGGTTGACCTGTAACAGCCCACTGAAACAAGTCTCAAATGAAAAGGGACAAGACTGAGCTGCAGGAGAAACTCACAGTTCTGCAAATGCCCTCCCTACCCTCTAGCTAAGCAGAGGCATGCGTGGACATCAGCAACAGAAAGGGCTATCGTTTAGCCCAAGCCTGACACAGCCCACGCAAACTCACCCCATAATTTCAACATCAAGCCTATAACTTCCACCCAACCTGCAGCTTCTCTTCCAGTCAAACACACAATCTCCAGCTGGCAATTCAGAGCTAATGAACTCTTCAGCAAGTTATTTTAATGGTGGATTACTCTCTTGGACAAATACGTACTTTCTACAAATTATAAATTTGCTCAGTTTCCAGCCTCTGACTTCTGCTACAAGGGCTTTCTACTGTCTCCAAAAGAGAACAGTCATGATATGAGCATTTTCTACTACACCATAAAGCCACTGCATGTTTTTACAGCTATTACTCAGATAAGTGAGCATTTCTGCACCACCAAAAACACACAGAAAAACTTTTGCAGCTTTGGAAAGGTTTGCACCACAAGTGTCAGCCTTTGGCTATGAATCAAAACTGTTATATGGAATATAAAGTCCTTGATCACTCCTAATCACAGCAACATTTAAAGACGTGCAGCTGCCCCAGCTCCAAGGAGCCACACCAGCATTGTGTTAGTGCTAAGGGGGAGCAGGAGGAAGGGAAACAAAACCCAACACATACACGTCCACTGACAGAGCACTCTGTAAAAATGTTATGTCAGGGCTTTTTCAGGCCAAAAAGAGAACTAGCACCTATATGCCACTGCCAGTTAATAGCATGGGAGGCCTCCTGCCCACAGGATATACCTTGGACAGCCCAAACAAACTGACAACGTATCCCAGGAATTTTTCTTCAAACACAGATGACTACAGAAATGGGAAGCACTGAGGAAGCTTTGGTAGCAAAGCTCATTAAAATACTGGATGGGTTGCAAGTTGCTAAACTTTCCCTGACAAGAACAACATAAAGGTATTATAAATGTTTGTGGTTTCCCAGTGAATCACCAGGTCCTGCAGGTATTCAGCTGCTAGAGAGAAACATGGAGATGATCGGGTTGGAAGGAGTGGCATGTTTTATGTAGCTGGAAAATAAAATCATACCTAACTCCACCCATTGGATTCCTGATGTAACCATTAAATAAAAGCTATTTAATGAAATGCATGATTACCTGCTTCCTCACGAATTATAAACAGCACCTCTGAATTTCTTGACTTAAACTTGCTTAAGATTTTGTCCCTCCTTGACAAAAGAAAACAGAGCTAATCATTCTGTTCCAATATGGTAAATTATAGAATAGCCTAAATTACCATTTAACTAGCATTTAAAGAAGTAAGTATAGAATGAAAGCTACACTTAGAAAGAGGTCAATACTACAGTTACATAGGAACACCAAGACTAGAATCTCCCATGTCATCAAGTTTAGTCACCACACCATAACATTAATTTGGCTGCTTGGTTCCCCCCACGTCAATCCACAAGAATATAATTGAATGGCATTTACTTCTTCAGTCTCCTGTCCCACAGATCAGCTCCTACATAATAGCTGCACCCAAAAACTGTCTTCAGGTTCAATCTGCAGTTGCCACTGAATTAGGAGCCCTGCAATTTCTGTCACTGTTTTTTCCTGTACAAATTGTTTTCCAATGTATTATAAGGTTTCCCTGATAAACAGTATTAGCAAGGGAGTCTGGTCTGGAAGGCCTCCAAAGCACCAGGATTCAGAAGTCTAGTGCACCTCGGCTCTATTTCTTTGGCCCTGAAGTTCATTAAAATACAGAAATTCCATAACATTTTCTGCAATGAAGTAAATGTTCATGACAATTTTCAGTTCAAAACTCATTTTTTTAAAAGCACCTTAAATTGATCTGTATGAGTGTATTCCCTAAAACTTGAGCTCTGCTCTTGGATCCATACACAGGCACCGTTAGCAGGCACATTTCTTGTACTCTAATGAAAATACATCTAAACAGCGGTGTTACAAGAATGCTGTAATCCTGGTGGACGCTACCAAGACCTGGTGCAAGCAGGTAAAACCCCTCTAAGATCAGTTAAGCCAAGCACAGCTGCAGACTCCAGCTCTGAGAACGAGCACCACACTAGTCAAAGCAGCACCCATTAAGTGCTATCTCTGTGTTTAACATGTCGAAGCTTGTTACCTCTGTCACTTGGCTGATGCTTTCCCTGATCAATTCCTCCCACTCCTCCTCTGTCATGAAGAGCTTCAGTTCACGAAGTAGCAGAACCTTCTGGAGAAGCAAACACGCCTGGGCCTGAAAGAGAAAGGGAAGAAGAGATGTGAAACTCCGCACTCTCTAGGAAGGTGTTAGCAATGCAAACATCCTGCTGAAGCAAACAGCTAAGCACAACATCCAGGGAATGCCATGTTACAGATGCTGCATATCCTCACCAACCTGTATGTCGGTCTGTTAGAAAACATTCTCTACATCCTAACAGTCATTCCTCAGGAGACAGGGTGATGGGTTTTGTTGAATACTCATACTTAAAAGAGAAGGTCAAAGGGGAGGGGAAGGATCATGCCATTTCAAGATTTAGGCATTAATATCCAAAATATGCTTTAATAGCTGCTCTGAGTACATCACTTTCAGTCTCCAAAAGTCTTCAGGCAGCCCTTTGCATGACTGTCCCCTTTATCGTGCCCTGATGAATGCAGTAGGCACAAATAAACAAAAATAAAACCTGGCAGGTTAGCAAATGCTTCATTTCAAAGGAACCCTAGACGGAAACTGCTGTTCAGAGCAGCACTCAGCCTTGCCCTGGAGTCAAACTTGCCTCTACCTTAAAGTAACAATGAAAAGAGTAGCCACTAGAAAACCAACAGTAATCTGCAATCTTCCCACAAGTCCTCTTCTATTCCAGAATTCCTATTTTAAGGCTTTGTTAGGTGCAAGAAAAAGGCAGCAATAGACAAAAGCAAATGATAGAAATGCACAGAATACACTAACAAGGATTCGTGCAAATAGAGGATTTAAACGGAATTTTTTTGTAGCAACATGGAGTTAGTGAGCAAATTCTAGCCACATATAAAGAAAAAAAATGTTTCCTCTAGCTGCCATCACACAGGCCAAAACTGAATGCAGGTACAAATATTAAAAATCATTGGGAACTACATCAAGAGTTAATCTCGTCCAAAGAAAGCAAGGTCTGCCATTTTTAAATTGCACATTTCTGTAGGGTGGGTTGAGTTGCAAACAACTGAGCAGAGTTTGTAAAACTTGTTGTCAAAGACACCATTGAGATCAAAAGTCTAAGAGGCCTCAAGAAAAAATTCAGCCTGGTGATACTCAACCTGGGCTCCAGATACCCCTCGGGTCCAAAGGAAGCAACCTGGAAAACATGTAGCAGGAGGCTAAAAACTAGCTATATGGTACCTACACTTCTACTGGAACATTTTAAGGGAACTATTTATTGAAGAATTCAAAGTGAGGGAAGAGAAGAAATCCCTAGATCTCCTGAGAGCAGTAAGACCATCCAAAGTTGTAGGTAGTCAAACAGAACACCTCATGAGCTCAAGGAGGTCTGTGTTTCCTATACAACACACTCGAGGCTTCTGGGAGGGACAGGACACTGAACACAGGTCCCTCACCGGATAATTCCAGCACTCATATTTGTGTTACAACAGAGTAATGTCACACATCTATACAAGCTTACCTCCGGTTTGCACCAGTATGGATGACAAAGAGAATTATCCAAATAGAGCAAGCTTTCACTCACAAACAGAAATTCTGTTCTTGACTCAAGGGAGAAAATACTGGAGGGAACCAACAAGACTACATCAAAAGATTTATGCTGATTTAATGAGAGAGCGCACCCTAATGCCATATTTGAGGCAGGCAAGCTTACATATTCCTCGTAATTATGGGGAAGGCTCTGTCTTACAGGACAAATTATGGCATGTCTGCATGCATGTACCAAATGTAGTGGAAAGTCACTTCAGTGCAATTACAAAGAGAACATGACCCTCAGAGTAGACGAAAGGCCATAATTCATTCTGAAAGGCTCAGGCAGGGTCATAAACCTCAAGGCACCATCTCTTCTTTGACAATTACAAAAGCATTCATACTGCAAGTGGGTGCACAGCACAGAGAAGGGTCCTGTTAAGCTATCCTGATAGTACCTCAGGACTACACATTTACCCAAGAGGCAAACAGAGGACCAGAGGCAACAGTGATAAGGGCCTGCTTGGGAATCGTACCAGTCCGCAGAGGGTGGGAGAACTGCAAGTCAATGAGGAAAAGAACTGGAAAGAAATCAAAGCCATCCAAAGGAACAGGGAGCTCTGGAGACCTGAGACTCAAATGCTGGACTGACAGAACAGACCCTGAATGGGACCTAGTCCTCAGTAAGCACTAAGCTTGCAAATTATTTTAAAAGAAAGGAAAAAAACCCACTGAACGTTCTCTTCTGTGTGTCATAAATGAGGAATTCAGAACACCCAGTTATCTGAGAATCCTGGCTGGTACTATCACTCTTTAGTAATTTTGTCACTCTCATAGCTTTCACGCCTCCAGCCTGTATATTAGATTCAAGCAAACAGAAAATACGTTTTGAATTTCACATAATTAAAATATTGCTATTGCTGTGCTCAACACAATCCTGTGTTTCCTGATTGTTTTTTAACTCAATGATAATTTAGTACTAAGCATGAACAACTTTTCTCATTTGAAAGAATAAAAATAAAATGAAAGGTTTACTTGCTGGTTGAAATAAAATTTGGCTTAAGAACATCTCAGTCAGAGAGCAAACGTGACACTAATAATTACAAGGTCCTCAGTGCCCAGTACCATGCAATGCTGTATTTTAAGGTTATGATATTCATCACAGAGTCAGTGACTCTTGCATTCCTAGAGCTAGTTACTAACACGTAGCTCTCATATAGCCTATTCTTCCAGAGCAAACTGCATAGTTAAACAGCAAAAGGTAAACCACAGGGAGAGGAACTCATGTCAGTGGAGCGAGGCAGAAAAATCAGGGGCAGAACCAAAACTAAAACCCAGTTCTTCAATCCCAGTCCAAGGGCAAACCCCTTGAAGAAACAGCACTTCTCACTCCTCCCACTGAGGCCGTCCCATCTCAGCAAGTTCAAACCAAAATTGGAGTGGCACCAAGTTTCTTCTTCAGAAAGAGGTGCAACCATCACACCTCGCTCACAGCACCTATCAGCATGTGAAAAAGGATCCTGGATGTCATCAGAAGATTGCTTAACAAGTAAATGTACTCAGAGAAAACTATCTAGCAACCAGGACCACAAAGCTGCCACATCACCTTGGAAAGTAACAGTCTTCAGCAATGGCTTTTCAGCCACAAATTCATCTGTCAGGTCTGAGAAATATCATACCGGCTGGAAGGGAGTGAAACAGCTCCCCATAGAATAGTCCCTGGCAGAATTCGCAAAAAGGGTTTTAAACACTTAAAGAGGTATCAATGTCATGACCTCCAGGAGCCAGGTAACATATGCTTTATCATGTAATATAAGAAGGGCTAAGAGCATGAGCACTTTGCAAAAGTAAGGAAAGACCCAAAGTGAGTCAGATCTCTAGGAACCATTTTCTTGAGGTCACAAAGAAACAGCTCGCTCTTTCCAGTTCATTTTCCTTGGTTTATCTTCTCAAACAAGTGGATACAACGCAGCTGAAAGTAGACATATTAGAGGTGTGAACATCTATGCATTTGGAAGTGAATGTTCATCTCCCCCTTGCACCTGCTTTAGAGGGCTAGTCAGAGTTTCCAGATACCACAAGTCATCCTACTTGCCCATCTTGACATCTCACACCAGCTTGATATTTGGGAGCCCAGACACATGATGTTTTTTATGAAAACACCCTCAAAAAAAATGAGGCTGCTCAGAGGATTTCTCAAGCCATCTCCTGGAATGAGGCTCTTCCCATTGCTAGCCACTTCTGAACACACACAACACTACCATTTGGTGGTGCTCCCATGACAATACTAGTAATCCACAAAGATCCTTTAGAAATAAAAAATAGTCACAAAATCTACGTATTTTCTCTGCTATGAAACGGCGGTTCTAGCACATGTGCACATGCATGCAAGAAAATATGTGTGCAAGAAAGTTACATGAATGTAAGCATGCAAGATGTTTTCATTCACACACAGGTAAAAAACATACAAAGCAGCATTTTACAAGCTTGCACTCAAAGATGCAAGTCCTCTCCTTGCTGAGCAGTAGAAAAAATAAACAGTAGAAAAAAGAAACTTTCCCAATGCACGCATCACATGTCTGATTGCTGTTTACTTTCTTACAGCCTCCTCAGAAGCAGTTGGGACCTGCTCACTAGAGGAGGCACTGACATTACACAACCAACCAATTCCTACCTCCTCACCAAGACTTCTGAAGTACAAGGCCACACACAGAACACCTTAGGAGGAGCCAAGCCACCCCAGCTAGTTCAACTCTTTTGCATCAGAACATGATCAACCCCCATGATTTCTCAGTCCATCATTTACCCTGAATGTGTTCACGATGTGTCTCTTATACATGATACGGGGACCAGCTGCATGTTTTACCATCACATCACAGACCAGTGGCAATTCGAAGCTTGGAAAGTACTCCCACAAAATTCAGCATAGACCCAGAGCTCAACAACTACACAGTTCTGTCCCTCTCCCTCCTGCCCTCCCCAGCATCACTGGTATTTTGAAATGTCTTACAAGCATTTGGCAATTTTGGAAGCTGCCAGAACAATACTGTTCCCAAGTATATCATAGAGGATTCTCTGCATTTTCTCAGTGCCAAGTCAAGCCTGCTGCGTTCATGACAGCTCTATGAGAAAGCCAAGTACTATCAACAGTCCATAAATGGACAAAAATAGCAGAAGACCCAAAAGTCCCAGCTACCAAACTCCAGTCCGGTTCAGAAGAGAAAGCTGCCATCCCCCCATATGCACGATCTCTGAAATGAGAATGTGAGAACAGTTACAAGCAGTTGACAGCCACATTAGAGCTTTTTAATTAAGGGTGGAGGAGAATGCTACAACCCAGCCTGTGCCCTAGGAGCCATCCAGTTGCCTAATTGAAACATTTTCTTCTTAATGTCAGTTTTCAGAAAGGAAAACCATAAAATAGTACAAAAATAAATAAAAGTGAAGTCTATTCAAGCAAGGATAGTGGATACGTACATACACTCCCACATGTATCTATCAAGCATATGACTAAATGAGGCAGAAACACTCATTATCAGTCCATGTGGGAGAAGAGAACAAACTATAACTAGCTGCAGTGCTGACCCTGTAATTTTCTGCCAGCTTTGTTTATTACTTTCTTATCTACAATGATTACACAAAATGCCATTCAGTATAAACGGTCAAGGTTTCTTTCTGAAATAGTAAACATGCTCACTGCAGTAACCGAGATGTGCTGGTAATTCCCAGATGTGTTCACCCACCTTATTTAGATGCTAAAAAGGAGTGCAAGCTGGCAGGTTGCTGGATTATACAACCTACCTTTACCCTTTGCAGTAAAGGACAAGACATGCAGCCTGACTATTTAAAATGGCAAGCAACAGATTAACCCCTACCAATTCAGCCACTGTTTTCTTATTGAAAGCAAATATCTAGCAGAGGCATAATAGCCATGTAGGTCAGAACAGCAGCTCTCCCCAGTCACCATCCAGGTGACTCACCACCAGGTGAGCTGGATGGATGGGAATAGATCAAGATGTCTTTCAATCACTGCAGTTGTGAAAGAGAAAAGCCAAAACCAAACAAGCCTTTGCAATGATGTAGAGATTCTGTCTGCAACATTGAAGAGATGAAGGCATGACCTAAATTCAGCATCGGTTTCCAAAGAAAAGCGCATTGTTAATAGGAAGACACTTGTTTCTGATGAGAAAATAAATGCTTTCTTCAGTCCCAAGTGTTTTAGGAGGCTGGCTGGAGGTGGCTTTGCAAGCCAAGTGAAAAAAAGATACCACACAGACACACACTCCCATGAGAAAAGACACCGAAATCAGCAGTCACCCACTGCCACCATCAGAGGAGCAAGAAACTGAAGATGTGCCCACACTGCAAACACAGCAAACAGCAAGTCTGAGTTTTCACACAGCCATTTTGTCAGATGATCTCAAAGCAGCTTGCAGGCTACAGCTGATTAACCCTTCCAAATTCCCTCATGGCATTTCCAGTTTACAGGAGAGAGGCGGTAAGTTTAACTGGCTTGCCTGAAGCATATGGCAGGACAGAAATGTCTCATTAGGTCTGACCCAGGACAGTATTTGAGTTACATCAGACCTCCCTGCACATAACAGAAGCTGTGGGGAGTTTAAATGCTTGCCAAAGACAACGAGATGGATTTTCTCCATCTTATGCCTATCATTTTTGCATCGTGGACACAGTTTTATCAACATGAAGCATGTCACCAGCTTGGCAAGAACTTCTTTTTCCCTTTATATATGTTTTTATATATATATATATATATATAAAGAAAACATTACCAGGAAAAATACAAGTTTGTGCAACTCAGATATATTTTTAGAACTGAAGAAGCATCAGGAGCTTTAGTGCTACCATCATTTCACCGCTCTTGGAAGTCCAGGAGACAAAAATATACAGGTGGTACCACACCACACAGGCTACTGGTATTTCAGAGCACTGATGTCTCCCTTCTGGCATACATGCTACAGCAGCAAAGCTACAGCATAACCTGCCAGCACATCTGATTCAGTGCCAGCACATATTATAAAACAGCAGCTCTCAGCATGTAATCCTCAGCATTAAGACTATTCTACAACCATAGGGATATGGCAAAAAATAATTGCACTTCTAGAAATTCTTACCTACCAAGCCCTTTGAGACTGCAATCCACATGAATCACATACTGCATTTGTGACAAATGCTACCAGGAAAGCTAGGGTAAGAGAACATATGCCAAGAATATGTGAAATTCTAAATAAGCATGCTTTGAATTTTAAGAAATAGTCAAGCTATGAAATAAATTCCTCAGCTATCTGTAATTTGTTACATGTTTAAAAAACCAACCAAACAAAAAAACAACCCCCCCACCCAAAAAAAACCCAAAACAACCCAAACCCACAGCAAGCTCCAGCTGACAGGACTGTTGGTTATAGGAGAATAGCCTGTCATTTATTACTACAGGGCAGGATATCCGGAGCACCACAGCAAAATTCTCTTCCAATTACCATCAAAGCTTATGTAAAAAGAAAACAAACAGCATGCAAAGCCATGAAGCAAGTGCCCATCTACCCCCATTTCTGCTCCCACAGTTAAACTACTCTATTTCTACGTTTACTTTGGGTGTGGGATGGAGAGAAAGGCTCCAACAGAGCAGTCTTGAGTTTCAGGGCTTGCTTTTCATTTCTCTACTACATAGAGAAAAAGGCCCATAACAATGGCACTCCCTGTTCCATACAGCAAATTCACAGCAGGCTGTTCAGAAGCAATGGCATTTCAATGTATGCTATATATATGCAAGTTTCCTAACCTTCCTTGACACATTATAATCAGAATTATAAAAGACGGAGCACTGCAACACTGCGGGCAAGACAGACTTCTTGGCTGAGAACTGTCATGACAATATTTAACAGAGATCTTAAACTTGTGACTAACTTGAAACTCTGGAGTTTCACACAGCCTGTTAACCTCAACAGGACCAAGCTGCAAATTCTCTGGGGGAGGCAAGGAGAGGGAAAAAAAGGATTCTTTCCAAAGTTAAGGACAAACAAAAAATTATCCTTCAAGATCCTTAACAAGTATCCTCACTGAACAAGCACCAAACGCCAATTATTTACTTAAAATATACAAAACTTATTTGAAGGCTTTAGATGTAAAAAGTGAAAACCAGAGGTGATTAAGAAACATTTGCCAAAACAATTTTCCTCAATTCACAAGCTGTAACTGCAGTATTTCACATATGGCTTGTGCACACACACACATTCCATATAAGTTTCAAATTCAAGGGGAAGGGAGGATAAGGCCAAGCCCTGGCTGTGGTTTAAGAAAACTATTTTTGAGAACAAAAATTAATTTTTAACTTCCTCACCACTGCTGAAACAAGGCGCACGCAAGCAGTAGAGCCAAGATTCTCACTTAGCAGCTACCTAAAAGGGTTCAGAGCAGAAAGTGCTAGTGCCTTCTGGGATAAGCAGGACTGTTACGACAACACGGCTGGCACGTTTGGTTATGCAGAACTGCCCACGCCAGGACACTATTTCTTGGTTTAAAAATGTGCTGCCAACGCTCCAAGGCAGCATCGTAAATTAAGACATCTACTTTCACCCAAAACTTACCCTGCTGTCCCCTCTGATTAAGGGGCACAGGGAGTGCCTTCCCTGCACCCTGCTCCTGGCCGCCTCCTCTGTCCCGCCTAGCCCAGAGACATCGCCAGGCTCAAACGGAGCTCAAAGCCCCGCTGCGCCCTACGCTGCAGCAGCCAGCACGAGAAGCCTGCTGCGCAGAGCTCTTGTCTGCAGGGCCCGCTGCACGCAGGGACACGGGCAAAGCGGGCCTGCACGACGGCACCGCCGCAGCGCGGTGCCTAGGCTGCGCGGCAGGCGCTCAACAGGAAAGCCGTGTTATCCATCACTAGGCAGACTGCCGGTGCGTGCAAGCCCAGCCAGAGAGAGCTCATGCTGGCCCAGGAAAGACCATGAAAATCTCTTCTGCACGATCGGCGGGCTCGGGAGCCAAATTCAATATTTGCTGCTACAATCCAGTGTCTTCGGACTAATCAATCGGCTCTTTCAAGACGTTCCCTCAGCCAGACTTGACAAGGTCCAATATTGTTGTCTGAGGCAGGCAGCACATGAGCAGGATACAACTTGGCCAACACGGAAGTTGTCCTACCAGATGCCAGTTCCCAAGTCTGCAAAGTTGCTCTCCTGCCTCCAGGAACAGACAAGTCACAATAATGCAGCAGAAGTAAACGCTGACCAGAAACCCCCACCCATCAACCACTACCCCCTGCTCCCACATCTTCCCTGCATACCAAATACCACGCTCCAGGCCAGAAGAGTTTCCTCCTAGCCCTCCCTCAGTCTGGTCTTGCCAAAAAAACACCAAATAGATTTACAAGCCCAGGAACAAAATTCTCCTTGCCAAAGAGTGATCAAAACAAATGACATTTTACAGCTTAAATTAAGTTTCTGCAACAAATGGATGAGAAAAATTTTGCACGGCTAGTTAATTACAACATGTAAAGCATTTAAGTGACACCTAAATCACATTTTACAACCTTGGGCAAGAAAGGCAATCTTACTCAGTGCACTCCCACCAAACACCCTAGGCCATCAAGCTCTTGCAATTTTCAGTGTTTTAGAATAAGACAAGCTGCGCTGCAACCCAGTTTTATGCAAAGTAGATTGTACCTGTTCTTCCTTCCTAGCAAAAAAGCAGTTTTCCACAGATAAAGCAGGATGCTTTCCATCCAGGAACCTCTGAACAACTCACAACAGCTTGTACATTAGCACATTGAAAATAATTGTCACACAAGAGACACATTTTGCTCATTTGATCATCATCATGTAAATTATCTATTTAAGCCTTGCTGAGTGCAAAAAATTATCAATGAAGTCTGTTGGGTTTGTGGTTTTTTTATGTTAACTTTTATTTCCAAACCTCTGGAACAGCCAACATCCCCCTCTCTAGCTAGTTTCTAAAAAAGCTAAATAGTATTTTGTGAACATAAGGGTTTGTGTGTCCTCTTAAGCTGCTGGAACATATGACCCCAGTAATTCCTAGTGTGGGCCAACTTCCAGACACTATTTCAGCAATGGAAAAAACAGAAGAGCAATCACCTGCTCATCACCTGCTAGGTAGCAGGCGAATTGGGTCTCTCACCTCCATGAGAGAGGCTCAACACCAATGACACAGGGATGGTGCAGATCTCTTGCTAAAACGCCTGCAAGCAGGGGAAAACCAAACGCACAGGATGTGGTGCTAGACTCAGATCTTGGTCCCCACTTTGGAAGCTCTGCTTTTGGATTTGAGGTTTTACTACCTTGCTTACTGAAAAAGAACAAAGCTCCCTGGAAGACAGCAATTGAGACAAAACTGACTGAAGAAATCTCCATCTTTCTACCCCTCCTGCTGACTCCCCTCTCCTCTTTATTTTTATTATCCTTCATAAACCTCTTCACCCATGGCTCAGATGTCCTGCTTTAAGCAGCAGCAATGAGAAGTTAAGAAAGCTATACAATTCTACTACTATTCCCAAGGCTCTGAACAGCAGCTGTCGCATCGATCAGATGGGCTGTTAACTTCATTCTGCTGCTACTGAGTACTTGTCTATACTACAGAAAGTTTTATCACATCAGCTACGCTGGCACATCCTCCTCCTCCACAACATGAAAACAGCTACTGCAAGACACAAGCACTTAAACCATCACCGCTCAGTCTGGCTGAAAATATGGAATGAGCTACACCCCACAGAAACCACCTTTATATAATGCAGCTGCACCTACAAGAGTTATGTCAGCCTCAGCCCTACAGGTAAAAATAGTCATTGCCTTCATTGACAAAGTCACACTGGTACGGTTTTTTCAATGTACTTGAGCCAGCAGAAAAACCAGGACTAGCAGTCAAGACACCGGAGCAGCCTGCCTGCAGACCAGGACATATATACAGTATTGACTTAAACAGAGGTTTCTTCATGCCCTGAAACATCATTACTTAATTTGTTTAACCAGGGACTCTGCAAATCATGTTCTCTCCTCTGCTGCTGCAGGGTGGATTTTTTCCACACTTGGTTCCTCTGCAAACAGTGCTCTGGAAGATGTTCTTGGTAGAGCAAAAGCCTCATCTTGCACTTGCCTAACCAGAGAAGTCCATTTGTGAGAGCCTTCTCATTGCAACAGCACATTTGTGCCCAATGCAAGTGGGCACATGTACAGCTGCTTCCTTAAGCACTGTTCTGTTGGCAGCTAAGAAAGGAGGGGGAAAAAAAAAATCATTAAAAAGTAATTAAAAAAAAATAATCAAAGCTCCCTCCTACAGTCACCACAATCTAACAGGAACCAGTGACAGAAATAAGATGTTGCTAGAATTTAAAGGCAGTAGAGATGAGTCAGTACACACAGGGAAAAGATTTGACACTGCAATTTTTCAGAGGGTATCTGCACATTAAATACTGGGCTTCACTGGCAGGCTTTCTTTTCTGCCTGAGATGAAGGGTCTGCACGACATCTGGGCAGTCAAAACAACAAACAAGGAACATAACACACTGGACTACTGGGCCAGGCCTGGCTGATGGTATTAGATACTAGCTTTGAATGTTTCATTTGCATACAACGAAGATACATCTAGTCAGCATTCAGGGCTGGGGAAGACATTATTTACCTTGTGCTCTTCTTTCACCAGAAGCCAACACGCAGACCCTCAGGACAAAGCAACCCATACAAAACAACCCACATATTGGTCTTCTGCTCTGGTGAACACAGAGATTAATTTCTCCCAGGGGTAACCACTTACCATATCAGAAAGGCCAATCAGTCTTAATGTTTCCCTCAAACAAAAACAAAACAAACAAAAAAAAGTTGTAAAGTATTTATTGTCCTAAATTCTTGAAAAATAAAAAGATGCCATAAGTAAGTGAGCCATGAGAACTGAAGATAAATCAGTAGCAGAACATGGATTAGCACCGAAAAGCACTGATGTTTTCTTGCTCCTTCCATAATGCCCAATTACAGGATAGAAACATTGGTGGGGAATACTGGTAACACAGAGCATACTGAGACCAGAGGAGAAAAGAACAGCAACGGATTCTATGCAATGCATCCAAGTTCCTCCCTTCCCACATTAAAAAAATAATAACCAGGAAACATGCCTATTTCCCTCTCCCAAATACACTTCTCTCCCAAGTTAAGAACAAAGTCACAATTTAAAAAAAACAAAACAAAACAAAAACCTAAGACAATTTGGTTTCTTAATATGGTCCTGTTTATTTTGGAGCATTTCCACTTCATTTTTACAAGCTCCTCACTCTAAACACCAAAGAAAGAAATACTCTTTCTTTAAGAAATCAGGTTCTCACAGAATGTCCCAGTAGCTGAGGCTCAAAGAAACATTACCAAATATCAAGAAACCTCTTGCGAAATCATCTGGGGCACTATCCTTTCTTCTGACCCTGGCTCTCTTCTTGAAAAATAAAACCAATCTATTCCCAAAGCTTTCATTTTGTCAAGTTTTATTTTACACGCTTACACATTGTATTATGAAACATCAAGAAACTCCACTGACACCTCGTTACTTGCACATATTGGTTAAGACCAAAACTGTCCCCTCCAGTTCCCTCACCTGGCTGCTCCTCCCAACACTTTCTAAGCCAGATGTCTCCTCTGCACCACAAAGCCCGTTTTCCTCAATTCAGGAGAGACATGCAATAGGATTTTCTTTAGGCTACTCAGAAGGCAGCTACCGCATAATGCAGCCTATTTAAAGAGACTTTGCTAAAGTCAAAGTTAATAATTTAGGAGATTTAAGAGCAGTGTGCATTCAAAAAACCCCCCATGTTGCCTAGGCACTGTGTGCCTTTTAGCTGCTGTCCCTGATTCACTAGACCAGTCTTGATGTTGCAAGGACAAAGGTTTTCATCTTTTGAGAACATTTATCAGCAGATAATAAGAAATTAGAATTCCAATTCACTCAAACGTCAACTATTGAAGTTTAGCTTTCAAAAAGTATAAAAAAAAAGCACTCACACATCAGTAAAATTTGTTAGCTTGGAACATTGAAATAAACAGCATTGCTAAGCAAAAATTAAAAAAAAAAAAAGTTGGAAATTGTACTGGGTTGAACTTTGTAGCTTCATCAATTCAGACGCTCACCAGCAGACCTTTTCATTTTGCAGAATCCACTGAGAGAAGCACCATGACATGACAGACTGCACATGGCTTGAGACCCTATTCTGCTAGGAAGTTGCTGAGAAATCCTGCAGAGAAATCCAAACTCCTTTCTTGTGCTTTAACTCTTGCAGAGTGGCATTTTAATACACGCCCAGGGAAAGCAGAAACAGCCAAACCCCATTCCTGCCGCACCCCCAAACGACAACAAAAAGGGCCCTACCACTTTGTACACAAACTCTGAAGAACATCCTTTTCAGTGAATATAGCCCAGGTTGCCATTTCATGTTACGCTGCAGAAGCCCTAATCTTTCTTCACTTGCCAACAAAACACCCTTCCAACACACTTGCTACTATTTCCAAACCAAGATCCAATGGCCCACTGTAAAGACAGCAAAAATCATTACCTAGAACTTCAACAAAACAGGATTCTATCCTAATGTTTTTGTAATCATTTTGTAGCATGAATATAACTCGAGCCTATATGACTGAGAGAGTCACCAATTTCAACACAACCAGACATCTCTTCCCCTCTTGTTTTTGTTATGCTGCTATTGAACTCATGGCAATGACCTTGCCTCCAAGCAAACTTTTCCCAATAGCTCCTCACAAATATCTACTCATTAAATTGTCGAAGGGGCTATGTTTGTCAGGCTGAGCAGAACACACTTCGGTGGTTCACTCTCTTTTTAAAAACTATCAACTCCCCATATGTCAGATGGCAAGTTTAGTTTAGTAGGCTAGGAAATTATTCAGTCTTGGAAGATCACTGCAATATGGTATACATCTAACTCAGCAAGCCCATCCGATATGCAGGGCTGTTAATGCTACTGGTCAGTCCCATCCTTGGGGAGCTCTTGCCAGCAGCTGTCTCTGCAGTAACAACTAAAGCGTATGTGACCTTTTAATTTTCTTATTTCTTCCCAGCAACAGACCAGAATGTTTCCTCCATTATTGAGAATTTGCTACATGATCATCAACACAATCAGCTGAACAATAGTGAGCAGAATAAACACAGTCTATATCTCTAGAATCAGAATATAGAGGCAAGTAGGAGCTTTTTCATGCTCTGTTTGTGCTGCACTGAGTATGGTGGAATATAAAGACTGGGACTGCTAACAGGGCAGTTTCTCTGTCCCAGTCAATTAATGCCTGGTATCGTTATGGATTTGTATGTGGGCAATGCAGGCATCTATCTGCTAGACACTTTTCACAAAAGACACGGGCCATTAAAAGGAACAAAGAAATACAACAAAAAAACAACTATGACAGAAAAAATTCACGCTATCAACATGCATGATGCTCCAAAGGGACCCTGCAGACTCAGTGACAGGAGTTCCTTGTTCAGCTGAAATACACCATGAGCACACAAAGTTCTCAATGCAAATATAAGTAAAAACTCATGCCATGGGATTTCAAGCTCTCAGTTTAAACGCAGTCAGAAGGACCTGAAAAATTTAAACAGATCTTTTTAAATTTTCAACCATGTCACACAACTGAGAGGAAAGGGAGATAGAAACATGGCTTATAAAGCAGTTCTTCAGAGCGCTACATTTTTCTATGGCATCAAACACCTTTCCAAAGAACATCAGAGACTATAGATGCTGTCAATGTCCTCCAACTCACCAAAGGAAGATAGTTTCTTTGAGCTCTCCCAATGCAAGAGACGCTCTCAAAAACGAAAGGCTGGGACACAATAATCCACATCCACAACCATCCTAAAGGTCTAGGAATTAAAAATCTCTGCACAAAAATGTAGAACACTCTGGCCCTGACCCAGCAAAGCACTTCAGCATTCAACTGTTTCCCCTTCGACTTCAGAGGGACAGTTTACATACCTAGAGCTAGTACATGTCATAGGGCTTTGCTGGCTCATGATCAGATAGCTCAAATACGTGCAAGAGCCCACCCATAGTTCAACTTTATCTTGCAAAACACAGGATCTCCTTGACCATCTCCTTACATGCACAAAAAAACCCCAGGAACAGGAGCAGGACACTGACTGGAGCCAAAGCATGTCAGTTTGACACACATTTTCCAGCTGCAAATGATTTCTCTTCATTGAAGAGAGGGGGCATACTGAACAGAGGAAGACAAAAAGGATGAAGTCTGCAGGCAACAGCCACTGTAACATTATCACAGAAGAGGCTATCGCTGCCTGTGGGTAACTCACCCTCTGAAGGTCTGCTCACCTCAGCCAGACCCTGGGACGAGCCCTCCCCCTAGTAACACCTCTACGGAGGACACAGACAGCATGTCCTGCCGCTGCCGAGGGGATGGAGGATGCTTTGAAGGAATGGTACCTTTCAGTCATGGCCTATTGCTTAGCTAGCACCAGCAGCCTGGTTCTCATTTCTGATGCAAAGGAGGCAGAGCTGAACTGGTACCGGTACTTATCTGGGAAGGTTTATTTTGCTTCATTATTAGTAACAGCTTATGCAAAATATTCCGTAACAAGTCCGTCCTATACCACCTGCTGGACACTATCTGTGAGAATGCAGGCAAGGCACAGTGCATTAATGTAGCGATCCATTCATTTATCGCAGCATGAGGAGGAATACTCCCAAACATACACACAGAGGGGTGCTGGCTTCTGACGTTTGCAGTGCTTTTACTGTTCTTGCTGTATTAAAGTTTACTTACTTTTTAACTTAGATATTTACAAAGAACAAAAACCATTCAGAAGGATAACTGTCAACCAGCCAAGACCTCTTTGGCAGGACTTTGGAGTCATATTTTACTCTTCTGTTGATGGCAGCTCTGGCACAGAATTGCTTCAGTTCTGTAAAATTATGTCTATATATGTTTGATCCCTTTGCGGAGACTGCCAGAGCACCAAGATTAATTAGCAACTTACCTAAAATACACTCTCTATTAGATAGATCTTAAAGGGTTCCTTGTCACAGACTGCTTTATAAAACCACATTTTTAAATATTAATGAATCTATATGACATAAGATGACATTTGGAACTCTGCCTCAGTGCCCATTCTCATCTCCACACTAAGTAAAATGACTTTTATTAGTTTCATGACGGCTCTGCACTTACATCAGCTTTGTAGAGTTCTAGCCAAATCATAGAAAGTAAACTCACTTGATGGACAAATATAGCATCATTATGCTCCTAACTACTGCAACATCCTCAATCAATATAGCTTTAAATGTAAATAAGAAGACAGGAATGTATTCAAACTGATGCGTGACCACAGTGCAAAAATAATTGCAAAGGCTCTTACTAATTGTGTTGAAATGTACACTCCTAATGCCTTTCCCAAAGGAAAAGAACAAAGGACAGGTATCAAATAATTTGTGTAAACCCTAGGAAAAAGTTACAGACTAGAAGTGGTCTAAGTGTCTGCCAATACAAGTGAAATGGGAACAACACCTTACACGTAAATGAAACATCCACTGCTACCACAAGTCTTCCCTTCCAAACTGGTTCCAGTACCACCGGTCAACAAGCTGGATTTCTCAGGGAAAAGCATGGTTGTTCCAGTCCAGGCTTCCAGAGAGGCTGTGCATCAGCCTGCTTCCACTTGGAATATGCACTTGCCTGCAGAAGCCTGCATCAGCAGTAAGCCTGGATACCCACAACGCAACCAGCCACACATTTTCCTTCTTCACCTGATCCTCAGACTAACAAAGTAGGGTAGAAGCATTAGCTCACAGACTCATCCAGTCCTCTGGCAGTCTCACCATGTATAGGAATGGGGGGGTGGGGGCACTGCAGCAAGAACCTCACCACAATTAACAATGTACCACCGAGGGGCTTGTGCTGTAACAGCATTGCAGGGACAGCATAAGACCACACAATTACAGAACTAGATGTTACTGTAGCTATGCTCATACTCATGCTGCTAAAAATAAACCAGGAAGACATTCCTCACCTAAGGCTCAGGAGGGTTCTGGTATGTAGCTGAGTCATGCAAGAATTATTAAATTAAACACATCTTGTTCCTTGATTTATGCTCCATCAGCACCAGCCAAAAAAATAAGCCTTTTGTGCATATTGAAAAAGCAACACTGCACCCACTGAAACAAGGGACAAGGAAGTAATTTGAAGGTCAAGGCCTCCCGGAAAACAACTGCAGTAGTAAGATCAAATTGCATTAAGAAAGGAGGAAGCGAGAAAAACTGCACAGACATTTTCTTTCTAAACAGAATTTGACAGAATGTGTTTAGTGCTTGTGGAAGACATCAGACTGACAGCAACATCCTTAGTCAACAAAACAGCACAAGCTTCCCCCACCTGTTAGCACCACACACATTCTGCTTGGCTAACTGCATGGCTTTGCAGTGCCAATGGGATCATCTGTGCCAGAAGCTTAACACAATTCATTAGCACTAGGTCAACCCAAAGGTATAACACAAGCTCCATTTTTGATGACTTGTCATTTTCCCATACCAGTCTTAGCATTGAAGACTATATCCCTAGCTGCCATTTGTACCTAAGCTACATAGAGCATACATGTGTATGCAGGTATGCATGTAGGTACTGGATTCTATAAATGTTAGCTACACTTTACACACGTGTAAGCACCTTGTCAGTAAAAGAAAGCTATCAAATCTGCCTATATGTACAAAAAGATTGTGATGTGTGCACTGGTCCCATTTTCCTACCACTGAAGACATTTCTGCTGGCCATTACAGCAAGTACAAGGTCATAGTGTGACTGATTTTCAGGACCTCTGTCCTCAGAACTGCATCCAACAAGCTGGATTAGACTACCCAAAAAATTTGTTTACCACCTTCTTCCTTTTTTACTTTAACTTGTAGCACTTCCCACACACTAAAGGTCCTCTTGAAAAGCTTCACAGTAGCTGCTTACAATCTAGTGACTTCAAATAGTTTCTATTTACTTTCTACAGTAGATCACAGGCATGAGGCAGGCCATATTCTGAGAAGACAGTGCAGCTTTAAGTCATATGTTTGTTTAACTTATACATATGGGAAAGCAAGGATCAACAAGAGTTTAGGAAAAAGATCCTGACTGCTAGTGTAGTAAAAAAAAAAAAAAACCAAAATAAAACCAAACCACAGCACAACCCACCAGATTTCTCAGTTCAATAAATGAAAGACATCCCAACATTAGTGTGTTCATTTTTTAAAAGCCTGAAGCACTTTAACTTGTACACAGGCACCTTTGGGACAGCAGTCTTCTTTAGCTCCACACTTCAAGAAATGCAGTTTGAAAAATAGGCCAGCCAACAGGTAACACTGAGCATTCAAGGCACCAGCTGCCAGTCACAGTGCATTTGAACCGGCAGAATATGATTCATAGCATCCTGCAGTCAGTGTGGTCTCACAAAAGGTGATAAGTCCAGCTCAGATGCATGAACTGCCTGAAATAAGGTGATTTTGCAGATCCACTGTCACACAGTTCTTCATCTTTTATATTTCTGATGTAGAGGTTTAAAGAGGTACTAAGTGAATTCAGGGTGAGATGACAACCCCCCTTCCCTGGTCAAGCATCCTTTGCCCTTTGTTCCCCCACTTACAAATTACACCAATCTCTCCAACTCTTTCCTTTTCCAGGGAAACTGCTGTACTACCGTCTCCTGCAGGCCTCTGCGCTCCAGGAGTAACATCAGAGGAACAGAACTTGGCCATATGTGCAAGCTTCAGTTTCAAGTTCAGTCTCAATAAGACCACTGCAAATTCACCTTTCCAGTTTAAAACTTGTTATATGGGTTGAGCTTACTGCTAAGAAAACCTACCAACCCAATCACTGTGACCCAGGTTTAAAACTGCCTTAAGAGCTCTCACCCCACAAAGTGTCATTCATTTTATCTCACAAATTACTTCAATATGGAGGTGAACAACCTTACTGCTGCTTTAGGCATGTAGGAACAGTGTCAGAGGAAAAGGGTTGACTCCACATCAGTCACACCATCTAAAGCTTTTGTTCTAAAGTTTCCTTTTTTTCTGCTAAGCTTTGCATCAAGATGCACCCTCTGATACACCTGCCTTTGGATATCTCCAAAAGACCCTTCTCTACAGCAACCACACAGGCCAAAGAAACACACCTCCCAGAAAGGCATGTAACACCCCTCTGATAGCTACAAACACCTCTGTCTTTACAGATGCAACACTGCTGCCGAGAGTTCAATGTTCTCCAGGTTTCAGAGGCGAGCAGCTGAGGGAGACAGGATGCACAGAAAGGCTGCAGCAGTGCCAGACCCAGTCACCCAGGTCATCAGCTACAGCCAACAGGCCATGCAGACAAACTCTGCTTTCCAATATTCTCATACTCACTTCACAGAAGCCATCATTTCATGTTAACAAGCAACTGCCATTTGATGAAATAAATCACAGCTTTCACTCAGCCACTCATGTCCCTGAACTATCCCTGTGCCCTGAACAAGACCAGTGAATTGATAAAAGTCAATTTTAACACAGCAAAAGGAAAAAAAAAAGTATGTGTTCAAGGGGAAGGTAAGTTTTCGGCCAAGTCATCCTCATGTCCATTTTGCAACATAACTGCATGAACACTTGGGTACCAGACAGCGAGATCCCCAGGGTCAGAACAAATGGCTGGGGTTGGAGAGGCCAAACTGCTCCTCTCTAAGCCAATGCCAGCTGAGCAGCATTTGAATGGCTCCTGCAGTTCCTAGAGGATCCTCTCTCAGTTACAACTGCCCAGAAATTGAGTTCGACAGACCTGCAGCAGCCTACAACAGAAGGCACAGGAACAACATTTACACATACAGGTCAGGTTTGCTGTTTCTTGACAAGAGCCCAGGCAGGTCCAGGCCTTGCCATACACTGCGTGGCTTACTGAGCACACAGGGAAACATGCTGCAAATCACTTCAACCAGGCTAGTCCAGGTTATGAACCAGGACCATCACTTAGTGATCAAGTTTGACTTTGCACTAGAGGCCCCAGCAAGAGCAGAGACACCTGAAGTAAGAGCTGGACATGTACACCAGTGGCCACAAGATCTTGCCTTAAAGGCCTTAAAAAACTCAGGGAGCAGTCTGGCTGAGAGGAGAGATGGAACAGACCCCCTGCCTCCATGCTACTCTCACAAAAGGAACACCCCCCCCTTACATCCTCCTCATGAACCACTTTTCCTTTTGTTCAAAACTACCTAAAAGCCCAACCTGCAGGTGCATCCGCTTCTCCTACCCCCTTGGGAAGGGCCTGCCCCAGGCCAGTTGGGATAGTGGCCAGCAGCCCTGCTGGGCCAGAGCCCCAGGGTCCATTACCAGGCCAACACCAGACACTGAGCCAGAGCTGTGAGCCTCCACCTTGCCATGCAGAGCACGGCTCTCCCCACCCAGCACGGCCCTGAGGACTCCCTGCCAAAGGGATGTGCAGAGCCAAGAAGTCAAAATCACAGAGGGATTAGCTGTTCAAACAGATGCAGCAGGCACAGCCAGAATGATCAGCACTAATAACAGGAGTGCTAGAAGTAGAATTAAGCTAGTTTAATGATTAGAAGCCAATGTTCAGGGTCTGAAAATGGAAGGCTACCCCACTTACCTCTTGACCATCGGGGCTGGCCAAAGTCAGAGTATCAGGAGACCTTTCGTGTCTTCAGGACTCTGAGTTAGGACAGCCCTTTTGGTAGCTGAGCCCCTCCACGTCACTCCTCCAGAGGCTGCCAGGAGCTGCAGAGACTCCAGAGAAGTTATCCCCCTGCTTTACCCACAACATCACTTTGCCACATGCACCCACCTAGCTTGGCCCCTACCCTACCCCCTAGGATACCACCAAAGCATGTTTGCATTGAGAATCAGTGGGAAAATTTAATTGAAAACCTGGCAAATTGGACATTTGATGAGGGGAAGCCAGAATTCCTGAAAAGGAAGCAGTGTGCAAAAAAGGTAAAGCTGCAACTCCAAACTCCACTGGCTTTACAAAGCTTATTCTCCATGTTGTCTTTTGTTTAAACAGTAGTATATCCATGTTCTCTATCCAGTCTCCCACACACAGCACACTGCACATCCTCCCCTAGTCCTCCTACCCACAGATAAACAGGCTCTGGAAACAAAGCTTGAGCAGGTAACTGTGGAAGCCCTGAAAGAAGGACAATGCTATTCCCTGGGGAGAAGCAAAGATACCCACATAATGAAGCTGTCTGCTTGGGATGCTGTTCTGGTCTCTTGAGGATAGGATCAAGTAGTGCCTTACAATTAATTTGTTTGTTACTTGTCTAACACATCCTTATTTCTATCCACTGAAATTACTAATAGCTTAATTCACTTTCTTTTTTCTTGTTCTTTAAATCAGAGCCATTCCTGTTGGGTAAAAGAGCCTGAAATGCAATTTACACTGACAATGTAAAGCAGCCTTGCTGTAAACACATACCTAGCCCTTCACTTTCCCTCCAGTGATCACAAACAATAAAACAGCTAGTTATGAAAGAGAAAAGTCAATCTAGGATGCAATTCTGCAGGGGACAGATGCACATCACAGCTAGGGGGTGGGAAAGTTTGAGACACAGTGCTACTGGCCTAAAGGGGTTTTGATTATTAACTGCATGGAAGGCACCCCCACTGCAGTGCATGCTGCAGTGAAAATCCAGACAGGCCTCATTCCCTGCTCATGCAACAGTGAGCTGTGCACTCACCCTGCAATGTTTTATTGATAAGGTTCCACTAATTTTGTGTTAGTCAGGCACATGCAATCAACCTTTAAAAATAGGATCTATAGTACAGGTGGTTTTAAGCTAGACACAGAAGCACATGGCCTAGAAAATGCAGGACAGCTGGCAAGGCGTGGAACAGACTCAAGACGCTAACCTCAAGTTAGCATTAGAAGGCAAGGATTATAACATGTTGCATTAATAGAGAAGAACATCTTACCAATAAGAAATAATCAAGGAACAAGTGACTGAAGGCAACCCCTACAACAATCAAGCCGCAACCCTGAAAGCTGCAGGCAGTTTTTGAAGGAGATGCTACTAAAGAACCACCATGACTATGAATATATAAGCTACTTCCACAACTTTAGTCACATACCTGAAGCAGCAAGGCAGCATTTGCAAAACTGCTCCCCCCTGGAAGCCCAATTCTGAAAACTGGGCAGCCCTAAAGGCAGCAATAAGCACATTAAGCATCATCTGAGCTGCCGTGACTAAGTGACTTCTCCAATTGACTGTTTAATACAGCTTGCTTTGTTTGCTTTCCTTCTTACCTGCTGATGTTGCCTGGCTCCTGCTGTGATAGACTTGACAAGTGTATCTACTAATGGCTTACACATGATCTGTAACAAAGAAAGACCCAGTCCCTTATTAGTGGTTTGCCGACAGGTTTGTTTTTCAAGCAAAACAGTCTATATTTTACACAGCTTCTTGAGTGAGAAGAAAATGCCACGAGAAAGAAAAGTGCCCAGAGATCAGCAACAGCTTATTTGAAAATTAACAGCTTTGCTCACACCAGCCCAAAGTGAAATCTTGATCACAAGGAAATCAGCAGCAAAACTCTTAAATCAGAAAAATCAAGCAAAGATTTCACCTCCTGTGTTCCGCCTGGTTCTTGATTTAAGTCTGCATCTGCCCAATACTTTACATAGGCAGCTCACTTTGCACAGAGGAACAGTCCCAGAGGAAAAAGAGAACATGCTGAGTTAGACTGGAGAATATCAAGGCTTGGGGAAAGATCTGAACCCATGTGCCAAAGGGGCCAGAAACAACTGTGTCAGGAGGAAAGCCTCCCTGGAGACAGCTTATCTTTAAAGCTGTCCCTTGCAACAAGCCTTGATCAAAACAACCTTTTCTAGAGGAGGGGTAACTGTCAGCAAAGCTTGATGAACCTCTGTTCCAGCCTAATCCACCAGTTTCTATATTTATAGGCAAAATATTTCCAAACTGAGGGGCACGAATCCAGAGACAAGAAATGAAAACGCATCTGGATTGCAAATACCTTACTGGCATACCTCTAATGCTGTCTATCAGGCACTGGAAGGTCTGGCCCTGACAAAGCACAGACAGCAGTTTGCTGCGCAGTGCACTGACATATCAGGAAGGTGGTTATTCCAAACACAACACCTGAAATGGCTTCTTTTGGGGGGTAAGAAGACTATTAAAAGAACAGATAGCTCTAGCAAGTTGGCAAAGACCAGCTTTAAATACGCCAGTATCTGTGTATATCATTACCTTTGTTTTATAAAAGGGATGAGCTTAGAGATTTTAAAAGACATTTCTGCAAGGAACAGTCACATGGAATCCAGTCTCTAGAAACCTGCAGATAGCATCTTAAGCTTGCTGTCCATGTGGGCAGCACACAACTCTTCTCTTCCCCCTATTTCACTAACTTATGCAGGTAGCATTGTGGGCTGGTGTCCTAAGAAACTGGGTATGCAAAAGAACTCTATCCTGGATGGATTCCCTCAGAGTCTGAAAGCATCCTCCCCCAGTTACACAAGTCTGTGTCTCCTCCCACCCTCCTGTCAGACATCAATTCTAAAAGACTGAAGCCCTTCAGAAAGGGCTTCTGGCAACTGTCTCTACCTCACTCTGACCTAAAAATCCCTGAAGAACTGTATGACGTTCAGACCCAAGGCCTGTTTCTTAAAAACTGGCTGTCCTCATAGTGAAGACCAGCTCCAGGCATAGGTTAAGTTTGCAGGAAATACCTCAAACATTTCAGACACTGACACTGTCTGAACATCTGGCTTGCAGATTAGATTCCAATTAGACTCTACGCTTTACAGCCTTCTTTGAAGAAAACTGATAAACTGAGCATACAGTCAGAGCAAGTTGGACAGCAGCTATGTTAGCCGTTTAAACAAGCTGCCCCTTCTGCCTTTGTACAAAACTTGCTCATCCAAGTTGTCTTGAATACTGGTAAAAAATTGGAGCTTTGTAGGATATGCTTTAAAGATCAGCTTTCTGTTCATCTACATTCTCCATACAGTACCCCAGTCCAAACCACAAATGAGATCCTGGCCTTCTGCAGCATTGCTATCAAAACATGCAGTATTAAATAAAGAGTCTGAGCAGGTGAAGATCCTAGGAAACCTCACAGCCATTTTAAAAGCCTGAAATAAAGCAGAGAAGTTTCTCTCCCTACTTTCTCCAGAATTACAATTGTACTTTGGAGCCACCAGAAGACAACACACCACACAGTCAGCAATACTTACCGGGAAGCGTCTGAAGAGATCATGGAACATGGAGCTTGTAAGGGCACTGTTCCGTTTAGTCAAGAACTGTGTCAGTGCTTGCTGATATATTACAGTCACCCTCTCCATATCCAAACAACCTGTGCTCAAAAGCTATAGGGGAAAAAACAAACCCAAAAAATTTCCAGTGAAACACAAGGATGAATCACTAGCAATGAAGTAATTAATTTCTACCAATGCACACAATTTTTTCCAACAACTAGATATTCCTGGGTAGGTTATATGATACAGGCCTACAAGATACAACATAGAATCATGAAGAAACAACAAAGTGGGCCCCAAACATGCCCTCCCAAGTACAGATAGCCATATGACAACGTTAGTGAAGGGCAGCACAGCTTTCTAGTAAGACTACGTACACTGCATGTACTGTTGTGTAGTATGGGGTCTGTACTTCTAGGTTTGTGGTGGGCATGTCTAACACACGTGAAGTTCACAGAGCACTTAAAGACCATCCTGCAGCAGCTATGCTGTGCACATGGTGTTCTCAGCTGTAGAGCTATCTGAATCTGTAGATATTAGTGTATGTAGATCTAGATATCCACACTTAGCAGCTATGTCCAGGATTTCCAGGTACCCAGCAGACAAGCCCTAGCTCTGATCAGGAATCCAGCAGCCCCAGAACTGTGTAAATGCTCTAATATCCCCCTCTGGTGGGGAACAAGAAACCCAGACATGCAGCAACAGCTGAGACCTGCACAGGTCATATGGATCTAAACTAACAACAGGGATGAACGAAGAGAGAAGTGCGAAGCATCGCATCCAACGTTCCTGACTGTTCTCTTATTACAAGGGAAGCACAGCTCTCTGGGAAGATAGAAAAACTAGCACCCAGGAGGTCAAAGCTGTGATCTTCAAAACGGTGGATGGGCCTTTTGTGAACCTCTGCCCAAGCAATTTTTCCATTGCCCCAAAGCAAGTTAAAGCCATGTTAATGTTATGTGCCATTCTCAGGTCAAACTCCCAGTGCTACTGCAGCTGAACAGAGGCTAGAGTGGAACAGGGGAGATGGATCTTGAAATCCATAACCCCAGTTTCCTAGTGAAGTGTCTATACTAATACTTACTGGGCATACACATCTGCAGGGAAAAAATGGATTCCTTCTCCCATGCAGATGTTTACTGTAAAAAATTTCTTCTGTAGTAACAGGCTTTTCCATAAATTTGGCCACTGCACCATAGGGTCTACTCCAGTTCTACTTTGCTGCTTAATGAAAAGCAGATTATGCTCACAAAGCACTGGTCACTGGAAACACACTACACCTTTGTCTCGGGTTCCCCACTACAAAACCTCCCCAGCCTCAACACAATGTCAGCACCAGCAGCATCACACAAACTAAACTGTGTCACTTCCCTCAAACCAGCAACTCACTTCAGCTGCTGGCTGTGTCCTTGACTGATCAAGACCACAGCTCTGTTCCTGCAGGAATAACAGCCTCCTCTGTGTAGGACAAGGAAGCACAAGGATGCTCTGAAGCATGTCTCACTCTAGTCTCAACGTTAAGTACCTTGTTTGTATTCCCCATAGATCTCTGTTTTTCTTTCCAGAAAGGCCCAGCACAGAACAAAAGCTGCTTGGATTAACACTCTTGGTCTCTCACTAAGCCTTAGAAACATTGGCTGTCTTTTCAGCTGCTAATATCTCACTGTCTGTAATTTTCAGGCCCTCCCTTGTCATGAGGTAGCCCTGTTTATTTTTCTCCCTGACAAAATGTCAACAGGATTAAGACACTAATTCCTGCACACAATTTAAGAGGTTCAGAGGCAAGTATCAGGCTAGCTGGTGAAACACTACTTGCCAGGTTTCTAGTGGAGGTGACTGGACTGGGCTGTCCAATACACAGGGTCAGCAAATTCAGAGACCTGTGAAATTCAGCAGAGGGAGTAGGTGAAAGGGAACCAGAGAGCAAGGCTCCCTGAGTAATAGACACCCATAGCACACCCAGAAGAAGAATCTCCCTGCAAACAACTACCACTGAAATCACAGCTGCTCCACACTCTCTTCACCCTGAGATAACTCAGCCCAAACCTCTGAGAGATGGGAATTCACTCTCATCCATCACTGTCCTGTGTCTCCCTGCTTCTCAGCACCCTCCCAGAAAAGAACTAAAGAGTGACTGCCAAGAGATTAATGGAAAAAGTAGCAAATTAGCCAGGAGAGCAGCATAAATATACATCAGGCTTCTTAGGCAATTAACCTGAATCCATTGTACATCAGCAGCCACTGGTGGCTACAGGCAAGCAGGCACTGCAAAAGCAGGAGGGTGAGGGCCAGAAGGGGATGGGGAATTTGACAGCTTTATGGAAAAGAAATCATGTAGACAGGTATCTGCAAGCAGCAGGAACAGCGAGACTTAATAAGCAAGGCCCACTCAGTGAAATGGGGTAATACAACTTTACTGGCAAAAAACACTGCCTCAAAAGCAGGCTGCTGTCTAACCTGACAAGCCTGCGGGATGGTGTTGCTCTGTTTCTCTGGCAGAGGGGTAGGAGGAGTTGATGACTTATCGGATATGTTTCCTCTCAACACTTTGAGCAGGTATAATGAGGCACTAAAAAAGAAAAGGAAAAGGGGAGAACATAGCAGTTACCACAGTGTCACAGTGCCACTGCAAAGCTACCTGAGGGCAGAGGCCAAGTGATGCAGGCAGCTTATTCTGTAACAAGGGGTGTTAAAAAGTCCGAGAGGGCCACTTCTCTCAGTCCAACCCTCTCTCGCCAGACCTAAAGACAAATAAATCATTTCATTATCTGTCACTGCAGTCAGACATCCTCATTATCAGCCTAGTTTCCTCACGCCCATGCTTTTGATAGCACTGCTTGAGGACTTCTGCATTTGCCCAGGATTTCCAAGCCTGCACAGCTCAGCCAGTGCTGCAGTGCAGCCCTCTCAGCCCAGGCCGCTGTGTCTGGAGAACTCAGGCATATCAACTGTGAGAGCATGCAGACAGTCTGCTGCTTTTGAGAAATGTTGTATTAACTGGGCACAGCTCCACTCTGGACTGCCACTGCCAGGAAGCTGTCAGGGAGCCATGCGACATACACAGCCAGCCCTGTGTTGCCAGGAAGTACCACAGTTCCTGCACAGCCACAAGCCAGGTGTGCTGCAGAGCCAACATGGCATGATGGCACTGGGTTGACTATGCAACATGGTACCCACTTCACACACAGTTATGTTGAGAAATCCCAGACAGAGTATGAAAGTCCTCCCAGATCTGCCTGCCAGCCACAAGAGAGCCTACTGATAAATAGCATTCCCATTTACACCAGGAAACAGCAAGATTGCTTATGTTTCCTAACAAATACACATATGGCTTATCCTAATTCACCTGTATTCAGCAGCAAAGGAGTGAATACTGGTACATACAGTCAGGACTCATAATCATTATTGTCCTCATTGTGCTATCATGGAGACAGTAAACCACTGTATTTACAGAACAATCATTGCAGATTGACTACAAATTACACTCATCCCCACACTGAATCACACACAATTCATTACTCCCCAATAAAGCCTCAAAGGAGCGCTTCCCATCACTATCAGCAAAGCTGTACTAGACCATTTCTGTATCACAAAGCCCACAGAAGATGATCACCAAAAAATGGACATCTGTTTGAAAATGCTTCAGACTGCCAGGATTACTGACTAGTCCTCATGTAAGACAAAGATGCTGGCACCTAGCCTTCATCAAGTCTCTTGCTTCTCTGAGCTGTTTTAACATGCAACATTATGCCTGCTTACAGACCAGCCCACAGCACCGAGTAGAGATCATCCTTTTTAACACTCACCTGAAATAATAGAGAGCCACTGAAGAGTCAGTGTGCTTGCAGGCTTTCTTCACAAGCCTCTCCACAAAAGCATGCAAATCTTCTTTCAGGGCATCCACTCTCTTGCAGTACTGCTTAGTTCGGCACAATGAGTTCCTGAAAGAGCATTAAGAACAAACCCAAAGCCATTACCTACAGAAAGGGCTCTGGGAAACAGACTGCTATGAACCCTTATTACTGGGCTCAGGGCAACACATAAACAAAAATGGTGCTAGCTGTGGGCAGCAAAAGAGGCAGTCATTGCTGTGGCAAGAAGGGTGAGGAGACTTAACCGCTCTTTGCCTTCAAGCACCTATTTAGGCATCAGAGTCAACTTTCCTCCAGAGCTCCCACAAAGGGGATTAACTGCCTCAAATGCTGTTACTGCAGAACTGCTTCTCAATGGGGGGTAGAGAGCAGCACTAAGGATGCCATCGAGTGGTGTACAGAGGACACATCATGTCACACACCACGCATTATGTCTATGTCTAGTTTATATCACGCCTCACTTCTGGCTGTGAACAGAGAGAATTTACACCCTGCCTATCTCAATAACTTGTTGGGAGTTTTGTTCCAGCCACAGCAGCAACTCTAAGCCTAGGAAGTTGTTGCATGGTCGAATTCGGAGGTCAGAGGCCTGTGAAGATGTTCAGTGGCATGGCACCATGCCTACAATACCAATGTTTGTTCTTCAGGTTTCCACCTGCAGACAGGTTTAACACTTGCAGTCCCTTAGAGTAGGAAACCCAGATCCTGATTTCTCTTCTGCAGGTTATGACTAAGCATCGTGTGCATGTGTGGTGCTGGTAACCTAATTCTACACATAACCCATAAGCATAACAATTGCCTTTGATCTTAGAAAGGCCACCTTCTGGGATTCAACCAACACCACTGGTGTCTATCAAAAGCTATTGCCTATTATCTGGAGGACTAAGGACACTTACTTGAAGATATTGGCTGTTTTCTGGAGGAAGTCAATCTCCTGCTTGTCAGAGTCTGAGCTCATGCATTGTTCAATCACCCGAAGCAGGGGCTCAATGACATCAAACACCAAGGGGTTCTCTGATTGCTTAGTCACGAATGCTTCAATCAGATCCAGCACCTGCAAACACAGTTATTGATGTAAGAACTAACGCAGACACAGAAATACGATGGATCTACCCACAGCAGCTCCTTCACAGACTGCAATGGGCTACATAGCAGCTGAAGGGGGCTGAAGAAAACTCTTTGCAGCTGAGATCTGTACACTTTCTGCTATCATTTGTACTGCTAGGGCATGAGAAACTGAAAATTAAAAATTTGAAACTGAAAATTAAAGACTGCCTGTTGACTTCAGCCTATTTTGTGCAGTGACACCATTTAGAAACAGCAGTTACGAGAATCACTGCCACATGGCCAGACCTGCAGTCACTATAACTTGGCTCATATCTCTGTTAGCACCATTGACTGATAGCTCTCACCCCTGTGAGCCCCACTTGACTTCCAGACAGTGCATTAGCATAAAATCAGCCTCTTACAGCACAGCATCAGAGTGAAAATGCAGTAAAGTCAATGGCTCGCTACACCATTCAGCCTTCATCTTGGCTAGTCTGTCATGAGACGTTTCTATATGTGAGCAGCTGGAACTGTCCCTGGATGCTCGAATATCCTGGACAGTCCACACTGACACCAGGTGGCCTAAAGTCAGTATTACAGTCACAAATAACCAGGGGGTGTTAGCCATAATTCTTTTTATTAGCATAATAAGCCAAAAAAAAGCTTACATTGCAAAATTGCCAGAGGGATTTTATGCATGTCACACTAAGGCACATCAAGCTTGTCCAGTTTACAAAAACTGACAGGCACCTACCTTTAGGTAGGTGTGGGGAAGGATCTAATAAACTTAATCATTTCAGATCAGCAAATGGAAACCACAGTTGACTTTTTGATAGCACAGTCCTGGTTTTTGTTTTGAAGTAGGCATATGAAGCCTCCAATCAATGATCATGATCTTGCTGTGCCAGGTGCTGTACAAAGCCAGACAATCCAGTCCCAACCTCCAGGAGCTTATGACATACATCAGTGTCCAAGCTGTTCAGTATTAAGTAGCTCATGGCATGCAGTAGGCTAAAACTAATGTTCTAATAAGCCAGAGGTCTTCACACCGAACACTTAGCTCCTACCTTAATCTTGAAATCCCTCCGTAGGATCTTCTCTTTCCGCATCCTGTCTTTCTCATCCTTCTTCGCCTGGATCCGTTTTTGCTGCTCCGCAAAAAGGGCTGAGATATTCTTGTCAAGAGCCATCATAGCCTCATCATCCAGCTCTTCATCACTCTCATCTCCTCCCTTTTGTTTTTAGAATGCAAAAACAACACATCATTTCATGTACTTCAAAAAGACACTGGGGAGAGAACAACAGCCAAGAGCAGACTCACAGTCACAGTAGAGATGTAGCTTCCTCTAGACCCAGAATAACAACATGGGAAGGGAAAACAGATGCTCAGATCAATGAAAAATCTAGCTCATATTTCCTATCAGGCAATCCTGGGTGCACAGTACTAACACAGAGCTAGAGGATCAGGAGAGGGAAGAGGCTGAGGTTTTGACATTTACTCCCTCTGTGCTGTTGCTCCTTCAGTAAAGAGGTTAACATGTTACTATGTCTGTAGCCTTTACAGGAATCATTAAACCACACTCCAGTGCTGCTACAAGAAGTCTCCAGAGCAGCCTACAGCAATCATGCTGCTCCACACAGGCCAGCCAATACAAGCAAAATTAAACAGTATCTCAGTGCTTTAGTTCACATCAATCTCGTTTATTACAGGCAGGAATACAAGCTATATCAGGCTAGACTGGACAAGCAAAAGCACTCAAGACACACTAACAATAAAGAGAAGACTTATTCCCACAGCGTGCTTTGAAGATCCTGACCTCCTGCTTCAAATGCCATACAAAGATGACTGCCAGGGTTATCACTGCATGGGCTCAGAAAGATTATCTAACGCCCACATCCTTTCACAACCCCAAACCTCCTGGTATCTGCATCAAGGTAGGCAGTGAAAACATACCAATGCATTCCCTGCTTGAAGAACATTCATCAGTTGGGTGCGAAAATTATCATCAACTTCTTCATTCTTTTCCTCATCTCCACTGTCATTTTCTTCCTCAGTGTTGCCTTCATCTGAGGAGTCCTCGCTTCCTTCCTCATCCTGAGGAAGAAAAGTTCATTTCCTGACCCCACCGTTCTTCATTCTCAGGTGTATCACTGTTCAGAAATAAAAACTCAGGCCTCCCCTCACCCCATTGCCTTGCTTCCAGGCCTCAGATTCAAGTAAAGACAACTCAGATGAGACACCAGGTCTTCACAAGACCTAAAGGGCAGAACGTAATACAGACTTCTCTGTCATATTAAACCAGTATCAAAAAGAAGCTTCCAAGGAACACCTGAAGTAACAGCTGCCATCTGACTCTCCTTTCTGCTAATGCTTATAATGCTTTGTGACTCAAATCCCTGCAGTTCTTAAAACCCAAGATCTTGAATTCAGATGGCTGTGCATCACAGCAACGATTCAGTCTGCAGCTGCAAAAAAGAGGCCTGTGCTAATTTCAGGATGCAGTCGTAATAAACATGCACTTCCAATAAGCCATTTGTGTGTTGCACTTTTAAAATAAATCTTAATAGAGCAACAGCCATTTTACTCAAGACAGAGAAATGCAATTACATCTAACACCACAAATCATGAGAAACATTATTTTTAAACAGTGAATGTCTGAAGAGTATTTGTTACTGGCAATGGCACATCAACTACCGTGTCCTGTGCAGATTTGATCTTTTTCTCTGATTCTTCCATCACAACAACAGCACTTTCTTCATTTTGCTCTTGGTATGGGTCAAGAACCTGCAAAAAAGAGGGACTTGTGTTTTTCCAGTGTTTTGTTTTGATGCATTTCTTGTGTACAACAGACAAGAATTTCGGCACAGTAAGCCAGCTGAATAATGAAATAGTAAGTAAGGGCATTCAACTTTCTGGCTTATATCATGTTTGTTAATATGCTAAGTTCTTTCTGTAAGAAACAAAAAAGGTAGGCAAAACTGAAGAGGTTGGTGACATCACACATTTTGATTTGTTACAAATGAAGTATTAGGTTTTTCATATAAAGTACCTCACAGCTCATCTTTGCAATCCACATATTACTCTCTCAGAAGACACCACCTTACTCAGCGGTACAACCAATTCAGATTTTCAGTGCCACTTATTTTTACCACCTCTAAGCTTTTAGCCTTTCTAGAAAAAAGAAGTTGTTACCATTTATACTCACATATAAAATTTACCAGCTATAAAAACTGACACGGGAATTTTTTCAGCCTAAAACTACCAAAGAATACAGCTTAAAGTTAGCGATCTCAGGCTCCCATTAAAAAAAACCAACCAAACAAAACCCCACAAGAACCACTCTCTGTAAGCTGCATTTAAAATTCAATAGCACACATTGTCAGACATTTTCTAAATCAAGGAGGCTTTTATTTAATCCCAAAATAGAGACATGCTTGTATGTCTGTTAGGGACAAGAGAGGTGAACAGTACAATGCCCTACTAGTGCCTCACTTACATCCAGGATTAGCTGTAAGGCCCTCTTGGTCAGGTTAGGGCATATCCGTACAAACACGCTCTTGGAAATCCGACGTACGAGTAGGCTGGGCTGGGCAAGGAGGGAGAGAAGGATTTCCACCATCACCTCAACCCATCCTGGCTCTGCATTGTCTGCACAGGAACAAACAAACAATGACAGGAAGGGGCAAAAACACTGCACTGGCACATCAATAAGAGACTACAGAAAAATTCACCAAGGAAAAAAGATAGTCCTTCTAGCTGACTATTAGAAGTACTCATTCAGCAACACAGACCAGAAAGAATCAAGTGTCAAGCTAAAGACTGTAGCTGTGTTGAAAGGCTACTAACTGTAGGGAGAAACGTGCTTTGTTTAGGCCACTGCAAAGCCTTACCAGGTAAAAAAACCTACTATTGATTAAATCATTACTTAGATTAGCAGTTCTGCAAATCATGCGACACCTACTTGGCTGCATTAAAGCAATCAGCAGCTAATCAGCAAAAGTATACATATTTTTATAGTGTTTACAACGAAACCAGGGGTCACAGCAACCCATGAAAAGCACTGACATTTGAAACTGGTCCACTAGTTCAAAAGTTTGCGAATCCTAAGCTACATACAACCAAGCCACCATAGAATTACAGCTTTTATTTTCACAGTACCAGTACCCTCAAATTTACACAGAGGTTTAAGGAGAACAACAAGACTACAGTTAGAGAGGAAGTCAAAAGACCAAGCCTGTTTTTTCCTGGTCAAGTCCTAACCTAGCTCCTCAGGCCCTAAACAAGGACTAGCCTAAATCAGCAAACAGGCTGTATCTACACACAGGACACATTTAGTTTGCCCAGAACTTGAGCTGTGGAAGTACCAAGTTTCAGGCCTGCAGGCTGTTAGGAAAGACCACAGCTTTGCCCGGGCAGGTGCCACCACTTCAGTCAAGCTCTTGGCCAGCACAGAACAAGGACTCAAAAAGACTGAACTCCCTCGGACACTACTCATCTGAACAATGGCCAGCGGTGAAGCCCACCTATCCTTTAAAAGGCACACAGGAACACAGCACACTGAGGATGGGGATAGAGAGCTGGAGCAAGATACAAGAGATTTAGAAATACAAGAGAATGAAGGAGAGGGGATTCTCCTGGGGATAAGTGCATCAAGCCAGAACCGAGGCAGTCAGAGTGCTTCACTAATGCAGAACTGCCATCTTCTGTCTTTTGACAGACCATTAACAATGTCACCCCATTTCTTTCTGTAGGAAGGACTCACCAGTCTTTTTCTTCTTAGGTTCTTTGCTGAATGCCCTCTCTGTGCAGTTCAGAAGGTCACTCAGAATATCCATTGTTTCAGACTGATTCTGTTTGATCACAAGCAGACAATAAACACCCTCTCTGAATTCCCCACTACCAACAGCAACAAGTGGAATATACCCCAAATCTTAAGAACTCTCTAAATAGGTACAGATATTAAAATCTGCTCTTACAACCCTTTTGCAGAAGAAAATATGAAACTAAGTAAAAATTGCTCCACTCAGCAGCAAATCAAGGGCAAAACTAACGCTCAGGCCAAGCTCTGCCCCTGTAAGTCAATGTATACAGTCAGTGTTAAGAATCACAGTTTATTAGTTGCCAGTTGCCCATTTTTAGAAGCCCGAGGCTGTGAAAGATTGGATCTCTGAACACAAAGAAACTCTCCAGCTCAGTGCTCAGAAAGCCCAGCTATCAGCCCAATGTACACCACAAATATGTTTCAGAAGTCTTACCTTGAAAAGATGAATGGCCATTAAGAGCAGAAGTTGCTGGAAAGCAATGACTTTGGCACCGTCTGATTTATTTTCCTTCTTCTGCAGGTTCTTCACAGACTGAAGTGTTCTGAAGAAAGAAACCCTTTTGAGTCTTTCACAATTACAATAGCAAATCCTCTCTTAAGATCAAACTAAAAACATGACCAAACCCATAGTACCATTTTCTGTACTTAACATTTAATTTATTGAAATTGGACATACATACAGTACAAAACCTTAACCCAACAATAGTATCCCACCATGTGTAGCTTACAAATAACTCTGCACTTGGGCACAGCCTAGATTCCCAATACTACAGTCAAGGCATAGACCTTTATGGAAAATGAAGCTCAGAAAAGAGCACCAGAAAAGAGTGACTGAGAAGTTAGTGCAGGCATTATTAGGAGAAAAGATTAGCAGAGTTACAATCATGTTTGGGAGAGGGACTATGAGCAAAAATAGAGAAGTACATGGCCATCTACACATAGTTAACACACAGAAGGAACAGGAAGAAAGGAATGGGGTGATGAGAAACAGAAAGGCATCCTGAAACTCAGCCACAGGTGCAGGATACTCAAAGGGAAGAAATAGAACCACCACTGTCTGTGAAATGGCTCTGCTACAGTAGCCACAACAGCAGCAGGATGAGAGAATGCAATCTCTCTTTTACTGGCCCAAAGAGAGACTAAGACTAGGGCTTTTCAACCTTCCTCATTTCACCAACCCAGCACCCAGCTTCCCAAGCCTCTCACCTCTCCCAGGCATCCCTCTGTCCTTTGGTAAAAGGCTTCACAGCTTTGACATGCTCACTGGAGAGCAGCTTGTTGGCATACTCAACAAGGAGAAAGATCCACAGCTTCCCATCTGCAGTCACACCATGGATATGTTTCTCCCTCAAGGCTGCAGCCTTTGCTGTATCCCCCAAAACAGTCAAGGTGTTTAAAGTCTGAAGTAACCTGCAAAGAAAAACAGCCAGATTGTTACTGGCAGAGGAACCAGATGGCCTTCTCACACTCTCCAAAATAATGCCCACTGGTAGAGCACTGTCATCCCAGAGCTCTGGTCACTCATTGCAATGCAGATTCACGGGCCCTAAGTTTCAACCCACGCCTGTATCCAAGCACGGTAATGTATAGCTCATCGTCTTGGTGTTCCCAACCACACCTGGTGCCCCCAAGGACAGTGACTAATTATTCTCAGTTGTTCCCCATTCTGTGTCCTCTGCTTTCCCTCTGTTGAGGTTGGAGCACCAGCTTTGGCGCGCACCTAAAAGTATCTTTTACTACCACCTCCATCTCCCTTAGTACAGGGAGGACTGCGGAGCCATCAGCAGCTCGTATGCAGAGCAGACAGAAAGCCATCAGCAACCCACACAACACCACCACCTCTCTCTTGGATCCTTCCACTTCCAGCTTGCAACAGAGGCAATGGGAATCTTTTTCTGGAGAGAAAGCAGTGTGAGCTCAACTCTACACCTACCTGTCATCACACGCATACTCAGAAGGTTTTCCATGCAAAATCATGTTTTTATTGGTCAAAACTTAAGGATCTTCGGGAAATCCATCTAGGATCTCCTTAAAAAAAGCCACTCCCTGGTCCTAGAGTCAATCAAATGCTCCAATAGCAGCTCACAATCCTAAACTTCTTGCCCTGCCATTTGCAGGCTGATCTTATCCTCAGGGAAAACAAAAGAGACATTTCCAAGCTTAAAGCACGCAAGCAAAATCCTTACCCAAAGAAGTAGTTTTCTGCTATTGAATGAGCCTCTTCATCTAAGGGGTCTGATGGAAGGACATTCGCCTCACATATTTGGGAAGTCTTTTTCTTAGTCTCAAAGAAAGCATGGAAGAAGCAAAACCTGGAATTGACAGAAATAAGAACAAAATTAAGAGCCAGCTGGGTCGTAACAAAGCAAAAACAGCCCACATGTGCAAACCAAATAGCACCACATATTCACCACATTTTTATTCAAGGATGTCCAAGCACTGAAAAAAGTCACTATTTACAGTAAGACCCTTTCCTCAAGGTACGCAGGGTAAAGAACAGAGAAGCACGCTCGGGACTTCACAAAAGTGAAGTGCCAACACTTGAAACCACATGATACAATATTCAGACTGTCAGACTGGGGTCATAGTCTCCAAGACTTTTAAACTGACACATAAATACTTATTAAGATCTGATGCAAAGATTACAGGTACTATCTTCAAGCAGTTTCAGTAACCAGAAACCTAAAATTTACTGAGAATAAATTGGACTAAGGTGATTTTAAGTGCCTGAACTACTTATGACAAGAGTTTGTCCAAGTCTGCAGAAGGTATTTTGAAAACAGAACCCAGTCTCCTAAACTACTTATGTTATGGAATATTTCCACTACTGAATTTGCCTAGCGTCATGGGGACAGCTTACCTGGAATATTGCTATAGAGATAAACATAATTATTCCAAGCACACGTGGCATTAAGTCTTTAAATCATTCTCACCTGGAAATGTCCATCACAAGGCTCTCTTCTTTTTTCACTGGACTTTCAATGATGTTAGCAAGTCGGTGGATAATCCATTTTCTTAATCGAGCAATCTTATGTTGTGGGCTTTCAATAAGGAAGTGGACACAATCAGTAGTTTGAACACTATCCCAAAATAAACACAAACCACACAATCCACTGCAGCAAGAGATGACTTCCAGATATTTAGAGGCTTTACACTAAAAATGACAGTTATGTAGTAAGAAAGCAACAAGTATATAAGAAGAGATATAATCTTCCCAAGTTTGCTTTTTACTGTGCAAAAGAGTCTATTTACCCCACTGAGGTACTGCAATTTAGCAAAAAGCACTTCAAGAATTGCAGTAGTCAGTAGAGTGAGTTTATAGGCGCACAAGTAACACATAGACATACTGTTCTAACAGCTTACATCTTCTTTGGAAGAGGCCCCCACAAGTAACCCAGTATCCACAGCAACAAGTTGTGGGTATTCAGCAAGCAGCAGTCCCAAGGAGGATAGAACTTTCTCTTGGCAAGTTTTCCTAGCTAGAAATTGCCACAAATGCCTACCAAGGATATAAATATTTTCAGGCTACTCTTGAGGCATGGAAGGGGGTGCTTTGCTGTGGCCTAAGGAGACAAGAGCACTCAGGCCAGTTTAATAGTCAAATAAAGGGGATGCACAATTCCAACAAAGACCTGAGAGTCTGTAGTGAAAAAGGAAGCCACTGGACATCTTTGCCAAAGCAGCTGTCAGGGCTAGAAAAGCAACAGAAAAGGCTTCTTTGGTGATCCAGTCTGCTTTGGTGAGGCTGGCTGGTTCTCACCATGCTTGCCCCTATTTGCAGAATTGAATTTTGTCCCAGCAAGAGTCAGATGCTGAGGCTAAACCTTCTGGGACAGAGGAAATAGAACAGGCGACAATCGTCAACTCATGGGAAGGGAACCAGCAAACGCTGGCTGTCCAAACCAGACTTCACACAGGTAGCTACTCTAACCACAAAACAGAAAGAGGAAGGTGCATCATCTATACACTCACATGTTTACATTCTCCTGGTTCTGTTTTTGCCGGTTACTTGAGAAGTCTAAACAACAGTCAAAGTCTGGCCTGAGGAACATGTCTTTGAGCCAGTCAACATATTTTTGCAATGCCACTGGCTGCAGGTGTCTGACTACCCTGGAAGAGCTGGAGAACACTGGATAGCCTTGATTGGTGAGAGTAGAGAAGCCGATGATCACTGCCAGCTGCCTCTCCAGGTCATCACAGCTGTTCAGAAATTCATCTATATATCCTTCCATCTCTGGAGCAAACTTAAATCGCTCTGGAAGCTAAAAAACACAGTCAAACAAGCAGGTTAGGAATCTCACCCTGAGTCTGAGCCTCTTTGTAAGTACAAATCACTTTACAGATTTGACTGCAGTAAGTAAAGTCACGTGCCTGAACATTTGTCATAAGGCATACAGCAGGTCATCAATTTCACCTCATTGTCTTCCTCACATAGGAGCAACCACTGTAAGCAACCACAGAATCCTGTCATGTACCAACTTGAATCCTTTAATTTGCACCTTCCCCAACAGTCAGGCTTCAGTGGGCTGGACTACATGCTGGCCTGTGCAGCTAAGCTCCTAGCCTGATCAACTCTTACTCTGGGTGAAAGTCCAGGGTGTTTCTCACATCATGTGCCTTAGACCTTCCCTCGATTTGGAAATTCACCCACATCAATTCCAGTCTCATCTAGCAGCCCTAGAGCTTGCTGACCTACAGTAGGTAGAACAAATCCTGCCTTCTCTCCCTGGTGTCTCAGAAGTGTTGAGGCACTCTGAAAGGAGGGGGAGTTGACATGACCTACAAACCATAACCTGAGCTGTTCCTGTTTTGTGCTAAGCTCTATCCTCAGTCCTACCACTGATCCACAAGGCATACAGCTGGCAGGCTGCTGGCCTTGGAATACTGTCCAGCAGCATGCAGACCACGAGGACACGTCCCATCTCACCACACATCCCATTTCCTTATGTTCTTTCATAGCTCACAGTGTTCAACCCCACTCATTTGTTCTGGAAAAAAATAAAAGCATAACTGGAGAAACCTCAAAGAGGGCAAGCTGTGGCTTCATTCCAAAAATGCAATGCAAATTCCGTAAATTAATAAAACAACTTGTTTGGTATAGTGTCACAATCAATGCAGTGACCTGTCAGGAGCAGAACCAGTAATGAAAGTCTAGGGAACACTGTTCTTTTAAATAAAGGGACTATAAATTCCTAATGAACTACAAATCCATCCAATTATAACATAAATACCCCTGCAAGAAATCTCACACAAAACACAACTTAGCAAGCTCCTGCTTCCACTGTTGAAGAGCTCAATATTTGTGCATCAGTATGAAAACTGGGAGAAAACCTCCAGGAGAGACCGCCATAAACAGGCTAATAACTCACAACAGGGGTTTCATCAATCATCTCTCAACAAAAGCAAATCAAGTACATTTGCTCCCATGTTGAAAAAAAGTGGATTCAGGAAGATAACTGTCAGTAAATACCAGATTCAAGCTTTGCTTAGTTCCATCTCCAACAACAACCAAAATTCCATAAGAAAGTACAAGATAACAATATTTGCTTTCCAAAACAAACAATCCGTGTCAAGGGACAAAACAAAACAAACCAAAACAAACCCACAAAAACAACAACAAATTCAAGCTAAGATATTTTCTACTTCCTCATCATCAACAATATTAGGGGTTTCTATTTCCATATAGTCAATCATTGTCTTCAGTGGATTTGTACATTTCAGACGGGAATTAAATTAATAACTTTTTGACGGACACGGAAGGACACAGCTTGTGCAACAAGCATAAAAAGCAAGAAACACGAAAACAACTAAGTTAGTGGATAAACCCAGGAGAAAATTGGTCCATACAGCAAGGCACCATGGTAAGCATTATTTTCAGAGCAAACCCACACATATATTACTGCTTTGATACCAGAACAGAAAGACTGCAAAGTCCTATTCCTCCCAAGAGAGAACAATTATTTTGGGGCCCACATGAGGAGGCTAAGGATTATGTTACCACAAAAAGCCAAGCCAAAGCCCATTTTTATCAGTATTCCCCTTTTATTCTTCCTCCCTTTAATGCAGAGCTGTGTTGTTTGCTGGCTTCCCAGGAGGGAAGGAGGAAGAGGAGTTCCAAAATCCAATTCTCAAATAAAATTTGTGCTTAAGCCTCAGATGTGCTTATTGAAACAAGCACTAACATAAACAAAAGCATGAGTTGTCCCTTTTTGTCTTTGCCTTCAAACATTCATGCAACACCCAGCACAATGACAGACAAAAAGGAGCTTCTGGACATGCAAAATCAAAAGGACTGTTAAAGGATGACATATGACATTGTCAATATGCTGAGGGCTGCCCTTGCTCTGCTTCCCCCATCGTTAGAGCTTTCTCAGCAACATCAATGAAAGCAGGTGGGTCAGTGCTGAACAATTTCAAAACCGTTAAAATAAGTCTGAGTGAAAAATACACAAATAGGCAATGACAATTAAACACAGTCTATACTCACCCCACTGCAACCAGCGGTCATACAACAACCTTGCTTTTAGTAAGGGTCCAAGGTCTAAAATTACATCAACTTTTTTTTATACAAGACAATGTGAAACTAGAAAGGAGGGTGGAGAGGACTTCTACTCAGGACAGGGCCTTTAGCCCTGACCACAAGTACTTTCAGAAGACCTACCTGAGTCGTTACAACATGCTCTCCATACTGCTGCATCACTTTCCCTTTGAGAACCATCTGTAGCTGATCCAGAGACAACAAGGGGAGTGCACTGCCCAGCAACCGGTAGCACATGTAACTGAGTGGAAACAAAGAAGATTCCCTCAGGTAGAGGCACAGCAGTAAAGCCATACACAAGGGTAAGACAGAGAAGAAGTGGTGGGGCACGCTACATGGAACATGCAGGAAGACAGAAGTCAAAAATTCATGGACCCTGTGTTCAAAAATCCTACTGCTCAAGGCTTCTCTTCTGACTAGCATAGCTGGTAAGATCTCTCCCCGTAGCAGGTCCTCCACTGTCTAGAAATAGATAAGTCCTCACCAGCAGTTCCTTCCTCAGTCCACTTTCTGGATCTCTTCTCCCCAGGTATTTTATTTCCACAGGCCTAATAAAAACTTACTTAATTTTTGACTACAGAAATTTACTTAGTTATGACAGCAACTTGCTGCCAAATTTGATCAGAATTGTCCAATGGGCTCAGGAGTTATTAGAGGGACAGCCCTAGCCTCATTTCTTCAGGCAATGAGGCTAAAAAAGCACCACTGTTGAGCATACTAAGGGTATTTTCAGACTTAACCCAGCTAAATCAAACAAGACTTAAACTGCTCAGGCTTGGAAAATGGTTTCCTTTCACTGTGATACTCATGTATTACGTTAAGAAAATTTTTTATAGGTGCACCTCTACACCTTTTAAACTCTTGATCTAAGAAAGATTTAAACCTGGCCACAGACTACCTTGCTATGGTCCAAATTAAATTAGGGTCCCCCAAAATGGTCACAGATTTGTATTCTGGATTTTGCAGCATTTTTGTACAGCATGAGTCTCAACAGACAACTTAAATAATCCTATGAAGATCTAGTATCTGACTTGGAAAAGGAGCTGAAATAGCTAATGTTATGATGTCAGCAACAGCCACATCCTACTTAAAAATACAGACCATGTCAGAATCCAAACATATCCAGGCATTTTAATTCAGTCCATCCCACAAAGCACAAGTCCAGCAGTATTAGACACAAATTTCAGAACTAGGGTTTGTCTACACAGGAGGTGTCTTCTTAAACCACACAAACAAAGCCTAATGACCCTCCCTCTCAACTGCTTAGAAAGAAAGGGACAGTACAGCTCCTCTGACAAGTCTTGTAGGAGCAAGCTATAGATTTAAGACACCTTTATGCCCAATGAGGTGCATCACCTTTATGTGCTGTCCTAGTTAAGTTTAACCCCAAATTTGTTATATGTCACAATTCTAAAAGAAATCTTACTAACTCCTGGGTTTAGGCTCCCTATAAAGTTTCTCATGAATACCTGAATAATCAAAAGCAAGTGTTCTCACATTGTTCATGAGAAACCATATGCTCCATCTTACCACAGGGCAGCAGCAGAAAGACTGGGGCAAGAAATAGAAGGATAATATGGAGAAGAACAAACTATGTTAAAACAAACCTCACAGGTCCCGATTTCTCCTTCAATAGCCCATTCTCCACACCTTCTTTCCAGAACAGTTCAAAGGCACCCTCTTTCAGTGAAACTTGTAGCAAATCAGACACTACACTGGGCAATTTCTTGTCCTTCTTCTCAGACTTGGCAGCACTTTGCAGAAGCTCTACAAGTCTAGAAGAAAGAAAATAACGTGAGAGATCTGTCCTGGAAGGGGATTGATGAAGTCCAAATTAATCCTGCTGAAGGACACAGAACGTTTCCTGAGCACAGCACACTGTGCCTCTTGGGAGAAATGAGAGCTATGATTTAGGAACCTGTGTAACAGTTAGCGCCTAACCCTTAACAGCACCTGCAGTGGCAAATACAGGCAGGTATCAGAATGAAAGCCACGTTTCCCTCACTGCTAGCCAACAGACAGAGAATGTTGCATTTAATGCTCCTTGTTTAAGAACTTACCTGGGAATATTTTTCTCATTTACAACAGTAGGTGAGCCAAACAGCTTCTTCAGATTTTTAGGTTTCAGAACACTAGGGAATTTCTGTATGCCTACGAGCAAAAGGTGCAGGTTGTCTGGAGATGTGAAGGCTGAAGCGAGGTCACTTTGCAAGATGCCAAACAGGACCTCCTCAAACACAGCTTCAGGAACCTAGACAGGAATGAAGGTGAAAGCATATGAGAAACATCTGAGGGCATTTTACTAACTTGCTGTGTTGTATATTCAAATATCTGCATTGTAGGGCATTTTACTAAAAGCTTGCGGTGTTCTGGAAACTTTAGTAATAGTCTTTATGGTGACACAACCAAAAATAAATAATGGACCTGTCCAGTACTGCCATACAGTCCCCCAGTGCTTAACCACGTGGAGTAGGACAATATGTTGTCATCAGATAGCAATTCTGGTCAACTGACTCCAGCTGCAACTGTTCTCTTGTCCGACTGCTCCTGTCTGTAGAGCCGTGCAGCCCAGGGAGGAGGAAACACTCTTGTACTAGCTTTTAATTATACCTCCCAAAAATAGGTTACTTGTTTCAATAGGATTTGCTGGTAAACAACTGTTTTCAGTTGTAATCAATGTGTAATCAATGGTTTTAGAGAAAACTGCATCCAACATTTTCATCAATAAAATAAGAAAAGCACAAAAAACGCTTTGAATTGTATTTTTTAAAGATTGGATTCAAAATACATTTAAACCTAACATCAAGACTAAATGACACAGAATACTTCCATACAAAACATTGTTTATTTTTGATTTAATGCTGTTAGTCTTCACATCTACAAACAATATGCACATCCTTTCGCACCCAACAGCCCAAAATTCAACCTTAGGCCCAGGCATGGTGCATAAAAAAGGAGGTTTGCTATCCAGAGTTTTCAGCATACTTCTATTCAAAAGAGCAGAGGGTCTAACATACCACCCAAGCAAGTCAACTGGGAAAAAACAGACTATGGGTTTGTCCGTGATGAAATCAGACTAAGCTAAACCAGAGCATCCTTCCCAGAATAAAAGCATCTGCCCACAGGCAATACAGAAAACAACTCCCACAGTTTAAACTCACTCTTGCACACACACACTTTAACTTTCAGCTATGAATAAACTAAGGAAAAAGCAGTCCCCGAAGCAAACTCCTCCCTCCTCCCACCCACCAGCTACTGTGGCTATACCTCAGACATGATGTCAATAAGAGTTTTGCGAGGGAGATCTCTGAGGTGTGCTTGCTGATGTGCCAGCTGCTGGAGAAGCTGGATGCTCTCCAGCAGAGCTTTCTGGTCCTAGAAAGGAAATGTAAGCCAAAAACAGAGGACATACATCAAAGATTAAGCTGAAGGCTCAGGTAATAATCCACTCTTGAGACCCTTATGCCTACTTGTAGCAAGAAACCTACACAACTGCTTCCTGATAGGCCACTCAGCTTTTCTCAAAATGGTGTTTTCTGGCTGTACGTGACAACAGATCCCTTTCTTCCCAGGAGAGGCAGGAACCTCCAGTACTATCTGATACAGTTCCTACATTCTAGTCAGGAACAGACATTTAAAAGGCACAAAAAGTCCTTGGACAATGCAAAAAAAAAGAACTTAATTTGATGCTTCAAGTCCCATCTCATCGACTAGCCAATGACCCAGCCTTTCTCTCCAGATCCGCTCTCTACTTCAGACAGCCCTAGAACCAGTAGTGAAAAACAACATAATGACAGTAATGTCACCTTAATAAGCCGGCCAGATTGAAAGAGAGCCACAACTCCAAAAAAGTTTCCAAAAGCAGCATTTCTCACAAGTTTCTGGAAAGGAAAAAAAAAAAAAAAGCCAGGGGTTAAAAATCCACTTTGCTGATCAGTTTAGATTTCATGTTCATCTACAGTGCTGATCAGTGGAACAAGATGGCTGGAAGATCTAGCCTTGAACACCCTGCCATATGAAGATAACATACAGAAAAGCACCCCCTGCACTATGTTTAAGAACTGTCCTAGTTATCTTTCCGTCACATGGACGAATCTCAGCTAAAACTGGGCCAGATGACGATGTCATCAACTTCCAGTTTTCACAAATATTTCCATTATTTCATTATGGTAATTTGCTTTAGCAAGAACCCCAAAACTACAGTGTCCAGGCACCAAGCCTTCAAGGAACACAGAACGGTTCATTTAAATTAGCTGTTGGCTAATGCTGCTATGAGCCAACTCACCTTTTTCACTTTTTCCAGACTGTGTTTTTCTTTTATCTGCTCCAGGACACTGCACATTGGAATTTCCTCAAAAGCTTGCAAAACCTGAGGACATGGATGGAATAGCTCAGTTTGCAGTTCTTCCATTTTATGAAGTTTTATCAGGTTCAGCCAAAATAGAGCTGAAAAGTTGTTCAGCATAACAGCAGATGTGCTGCTTTATTAGGCCAGAATAGAGATAACGAGATCAGTAAAAGATGTGTCAGAATAGGAACTAGTGTAGACATAAATACACCTGCTGATATTCCTTTTTTTTTTTTTAGGTACACAACATAGCAGGATTAATAATGAGAACATTTTGCTGCAACTGCATCATCCTGTAACAGAAGCAATGAAACTTTTGAGCATGGGCAAGGCCCTGATCTAGGTGGGAAGAACACAGGTTCTTCTGCACTACCAACTTCTTAGGTGAGATGAGGTCAGATCGCACTGGTGATCCAAACTGCTGTGACGCTTAGCTATGTTACAGCCTCAAACAGCATGGAGGAAAAAAAAAAGCTAACTCTGAAGCATGTGTTAAAGGGTTGCCTTTTCAGATCTCCCACATAAACCGCCCAACACCAAGAGCAAGTCAATCTTAAGAAGTCACAATAGTTCTAAGTGCAGCATATTTGAAAACCTGGTCAAAGTTTGCAAATTAAGGATGGTTCTTGAAGCAGGGCAGAATTCTGGAGCATGAGTGTGATACTGGTATAGCTTATACCCTTCTCAATGTATTGTTTCTAAAACAGACTATCACCCTTTAGAACCATACAGCTTTCCTACGCTGGCTCCAAGAGCCTTCCCTGCCACCTGCACGCAGAAGGTGCCAGAAGGGAGCCCTCCAGCCTCCTCACAGAGAACATGGGGAGACCCCAGGACCTGACGAGGGTTGGCGAGGGGCCACAGAGCGCCGAGCTCTTGCTCTGCTCCGGGAAATACTGACCTGCGCCAGGGCCAAGCTGAATCCTGGGCGGGCGGCCTCGCGGGTGTGTCCCAGCCCTTCCACCAGACGCTTGAGGGTGTACTTCAGCTCGTCGTCCTGAAAGAGATACCCAGCTCCGGCGGTGCCCCCGCTCCTCCGAACCCGGTATTAAATAACATACATCAGTAATATTAGCAGGGCCAGAATACCATTATGGTGAAA
>JAVJGG010000085.1:9738620-9761050 GCA_035590195.1 Aviceda cuculoides
GCCCGGAGGCGAGCGGATTGGGGGGGGCGGGGGGGGGGGAGGATTTAGGGAGGTGCTGGGCCAGAGCCAAGGTAGGCCCTGAGGAGCTCCTGCGGGGACAGGCCGGGAGATGGGACCTTCCCGTGAAGGACGGCAGGGGGGCGAGAGGCCCCCGTTCTGGCGGGACGAGCTCCGGACAGCGGGGTGCCCGGCGGCGTGGGGAGCTGCTGCCGCGCCCCCGAGAGCGGGCAGCACAGTGATGGCTGCAGCGGGGAGGAAATGGGAGGGCTTTGTGGTGCCTCCGGTCGGGGGGGCTGTGAGCCGCCGTCCTGCATTATCCGGTGCTCCGGGTGCTGACTCCAAATCTCTGATCCTTAGGAACAGGGCTTGTCTCAGCTCTGTTTCTTTGCTGGAGAGTGCGTATAGGGGAGGAGCTACAAAACCAATAACGAGCAACTGCAAAGTTTGTCTTAAATCAGGTTCGGAAGATGCAATTAGCAATTCACTTTTTTGAAGGTCGGTGCCATGTAAGTTTCTGTGTGCACTAAAATAAAACAGTAGGCATAAAACTATGAAATAAACTGTATTTGCAAATAAGTCTTAACAAGTATGCTATTTTATAATCTAATCCTTCAGGATATGTTTCCTGATCAACAGTGTTCTTGTCCTTTCCTGTTCTTAGAGGAATAAATCAGTTTCCTTTCAGACTGTTTAGGCAGCAGGGAAGAGCTACTGCTGAGGTTATAACAGGAGTAAGTTTTCTTGTCTTTGGAAACACTGACACTTGAGCTTTGTCAGCTCGTTTTTATGCATGGATACCCTTTGTATCTGAAGAAGAGATGTCCCAAAGCAAACAGTTGATGTAGCCACTTAAAATCCTGTTATTTTTTTAAATTCTGTAACAACTTTGACAGCAGCCTAAACAGTCTGTCCTAGTCAATGTAGGCACATTCTGTGAAGTAATAAAATTAAAGTTAAAGTGTTACTTTTGTATTTAGATTTCTTTAACAGACTTCTTAAACTTGCTCTCAGGCAAGATGTGGATACTTGTTTTGGTGAACTAAAGGTGTCCTGCTGATTAGTAGATGCCTTTGCAGATGAGAAAATGTACTTATTCTGAATTAGCTGTAGTTTTAAGCCTCAGATGCTACTAATGTTGGAGCGCAACTTGTACTTGCATCTAATTTCTCATTATTACTAGTAAGTTACTAACAGCTAATGCACGATTTCAGACCTTAACAGGTCTCTGTGCTTTGTATAAAGTTCTGTAATATGTGTAGCGTAATGAAAACATGACTGTTCTTGAAGGTTCTGCTTAAAGAATTCCATGTTAAAGTGACTCCTTGTTTTTAGGCACTCTAGGACTGTAATAATAGTGTGAACTCAGTTGAGATATAATAGTTTTTGTGGAAGTTGCATTTTGCATTACCTTTGGTCTGTATAGAGAGTAAGCATAGGATTTAAGCATAACAAGAGAAAACAGTAGCGTCCAACAAGTCCCAACATATGTAAGATACCTGCCTCTTTCTCGTACTCTTCAAAATTATGCTGGAAGAGCAACAGAATATGACTGGTGTCATGAGACAGGGATTTTGCTACACCTGAGATGTCTGGTAGTGCACTGATTAAGAGCTGAAGCATAATACAATGGTATGCAAAAGTCGCTTTATTCCAGATGAAGAACATGGTGCTGGCATTAATAACAAAAGGCTTACTATAAAAGCTTTTTGGTAAGGGTTTTGGAACCCAAAATTTGACACAAAAGTGTGTGATTAGGCATACTGAGGCCTACTTGAAACTCTGAACATCTGTAGAGCTTCTCAAAGTTGAAGGAAACTGAGTATTTCTCACTCCTGACTTGCTGGTAGGCTGTTTATTTAGGTGTGGCTTTAAGCACTGGGCTTAATGCTGGGCACTTTACTCAAAGGTTAAGATTCATCTGCTGAAGTGCTGTACAAGTTAGTGCAAATGGAGAGCTGGTCTTAATCCTTACGGCATTTCGGGTTCTGTGTTGTACCCAGTTAGTGTTAATAAATGTCTCCTAATTTTTAGGCTTGGGTGACATTTTGTTGAAGACATCTAATGCTTACTGTAGAGATGTACTGGATTGGTTGAATAAATTGGGTATGTATTTATTTAGAGTTGTGGTCTTGGAGACTTGGTTACAAAACTTGTGTCCTGCTGAGCCTTATGCTGCCTCTGGTAAAGCACTAACGTTTGAATCCAGTTAGGCTGTTGTCTCTGTGCTATGCAAAAAGATAAATACTGAGCTGTTGTTTTGATCCTTAGTGAAAAGCTATTAAGCTCAAATACTAGCTTTCAAAATATTCTTTGTTTTGAGCTTTTGAAAGATCTTGTTTTCTGGAGAGAATAACTAAACTTGAGAGGCTTCAAAATGATAGTTTAGTTGTTCTTTCACCCCAATATGGCCTTACAGTGTTGTTAGCTCAATCCACCAAGAAGTAAGTTTAGTTATAGGGATGTTTGCATCGGCATTTGCTAGAACCAAGCTTTCCTCTAGCTTTCTGCTTTGGTTTTCTGAAAAAGAAATCAAATGGTTGTGCTTCAGATTCCCACATTAAGATGGCATAATTATTACCTAATTGTGTCCAAGCAAAAGTTACACTGAATGGGAAATGCAGATATTCATTTAACACTTTGGTGTGACCCAGTTCATTTAGTTCAGATATGTTTTTAATTATAGTTGACTTTTGTCCTAATTTGTTATAAATGAGAGCATCTTCTTTCAGTCTCATTATTTGGCTACTGAAGTCAGCTTTTTTTTTTTTAACTGTTTCACTGTTGAAAAAATGTAGGGAAGTATAGAAACAGTTTCTTTTTGTGTTGCTATGCCTGGATTCTGTAGGAAAGTTAGTTTGAAAGCTAGTTATTGACCATTCCTGTTTTCCAAATGGAGACTAAAATATCCAATAATATATAGTTAAATATGTGATAACTGAGGCCTTAGTGGATCAAATTCAAAAAGAATACCTCATTTTCTGACTTGCTATCAGTAGGAATTGCACAACAGGGCATGGATTTCCACACACCCCCTGTGAAGTTCTGGTGTGCCATGACAGAAACAAGGTTTGTCTGTAGCACAAAAAATTCTTTTGGGGATTGCTAACTTGAGGGTGTGGTTTCAGAAGCAGCTCAAATTGATCTGAGTGGAGGTTGCTGTTGGAAGCTGTAGTTTGAGCCCTTGCTTTCATTTTCCTTCCTGTGTTGGCAGGAGTGCTTTTTGCAGCTGCCCAGATCACCTTGTTGGTCTGGCTGAGAATTCAACTTTAGGGCAAGTTTTTAGGCGAATCAGCTCACTGAACAAGATGACTGGCAGTTCAAGGAATGTGTAGAAGGAGGGAATGCTCCTTTTAAACTTAGCTGAAGCAATTCCGATGTTCCTATAGAACTTTTTTTTTTTCCGCAAATTAAATGTATGGTATTTCAATAGCTGTTTGTAAGGCCATAGATGTGAATTAAGGGCAAAGGCATGGAACTGATTCTACATGTTATGGAATTCTTTAGAAGAGCAATTCAGCTGTCTTGGAGTTTCTCCTTAAAACTTAGTGTTGTGACTAAAGTTAATTCTGCTATACATACATAGCACCCAACTACAGCAGCTTTAGTTCTCCAGTATGTTTTTGACCCTGACTTGTTAATGAGACAAAGGCAGATGAAGAAGATTGTCAAAAATGCTAAAACATGAACCTGGGTGGTCACTAATTAAAGATACCTAGGTTGTGATTCAAGTACATCTAGCAGCATGCTGCTAGTGTTGGTGACAAATGACTCCTGCATGGAGCTGCTACCGTAAAAAGGCACAGATGACAGGCTTACCTAGGAAGAGTTAAGGAATCTTATTTAAGATTTCTGCATTATCTGATTCATTAGTAATAAAATATTTATTCTGGAATGAAAAAAGGAAAAAAAAAAAAAAAAGGCAGACAAGTACATTGCTTGCCCAGTGGATTTTTCTGGCTGTTTGTAACCAGCCAGAATCAAAAGAAATAATAAAATTATTTGACCTTCTGTATTTTAGGTAGGACTCTGCAGAAATCTAATTAGTCCATGTCACACTAGCAAATCCTGGTTTGGTACAGTTTGTGTTCTGCCGTGCTTTTAAATGCATAGTGAGCCTCAGGGAAAGGAAGCAGACATGAACAAAGCCCATAAAAGTAAGGCATTTAAGAGAACATGGGCAGAGTAGTAGGTAGGCATCTCAGGTAAAAGTCAAAGATGGCTCAGGTGGGGCAAATGGTGTTGGAACCAGTAATAGTGGCATCCTGTAGTTTAGAAGTCCAGGAGCTGTAACTTAGGGTTACCTTGTGCCCATGGTACAAATCTTGCTCTCTGTAACGGAGATCAAAGTTAGCTTTAGAAGATCGGGCTCTACAGGAAATTAACACAGATGTGTTTACATTAGTACAATAAAGAATTTAGCTGGTACAGTCTAGTTTTTCAGCAACCAGTGCCAATAGCCTTAACTGAGACTGAGGGAAAAGATAGAAGACAACCTAGTTTACCTCAGTCTGTAATTCATGAGACGCAAAGGAAGAAGTAAGCATCCAAATAGGACTGAAATTGGTTTCTCTGCCTCAGAATACCTTGCTCAAACAAGTTTTTTTTATTATGTGTTTGATTCAAAGCGTTCCAGTCCAGATACCTGACAGTTACAGTAATAACTTCAGAGTTAGGAGAAGATGTTTCTGTTAAGCTAAATGCTGCTGAAATAATTTAGAAGACTGTGGAGTGGATGTTGATAATATACTATTTAGTTAAAAGCATTGGATCCAGCTTAATTTCAGGATAAGCTCACGAGCCTCTGCCATGCATGTGTTTCTTCACTGCTATAAATTAATCTTAAAATCTGGTCTAGGATGTGTTTTTTAAGAAGTAATGTTTTTGAGTGGGGGCAGTAGAGAGATAACCTTACATTGCTTTTCTTAATGGATTGTGGGATAAGAAAGAAGTTCATTCAACACTTAGTTACTGAGTTCACCTGTAATGTATTTAAAATATATTGTTCATTTGTTTTCCTACTGAAGTACTGCATTGGGTAATACTAGAAAGGAGTTGGCCAGTTGTGGAGGTGACAGGTACAGGCAAAAGGATGGAAAAACTAGCCAAAGTTATGGAAAAATCCACTTCCAAAAAGTCAAACAGCACCTGAGGAGTGCTATATACTATATTACTGGCTGTGTTTGGGAGTTCCAGAGACACTGCTTTTTTTTTTTTTTTTTTTCCTCAACAGGTCTCGTGGTGGTGGCCTTGGCTCCCGCAAACAGAAAGAGCTGCCAACAGAACCCCCTTTCACAGCATATGTGGGAAATCTACCCTTCAACACTGTGCAAGGAGACATAGATGCCATCTTCAAGGATCTCAGTGTAAGGAGTGTACGACTAGTCAGAGACAAGGAAACAGACAAATTTAAAGGTGAGTGTTCAGAGTTGGTTTAGTTGTAGGTGGCTAACTGGTAAGAGAAAATGAGGTACTTCAGAAGTCACTTTATTGGGGAATTTCAGTCTACTGTGAAGCGTGGTTAGTTTGTTGATCTGTTTGTTCTTAATGATGACTTATGCGGGTTTCTCATTCACTAACAAGTAAACATTTCATCTGAATGAGATTCACTGTTACTTCCATCATCTTAAGATACAGACTAACCTGAGTGACAAGAGTCAATATTTGCTCTGCCATAAAAGGACTTTCTCAAACCTTGTTTGTCTTGTATGAGTTCTAACAAAGCTGAAGTGTCTGACCCACTTAAGATCCGTTACCTTAAGTGTTGAGTACTTGCACAACCTTTCTTTAGTTTAAAAGACTCCCATAGCTTCAGCTCTGTCTTTTTTTAGTAGGCAGGGAGAAAAAGCAAGTAGATAAGCCATTCAGGCAATTGTTTTAGAGGATGCAAATCCGATATCCATTGGAATTGGCCAGTGGAAAGGGAGTATATTTGTAAGTTACTTTTAGGGGGGAAAGAGGCTTAACTCAGATAACAGAGGGTCTTAGAAAAGGAATAAATTCACTAAATGATGTGGTGACACAATATCAGACTGCTGGCTGAGCAGGTACTTCAGCTTCTTGTTTAAAAATACTAGTAACCAAATGTCAATATTCAGCTAAATAACTGTCTAAAGGCATAATCAAATCTACTCTGTGATGACAACCTTATGGTAAAGGGAATTAATCAGGCTTTTGGCATTTGTGTAATGCCCATACAAAGTTCTATTTCAGGATTTGTCCCCATCATTAATAGGCATAGGTAAATGCATTTGTCGTTAATGATGTTTGGTTTCGGAGTTGCATAGATCTTGCACTTACCATATCGTAGCTCTTCTTTGAAAGAGAAGGAAGGCTATTAGCAGATATGCAGGAAGAGTAGCTTCTTACAAAGGCCTTTTGAAGTGCTGGTATTAACTTGTGAGGTTCTTCTTGCAGGATTTTGTTACGTAGAGTTCGATGAGGTGGAGTCACTCAAGGAAGCTCTTACGTATGATGGTGCAGTAAGTATACTTGCAATTAATTTGTGAAATAAAAAGATAAACACAAGTCTCAAACGTCTTGGCAGCCCATGTGGTACATTTTGAAGAGATTCTCCCCTTTATTTCACAGCTTTTGGGTGACCGATCACTCCGAGTGGACATAGCAGAAGGCAGAAAACAGGATAAAGGTGGCTTTGGCTTCAGAAAAGGTGGTGGGCCTGATGACAGAGGTGACTTCCATTTTTCTAAATAGCTTCTTAAATATAATGGTTATAGTTATGACTTCTGGTGCTAACTAATGCTAAGACAAGGCATGCAAGTAAACATGAAGATTATATAGGAGAAATTTTATATGTATATACACATTTCTAACCTAGCTGCTGCCGCTCCTGAAGTGTCTGGAATATAGATGCGCTTTGTGTCCAAAAGCTAATTATGTTGTGACTCCTAGCCCAGGAAGTGAGACCAATACCCCTAGTAATATCCAGTGTCTTGCAGAGGACAATCATAAGCCCAACAGTCTGATCTGCTACTATTTTGTTATGATGCAAGAAAAGTACGTAAGCACAAGTAGACAAATACTTATTTTGGACTATCTATCTCCTGTTCCAGTGTAAAAACAGGCTTTGTTGTAGGTGAAGCTTAATTGAACTAGACTCGGTAAAGATTTCCATTGAATGGGTATTAGAGAAACTTTTCTGACCACTTATTCTTGGTTAACTTAAGCTGACCTTTTGTTCCTATGCAGTGGAACTTGGTAGTACCAAAACAAAAGGATTTTCCAGCAGCATGACTTTGGATATTGAAGGACTGAAACTTTGGTTTGGTATTCCCTTGATTAGTCTTTCCTACAGCTTCAGACCTGAACACGATTGTGGCTTTTTTCCTAGGAATGGGAGGAGGTTCCCGAGAATCCAGAGGAGGTGGATGGGATTCCAGAGATGACTTCAATTCTGGTATCAGTATTAACACTTATACAGATAGGAAGCCTAAAAGGCACAGAAATGTTCTCATTTTCATGTCAGCTACACTTGTCCCCATTACTGTTTTGATTGTATCTACTGTATGCCAACTTTGGACATCCCACAGTTGCAGTAGGATTCTTCAGAGGGAATATTCCATTGCCTCATAACAGAGGAGAGAGTCCTGGTTGTAAATTTTATGAAACAATCCTAAATGACAGAATACTTGTTCAAATGTAGCCTATGGTGTCTAGGTTTTAAGCATGTCTCAAATATGCGGCCAAGTACATTTCTGAATAGTAGCAGAAACAGACAGATTATGCAGAAAAGTTGATACGGTATTCTTTCAGACCAGAGGCTTTCACCTTCTTATGGAGATGTGACATCATTATGAAGCAACTGATTTCTCCAAAAATGTATTAAGTGTTCCAAAGCACTTTTAAATGCAAAGTGTTCCTAAACTTCTAGATCTCTTAGTGATGCAAGTTGCAGCAAATGACTGAGCTTGCTGTGTGGAAAGTAGTGATGGGACCACTGGGTTTGCTCTGGACTTCCAGTCAGTTTCTAGGTATTAGAATCCAGCGTGACATTAACACAATTGCTTTTGTCCTCTGAAATTATGGGTTTGGTCCATTTTCTGATGGGGAGATGTTGGCAAGTGCAACTTTGCAATGTCCGGTGTCTGCGTGAGTGGAATGGACAAAGTAGAAGGAGTGATAGATAACAAAGTGCACCCTTGCCACTAGCATGAAACTGAAGCATGGTGCTGGAGAGAGGAAGCTTGCTACAGTGTTGCACTTAACCTGCCTTTGAAGCTAAGCATTCTGGTGTCATAGCTTTACACCTTCTTTGGCAGCTTCTTCAAATGTGGATGCATTTCAGTTTGTTAGATGCTGGATGAGTGATCTGTGAGCCAAAAGTTTAGTATTTAAGTCTTAGTTGCTACAGAAGCTTTTCTTCTCAGGTTGTACAGCCTTGCTCTGGATCAAGTCTTTAAACATGGTTGCTTGGCACTGAAGTAAGTAAGGGACGGTTCTACAACTCTGCCAAATACTGAAGTGGAAAGGAAAATCTCAGATGGGAACAAAACAACTTTCTCTTCCAGGCGGCTTCTGAAAAACTGAGTATATTCACCTTAGGTGTTCTGTTAGCCTGAAGTATCCTCTTCCCATTGAATGCAGATGATGGGAGCTTGGAGAGATGCTCTAGGATAGTCATTGGTACAGACTGGAACTCTGGTCAGTGACAGACAGTTCTTGATTTTTTGGTACATACACTGAAGAAATGCAGTCAGTTTCATATTTAAAGTATGAATTGTTTTTTGGTTTTGGGGGGGGTTGTTTGTTTGTTTGGTTGGTTTTTTCCCAGGGTCTTTAATTAGTCTGGTAAATGCCTGGTCAGTTTATAGTTCAGCTGAAAAACCTTGGGGATTTGCTCTGTTTTTCAAAGCCTCTGTTTTATAAGGGCTGTATACTTCACTACTCCCTAGCTATTTTCCCATTTGCTCTGCTCTTGCAGATTTTATGCTAAGGCTGTAGCCAATGTGATCTGCTGGCTACAGAAGTACTCTGAGTGCTTCTGGTATCATCTCTGAATTCAGCTAATGGTGTTAACAATATGAAGTTGCAGCTGAAGCTCATGTTTTAAGCTCACTTGATGACCCACTCTGCAACACTCCAATAAGCCTCTAGGTGGATAAAGGAGTTTCTGAACTTGGCATAGTATACTTGGTTTCAAATGGAATCTGTATGGCTCTTCTAGAAAATGTATTAGAGATCTGTGAAGCAGTCTGCCTACAGACAAAAGGCTCTCAGTGCATCATCTTGGACTGACAGCAGTGACTTGCAAGGTTTTCCAGTCACCCAAATAAAAATCTAGATTAAAATTATTGTAAAATGTGCTCTTTAAATTCACTGTCTTCTGTCTTCAGGATTCAAAGATGATGACTTCTTGGGAGGCAGGGGTAGAGGAACCCGCCCTGGAGACCGGCGACCACCAGGTGCCTCAATGGGAAGTGGTGGCACTGGTCGCTTCAGAGATGGGCCTCCCCTTCGTGGATCTTCCATGGACTTCAGAGAGCCAACAGAAGGTAAACTCTTTATATCTTCTGTAATTCAGTCTTCTCTCATGAAGGAGACTTCTGCTTTCTTTGTCAGGTTAAAGCTATTACCCTTGACGGACAGACCTTAAAACCTTAATGTTTTTTCTTTCAGAGGAAAGAGCACAGCGACCCCGACTTCAGCTCAAACCTCGAACAGTTGCTACTCCCCTCAATCAAGTAGCCAACCCAAACTCTGCTATCTTCGGTGGAGCCAAGCCCCGAGAGGAAGTAGTAAAAGAGCACGACTGAGTTTGGGGTTGAGAGGGAATGGGGAGGCGGGAGAAAAAGCAAGACAGTACAGAGTGACTAGCTCTGCTGGAATGTCAACCCTGCAGTTTACCATTCCTGCCATCTGGTATTTGTCCTCTTTGAAACCGAAAACACAGAGCTTGTGAATGCATGTCAGCTGTTAACAAGTGGTTTTTAGTACGTTCTTGGCTTTGCTGTATCTAGTGCCTGCTTTGTGCTGAGTTTCCTTCTTCTGTTTCCTTCCAAGCAGCACAGTTGCCAGTAGATAAGGCAGTGTAGCTGCTTCCATGAGTGTGGAGGTCTCTGGACAAAGGTGCTGCTTCACTTCTTCCTTTCTGGGTTTGTTTTACTTTAGAAGCACAGGTTAGACTTAGTTATTTCCCTGTATTGTTTCCTTTTACTTCTCAGTGCTCCTCTTCTGACCTGCATGTCTTGTTCTGTATTGCTGTGGCTCTGAAGAGGAAAACTGGAGAGTCCAGATGAGTTGAACAGAGAAATTTATAGTTCTAACCAAGTAGTGAAATACCATTTATGAACAATTGGTGATAAGAGTTACTGTATACAGCAGAGCCCCTTATAAAACTAAGGGGGACAGCTGCCCTTTCACACCTCTTACCAGGAATTACCAGTTTAATAGATGCAAATACATTGGCTGACAAGAACCCTGGTGAATAGGTGGCGGAATCAGTATGGATAAAGCACCTCTGCTGCCATCAGACTCTTGCCAGTGGCTGTCTATTGACTTCAGAATGGTATGACACTATACCTCTGACCTCAAGGTTAGTGCTGAAAAAATGTGCCTGTTTGAGCACAACTGCTCACTGGCTCTTTCTGCTTACTTTTTGGGGTTTTACATGTTTGGTAAATTTTTAAACGAAGTTTCTACAAATAAAATTGCCTTTTTTATTTTTGTTTAAGGAGAGTATACTTTGCCATGCAGTAAGTAATTGCCATTATCTCCTGTATTTCTTTGCCCAGTGGTGTACAGTTTTAAGACCTCTGCTTTCGGGATACCTTGAAAATGGGCAGATTAGAAATTGTTCTGCTATAGATTCTCTTCATGTAGAAGTTTGGGTGAAAAGCATCTCTAATTGCTGCATCTCTCTTAGCTTGAAATGTTTCTTGCTAGTGTTGTGTGAGAGGAGGGAGGGGAGGCTGGAGCAAAAGGTAGAGATCATTAATGTTTGTTTAAAAACACAACCTGGATCTACACACTGAAGTGTGGATATGTCCAATGCATGAGAAAAACTTGGGCCCCTAATGGTAGTGCTGACAGCTTTCAGATTGACAGCTTTCAGATAGAACAGCCAGCACACTGGAGTACTTGCAAGAGGAATTTGGAAGCATGGCTGCTTCACTACCAGCATCACTGCTAGTAGTGAATTTCTTTCCTAAAGTTACCTTTGTAATGTCAGAGTCTCAGCAATTTACAGAACTACTTTCCTTCCTTCTGCCTGTCACTTAATCTGCTTCTGAGATAAGAACCATTTGTCTAACACTAATACTTAATTTAAGACAGACATGCATTTGTGTGGTTGTATTCCAAACCAATAATTGATCTATTTACATCTTCAATGTGGAAAAGATTTTAAGAACAAATTCCCATATAAAAACTCACTTCTAGTCAAGACAGTTGACTTTTAAATGTAAAAACAAAAAAAAAGGAAAAGAAAAATTCCAAACACTTAACACATTCTGCTTCATAACAAAATAAATTTATGGATATGGTATTTTGTGAATGATCTTTTAAATAAAAGAAAACATTAAGTAATATTTAACATTGGTCTTTATTTGAGTCTGCTATAGCATGTTTTTCTCCCCCCCCTCAGTTTTCAAACATTGTGTTAATTTGGAAATTTGCTTCCTTAAATTTTATGGGGAAGCAGTACCAGTACCATTCTTATACAAATAAGGGGGAGGGGGAGGAGAAGATAAAGGGGAGGAATCTCATCTAAAGTGCTGGAACATGCAGGGCACAGTGAAGTAAAAAGTGTGTACAAGTGGAAGCAAGCCCAAGTTCTTTGTCCTGTGGCTTCAGTATAGCTTCAGTTAAATTGCTAAGGCTGCCAGGCAGAATCTGGAAGTACTATAACTTGCAGTTCATGGAGTTTGTTGTGCCATTTCCTACCAGCTGGATTCTGCTGCCCTCTGACCAGAAGCCCTTGCCTGGCACAGGGCAAAATATGTGTCCTACCAGTTTGAGTAGTGATCAGTTTAATGTGGAGTCTTTGAGGCAAGACAAATCGATTGCCACTGTCTTGCCCAGTTTCTTGCAACTTTTGCAGCGGACCTGTTTCCTGCTAGATGTAATTGTTAATGAGGCTGTTGCCCTGTGTCTTTGAAGTATATGCATTCTGCAGGGTAAGTTAGAAGGAGAGCCATGTATTTATTGAGGAAATGAGCTGTGACCTTCCTGCTGGTTTTACTGCTTTCCACAGCTTGAAACGATGGAAAGTGTTCCTGCCTTCCAGCTGCTTGGCCCACTCTCTTTAGACCTGCTCTTAGGACAGCTTGAGCAGAGAGAATCCAAATCCTGCCCTGGAGCCACTTGCTGAAGCAGCGTGTGTACTAGCACCTGATGGTCCTACGTGAATAATGACTTGAGTTTTGTATGTCTGGAGTAGGGCTAGCTGGGTGGCGATAGCGTCCTTCAGCTGCGACCACACAGCTTGCTCATCGTAGCTGGTCTTTCAGACCTGATGGTGGAAGCAATAATTTCATTACTCTGCGTGGAGGAAAGTAAGAGTGATTTGTGAGAGGTAGAGAGAGGGAAAATGGCTCATCTTAGTCCTATAAATATTTTTCTGTATCTGCTAATATTTGGTCAAGGGTTTCCCACTAGGGAATGCAGCCTAATCCCAATATGATTTAGTATCTTTTTTTTTTTTTAGTAGTTCTTCATATGCAAGCATAAATGGAGTGCTTGGTTTTTATGAAGCATTCTGCATTACACTTGCCATATGGCTTAGGGTCAGACTCCTCCGGTCCTTTTTCTTTCCTCCTGTCAAAAATATAGCTAACATTTTCCTATACAGAAGCATATCAAACCAGCTTGTCTCAACAGTGGATAAAACTATATTTAATATACCGATATGGCATTTAAGTTTTGTAGGAGGAAGCAAGTTTATTTTTTTTCCCCCATCCCACCAGCAAAAAGCAGTTAAGGTTTAATCTGTAATGCTTATTTTTTACCTGCAGCTTAAAGCTAAGCCTGGCATGGCAAAGCCTAGACCGAGGAGGTTACCAGCAGTGCTAACAAATGGATAATTCACTTTGTGGCTATTCATATTCTCACCAAGTTATTTCTAGTAGCTGTGCACTGCTTTCTTCAAGCTCGAACTTAAAAAATAAAAAAAACTGAAGTCAGGAACGCAGCAGATGGTTTTTGGAACTGAAACTGAATTTGCTTTGCTACTGTAGAAAGTGCTTTGTTGTGTTTGCAGGTGGGGAAGGCTGGTGTGGTGTCCCTGGAAGAGCTGTGAGGCAATGCAGGAGTGAGCAGCACGCATTTAACGTGCTGCAAAGCTCCACTGTCAGCCACCAAAAACCAGTCCCCACTGAGCTCCAAAGCTCAGGAGTGGTCCTGGGAGAGCTAATCCCAGTCCTTTAATGGCAGCAGCCCAGTGCTGGCACAGCTGTGCTGCCAACTAGCTGGACCATGCAAGTCTGTAACAGCATCCGAGGGGGCTTTTTGTGCTTGTGGTCATGAATGTTGTTCTGATGGCTGGAGGAGGTGGCAGAGCGTTCACATACTCAAAGGATGGGCTGGGGATAGAGTAGAGTTAAATTTATGCCCTTGAAGGTGGCTTACTTGCCTTCCTAAAGTAGCAACAAGATGTTAACCTACTACTGAGACACGCTGGCACTACTAAAAGTCTCCAATGCCGACCATGAATTTCTGAAGTTTTCCTAGGTGTCCCAGAGCTCATGATAGAGAGTGATTGCGGCCAAGACTCGCTGTCCCAGGGCCACTTGGGATGATGCTGATATTTTTCAACTTGTCTTATGAATTCTATTATAGTTTCAATCCTGACTTTAGCACATAGTATAGTAGGAGCATTTGCTACCTGTAGTACTAGCTGCTGACTTGTCTTCAGAAAAGATGAGAAAATTGTGAGAATTTTAGAGCAAATTCTGTGATATTGCAACCCCTCCTTTTTGTAGAAAAGATTTAATAATAAAAGCCAGCAAATTTTGAAATGGTTGTGCGACCCTTTCATCAGAGCGCTTGTGTGTAGCAACTTCCAGAGCGGCCCCTGTCCCCCTGACTGCTTTGAACAGAGCTGTTGGGAGCAACTGTTTTCCAGGAACTCCCTGTTCACCTGGAGGGTATTTTGGACAAAGCCTGCGTGTGTCAGGTTTGCTCCAAGCAGTGCAGTTTGAAGCCAGGATCACTGGGTTTCTATCCCAACCTCATTCCTTCTCAGTGTGTGGAAGTACATCTCGTGATTATTCACACTGGCTTACAGCAAGAACATGGACAATAAGCTGTTAACTGCGAGCATCTTTAAATTTGTGTTAAGTTTGTGGTTTACATTCTGATGGTTTCGTTTCGCTACCGGACAACAGCGAAGGCTTTGAAAGAATGGGGCTGTTCATATATCCTGGCGTATTCTAGCGTAGAATCAGTTACCTTTGTAGTTCTCATGGGCACTTCTCTGGACTGGATTCTTGGGACGCAATTTTGTAGGTGATGCTTGTCTTGAATTTTTAGAAAGGGGAGTTTCTGTGGCTGAAGAGGAATTTGATTTCCAGCTGAGACTGGAATTTTCTGATCTGATAGCTGGATCCCTCCTCTCAAATATCACTTATCCACTGCAGCATTTTAAGGAATCGAGTATATTCGAAGTGGCAGAGGGCCATCTTTTATCGGGTGCATATGTCTCATCTATATAATCTGAAGTTTATTGTTATTCGTGATACCACTCACTATAGCGGTGTTAAACCAAACCAATTAGAAGCATTTAAAATGGTGTAATAATATTCTTTGACCCTGCTTTCTGAAAGGATTTAATCCTTCAGTGCCAGACACTTGACTCTCAAGCCTGCCGCACATTATTAATAGCAATATCTTGATGACATTATATGTTCTGGACTAGCTGGAGAAACGTACTACCAAAGCTGTAAGCGTATAGCTTGCACCTCTCCTGCACGTTAGGGATTGCAAGGGAGCTTTGCTGGTTCCTCTCCGTGACTGCTCACTTAAACCCAAAGCTTAGATGGGCACAAGAAACAGGAGATCGGGTTCAGGGTGCACATGCGGTGTCATGGTGTGCATACGGTGTCGCTGTTACAAGGTCTAAGATCATGTTCCTCATCTTACTGTAGCTGTTTGGGTGACTAAATCTAAAGCATTTTATGGTTTCCTTTTCCATAGCTGCAACGACTCTGTTACGTGACGTCGCCGGCTCAACGGCAGGTTCACCCTAGCATCATCAGCCTCCCTTATTTCTGTCCCCTTTGCAGCAAAGTGCGTCCAAGGGCTTTAAGGACCTTCAGCACTGTTACAGGAACAACCTGCTTACCTGTAAGCTCACAAATTCTTGTGTAAAGCTCTAGAGTGTGCCAGGGTTGATGTTTGGGGTATGTTAGTGCCGGGAATGCTGCCACCACCTTTCTGCTCAGTAGGTTTCAGCCAGGTTAGTGTTCCCTGTGGTAGGGATTTTCTTCCTACTAGGAGATCGTTCGGTTTGTGTCACCGTGCTCCCAAGATCTGCCTCTTTCTTTTAAATAAACCAAAAAATCACTAATTACCTCTATAAAGCCCTGCAAAATCTGTACTGTAATGAACCTGTATAATTTGTATTGCTGTGTAAAAAATCAAATAAAAGCATTCAAACCTTCTAGGATTTGGTGTTCAAATTAAAGCATTATTGTGTCTGCAAGGATGAACCATGCAGGATAAGAATGGCAAGAAGCTTTATAGCACCGTAGGGATGTACAGGATTAGTCTTTGCAAACCTTACTTGGCCAAATTTTTGTAAAGCACCCAGAAATCCTAGTTGTGAGCTGGCTTTCCACTGGGTGGTAGCAGCGTGTATCTTCAGCTGTAACGGAGCTGCTTTCAGTTTCTGCTCGGTGAGATCAGATTTGCAGCGGAGCGTGCAGCTGGGGCAGGGGAGGAGGTGGCAGTTCCCCTAAATGCTCATGCGACTACAGCTAAAAGAAAAGGCGTTTCTTGGTCTATACAAAAATGTGCATGCACTGCTTGAGCACATCAGAAAATTGCCTCCAAGATGTGGCTTTCATTAAAGCTGCTGTGAAAATATGGCAAAACAAATAATGAGGGTGGGAGGTGTGCTTATTCTGGTCCCAAAGCAAGGGGGATTTGAACGCCAGTCTCCTGCAAAGTAGGCAAGGCTTGGCTCGCAAAGCTTATGAGCTTTGGGAGAAAGAGCCTGTTGAAGCTTGGAAACCTTTCCTCAAAACTGTCGGCATTGGGTGTTTCTGCAGAAAGGCTGGGTTTAGATGATGTGCTGTTTTCTGATCGTTGTTTCACTGCTAATTTCTGATCAGCATTAGTCATAACACCTGGTTCCAGCAAAACCAGCTGGTCTGTGAGCGGACCCCACCTTTATCTGAAAGGATGTAAACTGGCCCCTAGGGCATTCAGTCTGCCATCCCGGACAGGTAAGCTGGGGCAGGGTGGAAGGTGGAGTTTTCACAACCTCTCTGGGCCCAAAGAGAGATTTTTCTACAGCTGGTTAGCTATGGCTTAAAAGGAGGGGGAAGAGGGGTTGGTTAGCTGGTAACATGGACTGAAGGAGTAGATGCCATGTGTTTGTTATGGGAGTGGAACAAAACCAAGCTGAAATGGGTAAGCTTTGAAAAGGACATGGAAAGGTGAAGTTGTAATGTGGTGTTTTATATAATTTATTGCAGTAGATAAAAGCCTGATGCTCCTGTGCCTTTGAGCTTTGATCAGACCAGAAATGGTTTCTCGCAGGAGGTCTAGGCAAGGCACGGGGGTCACAGGAGGGAGAGGCCAGGCACGGGGCAGAGCCTGGTATCCCAGGCTGGGTTTGGTGTCCGAGGGGTTACTGTGTGTACAGCAGAGACGGGACTTGGTCTGGCCTTGCGAAGAGCAGAACTCATGGTTGTGTTGAGAGGTGCTCGGAGTCAGGGCTCTCATCCTAAACCCCTCCATCAAGCCCTTTGTGTGAGAAATACAAAGAAGGGACATGGTATCTGTACAGCCATGTGTGTTACTGCGGCAGTTACCTTCTAATCGAGGTGGATGGGCCTCTCAAGAGGACTGGCGTCTTCGAAGGGCATCGCTCTACCCAAGAGCTGTTGTAACGCGCTGGGGGTGACCCTGCTGCTTTGCACCTCGGGCACGGCAGCAGCTTCTAGCTGCTCTAGAGAGGTTGAGCAGTTGCGTGTGTCTGTCTGGGAGACAACTGGGGGACTTCGCAGGAGGTGCCTTTGCTGCAGCCTGTGCCAACTGTGGTAACGTCTGTACCGTGGCAGTGAGTCATCTTTGAAGCTGTGGAAGCTTCAGAGGAACCCATATGTGAGTACATGGTACCTTTTTAGCATCGGCTGTTCCTAATAAAATAGACTTCTTCTGGTATGAAAGAGACAAACCGTAATTGTCTCCAGCATATTCAGAGCAACAATTCTGCTATAAACAACTTTTTTGTAAAACTTCCATTACCAGCTTGTGTTTAAATAAGAAAAAAAAAAAAAGCTAGAAAGCCTTTAATAAACTACTTCATAGCTAAGACCTCTGCTAGAAATGCTAATTTTGTAGCAACTGCTTTAGCAGTCAGAAAAGCATTGTACCTTATATAGTATCCTTTACACAGAGGCTAGCCAGAAACCATGCAAGCAATGCAAAACTGGGTCTTGCTCTTCTAATCTTTGGTTCAGATTATATGTACTTGATTTCAAGATAGGCTTCTGCACCCGGATTTCATGTGGGAAGAGCTCTGGAATGCACATCAAAGCAATTGCTTTTGCACCTCAGCTTAGAACTGGAAGAGAGAAAGTCTAAGTGTATTTGCATATACAGCGGTTAACTATCTATCAAAGCAGCATTTCCTCTGAAAGCTTGATAGCAAAGTTCCCATCCCAGGTTGCAAAAGTTGTAAACAGTTGGCTATTTTTTCATTTTTATGATAGAAGAGTCACCTTCTGTCGTAGAGATGGATGGATGTAGATGAGCAGTTGTGGTAGCTTCAGAGTGCCCTAATTTAAATATAATAAAATTTCCTTTTACTGACTAATTTACATGCCTGTAAGTAAGAGAGGTATTCTAGAGCCCTAGCGAGAGGCAGCATGAAACGTTTTGTTGTGGCTGTAAAGCGTGTGCCTGGCTGGCTCTTGCACTCTGGTAGCTCCAACTATACAGGGCTGTGACGTGCACATGCAGATCTTCCTATTCCTAGAGCAGGATTCATGTTTCATGTACTGTAATGGGGCTCTAAGCCGGTGGATAAACTCCCCATTATTCATAAACCCTCCTTATTCTGTTCAAGCACAAGAAAAATTAAGGAACTACTATTTTTTAAGAGTACAGTGAAATTGTGTCTGATGCCTGCAAACTGCCAATGCTGAAGCATAAGAAGTAGTTTTATTCTTACAGCTCCAGACAGAAGCTCCAGATCTGGCCATTAGCAATGGTGACCTCAGGCTATTTGCTGCCTTTGAGGCTTGATAACATCTTTTTTTGTAAAAACGCAGAGAGGACTTGCTATTTGCTTTATCTGCTATGAGTTTTTCTGGGCAGCATCTGCCGCTTCCAGTGTGCAGCGTTAAATCCTGCCCAGGCTCTTTGCTAACAGGGAATTGAGTTTGTGCAAGCACCAGCCGCGGGTCCCTCACGTGAGCCGGCGAGGGGCTGACCGTCCGAGTGGCGGATGTTGGGGTTAGTGATTCAGATGATGACAGGAAACCAGAAACTGGCTAACGAGCCCCGAAGGAACCGGCTCCGGTGTCGGTGGCTGCAGCTGCGAGATGCAGGAGGAGATGGGACGGATGGGGGAGAGTGGCTGAGGCTGCGGGTAAGGTGGGAGAGGGAGGGATGGGGAGAGAAAGGTGCCGGGGGGGGGGGCGTGGGGTTTGTGTGAAGGCTTTGGGGCAGGTGGGGTGTCCCACCGATTTTGGTGAGCTCGCAGATCCTAGGCTAGACCTTGGTGACCCTTTTAAAGAGGGTTCAAGGTCAGCCCCGTGAAACCTCTCTGAAAAGCAACGTGCTGGATGTTACTCCTCACTGCTGCTCATGGCCATCACCTGACAAGCTCCAAGGTACGAAAATTACCAAATATATCTTCTCAGCAGCACTTAGACGCCTCTGGACCAAAGATGAGACTCTGTCTCATACAGTCTGGAAAGCCCATTTTAAAATACAGTTCTCTACATCTCCCCACTCCATCTGCTGATGGCAGCATGGCTTTTTTTAAATTACATTATCTCTGCATTCACATCTACTAAAACATTCTGGAATATTCAGCCTGAGCTGAGCTGCCCTCATCCCAAATCTAAGGTCGTGCTTCTGGCTCCTGCCTGTAGCTTCTGGGACCGCTGTTCCCCCCGCCAAAGCCCAATCCTACGAAATAGCTGAGCTGAAGTACTCTTTCTGGGTTTTCCATGGGTTTCAGGGCTGACTGGCACCATGTATATGAATGTATTTATTTTACTGCATATAAGTGCTTGAAATTGCTGATCCTAGATGGAAAGAGCTTTGTCTTTGCATCAGTTTTCTCTTGGGATCGATGTTCAGTGTAATACGGGTCATGAGGTAGACACTTTAGCAAAACAGTATAATTATGGGGTAATCTTGTGTGGTATTGGCACATTTTCATTGCTCTGGACTACATAGGAGTACTTGGTTACATATGTACAGGTTGCTTATATCTGCAATTCCTAACGTGGTGTCTCCCCGGACTCCACGGCAGTGAGGGATGCTGCGTGGCTTTGATGCTGCCTGAAACAGGGGAAGTTAAGGACAAATGCAAGATATTTCTGTGAATTACCTCCTTATGCTGGCATACTTGTCGTGATAAGGATTTTGTGCTGTATTTTCCACCTGAGGTTTTTAAAAGCATTTTACAAAGTGATAATCTATGTGAAAGTTGATTTATCAATTCCAATTTTCCCTTTTGTCCTATGTTCTACCGAAATGCATCTACTGCTCCCCTGGCATAAAATAAAGCATGGTCTGCTTGAAAAGCTGTACCAAACCAGACTTTATCTATGCTGTAGCAGTTTTCCTAAGAAAACTTAACACTGGCATAAAATCTGGTAGGAAATGGGATGTGCAGATCTCTGGAAAGGAGCTTTTCTGGAGGCTCAATGCTGGTCATTGAAGCGGTTCCAACCTCAGGAGCTTCCTGGGTGTGAGACTTTAATTTCTAAATTGATGGGACTTTCTGCGGCAATCTGTGCAACATAGACAAACAGAGAGTAGTGTTTCTTTTCTTAGAAATGTTAGAGACATTGAGTCAAGCTGAATATTGCATCTGTTCAACAAGGCCGTGTGCTAAATTTCATATGGCGAGGTTTTAAATAAACTCTCCACTTTATATTTCGTGCCAGTGACTCATCCAATCAGTCTGAATTAGTCTTCATTTACTGCAAACTGGTGCAGACCACAAAATTTTCTGGAGGGGAGAGAAGGTGACTGTTTTACATTTGCCTTTTGGGTGTTTTTTTACAAATAGGTTGAATACATTACGTAAACCAACAATTTCAGTCTTTATCTTGCAATGTGAACTTGGGGGGTGGGCTTGACGCCTGCAAAGGGCTAAAATGACTTCATCAGAAATGATCTCACAGAAAACCAGCCATTTTTGCTGATGCCACATCAACACATTCCTCACTCTCCTGGTTTTTAGGCAAAAGTTAGACATTTTAAGTACTCTTAAAGGGTTTTTAAGTGAGCTTTTTGCCTCTTCTGCTGCTGTTAGGTAGTTCTTCCAGACTTTCCATCCATTGGGAATTTTATTTCTAGCCTGTGCATATCCAGTTTATACTCACTCATTTTTTATAAGCCAGTGTTGTCTTATTTAAGTTTAAATAGCTTTTCTCACTTTGGTGTTTCTCTCTTGAACAGATTGACAGTGAATGTGCATGTACTCTCACTCTCCGCTTTATAGACTTTAAAAGCAAGAGACCTTTCAGTCTTCCCTGATAAAACCACCTCTCCTTCCCTTGGCTGTTTATAGTAAGCTCTGTTACAGGGTTTAATCCTTAATTTAGGTCTAGAAACCTTCCGCACCAGTAGCTGGGCTCACAAGACGTAGCACGTACAGAGTGAATGATCTTTTGGAAGTTCATTGATTATTCCCATTTAAAAAAAAAAAAAATTATCTCTTTGCTTACTAAAAATATCTGAGGCCATGAAAAGAGCAGCCCCCATTTGGGAAGGCATGCTTCTTCCCTCTTCTCAGGAGAGGTGCCATGCAGAGATCCTGACTTTATCCAGCCTCCAGCACATTGCTTTCCCTGGAATTGATTATTTGGAGCAGCTGCTCCTGGAGGATTTCATGGGTCCGTGGTGCTTGGGCAATGTTTGTTGCCGGCAGCACACGCTGTGGCTGCACTGGCTTCCTCGTGCAAGGAGAAACTTCTGCCAGTGCAAAAAGGGGGGGAATGCAAAAGGAGAACAGAGAAGCGTATAAACAGAACAGGGTATTTTAACACTGTCTGAATTTTGCTCCTGAAACTAGACGGGAACCTGTTTTCTCCCTGTGTTTTAGTTTAGCATCTTGAAAGCAAGGCTGGCCAGGAAGTCATTAACTCCATATGTCCTTCTGATATATCTGGACCTCATCAGAGACTTTAGTGGTTCGAGTCTATTTATTCTCCTCTCCTCTCTCCCCAAGGTGGAGAGCAGGGAAAGCACGTTCAGCCTTCCAAATATTTTATTTATATCCCACCAGCCATGAGTAAGTGCCTCCAGCCTTCTGCTTGTCGTAAATCTGTTCATCACCTCCTTCCGTCAGCTCCTTACGAGAGGAGGTTTTGTGCCAAAAGAAAGGATTTCCAGGGACTTGGGTGTTTGGTGAAGACAAATAATAACCTCCGGGCCGGCGTTGTGCTTGTGATTCAGTACCTTTGCTGGGGGGGATGCCGTAATGGGGATGGGACGTGTGTTGTCCTGTTCAGCAGCCCCTGCAAATAACCACCTTTGGTGTTCCTGTCAAGTGAGGGGCTCACGAGCAGCCTGGGTTTGCCACGTTGCTGCCCTGCTCCAGAAATAAAACCAGCTCTAGAAGAGAGATGGTGGCCTGCCCTGTAATGGTACAAACTAGGTCAATGTTGTCAGGTGCCTTCAGCTCTACCTTGCCTTTTCTTAAAAAAACAAAACAAAACAAAAACCAAACCCACAGACAAACCAGCAGTGTTATAGTCCTTTGTATAATGAATTTTGGTCACCAGCATTAGGCCAACTTCCCTTAGCTGCCTCTTGCAGATGCTTTAGAGATGATCCATAGGTCATGATTTCCAGGGAGGATGTTGAACCAAGGAAAAATGATGTGAGAAACCACATGGTTCTGACCAGGCTCTGTCCCTGATGTCCTGGCTGCAGCTGGGGGTGCTGGTCCTGCACCTCTGGGGTGGGTCCCTGGGGGTCTGGGCATGTCATTAATCTAAACAGATTCATCCCAGCTTCTTCAGCAAGTTCTGCAAGAAACTTTGCAGGGAAAGCCCCCC
>JAVJGG010000085.1:9761150-9783930 GCA_035590195.1 Aviceda cuculoides
CAGCAAGTTCTGCAAGAAAATTTGCAGGGAAAGCCCCCCCCCCCCCCCCAGGGGTCTAGAAAGAGCAAAGCCACGATGGAGCGAATGCTGGGAGCTGCCACATCCTTGTGAGCCCAGGCAGCCTCGAAGGGAGTAGAAATAAACCCAGTTTGCTCCCAAGCAGAGAGGATGGTCTCAAAGCCAAGTCGTCATCCTGCTGGCTGTAGGGTCACTTCTGGGCAGCAAGGTCGTGTTTGGGCACTGCTGCGAGGATGCTGACACCAAACCCCCGACAGCCCATCCCGTCCTTCAGGATCGCTCCCTCCTGGCAGGGCCGGAGCAATGCTGTGTTCGAGGGGCTGTCTGGAGCAGAAATGGCGGACCGTGTCTTTCCTCTCCTTCCCCTGCCCCGTAATCACTTATACTGTGCCCTGGTAATTAGGACGCTGATGTAGGACTGGGACTCCAATGCCAAACCGGACCGCAAACCTCCCACCGGCATCCTTGGCTCCAGCGCCAAGTGACTGGCACGGGCAGGAGGATGCTTGCTCAGCACCGAGAGGCTCGGCTGCTGTGAGGAGACCTTTGGGTTTTCTACCGTGTGGACAGGGTGTCGGAGTGGCTTGGGCAGTTTGGGCAGAGAAGTGTGATTTATTGCGCTTTACACAAGCGGAGGCAGAAGGTATTGAGCAGGGCAGAATCAAGCTGCTGGTTTCTATCGTCTGTTATTGATATTAGTTTAATTGTTTTTAATTATTTTAATTACTAATTATTTTTGTATGTACATGTTCCCCCCCATCCGTGGTGACTGCACCAATACAATACAGGCTGGATTTGTAATAACAGATACTCAGGTTAGGTGGTAGGAAAGCTTCTTACCAGGCAGAGCAACGACATTCTGGTCTTTGGCAAGTTGAAGCTTCTCTATCCCTGGGGGCCAAAGAAGAAGTTTATTAAAACCAAAAATAAATTAAAATAATCTCTAAGTAAAGAAAATCTGGCCCTGGGGAACAGGAATGGGCTAAATGATCTGTCCCAGACCCAGCAGGCTGTTTTCTGTGATATTTATAGGATATGTTTTAAAGGAAGAAACTGAAGCCAAATCATGCTGATTATTACAAAATGTTAGCTGCTGTTTGTGGAAGAGCCTGTCATGGAAAGGCTGGGAAGAGCCAGTGTCTGAGCCAGCAAAACGCAGGAAAAAGTGTGGGGAATTTAACATTTAAAGTAACTCTGCGCCGCAGGGAAATAGCCGGAGTGCCTCATACAGAGGTCTTGGCAGCTTTGAATATTTCCACGCGCCTCCCTTTCTGTCCTCCTTTCTTGCTATTAAAAAATAATGTCTGCTGATAATGTTTGACGATGGAAACGTGCTTTATGGGAGTGGGGATGAGTAGATCCAAATGGGTTTTTCCTTTTTGTGCCGACGACTTTGAGGGGAACCCCGTGAACCTCTTCTCTTTCCCTACAGCGAAACAGGGGTTTGGCTGAGGGGCGCGCTCAGGTTTTACCAGAGCGGAAAGTGTGTGGGCAGCCCCTCGGACCAGAGCAGCGCGGGGAAAAGCCATCGCCTCTGCCGCCTCGTAATCCAACCCCAAAGTCTCTTCTGCATCCTCAGCAAATGCCCGGCTCTTTGGGGGTGTGAAGGCAGATAGCACATGGCTCTTTGCAGGAAGGGGGGGGGGGGTAAAAGCTTTCCGAGCGGCGGCCACGCAGCCCCGCGTGCCCCCGATGCTGACGGGGTTCCTTTCGCTGCTCTGTTTCAGGCTGGATGCGGCCGGGTTATGGCGCAGCTGGAGCTGCTGTGGGTGGCTGCCGTGCTGATGCTGCTCGGGGCCACCGTCAGCCTCTGCCTCAAGTGCCAGCTCTCCGGTAAGGTCCTGCTCGTGTGCTTCGGGGTCCTGCCCGCAGCCCCGGGCTGGGCTGGGGGGGGGATGACGTGGTGGGCAGACCCGTTCCTCTTGGGATGTCCCCTCTGGGCGGGTTTGGTCCTGCTCGGCCATGTGCCGGCTCGAGGAGCTTTGCCCTAGCGGGGATGCTCCCAGCAGCTTGAGCTGGGAAGGGTCTCTGCTGGTGGCCAGAGAGTAGCTGGGGTGGGGGGGGGAAGACCCCCTGACCCTGTGGCACCCCTTCGCAGGACGGTGCAACGCCGTGGGCTGCAGACTCTCCGTGGTCACCGCGGTGGGTGGCTTTGGGACAAATTCTGCAGAGGATCTTGGGCAGACAGGCAGGAGGAGGGCAGGCACAGAAGGAGAGCCTGGGGAATAAATTCATACATACATTAAATACAAAGAGGGTGGGGCAAGCACGCACCCAGTGGGGGTTCGAGCCTAACTCTGAGCACTGGGTGGATTTTACTGAGGGAGAGAGGCTGCATTTTGGGGTTTGGGGGACAGGAATGGCTGGCTGGCTTGCTTTATGGTGTCAGAGACAAATACTACAATTTAAACGTGGTTTAAAAAAAAATTAATTGAAACCCTAACCCAACTGTTGCTTGCTGCCTCCCCTGTCCTCCTGTGCTCCCAGTTGAAGAAGTTTTGTGAATGTGTTTTATTGGTCTTTCTGATCTTTAACTCCCAAATCGTCCTTTTCTGAGAGCTTTTTTTACCCCTTGTCTTCCAGCCACCAAGCGAGAGAAGCAGCCGAGTGAGCAGAGGAGCCCGTAAGTTGCATTTCACAGTCGCACTTCTCCCCCAGACAGCTCACCTGGGGTGAGACCCTGGCCAGAGCCAGACCCATTCCATGCCTCACAGCTGAAATCTGCATTTATGTAAACTGAAAGAATCCCAGAATGGGGCGTGCAGGGCAGTGTGCCCCAACCCAGGGTGCTGCTGAAGGGGTAATGCCTTCACAAAGAATAATCCAAATTTAAACTGAAGCTCTGACCATGATACCTGTGAGTCATTAACCAGTTGCAAAGAGATCGGGGAGAATTGGAAGGACAAGTGCTTACCCTGTCCTGTTGTGCCCCAAGATGAGGTAGAGAGGTTGGTAACTTCATAAACAAGACTCTGCCCTTGGCTGGTGCTGCTGGGACCCTCTGCCAGAGCAACCACTGACCTGCAACACAAGCAGCGAAGGAAATGCAATTGTACACACACACACACACACACACACACACACCTTATTTCCTTCAGCAACAGACAAACCACAGCTAAATGATATATATAAAAAAAAAAAAAACCAAACAACAAAAAACAAACAAAAAAACCCCCCCAAAACCCAACCAAAAAAAAAAGCTGGCTTGTAACCCTTGATACAGGAGCAAACGTGGTGCAAAGGGGCTCTGCAAAGGCCTCTGTGGGGTCGGGGTGTTTGTTTCTGCCCCGCTTCCCCGGGACCGGGGCAAGGCTTCGGTGTGGTCCGTTGCAGACTGATGGAAAAGCCAGCACAGGCTCTGTCCCCCATGGGCTCATACTGAATTGTCCCGCCTGCTTGAAATTTATACCTGGATTAGGTGGTTTTACTTCAGGCTCGTCAAGACTTCAGGCTGGTATTGTGTGCTCTTTTTAGAGATCTTTTTTGGGTTAGTTTGGCCTTTTTGCAAGCAACGCGGTTAAACTCTATACATTTGAGACTTTGCAATGAGGTCCTCTGACACCTCATCTCCCCACCAGCCCTGTGCCGTGAATACCGGCTTGGGATGGGGGGTGACCTGAATGAAATGGGGGTGGGGGGGACGACACAACAATTTCAGGGTCCCAAAATCAGAGTTAATAAGTGCCTGTATGCACCTGCTGTAGAAAAGCTGTTGAATTCTCTTGGGCTCTGACGAGCAGCTCTCTTATTGAATATAAGCTAAAGAGGCTACTGGGCACATATGTTATTTTTTTCAGGTTGACGTTGAGGGATGTTGGGAGGGGCAGGGACAGCAGTGGAGGTGAAGCAGTGGGGTTTAAAGCCATTTCAAGGGTGAACACCCAGCTTTTTGCAGGTGAAAATGCTCTTCTGGCCTTATCTGGTGCATAAAGTGTCAGAGTAGGAATTACCCTAAATGATGTTTTCCTCATCCCTCGGTCCTTCCCTGAGCTGATGCTGGCTGCTCTGCCAATGCACCATAAGCACATCTTGACTTCAAAGGGTCAAAGAGGAGACCAGGAAACTGCTCCCAGCTCATACGGGTCCAGTGTGATGCGCTGAGCGACGCGCCTCGGCATTTCACCAAGCCCAACGTGGGGGCTGTGCTCTCTTCCCTCTGCTCGCCAAAGAGGGAGGTCTCTTTCATCTATTTTTCTTATCATAGACCCCCAAATTCAGCTGAGGTTGTACCTCCCTTTTTTTCCAGGCTCGAAAGCCAGCAGAGTTTTGAGGTGATTCGATCCCATTCCAGTGAGTATGGATGTTGCACGGGGCTCCTGTGTCGTGGGGTGGGGGTCCTGCATGCACAAAATGGGGGGAAAGTAAAAATAAAAGGGTCACCTTGAAGCCAGGTGTTGAAATGATGTGAGACCGAGATTATCAAAGCCACCTGAGATGCTTCTAGGGATGCAAATTCTGAGCTCTAGGAAAAAGTCTCCTTCCTCATTGGAAATAAATCACTAAAGCAATGTCATTGAAATGCAACACCTTATTAACTTGGGCTCTGTGAAACCTTGTGAAAACGATAGTGTGGGTGAACCTGAATTGATAGGAGTGACTCATTTATCATCACCCCCTTACTGCTTCCTGTGGCAGGTTGGGTTAGGCTCTGACCTTTTGATTTTTATCCTGAAGCGAGCTGCTAACAGGGTCACCTGTTAAATGTCACCATCTACAGATGGGCTCTGCGGGGCTGCTCCTTTCCCTGGGACCTTACTGGGCCTGAGCTATGAGTCTATTTCAGCCCAGCCCGACCAAAGCTCACGACCTACCGATGCATCTTGTGATGTGAAGGGAGGGGTGCTGAGCGTGGGAAAGGCCCCCAAATCAAGTGGGTTTAGGGGAGAATAGGCAGCAGCTGGGATTGTAGCTTCCTCCGGTGTGTGTTTGCTATCTCTGTGGTCTGCACAGACACCATCTTTTCCTCTATTTGTTTCCCATTTTGTCCATTTATGAACTTTCAAGGAATGGTTTGGAAGATACTTTGGGACATATTAGAAAAATGCTTGCCAGTACCAGGGAATCCTCTCTGGTGGATGCTCTGTGCTCTTTGAAATACCTGCTGCTGCCATAATAATTAACACCCCCTTTTTTTTTCTTGGTGCTAGCTACAACCCGAAGGCTGCAACAAATTAAGGAACCTGAAAACTTATCAATAGCAAGGTAGGTAAAAAACCCAAACAAAATCTAGCCGTAGAGCCAAGGTTGGATGAAGTTCACCCAACATATGTGAATGTTCAGGACTTGGGATTGGGTTCTGGACCCTATAGACATGGCTTGGCCTATACTTAGAATCATAAAATGGTTTGGGTTGGAAGGGACCTATAAAGGTCATCTAGTCCAACTCCCACTGCAATGAGTAGGGAGATCTTCAACTAGATCAGGTTGCTTAATTTATTGGTGGTCAATATTGGTTTTAGATGACTTCTAGGTTTTCTTCAATCTGACTGCATTCTACTGGCAACCATTTAAATTGAACCCAAGGAAATAAGCTGTTGCTGTACATAATAGGTATACGAAATAATGAAAAAGAAATGGCCATTCTTTGCTTATAAGCAGTCTGACAGGAGAAAAGCCCTTCTGCCCATCACCAAAACCCCCAAGAACCACACAGCTGCAATAACTCTGCTGCAATATTCAGGCATAGTCATTCCCATCATGGGATTTGACCCCAGACTCTTCACCTCCCATTGCTCGGTGTGTGTCCTTTTATAACCTTGCAGGGAGGTTTCACGGATGGTCCATCTGGCTTAGTTGTTGCTGTGGTTTGTAACCCCTGGTACGGTTTGCTCAGACCCGGGATTTTAGCTCCCTTTTCTCTCTTTCAGGAAAACCACTGAGGCACTCAGTGCCTCCCGCCACACTGGATACGGTAAGCGTCTCCCCTGGGACAGGCACTGGTTCAGTGCTGTCCCCATCCACACAGCCACAGGGGAAGCACCACAAAATTCATAAATGAGGATGCTTGCAGATCTTGGCTCATTTGTGCAAGTGCCAGCTGGGAGCTCTCACTGGTTTTGGAAAGACAGAGCCTCCGAGAGGCTGGTTACTCACTGCTGGACCCTGGGCAGGGCACAGGGGGTTATCCTGGAAACAAGTTGGGCGATGATAAAATTAATTCCTACTATTAGTACCTACCCATGATGCTGCACAGCAACGCTTAATAAGATCTAGCCTGGGTCTAAGTTTAAAATCCAGTTCTTTTCCTGCTCTGGCTGATCAGTCCTGGTTAGAGCCACAGGGCCAGATTATTTAAAATATCCCCCCGGCTGTCCTAACATCTCTGCCCCGGGATGTCCAACCTTGCAGCTGCATCCCCCGGCCCTGAGCAAAGAGCTGAGCAGGGGCAGAGCTGTCGCTGCCAAAATGCTTGTGCCTCCGTCGTCAAACTGCTCCCATCACTCAGCCTGAGCCCGAGTGTAACGTGCCCCTCTGCTTTTCCCCAGGGAGCAGGACCGAGTCCAGGTATCAGAATTTCCTGACAGGCAAGTGCTGCAGCCGGACACCTGGGGGTTTGGGGAAGGAAGGCTGCTGAGGTGATGAGAGGTGACCAGGGATGAGAGCCGGTGGGGAGCGCACAGGCAGCCAGCACCACAGCTGGCAGAGCTCTGGCTTGGTTAATTTAGTGATTGCTTTATAAGACGTGCGCCGAGCTGATTAATGGTCAGAGCGGAGGGGGCCGGGATGCTCGTGAACCCTCCGTTCCCTCCTGGGGGGGCATGAGCTGGCGCTCGCCCTGAGGGCATTATCGGTGTGTGGGACTGTATTCTCCTTTCCCAAACCGGGGAGGATATTCCTGATCTACCTGCCAGCTGGCATGGCAGGATCTGTCCATGAGAAATGGTGAGCCCTGTGTTTTTTCAGGGCCTGGGGTGGATCGGGGCTGCCTGCCCTTGCTCCAGCCTCCCGGCTCTGCGTGTGGACAGGCTTTGGGGCCATGCTGGGGGCTTTCTGGCTGCTGGGGACATCTGGTATGGCTGTGCTCGGGGAATTTGTCCGGCTCTGCTTTGGGATGGCAGTTTGAGTTTATGCAATGGTATGGTGTGCTGACGGCAAACCCTTTGTGCTTGCAGAGGACTGCCTGCAAGGGGACGCTGCCTACATGTAAGTAGCTGGTTGCTGCCCGCTGGCATGATGGAATGGAACCGTACTGGTCCCAGTGCGGTCCTGGCTCTCTCGTCGCTCAGGCTGGGAAGCCCATGGGCTGCCTGGGGCAGGAGGAGCTCACGGCGGCTGCTCTTGTTGCAGGGAGCCCGTCTTTCTGGATTACTACAACTGTGCCAGGTTCTTCACACCACCCAACGGTAAGGTTTCCATGGGAGCGAGATGGGTTTCTTCTCCAGCCGCCAGCCTGGCTGTCCCATGGCTCTAGGGAGCTCACAAGACTTTTCTTGCCTAGGTCGGTGCGTTATTGCCGTATGGCCTGAAGCAAGCGTGGGTCCAGGAGACGTGGGTTTGTTAAGGGGTATAGCAGAGCCGTGGGGCGTGAGGGATGCCCAAGCCCCGCTCAGTCTCTCTGTTGGCTGGACAGCCCAAACATATCCATGGCTCTGATTGCACAAAACACTCTGTTCTTACTCCATTTCATCTCTGGGCAGCAGCAAATTATCCATCACTGTAAGAGCGTACAGCGTAATGAGGCCATTTCCCTGTTCTTAGCTCAGTCTGGTTTGCATGAGCAGATATTGCAGCCCCCCAAGTCCTGCCTAGATGCATGGGAACAGGCATGCCGTCCTCCAGAAGCTTTTTGCCAAAGGGATACCTTCAAGTACTTCGTGTGCTTGGTTTAGGAAGCTAGTGAATGAAGGAGGGATGAAATGCATGGCTCCATTCAGATGCATCTTTTCAAGGCACATATTGCATCTGTGAAATGTTTTCACCTTGCTGGGTACTCAGCACTTCTCTGCACTGACTCAGACATCAATCTATTTTTATCTAAAATGAATTTCAAAACACAAATCCTATTTTTTGTTTAAAGAGACTGGGGGGAGAAAAAAAAAAGATTTTTAAAAAAGACAGAAAAAATATCTTGTTTACAAAAAAAATTTACCTTTAAAAAGAAGAGGGGGGGGGAAGGGAAAAAGAGAAACCTGAATATGTTAACATTAAATGTTTTTGTATCCCTTATTAGTTTTAATGCTTTTTCTGTGGCTGAGGACTACCTAGAGGTAGCGTCCTTGTGTGTAGCTCTTGTGGAGCTGCTCCGAGTGGCTCGCTTGGCTAATGTCTTCCTCTCCTGCCCGGTGGGGTTTTGGACAGCAGAGTCCTCGCCCGTGCAGGGACTGCCTGTCCTGGCTGAGATCAGTCAACCTGCTGAGCTCGGTGCTTGTCCCCTTCAAAGAGGCTTTGGAGAAGCATTGGAGGGTTGTGGGGTGGGCAGCAGTGGTGCTTGCACTGCCTGCAAACTTTTCAAGCTTGGGTGCCATGACCACACGAACTGTTGGGTGTCAGTGGTGGTGTCAGCGTCAGTGGATGCAGGTTTTGAGGTTAGCAATATAGGGACTCGCGTGGTTCAGCTGTTTATGGGCCAACCCAGAGAGCTGAAATAACCAGCAACAGAACAAAGAGCCTGGGGGTTTAAAATTCTTTCAAGCAGATTTTGGTTCTCGATGCTATTAGATTTTACATGCTTGGGCTGGGGCTCAGTTCCTTCCCAGAAACTGAGAATAAGCCCAAGAAGACACTGGAGTCACAAGCTTAACGCTCGCCAGGAAGGAAAATCCTCTCCCAACTGCTACCCTGGGCTGGGAGCCTGGGGATTCACTCCTCGACAGAGCCAGGCCTCCCCCTGTTCAACTTAAGGGCTGCTGTAGGGTTAGTAATTATGCTGATTGATTGGTTTTTATTCCTATCTGTAAGAAAAGTCAGGGTGCCTCAGGACCAGCTTTGGCAGCTCGCCCTCGGGTGGTTCGTGCCATGGCCAGTGCCGTGGCCAGAGAGGCTCGGCCAGCACCCCATGGCATCGGTGATGATGCTCCCATGGGGCAGCGATTGCCTGGTTCAACTGCGCTGGGGATGCCCCGTCCCTGGGTCAGTGCAGGCTGTCACAAAGACTGATGGTTTTTTAGCTAATGTGCATTTTGTTGTGGGAAATGGCCCTCTCCTGCAGGTGCTGAGGGATCTTCCCAGGTCAGCTACACTTCCTTAAGTCCTTTGTCCCCCCTCTTTCTTCTCTCCACCAGAGAAAGAGGAGGATTCCCATTCCTATCAAAACATCACCATTGAGGTGTCTCACAGCTCCGATCTGGGTAGGTGTGTTGCTGTTGTGATTCATGCGTGTTGCATAAAGGTATTTGGAAGTGCAAGGAGGGACAGTGACCTGCTCAGCCGAAGGAAAAACCCCTTATTCACAGGCTTGGCTCTTCTTATCAGCTCCATGCCGGCAGAGCCGGGGTACAGGGGCTGCTGCAAGCACAGAGCAGACCTGGTGCGTTTCCCCTTTCTGCAGGAAAATACACGTGGTGATACCTTCCCAGCCAAGAGCTCACCTCCAAGCTGGTCCCTTTGACTTGGAGGTTTCTGCAGCAGTTCAGGAGCTTTGGGGTCCGCATTGCTTCTCTATGTTTTTAGTGTTGTTATAGCCAAGATTGATCATGGTTCTAGCCCCCAGCTCCGGTTTCTCACCACATCCAGCCCAAGAAGGCTGCAGCCAGTGAGCCGCTGGAGGATGATGTTGGACGACAATGTCTGCTTAAGGGCTTCCAGCTTCTGTCCTTGGGATGTTGCAATCAAAATAGGAAGTTAGTTTGGTTTCCTTCAGCAAATTATCACAACAATAATTTCTGCATTGCTAAAGCCTGCCCTGCTCCTGCCTGGCTTTGTGTGGAGCAATTAGAGGAGGCAGGAGCAGCAGGGACCAGTCTGATCCCTGTCCGTGCCTGCAGCTATCCAGGCGCGTGGTCAGGGCTGGAAAAGTGATGAGGCAGCATCAGCAGACCTGCAGTAGGACGGCAGCAGCCCAGCTGGAAACTCAGCCACGTGCATGGGGCGGTCACGGTGCGGCGGTAGGAGGGGGCTTTCACAAAGGTCCATTTTTAGTCCATTTGCTGTTCAGCATCATCCTGTCCAAACTCTTTTTAGTCACAGATGATGCTGTAGACTACGAGAACAGTGCAGCAATACACATATGGAAACTCCAGGAAGCAGAAGGTATGTTCTCAGCAATTGTTTACTATTTAGGGATGGGGCTCACGGGCAGGGTGCCTGTTGCACTAGACCAGTATAGACCATGCTCAAGGCAACGCAGCCATCGCCCCAGTCTTGAGTTATTTTTTCCACAGTCGTCCATGATAAACATCTAAGGCGATGTGCAAATTGCTACATGTGCTTGTAATTGGATGCTGCTGTGATGGGACCTGGTGCTCCTAGTACTCAAAAGGCCACCATGTAGGTGGCTGTGCCTAAATGCTGGCCATAGGATGCCACAGAAGGATGTCACTCTTTTCATGTCTTATATCCTTCTACATTTTGAAGTTGCCCTGGTGCAAGCCTCATAACCCCTTTCGACAAAGAAATGTGCAGCATGTGCATCCAGTGGGACAGCCCGCGACTCTCCTGCAGTAATCGGGGGTGCATGTTTCTTAAGCTTTAAACAGCAGTTTAATCTAATGTGCGGCTTCCTGTGAAGCGTAGGGGGTAGCCTGGCCTGGGAGATAGTGGTGAATGTATACATGTATATTTAAGAACTTTCTGATATGTATTTAAGAGCTTTCTGCCTCTGGTGTGGAAGCTGCCTAAGCAAACTGATTCTTGTTATCCTGTTTGCACACCCTCAAGATTAAATCTAAGTCTGCCTCTCTTGGCTCTGAAAAGCTGTCCATGCTCGCTGCTTGCAGAGTGTTTGCAGATTTGCTGTGACCATTTTGAAGCCCCTTCAAGGAGACCTTGATACTGTGATCTGAGGTTTCTTAGCTCAGGCACAAAAACATGTTGGTACCAAAGGCTAAATATCGGCAGGATGCACAGAGTGTCTATGGTGTGATGTGTTCTTAGATCAACCTGCTTACTGATCAGTGTTTCCCATACTCGCCCCCAGCTCTGCAGACAGAAAGCCTGGATGATGAGCCAGACTACGTCAACACAGCCCCTGCCCCTCTGTCAAAGCAAAGGTAAAAAGAGAGCAAATGGTTGATGTATTTATTTAGGGGTGGGAGGATTGTCTTCATGCCAAAGAGAGCTTGGAGCTTTGCTTCTTGCTGGTGGGGCCAGCCAGTGCCCAGCAGCCCATGCGGGCAGCGCAGGGAGCAGGAGCAGCCTGCCCCGTGCCATGCCATGTCTCTGGCTGGTACCAAGCTGACTAATGCAGGCCATGGGGATAAATTTGTCAAAGTCCATGTCCCAGCACCGCCCTCCTCCAACAGGAACTTAAAACTGCTTCAGAGCAGCTTCGGGCGGCGCTGTTACGTGCTGCAGACAGGAACCCCCAAAACTCCTCTGGTCTGTGCAGCTCAGAGGCTGAGCAGCGTAAAGGATTCCCTGGGCTCAGCTGAGCCCTGCCTGCTGTGCTACAACCCCATATCCTGCCCTGTTATCAGCAGCAACCTGATGCTGATGATAAAGAATTACACAAGGCAGTTAAAGTAAAAATCATCTGCGGACAGCTGCAGGAAGATTGCATGACACTGAATGAGTGAGTGATATAACAGTGTCAGTAAATGCATGGTAATGGATGGAAGAAAAAAGCAGCCTCAGATATACCAAACACAGGGACAGGTTCTGCACTAGCTGTTGTGGCTCGAAACAGGCTCTCAGAGGCTTTGTGGAGAGCTTGCAGCAAATGCCACCTGAGTTCTTGGCAGACAAGCATATGTGGATTGCTGGGAAAGGGAAAGAGGAAAATGAACCACCGCTGTGCTAATGTATAGACTGTGGTGTCTCTACATGCTGGTTAGAGCGTGTAGTGCTGGTCACCCTGCTCCAGACTGGACTAGGACTCCAGCTGGGAGAGGGACTGAGACCAGTATCGCGCTCCTTGCTGGGTTTTTACTCTCTGAGCACCTGCAGAGACCCAGTGAGATCGTCCTTATGCCACATGCTGGCAGCTCCAGTTACAGGCTTTCATATTCCCCAGACTGTGGGCACCAGCGGTGAGCAGCCTCCAAAATCAGGTCTTTCTGAAGCCGTGCAAAGTATTTAAGGTTTGTCCCCACTATGTAAAGCACAGCCACCCTATTGTCCACGTTACAGCATTTGCTTTGAACTTCAGCAACCCTCTCCGGCAGCATTAGTTCTGACAAAGCCTGTGTGGGAGGGGAAACTGCACCAAAGGCAGGTTGTGCTTTTTGGTCAAGGATTCAGCATGTGTCACCCATGGCACGCAAGTCACTTCCCTAACAGCACATTCACGTGGTCCGGCTGGTAGCAAATACAGGTCAGCCTGCCCGGATGCCTCTTCCCCTGCCCACGGTCACCCACTGCTTCCCACCAACACCATGGGAGCCCCGGCCTGAGGAACCTGCTGCAGCAGTACCTCGCTGCCAGGCATCCCTCTTTGCTTGAGCAAAACAGGCAAATATCACAAAAATGGATGGTTTCACATGGGGTTGCAGAGAAGCTTGCTTTTTTGCAGAGAAACTTCTTTGTTTTGGAAGGTATTTATATAGGAATAGCCAGGCATTGTGTTGGCTAAGCATCTGGAGGGAGGAAGCCAGATTATCCATGAAAAAATGAAAAGTGCTATAATGGTAATTTTTATAAGCAATTCTGTGTTTATTCCTCTTCCACAGAGAAATTTCAAGGAGAAGGGGATTAAATTTCTGCATTGGTCACAGTGTGGCCCTGCTTTTTGCTCTGGTAGTGGCTCCATGGCACCGGGCACACCAGAGTGCTCTGTTTGTAATGGGGAGAGCCCACCTTGTTCAGAGCTGAGAGAGGAACAATCAGGGCTGATAGATGCCCAAAACATTTAGCAAAGCTGCTGTAATGACCGCACCTGACTTGGTGGAGAGCACTGAGCGCAGGGGCTACCATAAATTTGCCTCACAAAGTGATAAATGAAGCTGGGAAGGGAGAAGAGGGAGGAATAGCTGTCCTGCAAAGCACTGGTAATAACAGATTTTCTGGGAAAACCTCCAGTTGTAAGCCCTAGCAAAATGCTGTTGTGGCTGTATGTGTAAATAGCTCCTGGCAGCTCTGCAAGTAAACTGAAATTGCCAATGCACTTTTTGCCATTACAATGATGCCTCTTTTATAGCCTTTGCTAAGAGCAATGCTACAAAATCCCCATGTCCAACCAACAAATGCCAGCACAAGTTCTCCTCCAAGGGTGAGTGAATTAAAAAATGGGATCCTGGCACCTCTGTGCCCTCTGCTCTGCTCAGGGATCATCATCAGGGAGCACAGCTGGGGCTTCTGCTTAGACATGGACATTTTGTAGCATACCTCGCTACTTGTCCCTGGAAAGAAAATGTAAGCAGAGTTGAGAAGTTGAAAGTGGGGATTAAAAGTCCGTGGACTCACTATTTTTCCCTCTCTTCTTGCAAGTATTCTGCACAAAGTCTGAAGAAGTCCTTTGCTGAGCTGTAAGAGCACACCCAGCAAAGCACGCACACAGGGAGAGGAGGGGACTCCATTCCCTCAGTGAAATATCTTCTCCAAATTGTGCCCAAGATCACATAGAAGGGGTGCCACTGAAAGGAAGAAATGCTCTGCTTGAAGTCCCATGAAGTCCAACTGCAAACCTGCAACTGGAGAAAGCACTCTGCCTGGCAGTGACCACAGGCAAGCAAAGAGCTCGTTATCCCACCTCATTTCCCTGCATGTCTACTCGAGGGAGGATGGCCAGTCTGTGCAGTGTTTTCTCCTGTCAGGCATGAAATGAATCATTAAATTTCTGAGCAGTAATGCAGCCAGCTACTTAATTTGTCAGGGTGACTCATGCACGATAGTATTAAGACACAGGGATTATGTTCCGATTTAGTTCCTATGCTCTCCTACAGAAGTGGTTTCCTACAAGAGAGGAACTGGCAAGGCAGAGGTTGCTTTTACAACAGCAGTGGTTCTCTGGAGTTAAATGAGATGCCAACCTGTTCACAAAAGCTAAAAAGGATTAAATCCCACCTTATCCACAGCTTGTAATTCACAGTGTCTCTCTATGGCAGTTTTCCTTGTGTTTCGATATCTGTGTTATAATGATAGAAAGACCCTGCAACTACTGGGAAAGTCTGATCCACAGCTGTCAGCCTCGGAAACTGCGCCAGTCATTCAGTAGTGCTGTAGGGAACAGCAGCCCTGAAACGTAACCCTTGTCTCTTGAGCCCTGATGCACAAGTTTGGCACCATTGTACCACTTATTTATTAAAACTGAAATGCATCTAAAGAAAATGTGGTGGTTTATTAGTTTGCTATGATGCAGATGTTGTCTGCATGGTTGGGTGAGACAGACTGGGCTGGGAGCACGTGAGATGACACAATATGGTGTGTGGGAGAAAATGTAGCTCCTTAAAGCCGCTTTCCTCAAAATTGGTTCAGAAAACTGCTTCAAGAAGGGATGGAGCCCGCCACTCACATCTCTGGGACTGGTAAGAGTGAGGAAAGAAATCAAGCTAAGGGCAAGCAAGCCCTGGAGTGGGAGAAGGGGATGTCAGGTGCTTCCTGCTGCAAATGACTTGGCTGTATGTTTAGCAGAATTGCTGAGACCATGGGTGGCCACTGCTCGAGTAGCTGAAACAGTGGGTGGTTTGGTGGTTGGCTTAGGAGAAGATTTACTTGTAGCTACTACAAATGCTTCCACAGGACTCTTACAACAGAGAAAATCTAGTGCACTTCGGGGATGTACATGTGCAGGGAGCTACGGTTGCCTTCTGCTTGCCCCAGCTTCTCCCAGCCCAGCTTCTACTCACACCCTCTGGTTTCCTGACGTTTAAATGCTCTGCAAAAAGTTTGCACAGTTGGGGGACACCAGTGTTCCAGTGAGCCTGGAGCAGACACAGTGACAGCCACAGCCTGCGCTGGCTCTGCACAGGCTCACAGACAGGCAAGGAAATGAGGAGATGCCTTTGTTACTGAAACAGCGTGCCTGGCTCTTGCAGTGAGGCACCACTGTCACCCTTGGTGACTCGTTCAGCACGTAAAGAAGCTCCTGCTCCCCATGAAGTGCTGCAGACTGGATTTTTTGCTGGAGGGAAAGGGTGAGCTCCATTTTTCAGTGAGGTGCGGTGATCTAACACCTACTGGTGAGTCATCTCATAACCAGAGGGAGCCATTAAATGATTAGAAGATTAGCAGCAGTAAAAGATCTTTGGCACACAGTAATAGATCCAGCTAGAGAGTTCCCAGAAAGTTCTAGCCATTAGGTGAGTGCACAGCCAAAACATTAAAATACAAGATTTAGCGTTCCCCTCGCTAAGCAGGGAGGCAGATTAGACCAATTACATTTTCCTGATGTAAGGTTCCTCCACTGCCAAAATCTGAGTTTGAAAGTTGTGGACCTAAAGCAGGGGGGGCAGGAGCTGGATATGGAGTATCTTCCCTCCTCTTCCTGGGAGTCTGAGCAAATCCCCCCTTGCAGCTCTCCAGAAGAGCTAGCAGTAGCGAGGGGTAAATCCGTTCTTAGCTTTGTAAAGCTCCTGAAGTACTTTTCAGCCAGTGATCTCATTACACTGGAAGATATCCAGGGGCTGTTACGGGAACCTTCATCAACGTTATTACAGTCTTGTTCTGAAACACCACATGGTTTTTCTTTGCAGTGGGTACGTATGTGTGAGTGTGTTCACTGACGCACTGTCCTTTCAGGACTCGTTTTTAGGTGTGCGAGGATTTCTGGTGGTCAACCAAAATTGCCAGATCCTGTGTTGTCTGAACTTAATGCAAGGAGAAATGACATCTCCCCTGGGTCCATGTATCTCTCTCCTCATATTAGGTAGGCAGCCAAGTGAGCAATTCACTTCCTGTTTCCAATTTAAGATACATTAGAAAAGTAGTTTTGGCACCACTGGTGCGGCTCTGAAATGGAGCTGGGGAGCCTTAGCTAGCTGCCGGAAAGCAGTTGCTCTGCCCTCAGAGAGGGCGAGCAACCACCTTGGTATAGAACAAGCTGCGTTAGTGGTGTCTTGGACCGATACTATTCCTCTTCTCCAGAAAAGCGAGTACGATTACGTGCCCCAAGTGCTGTAAAGGGTTAGCCCAGAAGAGAGTCAGCTCCAAACTGGAGCTGTGAAACGCAGCTACTGAATATAGTTGAGAAGAAAACCACATCGACCAGGTAGGAGCAGGAACTGTGACCCTCCGTGTTTCCACCCTTCCACTGGCACCAACACAGTGAACCAGACAATGCGCAGGTATGTACATCCAGTGGGGTAAGGACCAGCCTCACGAGTCCTCCAGATACGGGGTTTGCTATTTTATGAAACCTCTACTGTAATATCTCTTCCTTTCCCATTCAGCAATGAACATACTTAACTAGAAAGCAAAGACAGACTAGGCTGGCTGTGACGTGAAGCCAAAGGAAAATTAACCTACTCTTTAACTTTAAATGTGTCTTATTTAAGTTTTTGGTGACAAAAGCTGTGGTGCTGTGTCTGTAGAGAACTCAGCAGCTTAGGCCCCTTAATACTAAATTATTAGTTGTATATTTAACAGTGTTTATGCTAGTAGTGACAAGTCACTGGCTAGGAATCAAAAGGTAAATTAGATAAATTGACTATTACATCCATTATTCTAAGAGCTGTTTGCTTTATTCCATTTGGGAGCAAGCTCAAATGTGTCTGCGCTTTAGCTGTCAATTAACTTGCTCTCCTGCACTTTGAATTAAAAAGGGTTGTCTTCAGGCTCTGTCCGATGAGCTCCAGAAAGTCTTGATGGGGCAATTTATGATGCTACCAGCTCTTGCTGCTGAAACTCAGTAGCCCTGTCAGAGAAACGGAGGGTGTAACCAGCCACGTCTTCAGTGCAGGGGCTGGTCGTTAGGCTGAAGCCGACTGACTTACACTGCCAACTGATGATCAGTTTGGCACCGAGACAGCTGTGGTGCAGGCAACTGTATGTATACTTGGTGTGGAAAGTGTCAACAGAATGGGCAGGGTGAAGTACAGGCACCAGTAACTTGTATCTCTACCATGTTTTGTTTGACTGCTATAACCAGCACATGCTTAATTATATTAAGATGGCTCTGCTTGGAGACACACATCTTGCATCTGATATGGAGGTGGTCAAATTCAGTTTATATGTGCTTTCACTCTGCATTTCACACTTTACTGCTCATCTGCATTGGCAAGGTGGTTTCTAAAACTGAACAGACAGGAAAGCATGATGCTGTAGCTTTTTGGTATGCTGAAACTATAGTGAAATGACATTACTTAACTTGAACAAGCAAGAACGGAAAAGGGAACTCAAATGCAGACTATCCCAGAATTTGGTAAATTTTTAAAAGATTACAAAAGGAATATAAAAAATAAATAGCTGGCACCATTAAGAAATGTGTAATATTTCTCCTGTATATGTTTAGTGAAAATATATTCCTTATCCACAGCACACAAACAGCACCCAGGAGTGGCACCTGCTCAGCACACCTCAATTATAACTTCATTAAATGCCTTATTTTGTGCAAAAATTTTTCCATCTTGGTCTCAGTAAGACCACCACACTTGAAGTGTAATCACTAACAACGGGATTCAAGTTTTTTGATTCCTGCTGTTAGGTCTCAGTACCACTGACATGAGCAGTTTTGCTGAGTGCACTAGACAGACCTTATTGCTCCGGACTGTCACAGTACTCTCTTCTTACAACAGGTAAGAGTTCTTGGGTCAAAGTAAATTTTAAAGCTTTATTGGTCTAAATAAAAAAGTACAAAACATTTTTACAGTAGAACCTGGTTATTTTTCTGCGATTTAGCAAAACCAAGGGAACAGGCTCTTTGCATGCAGAACTCAGGATGCACCCAGGGCTGCTGACCTTGCACGCCAGGCCTTCACCTTCCAGAATACAGGCTTCAGCTCAGTGGAACGTCTAACTTGCTGCAGGGGCTGCGGTCTTCTGACACAGCCTGGCTAGCAGTCCAGCCATTTGTAACAGTGAGTTCACACCTTCTGCTATCTTCATATGAGTGTACCCAATTTCCTGGTGATAAAGATATTGCAAAATCTTCTGTTTTCTCCCCGAGTCTAGGCATAATATGACTAATGACTAAATAGAACCTATCCCTTACTACTAAGAGACCAACTTCAAGTCACTTGAACTTCTCAAAGTGTATCTTCTCATGTAAACCAACTAGAATGCCTTTTTTTTTTTTTTTAATAAAAGCCTGTATTTTCCCAATTCCTTTATAAGAAGCAAGGTGCATACATTTGAGGATAGGTTTTAAATCTGAAGAGTGATTCCATTACACCAGTTTACCAATTGTCAACCGGCTGTTAATATAATTTAACATTTTACTATCTATTGGACATTTTACTATCTATTGGACTAGAATCAAGTATGCGCTTGAAGAAAGTTCTCAAGGAGTTATTTAATGCTTTGATGTAAATAATAAATTCAGTCAACATTACATTTGTTATTAATTCTAGTTGATCACTAAAGTGACTTTTGGCACTTCTGTGGGTGGTTATGGTTACACGTTAAACTTCAAGTGACCGTTCCTGCTGACAAACTGATGATGCAGAGTGGGAAAGAAAGCAGTAATGAGTTAAGAAATACTTTTTTTGCACTACTATATAGCAAATCTCAAACAGAAAACCCTGAGCCTGCCCCTGTATTAGAGATCACATCACCTTCTTAAAAACACCCAAAAGATCCCATCAGGAGCTAGGTTAGTACTAACCTTGATAAATTCCAGTTTCAGATATTCTGGCATTTGAAAGGTTTTACACACACGGAAGATGTTGCCAATCACATCTTCTGGAGAGTATCCAAGTCGCCACAGGTGGGCAAGAATCTGTGCAGGCAAGAATAATCCCTCAATTATCTGCAAAACTTATCAGGTCAGTCAAGTATATTCACTTTTGGGAGAGCTGTATATAACTACTGGAACTGCATGTACTATTTATCAGATGATTTAACCTCAACTGTTAAGCAGGTAATTTCAATACAACTTGCTTTTTTGCTTGTGGGCTTATTCATCTGAACAAACCCCTGCATAAAAAGGATTTAATTCATCAGTAATTTAAATGGTATTGCCCTTATCTTAAAAAACAACACACACTGTGAATTCTTCAAAACAAACAAGAATTCTGTAGAGAAGAATTGTCTGTCTATGCCAACACAACACATGAAAACCAACCTTGTATGCTTCATCAATATTTGCATTTATGCAGTGTTGTATCATTTCTTTCACAAGCAGAGGATGAGGCTCGTCACATACCTATATCAAAGAGAAATATTACACTTCAAAATACTAGAATACTCTGCATTAAACCTCTGGTATTTTCACCAAGCTTCTATACAGCTGAAGCACTGAATTAGACACATTCTATAATACAGATTAAATTTTAACTAATATGACTTTTCAGCTATCCTGCCATGGCAGACTCAATGGCATGAAATGAGAAGACCCAAGTAATAGATTCAAAAGTTATCACTGTGAAATATCCCAGCAGTTATGCGATTTGTGTGCTTTGAGAGAGCTGGAAAGCCAGAAGGTATCAGGCATGCCATTAGGGACTGCTAGCACGCTCTCCCTTTTCAAAAGGCACGTGCACTTTTTTACGGCCTAATGCTGTAATTGCTACATACATAGTGCTGTCTGCATACTGGCAAAGCACTTTCAAAGGCTTATATACCTGATGAAAGTTCTCACACAGCTGTAGTGCTAAACTGCTAGCATCACTGTTTTACGCTACTACTAACCTTAAAGACGTTTTCACTGTTTATAAAGCCAAATCCAGAATATGTGGACTGTAAGTTGTTTAATGCCTGTGAAAGAAAAAATAAGACTTCACTTATTTTTGGAAGTGCTCTACTTCTCACTCCCCTCCTCAGGATGAAACACATTTTTCAGAAAATGATGCCAAATAAGCAGTTTTCAATTAAGCAACAGAGTAAACCGCAACTGTATGCAAACTTTGTTTCCTCCCACAAATTTGGTATCCAGCTCCTGCCAATTTACTTTTAAGAAGCAGATCCACCTTAAAACCTCACAAAACCAAAGAGTTTAATTATTCTTGTGCCACAGGTCACATCCTCTTTGCTTTACCTCTCCAAAGATAAATCTTTGAGAGCCACAATTCCAAGGTTTTTTTGCTTTAAACAGAAGCCTTTGTTTCATTGCCTTTCCTCTTTTACCTGTCTCATATCTCCTTGGGCTGTGAAGATAATGGCTTCTAGTCCATCATCTGTATATGGTACATTCTCTTTCTCAACAATTTTCAGTAGCCTTGCAAGGATTTGTGAATCTGTCAGCTTGGTGTAACGCAGCACTGCACACCGTGATTGAATAGGTTCTGAGGACAGAGATGTGTAATTAGCATTTCCTTCTTCTCTCAAAAAAATACCATTTGTTTTCATCTTGGAAGAAGGTATCTCAGCTTCCAACTCTTCATTTGTCTTCTTTTAAAGAAAAAGAACATGTCAGCTCTAGATAGAATATAGTATCTCCTTAAGAACATACAATTCTTACAGTCCTTCACTTGAGCCCAAATGCACTACTTGAGTTTTCCAAGATATGTGCACATATATATATATATATGAAGCTCAGCTTTTTTCTGTTCTCCTCGTTTTCTGAATGTGTATGTTTCTCATTGCTAAACAAGAAAAGACTAAAGGTCTACAATGTGTTAGCCTGTAGGGAAACTTTTATGTTTCAGAAAGCAGGACAAGAAAAGGAGTTCAATGCCCATTAAACAATACATCAAACATCTTAAACTGTAGCAGAATTGGATGGAGATTAAGCCTGAAGTATAATAAATCTGCTTCTGCAGTCATGCATAGCACTATCCATCAAAACCAGCTGTTCAGAGGGTTCACCGGCTACACAAATATGCTCTTCTTTTATTAGCGGAATGTACAGGTGGTTTGATTTTTCAGAAGTACCATGGTTTCTTGCAATGAGCAGGTCCAAGGTATTTCTGAAAACTGCCTTGGAACTTAGCCAACAGTATGGAGAACATATGACAAAAACTCCCAGGGACTAGCAGCACTTTACCTATGATTTTGTCAGAGGCGTTGCACGCAAGTGCGAAGCGTGTTGTTTTGGAATAAATTTCCATTGTTCTCCTCAATGCTTGCTGTGCTCCATCTGTCATGCTGTGGGAGAAAAGAGTTAGGACAGCCCTTCGCTGACTTACAGGTGCAGCCTAACAACTATTTTTACACAAGCTTCAGAGTTTACTGATATTAAACAGTGCTTTGTAAATTACTTGATATTCTGGCTCGATAAACTAAGCAGCTTTCTCTAGTCATGTGAACAAATCACCCTGCAATGCAGGTAGTCACCAAGAGCTCCATAAAACTAACACACAAAAATAGATCATGAATACTCTGAAGAATACTGCTAAGAATACTACTACTTATATGCAGATGGAGGAGAATGTCCTGTTTTCATGCAGTGAAATTGTCTACATAAGCCAGGCTCTTTTCCAAGGGAAAGAGACAGTAAACTGGAAGATGCTATTTCATATCCAGATAACTTACAAAGTGTTTCACCCCAATATTCAGTATCTCCTTTGAAGCAATGATCTCTGCTTGATATGAGTAATCTTGTAAGAACACTGTTCAATGCATATTTATTTCCCAACAAATTATTTTTGATAGCCTGATAGGAACATCTAAGACTGTCCAAGAGAGCAGCTCCGCAGACAGGATAGATGCAACATACTTCACATAGTAGCTGAGGTTAAGAAAAAAACAACGTACCTGTCTGCTTCATCAAGGATGATTATTTTATGCCGACCTTTTGGAAGTGTGACCTTTTGCTGAGCAAACATTTTGATTTTGTTTCTCACAACATCAATGCCTCTGGAACAATAAGTCAAGTGATTCATGATCAATTGTGTGAAATTACATAATAGATTTTACTCAGCAGCCACATCAGCTGAAACGGTCCTGAGCTCTCTATTCTCCTGCTGTTTGTTCCTGCCTCTTCAGCTGTGCCAGTATAACTGTTGTGAAACCATGTTGTGAGCCAGACTGCCTAACTGATTCAGATTTAAACACCAATACTCCTCATTTCTGGAGGCTTTGAAAAAATAGTTTAACAGTATCAGTATATACGTGTCAGTAACTTTACAGTACTGCCACAAAATTACTTATGTTTGGCAAAAGGCAGGGGTAATAACTGAACAAGGGCAGAAGCGTTTAACACTGCTTTGCCAGTACTTCACACAGCTACATCCACAGACCCAACTATAACTCAGAAGAGTTTAAGAAAAACAGCTGGACATACTGCATCATTTTAGCACAACATGGGTGCTTTCCTAGACAGAGTCCTAGCAAAGACTTACTTTTAAAAATAAAGGACTTTAGTTTTTTGTTCTGTTTAGAAAATGAATGTTGTGATTCTACAGCTCTTCTATAACTGATATTAACAAAGGCAGGTAAACTTGTACTCATAAACAACCCTCTAGAACATGTCCTCAGAATACTTCAGGACAGCTCTGCTACAGAACTTGGGAAATATAATCAGCCCTTAGTGCCTGATCCTTGGAGTAGCGTCAGTGTCCTCTACATACCTAACACCCTTATCCTACATTTTAATCCTCAACTGCCCTTACAGTGCTAATTTCTATCACTTTTTTTCTTAAGCATTGAAGAGTTCCATTATAAACAACTTGTTCACTTTTCATTCTTAGGAGGA
>JAVJGG010000085.1:9786524-9808182 GCA_035590195.1 Aviceda cuculoides
GGTCGGCGGACCCCCGCTTCTCGCCTGCCGCGGGCCCGGCCTTCTCGTCCCCCACGGCCTCCACCTCCATTTCCATCCCGGCGGCGGCTGGCCCGGCCCCTGTCTCTCCACTGCCTCCGTGAGGGGAGGGCCGCGCTCGTGGGCCCGCCTCGCGGGGCGGGACGGTGAAGGCCGGCCGGGTGGGTTCTCGCCCCGCCCTCCCCGGGCGGCCTACAGCCGGCCCCGGCGCCTTTGGCGGCAGCATTGTGGGGCCGCTGAGGAGAGGCGGCAGGCCGGGCCCTGGGGGCGGCGGGGCTGCGCTTTGCTGGGGAGGGACTGGCGGGTAGGCCTGGGGGTCGCTCACGGCACGGCTGGGTGGGCTTGTGCTCCCCTGTTTTGGAGTCTGGCTGCTTTTCCTGCTCTACTGACTGGTTGAGTGTTAAGACAATTAATAGAAACAGTAAGATGTTTGCACTTAAGGAGTCTAAACCTTTGTTTCTTCTTTTAGCTACTTTTATTTCCCCCTATAAAATGAAAACAATAAAAGATGCATCACAAAATACCGTGAGTAGTTATGTTATAATGGGGGTGTGTGGTTGTGGTGCTACCAGTAGAATTTGGGTACCTGTACTGGTTTTAAATTTGAGTAGTTACTGGGGCCTTGGTACATCTTAAAGCTCTGCTTATGCTCCACATAATCAATGACATTTGTATTAGCTCAGTGAGCAGAGGATCTGTCCTTCAGTCTGGACTCTGATTCCTCGGGAAGTGTTTCCAGTTTAAGACTGGTGGGAGGCAGGAACTTGGAACTGATTGTATTTGAAGCCAGGTGTGAATGGTGATGCCCTTCTAAGGGAGTAACTTCCTATCACTTGCCACAACATTTGTGTTCCAATGTTATTGTCAGTGCCTGTTGGTGTTTTGAGGTTGCCATGTGAATGTTTGCAGATGAGAGCATTGCCTTCAGCCTGTGGAGCCGCTTCTGCCTGTGGCCTGACAGCAATGGGAGTTTGCCGAGTTTCTTATAAGGCTCTAAAACTCTGGAGGGTGAAGTTTCCGTTATGCAAAGTGCAGTCTCATATCTGAGTTTTTATGTAGGGTAGTCAGCACTTTAATCTTATTTTGCATACTTATTTATTAATAGCTGTACATGGTTCCTAGTGGATTTAGGATAAGTGTTATTTAAGGGTGAAAGTGTAAGTGGGTCTGCAGCCTTTATATGGCTGGCTGAATTAACTGTAGATTAACTTCACCTCCGTTGGAGGAAAACTAGAAAATTAAATAACAACACAATTATGTGGCATATGAGGGTGAGACAGTTGGCATTTTTTTCAGTATTCAGACTATTTGTAGCACAGGTGCCAGATGAATACATTGTTCCTGTAATGTCTCAAACTCCCTATGTTACTCTTGTCTTTGGATTTAACTTGCTGCAGTGCTCAGCAGAACCCAGCATGAGACAGTGAAATACTGCAGCTGCGTACAGTGCTGCTGGTCGTAAAACTCTGTCAGTACAGCACACTGGACGTGCTTTGGTTTCTTGCCAAATTAAACAGTTGTTATGCTCTTAGGAAGTACCAGCCTCCAGATAAGATATAATTTTCCTGGCCAGCATTAATTCTCCCATTATGTGTGTAGGATTGCTGCTGATAAGCACCCAAAGGACAGTAAGAAAGGCTGTTCATAAGAATTGTTGCAGAGAGCCTGATGACAGATTTTGTGATGTATTTCTACTAACCAGTTGCAATGTGTGTTTCTTTGGAGCACGGTCTTCTAAAGCACTGCAGCCCCTGTGTAGGTGGTAACTCCTTGTTTATCCACAGTAGTTCTGTAGTTCACCAAACATGGAACAAGTATTTATTGAGGGCACAACAATATCAATAGGGATGTGTGGCAGCTAGATAGGCTGACCTGAGCTGAAAAATTTAAAACCCATCTGTCCCAAAATCTGAACTGCTTTTATTGTAGTCTGTCTGACATCACAGGATACATCCAGGATAAAATAAATTCCAAATTCAGTGCTGAAATGGCAGAACTCTTTTGATGTGTCATCAACAGTGCCTGAATACACAAGCATGTAGATGTACTGTATTATACTGAAAGGAGAATAACCCTGAATTTAAGGTTATTCTTTCTGACCTGTCTCCCTCCCACCCCAAAAGATACATAGAAAAAGCTTACTAAGTATTTGTAATCAGTATAGAGTAGAGATAAAGGCTTTTCGCTAATGATTTAGTTAGGAGGGGAAATGTTCCTCTTGAGCATATTCAAATGGTATCTACTACTAGTAATGGAGATCGCTGTCAGAGAAATAAATAATGATCTTGTAGTCATCCCAGGAGCAAGGAAGTCCCAGGTGCAGGTGTTTGGTATAGGGAACAGTCCTAAAAAGACCATATGGAGGCTCTTCTCAGATCAGCTCCAGTCAAGGCCTCATGCTCTAGCCCCTACAAGGAAACTAAAGCCCGGTGCAGTAGGTTTCATCAGAGGGTTGGGTAAATGCAGAAGTTGTGGCCAAAGAATTGCTGTTTTGCATGCTATGGTTGGTGAAACTGGGGATAGCTTGTTTTGAGTTTGAACAAGAAGTTGAAATTAGTGAGGACTTTAAAAGTGAGGCAGTAGTTGAAGACAGCGAAGAACAACGGTGATAAAATTATGATGGCGGATGTGAGGTATAAAATCCAGAAGGCAACAGAAATAAAGCATAAGAGAGGAAACTAGCTTTAGGCAATCATTAGTGAAAAGTATGTTTCTGTACTTCATATTCAGTACAGATAAGTAATAAAAAATTTCTTATATACAGAGGTTTTGGGAGGGAGGGAAGAACTGTGTAGTATTCAAGGTCATTTTGCTTTTGGGTTGAATCTGTGAGTTCAGCTTACTGTTATTGTTAGGGCTAACGCTAATATATGTTATCCAGTAGATCTAAAAGGCCTGGGGCCGAGATCTTAAATGACAGTGTTAAGAGAAGTGCGAAGTTCCTTTTGGCTGTCCATTCCCCATCCCCACCAGCTCTGCAGTCTCAGTTAAAGCTGTCACCTCCTATTGCAGCACGCTGTTGTTCAGCAGCCACAAGTAGGTCACGTAGCACAGATGGCCTTGCTGCCAGGGACGTGCGGAGTCTGCAGTCCCCTTTGAGGCTTTTGCCTGTTCGCTCTCTCTCCCTTTCACACAGTTAGGTTGGAGACAGTGAAACGAATCCTGATGCTACCAACCATTTTATCTTTTGTTCACTGAGGCTGAAAGCATAAAGCAAAGCTGGTACAAATACCAGGAGTGAAAGTAATGATGGGGTGGTTAGAAGGGAGGCTGGACTGGTGCTTTATGAAATAAGGCATCACTGTATTTAGGGGGTTTCATGAGTTTGACATGTTTGCACCCAAACTGGCAGGGGCCCTGATTCTTGTAGAGCTGCCGTGCTTGAGCTCTAAGAGCAAAACAGGGGATGACATTGTCAGTATACACAAGGCATTAATTTGTTCTTGTAGCATCATAGCACTCTCCGTTCTTCATGTATTTATCCATAGAGTGTCCCTGGGAGGTACAGTTGTGCTAATGTGAGCTAATGTTATGTGTGCCATTTAAAATTTCTTCCTAAATATAATGGCTGAGGTTACACATTCGCTCTCCACCACCATACTGTTATCTCCTCATTTATTTCCCCATCCACTGCCTCATCCTTCCTCTCTCGTTAGCATCTCTAGTAGCTGCAGAGCAAGAGCAGCTTACCAGAACAGTCTAGGTAAATACAGTGTGACATCTGCCCGCCCTGCTACCTGAGTGCTTTTATTTATGGCATCTCATTACTTTTTACATTTTCATTAAGTACCTTTAAATGTTTTTTTTAATGCTGTCACACGAAATTTTAAGCAGCATGCTGTCTCAGACTGCAATTAGGAAATTCATACTGCTAGAATTGAGGCAAGTCACAGACCGTGGTGACAGAGTAGCTGGAAAGAACAATTTCAGCTTATTGCTACCAGGAGACTCTAATGTTGTATATATTTACAATTGTTTTCTATAAGCACCTGAAAATACTTAAAAGAGTGGATTTAGATCACTGCAATTTTAAGCCAGAGAAGCTTTATTATGATTTTTATGCGTGTGTTGAGGAACAAGTTATTATTTGTTCAGTGCTTTATACTAGGTTACAAGAAAAGGATTCAGGAGCAGTGACCTGCTAGTCCTACTTTCCTGCTCTTTGGATGCTTAAGACTAACGTGTAATTGAAATTTCCTTTTTTTTTTTTTCTTTTTTTTTTAAAGCACGTAGTAGAGAACAAGTGTCCAGTACAAGACCAGACGTGTGGTTACAGCTTTAGTCAGTAGAGGGAGTATGGACACCTGTATTAAAAGCCACATAGGGTCACCCGTGACAGCCAAGAGAATTAGAGTCTCCTAGAATTCCTCTTTTGTCTGCAAAAAAAGAGGTAAATTCTTTAAGCATACATTTTCCTAGGTGCCAAAATGCAGCTGTTGGCTACTAACACTGTTGATAAAGCTGAAAGTGTAGGAGAGGGGAATGATCCTTTGTGCTTGCCGCGCTTTTCTCCTTGCAGCAGTCGCCCTGTGAGCACTTGGCTGCTTGCACCTGCAGCTTGGCGTGGAGCAGTACCTTTTCTCCACCATGTCAGGATCTTATGTCACCTTTAGTGACTGCAGCAGGGTTCTGTTTGCACAAACGCCTGACTCCATGGAGGACACGGACTCCCTCTTTTCACTGAGGAAGCTTCTGTTGCCAAATGTAGATGTTGCAAAGAGCATCCTGCAGCAGTGAATGGCTTGCTGGGGCTCCCTTGCGTAAGAGGAAGGATCTTGAAGAAGAAGAAAGAACTTGATGGCTCTGTGAGCTTTCTGCTTGAAGACTCAGCCCCAGGCTCGTGCAAAACCAGAGGAGTGGTTTGAGGGCTATGTCAGCTAAGCTCTGATGGATGGTACCATCCAATAGTTTGAAATGGAGGTAGACAGTCATCCATTCTTTTACCAGCATGCCACTTAGTTTGTGTTTTCAGATGTAACGCTTGGTCTCCATGGCCTCCATTTCCCATAATAATGGGAATGTGGACTGGCTTGATTGATGTTTATGAGAAACTTCAAAAGAAATTTGCAATGAAGTTGATACAGAGTGGATTTTATTCTTTTAATAGTTACAGTATTGCTTGACTTGTGGTCAGACTTCAGTCCAGCCGTGATATAGCACGATACTTCTGTTTAGTGCATCCGGCATTTGTACTTTCTTGTGTTGGTTCCTTACGTCAGCAGTCTGGTAATATTCTCCACTGACTGCCCCTAATTGGTACTGCATGATATTATGCAATCTATTTGAGTTGTATCTAGTCTCTTAAATGCTAAGCAAAACTTGATCAGAGACCTTGTTTGGCTGAATGCAACAAAATAAAGAACATTCATTTACGCTCATTGTCTGTATGTAAAAGATGAAAATGTGATAATATTGTTGTTTATCAGGAGCCCAGGAATTACCAGGGTGTAGCACTCTGGATTCCTTCAAGTCCACAGACCATGGAAATATCAGAAATATCAGAAGGAAGAGCTGTGGTATTCCAAACTAGAAAGTTCCTAAAGCATAAAGGAGGAATTTAGCAAAAGATTAAGGTAAGGCTTAGGGGTGGCTTGACTGTTGCTCATGACAGAGGAAGTGAGAAAAATTTGACAAAAATAAAAATGTGGTTGTGTTCTTCAGACCTCTGTGTGTATGAGTGAATTTAACTCCAAATGTTTGGTGTGGGTTTGCCTAGATACGCATTGAAAAACAGGACTTGTACTGTTAAGAATTGTTTTAGTGGCTGCATATCAATTTGGGATTTAAATGATGACTTGGTGTATTACATTAAGTCTAGAGCACAATACCGAAGTATGCACTTGGACTTTGATTGTCTCAAGAGAAAATGGCTTGTGAACCTTTCCTGGGAGAGAATGCCTGGGAGAATATGAAAGGAAACAGTTCTGCATTACTAGTTGAAGGTCTATGCTGTTTTATGGGGTTAGTCTAGTGAAACCCACGTGCCGCACTAGCTGGCACTGTACGGTTAGAGTTGGCCGCAGTCCCACGTGGTGCCAGGTTGGCCCTAGAGCTCCAGGCAGCACCTTTCAAATGAGATGTGACAGGACACTCCTGTGGAGGTAAACCTTTGGATATTAAACCTGCAATCCAGGCTCCATTCCACCTGTGCTAACTCCTTAAATTTAGGGCTGCCTCCCTAAATTTCCCTTGTCTTAATTAGGTTCTGTATATCCTCCAATTAAAGACATTTGTTGTTCATTGTTTCTAGTGCTACAGTATTGAAGTTATCACAGAAGTCTGAGAAGTGAGGGTAAGAGAAGAAGCTTCTCTCTCCTGCATTAGTCATCTGGGTTTTGCCCCTTCCAAGTGAACAAATCCTATCAGAGCGTGCCTCACCAAGTAAGTGAAACTCACCTGCAGGTTTGAACAGTCAGGTTGGAGTATCTCCTGGTGTTTTAAGTGACTTCCTTGAAAATACCTGATTTCTCTGCAGCCAGGGTGCTCTTTTTCTATGGACCCGTTGTAAGGTGGTGGTCCTCTGAAATGCAAACACAACAGGAAAGGGCAGTACGTTCCAATGCGAGAGAGCTCCATTTAAGCAGCAGAGTAATTTGTCACTTTATTGATATGCATTTAAGCCCTATGTAAGAACAGGGCATTTTAGACAAAATGAGGCAGTTTGCCTATCTTTTCTAGTATCCAGTAAATCTTGCTTTAATGGTGTGTCAAAGTAACAGAGTTAATCTAATCAATTAAAGTGAAACATTAGCTTATATATCTCTTTTTTTTGTAGTTTTTTTTTTTTTTTTTACCTGCACTTCCTCAAAGCAGCTTTAACTGTAGCAGGAAGGGAAAATCCTTGTATCAGTCTCCCGACTGCTCCAAAGCATCTGAGAGCACTTCAGTTGCACAGAAGCTGTACTTAATCAGCTTCCTTGATTGTTTATATAGCTTTCACACTGCAAGTCACAGGATAAAATGTTTCCATCAAAATTGGCTTGGAAAAGCCTGAAACCCCTTCTTATATATGGATTGTTTATTATATTTTTTTTGGTAAATTGACAGGCTGTCTTTAGGATATATCCAGATACTTAAAGATATGCTTACACATTTGCAGGTTTGGTGTCAGATTTTGTAAAATGCTTTTGGGCTCCCTCTGGATAAGTGTAACACCTCTATAATTGTTATCAGTCCTAAAGAGGCCAGACAAATGCTAAGATACACCTAGCATAAACATTTGCTATGTAAGGATTTTGCTCACCTTTTATTTAAATTATTTTCTTAGTAGCTTGATTTTTAATAAAACTTTTAAAGAGCTTTGAATTTTTAAAATGTGCATTTAAATTGGCTCCTGGTCAGAGCACTTAAACTATTTAACTGTTCTGAGAGTTTTTAAAGTGTTTGGGGTTTTGTGGTTTGGGGGGGTTTTTTGTTTGGTTGGTTGGTTTTTGGTTTTGTTTTGTTTTGGGTTTTTTTTTGTAATCTCTGTGTAGATATTTGCGGCTAAGTTTTGTTGAGGGGGAATTGGGGTGCATACATTGGTAAGGAGAAACTGTCTAACTGAAGAGCAGAGAAGTGTCCTGGCTCTGAAGGCTGAGGTTTCCGATACTAACTCAGAATCTGCCTGCCTGAAATTCAGTTTCCAGTGGGATTTGTGCATTTGCATGCTGGAGGCAGCTGGATGCATTCGAGTGGGAGTTGCAAAATAAACTAACCAATGAGAAATGAGTGTAGTCCTAGTCCTATGGCAGTGCAGGAGAAAACTCCCATGGACTTGAGTAAAACCAGTATTTAATTTAGGAGTGCTCTTTTGGGGGGTTTTGTTGTTTTAAAAATTTCTTTCTGTAACAGTAACCTTAGGTGGTACTTGTACTGATAGAAAATTATTTTTTCCACCCCTTGCCCCCATACCATAAAGAACACCTTAAATATTAATTTATTTTTTATCTAATCCCACCACATGCCATTATTAATCCATACACCACATGCCTGGAAATGTTCAAGGCCAGGTTGGACGGGGCTTTGAGCAACCTGGTCTAGTGGAAGGTGTCCCTGCCCATGGCGGGTGGGTTGGAACAAGGTGATCTTTAAGGTCCCTTCCAACCCAAACCATTCTATGATTCTATGATATGTTTTACTGCTACCCAGGAGAGCTTTGCATATAAAATGTTGACATTATTAAATGAATGTTGGCTGCTGCATCCCAGGGCGCATTTTTCTGCTTCTCCTGATGTGTGGGGTTTTTTATTGTCTTGGTTTTTTCCCCTTCTTTTCACTCTGACTGCCCTGCTATGACTTGTTTCTCATTTGCTCAGCCCTGCAGGGGAGATATTCTGAGGGCTAATATTCATTAGCCAGTAATTAAAATAATGAAGTATGGATGTTAATGTAAAATGCTACATTTCTTTTGTAATGTTCAAGAAATAAATCTTCCCCTGCATGCATCCTCTTTTAGGAATCTGTCAGAAAGTAATAGGTAGCTTCTTTCTTCCCCTGCAGATTCCAGAAATCTGCAAGGAGGAGTTCAGGCTTCTCAGAAAGGTCTTTTTATAGTGTCCTCTGCAAAATAATTAGAATTCAGAAACAGTCAACCCTGATGGTAAGACTTATGAAATTAGGAACAGCCAGTGCTGTGTGTTAGGTTTCAGTTGCGAGGAGACCGATGGTTGCTCCTCTGCATGTGATTAGAGCTTATGGGGCACTTCTGTGTCTCCAGTTAGTGGCCAGCAAATGACATCTGCAGCTTCACCTTGGTCTTCTCAGGGAAGTGAAGGACTGCAGGAGATCATTTTCTCTACTGATATTAAGGGTCGTCTTTGTTATTGGGGGCACAAGGAAATGGAAGAGGGCTGTCTGACTATGTGGGAAGACAAGATCTCTTTTCCCAGAAGGTGCTTATTGTGAGCTCAGATGCGCTACTATTTTGAAGGCACATGCAAAATAGCTTTAGGCAGATCTAGTTTTAGGATAAGAGGAGTGTGGCAAAGCGGGGAGAGAGGTTACCTGGAAAACTCAAAGCAACAGCATATGCAAATGGCTGGGGTAAATATCAGCCTCTCCAAAGCAAACCATGGAGGGATCCCATCCTGGTATGCATCCACACCAACCATGCAGCAAGCGTTCCCCCTGCCATGCAGTGACTCCCCGCAGGACCCCCACTACAGGACACCAGCAGAGGTTGTTCCCTGCTGCACTGGGTCACCACAGAGGACATTCAGGGTGCAGTTTGCCCTTTGTGATCCTCCTTCCTACCACTGCAGGAAGGCTGGTAGGAAGGGAGCTTTCATGCTCCCAACTTCCAGCCCCGCCTCTCCTTCTTGATGTTCTGGATACTTGCCAGTTTGCAACCCAGTGCCCCCAAGAAATATTTACTTCCTGGTTTTTTTTGCTTAGACCTCCAGAGGCCTCATTTTTCATGAATAAAATATGAGCTGTTTTCTGGAGCCATGGAGGGAGGAAACCACTGCCAGCTGGTGTGGCCGCTGCTTTTTATTGCTGTGGTTGCTGATGCCTCCGCCCTCACAGGCAGGGAGACCAGAGGAGAGAGGAAAGAGCTCCAGGGTTTACTCTAGTGACCGTTTCCAGTGTGAACTGTGCTGTCTGGAGCCAATACTGTGGAAGAGCTGAAGCGCTTGCTTTGTAATACCTTGTTTCAAGCAGTTTGTAACTGAGGAATTTAAATGTTTCAGTTTGAACTGAAGTTATCCCTGATTTGTCTTTTGCTCAGAGCACATCACTGGCTAATGTTCAGTTCTCGGACTGTTGTAACCAATGAATATTTCCCTGGTGTTCCCGTCCTTTTTTTTTTTTTTTTCTTTGTATTTGTCTAGATGAATGTAGAGTTGTACAATCACTTGTCTTAGCTGAATCACATCTTGATTTTTCCATCTGTTTCCACAGTTTATCAAGATTATTTTGCATTAGCTTCGTTTTTCTGCTTTTCTTGGAGCTCCTCTTGTCTTGGTATCTTGTTCAGGTTTAATAGACATGATATGCAAGTAGTAATGTTAAATAATAGCATTTACCCTCTTGGTTACTGTACTTGTGCTCCCATACTTTGAACACAGAACTTAACGGATGAGGTGAAGGGGTGTCAAATGCCACTTTCTTACCCATATAAGTAAGTAGCAATGTGTTGTCTTACCCACAAAAGTATTTAGTATGGTCTTCCTGGGCTTTGGGAACTATTAGCTCCCTTAAGATCATTTTCCCTGGAGATTTCCAAGCTGCCAAGCAAAGCTTTTCATGCTGGTATTGCTTTTGACTGTTAGACTGGTACCAGAGCTGAAAACAGAGACTGATTCCTACACCATTACTGCTTCCCTCTCTTGATCATTCTCTTAACATAGTTCCTGAATTCAGTACTCATATCAGGTCAGAACAGGACAGTTTGCTAGATATGAGTATAGTTTTATAATAGTTTCTAAGTCTACTCTGAGATTTAGCTTTCTAATTCTGCATGTATGCTTGCTAGTAATATTTTGATGGAATCTTTAACTAAATTGCTAAAAACTTCATTCATCCAGGCAGCACACTTGCTGGAAAAAAGATACTGCCAATATACAGGTGGCAAAACAAACAGGAAAGTTTGAAATGTCTTGCCCAAGAAGATAGAGTTTGGGCCTAGAATGTGGTCTTTCTCCACTATATTGAGTACAATTGACTTCTTCCTTTAACTGCTTACACAATTACATTTGTGCAGGTTTTATGCATGTTAATAAATGTGTCTATATACAAGTATTTACATGTTTGAACATGCAGGACATTTGTGTGTGATACTATATAGGTTCGCTTGGTTGAATACAAATTGACCAGTAGCTCAGAAAAAGGTCTAAGATGTTGAAAAATACTACTTTTAGCCCCTAAACATGAAACATAGATTCTCCCACTCCTACAGTGGTTATTTGGTGATTATTTGGTTATTTTACCCATTTCTCTGGATGCTAAAATGGAGCAAATGTGGTTGTTCAAGTTATTTGTTCAGTATTTCAGTTGTCATTAATGTAAAACACTGTTTACTGTTGCTATAGGAGGATTCTTAATCAGGTAAGTTGCTTCCCAAGCAGATAGGGCTATATAAATTGAGTGTGCCATAAGTCCTCTGTGACTGATCTTCAGAGACAACCCTTTTTGTCTGATCAGTGAATTCCTAGTTAACAACCTCCTGAAATGCATGCTGCCATCAGATGATAAAGGTGCTGAAAGGCTAGAAAATCTTACATACCGTCATTAGGGTGAATATGAGCTGGGCTTGAGCTGTTGGCTTTCTCTGCCTTTCGGGAGTTCATCTCCTGTAGACAGATGATACAGTAATAAAAATGCCACCTGCACTGAATTACTTCATCTTAAGAGATGTGTTAGAGTGGAATAGAGAAAGACAGAGCTGCACACACGAACTTGGTTGTAAAATGATTATATAGCAGCTATACGAATGGGTTTGATTGTACCGCTTTTCGGTCAGCCGCTTCACTGGGCTTAACTGTTAGTGGATGTGAAGGTTTGACACAATACAACCAGAATACAGCAAAATGCCCTTTATGAACATCCCTTGTTTCAGTGCATTGTAATATACACAACTGTGCTTAGTAAATCTCATCTCAGAATGGAAATATTATTATTACTTATTGAGAATAACCTCATGATAAAGATGCTACAGAATGTAGTGTGCACGCACGTGCACATTGACTGAAAGCAGTACAGATTAACTAGACACACCTCATATGGCAGGATTGTAGGTTATAAATTGGTTTATTTGAACTGGAATTTTATGGAAATGAATGACTAAAAAGACATCTGAGTTGCCAGAAATAGTCTTTCTTTCCCCAGTACATCAGTCAGTGTAACCTTGAGCAGGGCATTCGACTTCCTTATGCAGCTGGAAAACAGGGTAAAAGGCAGGAATATAATTGGAAAATCCTGCAGCAAAGTGGATCTTTCTTGAAGAAATAGGATTTACAAACTAAAAGCTTAATGCTGTCTCTAATGGCATCCTATTGCATCTGTGTTCTGCTGCCTCAAAACAATATAATGCAGGGAAAGGCCTGATCCTGATAGTGGGCTGTGCACCTCCAAGCCACAATACAACAGTGCACACTTGGTATGGAGTTGATTTTCATGATGTGTCTTAATGTAATTAATTTCATGAGGATTTCTCCTACACATGAAGTTAAACCTGCACTTACAACTTCTGCTAAACTGGGGACTCAGTTGCCTATTGAAATCAATAGGGAATCAGCAGTCTTGGGAGCATGATGTGCTTCCCAGCGTGGTGTACTTGGATGTGATTTCATTGCAATGGGTGACAAAAACACCCTTTGCTGTAGGTCAGAGGGTTGTGGAGGTCAGAAATGATTGCAAATAATCTTCAGCTGCAGAGATCAGAGACTGGCTTCCAGCAGAGCTGGGTGGCAGCATATCCTAGCTAGCTAAGCCCATGGTTTTGGCAGTCTGCAGGCACAGTTCCCATGAAAACAAATGCCAAAATTGTTGTGGGACAGGTCTTGTTTTGCGTTGGGAATGACATCCGCCTCCTTCAAGCCTACACTGGTACGTCAGAAGTATTTCAACCTTCTGCCTGCTTCTGTTTGAGAATTACAATATTTTTAATGTACTCCATGCCTCTCAAAATAATACAGTCTCAAGGCAGCAACGATGGAATGAATCCAACAAGCTTCTAGTTTCTTTTCACCTACTGCCCAGATCGACCTGCTTATGTAATTCTATATCTACCGCGTACACAAACTGATCTTTAAATATAGTGATACGGGTTTTTTTGCAATGTGGGGATAGGAAGAGTGAAACTGCCCTGCAAGTTTGAAGTGCTGTTTACAGGGGTTAACATCTAATATCCTCTTTATTTTCTATGGAAACAACTGCAGGGTAGAACCCTGCATTACAAATCTCCTTGGCTGTTCTTTCCCAGATCAGTCATGTCAGCCCTGTGAAGGGGGATCCACATGAGCTGGGGATTTTAAATGGGGAAATTGTCAGACTTCAACTCCTTGACTATTGGGACTTGAAGGTCACTGCAGTATGTCATTCTCAAGGCAATTTTCTCTGGAATCGCAATATGGTCGTGGCTTCGTTTTATGACCTTGATGTCACAAAGTATTAATAATCTCTTAAAACAAGCCCACTTGCAAGAAAAACCCAATCATTTGTTAGGTTTTTTTTGATTGGTATTTATAGTCTGCTTAAATATCATAGCTTTTGGTGTGATACATAGGTATGGATGTGAGTGGGTGGGTTTCTCTGCCATGCTTACCTGTATACAACAAGGAAATGGATTTTCAGTCTGTTGGGAGGGCAGTGGTTTCCATGACATTTTAAGCCCAGTTTGCAAATATCTTCATCTCTTTCCTTTAGCTACACATAGTTAGATGGGTGTGACATGGCTTAATTCGTATTTTTAAGTGTTTTTCACAAAAAAAAGACTCTATTAATTTCTTATTTCCTTTCTTCAATAAATATCTCACATAATAATCTGCTATTTCTGTTCTTTTGCCACAAGCATTCTTAGATGTATGGCAAAGAATATAAAATGAAAGGTACAGGTGAATTACCTACTGGAACAGACCAGAAGCCTGTTCAAGCGAACATCCCCTCTGAGAAGCTGACTGTTATCACAGGCTCAAAGAAAAGAGAGGCAAACTTTAAGTGCGATATCAAACAATTACAAAGTGTGTTCAGAGAAGTTAATTTTTTCATCAAGAGTTAAGTGTCGTCTCATACTTTTTTATTCTAATTAGAATTAACATAGCTACTGCTGCAATATAATTATCTTAATTACCTTTAATATATTCTGGCATTGAGTTCCACAGGTTAATTTACCTTACTTGTATTTTTCCACTTGTTAACTTTATGTTGCCACCCTCCTCAGATTCTGTTTCTTCTAAAGAGGGTAAAAGAACACAAAATTTACCTCCTTTCCTTTCTTTCTTTTATATCTTCACAGCTAACAAATAGGGGTGTTCCACCAGCCAAATCCGAGACACACAAAGTGCATCTGTGTTGTCTGAAGCTAGGACTGCAACGGACGCTGGCATGACCGAGCCCTGACATTTGCAGAGAGGGACACGTAGCTCAGTCTTGTCAGGAACGTGGGGCATAATTACCACATCCCCTGTTTCTAAACGCGGTTCTTGTGTGTGTGCATGCTTTGTGTTATGAAATGGAGTAAGCGTGTGCTTTATGGGCGCTGTGAGGACTGTTGGGTTAGTGGCTGTAGCGCACACTGAAGATCAGAGCTAGTTGTCAGTTCTGACAGGACTGAGAAAGACTGAGCGTCTGCAGCGTTCATTGAGCTGTCTGTGAGGATTTAGGACTGAGACAAATACTAGAGTAGGAGGCATAAGCTATTTAAACGCGTAGCTTCCACATTTAGTCTGGTCAACTCAAAGCACTTTACAGATCAGGTTGGTATCATTGTTCCTCTTTCACTGTTAGTGAAAACAGTTGTTGAGATGGAGGGAGTCTCCATTTTACACCAGCAGTAAAACCAGAAACTAGATTAGAGTCCAATCGTCATGTGCCCCCATACAGTGCTCTATAGAAAGCCACACTGGTAGCATTCTTGCGGTGATTCTTCCTTATTGGAACATATAATACAATTTATGTAGTGCAATTAATAAAACTAAATTGGCAGGTAACTGAAGAAATGTGTCCAAGTTCCTGGATCTGGGTTATATTGTGGCATTTGACAGACAAAATCCACATTGTTATAAAGGATTTTCTGTAATAAATATTCTAAAAGGAAAACAAACACCTGGCAAAGGATCAGGCTTTCTCAGCCTTTCTGTATCCATTTTAGTAACACTAGGATTTTGGGGAGTCATGACTGCCCTTTCCGCCTGGCAATCACTGCAGCAATATCCAGTCAGTGAGTGAGGTCATTTGCAGCATCTTGCTACTCTGCTGTCACAAGGAATATTATTTCTGTGTAACAAAATAATCTCCTGTTTATAAAGACATCACACCAATTCTTTAAACCTTTTAATGTCATACTGGAAAATGACAGCTGATATCAGTGGATCATTGAATGGGTTGATGGTGGAAACATACTATGGTGGGAAAACTGAAAATCTAACATACAGTAGATAGTTCCTCTGTACCAGAATAGCATGCTTCTGTTGCAGATGGACATTCCTATGGAAGGAGAACAAAATGCAGTTTAATTATCATCCAGTGCTCTCCTGGAGACAGGATAGCAGCCCATCCCCCTGCATCAATGCTTAAAAAAGACGTGCTTTGAGTTTTGAGCTATGTACTTATGCTATGCTCATTACCATGGTATTTAAGTTAGGTTGGTCAGGGTCTTTGGTTGAAACCTCTCCTTAATTAAAAACATAAATATGTTTGCAGGAAGTAGAGGGCAGCTAGCTGTACTGTCAATGGCTTCCTACCTTTTCCGTTCTTCTGCCTTCACAAGAAAATTGCTAATATTCCACACCTCAGTATGGAGCCGGGACAGCTCTAACAGAGCTCGTTTACGTAGGCTTACGTCTCACCCAGTATGCAAAGCTGGCTGGGAACAACTAGCTTATCGGCTACTTTAATAACTGGAAATTAGTGGACCGTAGGTGATCCTGCATGGGACAGGTGTCATGTAAACATCTTTATGCTTTGATTTTCTCATGGTGCAAATTGTTACAAAGATTGTTTCTTGTGTGCTTTGGGATATTCTGGGAAAGAGTGCCCCGTGTTAAATTAGAGTGTCGGTGCCTTTTTGCGGATAGCCTTGCTTTTCTGGAGAATTAAAGGCTAAGAAACCGAAGTGGCAGGACTGGATGTTTCAGTGGTCAGTGCCCATAGTCAGGCCAGCTGTCCAAACCACCTCCGTGCATTGCCTGCTGAAGATGTTTTAAAAGTCTGGCTTTTCTCTAAGCATCAAAATTGGAGTTTGTTTCCCTCCTCTTCCCCAATAAACACAGCTTCAGTTGTAGGTACTGAAATATTTTTTCAAGTTCTAGGCACAGATAGGAAGCTTTTTCATCCTAGCTCCTGTCCCTCATCTTTGATGTTCTAACACACTCCAGTTCATGCAAAGGAAACAGAACTCTCTTGCCTCTCACAGGTGCTGCACATTCTGTAGCTCTGGTAGAAAACATCTGGTGGTTCTATTTGGTTTGAAATAGTATTTGTGTCAGGGACCAAACAACAGGGAAATAAACTGCTTTTTTTTTTTCATAAAGTACAGATTGGCTTCAATTTGTTACAGACCCTGCTCGACCAGGTCAGAGAAAACAATAAATCTTCACACCCCTCACAACAGTGAGAAAGGTCTGGTGGCACCTACTTGGGGCAGCAGCAGCAGAGAGGAATAATTTTTCAACATACAATGAAAAATAGTAAGCGAGCCAGAAGGAATTTTGATTTGCAATGCACAGAGATGGAGCTTGGATGGTTTGCAGATGGCTGGTGCTGGTATACATATGATGCTTTGACAACTGGAAAAATGCAGAGTTACCCCATTATGAGTGATCTTTGTCTCCCTGTGTTTTCCTGAGGATACTCTGAGCTACAAGAAGGTATACAGAGAATTACCAGACACTTTATAAAATAGACTGCAGCTTTACCTAGTGAATAGAGTATCAGACACCGAGCTGGGAGCTCTAAGGCTGGCTTTCTACTCCAACTTGAATGTGTATAAAAAGAAATGCCTGAACTGAGTGAAGTACAACGTGATAATGCCCAGAGTCTGGCCACCTAGGTTCTGCACCCAGCTGTGTTGCTGCGTTAGAATGGGCCTTGGGAAGACAAACTAATCCCTCCCAGTTTCAACTCTCAAGTCTACAAAATATAGGTGATGTATGCTCACCTTGGAGGTCAGTAGGCATAAAGGTCCCTTTACTTCTGCAAGCCTGGCTAAATGCAACTGTCAATTGTCCCGATCTTTTAAAAAATGGACTGAGCAAAGGACAGCCTGATCTCTAGTCTCAATTCAACAAGCAACAAGCTTTAGGGCAATAACAAAGAAAATGCAAATGGATATGTGGTATCGTGCTGGGATTGGAGGGCTGCTTAGAATGGCTTAGCCACTACTTAACCTCTGTTTTTTTGCTGTGTTGTTCCCCGCCCATGAATAAAACGTTATACTTATTAGTGCCAAATCTCCCTTCAGTCTCTCCGTGCTTTGATCCTCCTGTATTACTTTCTTTTGGTCATGCTTAGCTGTAGATGTTCTACACCGAAATGTAGATGTCAACCAACATATTTCTGTTTCAGCTGGATGATCACAGATTTGTTATTTTTTCTCTCCATGACTCATTTACTTCATCTGTAAAAAGTAGCTTCATCTTCAGATGAAAGATTGGCAATAATCTACTGACTTTAAAAAAAGAGTTATTCCAAGTTCTCCACTGCCAGTGTGATCTTGTGTAGGTCACTTGGACAAACATGGTATCAGAGGACAGAATTTCAGAAAGCCTCCACTTAATGGATGGTGAATTTCTCTAAAAATCCACTTGCCTTTGGGCTCATGGATAGGGAACACTCTTTGTGATGAAAATTACACTATTTCTTTGATCATGCAATGTGGTCCATTTTATTGTTTTGCATTTGTGTGGTGTGCTGTCCCACATTCCTCAGAATAATTGCTACTGCAGCAAGTTAGTTTACTTTAAAAATGTAGAACAACAGGAACCAGACTGTGCTAATGATTAAATTATACTGATGGTTGAAGTTTAAGTAACAGTTAATGCACTAATTTCAATATAGGAAATACACTAAAAAAGCGGTAAGAGCTCCTCTTGATCTTCATAATTAATGAGAACTGCCATGATCCTTCAACATATTTCCACCCACACTTGCTTTTATGTTAGCAACTGTGTAGGAAAGCACAGCAGTCAGCCTAGCCTTCTTTCAGAGCACTTTCCATCACACTGTACAAGCCACGTGCACTTCCCTGAAGGGTCCTGGAGCTCGATCTTGCCCATGTTGAATCCTGGCCAACAGCCTAATTTCCTTCTGTGAAACAGAACAAAGTCAGGTCTTCAGCCAAGAATGCACCTAACACGCATGTCTCATCTACCTGCACCCAAATAAGCATCATCAGCTGTGCTGAGCATTTCTGGAAAGAAGATGGGTGGAATTCATATCACTTAACTTTAAACATCTCATTCAGGCTAATTCTCGACTACCCCTATAATTCTTGGATGGAAGTGAGCATTGTTGGAGAGCAATTAATCCATTTTAGATGTCTGCAATATGATGAGGGGAATTGCACCCAAGCGCCTGTTTCTCTGCACTCATTGTATAGTAAGTCTAGACAGTTGGCTCAGACATAGATGTCTGAAGATAGATGAGAGGTTTCTTTCACCTGAGGAGTTAGAGCAGAATCTGCTGGGTGTTAGAGGCTTTGCAGTGGTCTCACTGATCCTCAAGATAAGTTCTTTCGGCAGCTCTGTAATCAAGGGGAAAAAGCAGCTTGTCTTTAAATCACTGCTTTAATCATGTTTCTCCCACCACTGCTGGAATTTTGTGCTCTGCCACCAAATGCAGCAGGGTATTTATAGTGTCAGCTTGAATGAATAGTAAGAACTATGCTCTTGTTGCGGCTGCATCTTTGAGGTGATGGAAATCACATAACTGCAAGTTGATGCTAATGAAGTTGCACAATATTTTCAAATATAGTTGTTTCTGCCACCACTCAGTTCCCACAGTACATTGGCAGGGCAAAGGGATATATTTGGCAGGGATTTCTAGGCATGTGGTAGGGAAAAGACTGAAAGAATTCAACTCTGAAGCTTTTGTTGACTTCTGGGGTCCTGATGTCACCACTTCATGTGGCCTATATAGGCTCTCTGTGGCCTTCAAATGTATCTGCCTTTGGGGAACAAGTGCAGGCTCAGGGCTTTAGGAAGCATAACCTATTGGTATGTGACAAATCAAGCGCCTCATCAGCTCTTTGCAGAGAGGTGCTTCATCTCCTGCTGCTGGGTAATAAAGTAGAAAGGTAATTGAATACTTTGGCCATTTCTTATCTGCTGTCCTTATTCAAACAATATAGATAACAACAAAACACAAAATATTTGATTTTTGTTTTCCTAGATGTGTAAGTATTCCCTTGTTTTTTACATTACTTTGTGTAATGCTTCAGTTTGTCAGGATAATTTAAAAGAAAACAGCTGTGAAGCTCTTTAGTGATCCCAACAGCTAATGCAAATACTTACCAAATCAGAATAATAGATCAGTCAAGTGGAGACGGTTTTGACTCTGTGAAAAGCCACCTTTCACAACAAAATACATATCATATTCACAAAATAGGAGGGTTCTATATATAGCAAGAGGTTTATCAAGCAAATGTGATAGCCGAGAAATGTCAGAGATTGCATACCAGCTTTCTACACTTAATGGTTTAATTGAAAGTCATGGCTCTGCTCACCTATGTAAAATTAACAGGTCCTCATATGTTCATAAGCTGAAACTTAAGTGTCTGCTGTTCTTCTCTGTGCTTGGGATCATCAGTGCAGGGCTGTTTGCCTGCACACAGGCCCTGTGAGTAAATAAACAGTTACTGGGAAATAGTAGTGCCATTCTACAGAATGATGGGATTGCAATGCTTATTTTCACCCTGAAGCTTTGCTTGTGAAAAGCAGGTACAACAAAAGCTGAGGGACAGCTTTGTGGAAGAGCGCTTGATGCCAAAGACACAAATTCAAGTCTACAAGTACTTCAGCCACATCACCACGAGTGCTGTGGCCCCGGATGATTTTTCCTTCTCTCCCTGGAAATACCCCTGAGTAAGTTTAGTCAGAGAGGCACATTTGTCAAAATGATTCGAAGAAATTACTTAAGAGCTGTGAAATTTTTCTAGCTTCATCTTACTGAAGCTGGTGGGCTCGATTCTCCTCTCGGTTTTGCATCAGTGTTGCAGAATGCGGGAGCATGAGGGACACCTGACTCCACGGCGCGCAGGTCTGCCTCTTCTTCACAATGGCCTCGCATCGCAGGATGCCGTGAGTCACCACTGGAACATAAAAATGTAATAGTCATTACAATATATGACTATTTGCACACAGTGCCCTTGGGACAACAGAGTTCTAACAAAGACAACAAAAGCGCTCATACAGTTCAAGACTCCTGCCGCTGAAATGGAGAAGCAATGAGAAATGTGCCGGCTCGCAACGTAGCGTGTCAGTCCTGGGCCTCTGTCCTGCAACAATTTGAGGCTGAAGACAGGAAACAGCACTGAGCTGCTGCGCGTACCACAGACGATTGGCAGGCAAAATATAACCCCAGACTTGCTGACCTTCTTTGTGGTAATGTAGATATAGGGCTGTAAACGAAACGTTTATATGGAAGGGGTTTTTTAATAAGAACAAATTAGCGTATATAAGTTACAGCATAAAATTATGCAATTGATCAAAAATGAGAAAGTTTAACATCTGAGCAATACATAATTTGAAATCCTACCCTGAAGCACCTGAAAACACTAAAGAGAATTTTTTTTTTCCAGAACTGCTTTAAATTTACACTCCTTCTTAAAAAAATGCATGGCTACATGTAGCGCTTCTCGTTAGTCTCTCTGGAGCTCACAGATGGAGGTCACCACCATTGCTCCCATTTTGATAAGGAAAGAAACTCGGACCTAAAGATGCAAACTAGCAGAGCTGGCAAGCCGGGGTGAAGCTGGATGGAGAAGTGAGACCTGTTGGAGTCCAGAGCCTGATTCAATAGGCACCTTCTCATCTAGCTCATCTCCTGGTGACATACTGTCTCCCTAGGCAACTACAGATTAAAGAGGAGACAAAAAATCTTGTATCCAGAACTGCAAACCAACAACTTGAGCTTGGATATAGGGAAAATATCAGGGGAAAGGCAGTGAACTAACAGTTGAAGCAGAGGCGTTGGAGTCAGGTGCTTCAGGTTCTATTTTTGACTTGGACCAGCTATTTCAATTCTCTTTGCTTTGGCTTCCCTTCTGCAATATGGAAAATGAGGATGCCTGCGGCTGCCTCATGGGGCTGGATTGTCTTGCTGAGGCCAGGGCTGTCAAATCTCATACTCTGGATCACGCTCAGTTGACCTCAGCTTCGTTCTTCTCTGCTTTGCTACCTGCACCTCCTTTGCTTGCATCTCTGCTGTGCTTTCCCAGGTCCATGCAGGGTGTATGGAGCAGAGTCACGCCACCAAATGTTGGGACTGTTGCCAGGTGGGACCCTCCTCTGTACCACATGGCCTGGGGCCTTCCACCATAGCATCTGGCGTGCAAAATCTCCCCTTGGGCAACGTGGGCTGTCTGTAGAGCTAGTAAAGCGTGTTGGCTACAGTTGTGGCCCTTGTCTGAAGCACTCCCGCTCCTGTCTAAATTAAAGATGCTCTCTCAGGGCACAGGCAGTAGATACAACCCTGCACTGTTACATCTCCATCTAATGTCATCCCAGTTACATCTCTGGGAGCTATCAGCAGAGAGGTGGTGAGGGAGCAATGAGGATTATCAGCTCACCCCGCCCTTCCTGGCTTTGAATGAACGAGTTTGCAAGGCTGCAGGTGCTTTCCCTTCGCTGCGTTCCCCAGAAAATCCCTGGTAATTAGGGCTCTCTCCTTTTTTTTCCAGGAAGCACTGCCAACTCCTCCTGCTCTTCTCGCATCAACCCAACTCGCTACCACGTGAATTCAGGTGTGGTTGGAGAGCTCCTCCTTCCTAGAGACCAGACCC
>JAVJGG010000085.1:9808845-9835055 GCA_035590195.1 Aviceda cuculoides
GGGCGGCGTTTTGGGCCCGGAGGGGTCCGGCGCCCCCCCCCCCCCCCCCCGCCAAGTTGCCTTGGCGGCCCCGAAGGCTGAGCGGGAGCAGGTTACCCAGCGGCTGGTGAGGAGGGGGCTCGGGTGGGAGTGCGCGGCGGTGGGGTCTGCTCGGCTGCCCTGGTGCGCACCCACCCGGACACCCGGACAGGGCTGCAGCCCTGCCCCGCACCTCCGCGGCTGGGCGTGGGTTTGGAAGGATGCACAGCCGGTGGGTCGCAGCAAATGGCTCTGGCTGGGAGCAGCCGGAGAAGCAGAGGGGCCTGATGCTGGGAAGATGGAGATAAGAGTGGGTGTCAGCATCGGTTGCTCGGTGCGGAGCGAGTTCCTGTTTTGAAACGGGAGGAAAATTTTCTTTTGTCTTGGGGAAGCTGGACTGCTTGCTGGGCTCGGTCTCCACTCTGGATTTTTGTTCTTTGATGATCCAATTATCGATGTTAACTACATATTGCAGGATTTGATGGGGGTTTTTTGTCCGTAGCAAGGAGGTGTGTTTGAGTCAGGCCCGGCTGGGTCGGGCTGCTGGCATTCGCATGCTGCTCAGTTTGTGAATGGCAGGGCAGACCGAGCAGGTCTCTGCCCCTTGCATCTCCTGATACAAAACAGCAAATGATCTCTTTGGGGAAGCATCCAGGGATGGAGGCAGAGGCACATGTTGTTATCTCCAGGGCATCTAGGCGGGCTGCGACGGCGTTTGGGAAGAGCTGGGAGACAAAGCACCGTGTCAGCACTGACTTATTTGCTGCTCTATTGAGCGTCAGTCTCAGAGGCCTGCAAACCTTGTCTCAGAAACTCATCCTGCTGGAATGGATGTCGAGTTTCACCAGCCCATCGGTTACTGTTGGCTAGAAGTATTTCCTTGAGGGTGACTTGCAATTTGAGTAGAATTGGTCTGTGTGTGGACAGAGATACGTTTGGGATGCTGTGTTCTCATGAAAAGGTGTCACTGTGCCTGCCAGAAATCACTGAGGGTACCGGACTTCAAAGGCTCAGCTCTGAGACAAGCCACAAGTTAAAATGTTAGCACCAGCCATTACAGGCATGTCAGAGAGAAGCTGTGCTGGAGCCGGTCTATCATATCAGGAGTACTCATGTGTGGGGCCTGCCTTCAATTAAGGGAAAACCTGTGTGTTTCAGGAGATGCTTTTAGGATAAGTATGGACTGGATTATCTACTGAAGCCAAGGGTTGGTATGTGCTCCTCTTCTGCTTGGCTTCCTGCCACCTCTAGCCTTGGAGGCTGCCACAATTTACTCCAGCATGTAGCAGTTCCTGATGCATTTCCTCTTTCTCCCCACTTGTGCTTTTGCTCTGGCAGAAGAAACGATGAAGAACCCAAAGGGGGATTTTCCAGTGTCAAGGGATGCAGTTATGTAAGGGTACACATGCTAGTTCTTCTTCCCTTGTGTTACTGGGTAGTTAAAATGGGTAAGGGCACGGATTCCACTTCCTGACTCAGGCTGCTGTTTTTATTTATCAAAATGCTTCCTCTATCCATGAAACTCAGGGAAACTAAGAATTTGGAGCGGGTGATGTTTGGTGATGACGAGAAAAATATATAAAGTAAGTTGCATCCCCCAGATACATGGTGTTGGTACCACTTTGCAGAGTGTATACAATGCATGGCAAGGTTTATATACTGACTTTTAAAGCTCTGGGAAAGCCCAGGTACAGGTAGCTAGAACTGAACATGAGCTGTTGCTAACCTACGTTAAGACACTGGTATGGTCTTATTTATAGAGGGGTCTATAGGTATTTATAGAGATACTTATAGAAGATATTTATGAAAAATAGATATCTCGTGACCTGTTTCCCCCTCCGTCTCCTAAGGGGTCTGAGCGCAAGAATGACCAAGGCAGTTGCTGACATGGGGCGAGAAAGCATTTTTTTCCTGCTGCTCTTTTGCTGAGTTAAAAGACAGCCAGCCATCTCTGGCCATTGTTCTTTTATCACTGTTCTCATGATATTTACAGTAGAATTTCAGGTCTTGTTTGCCTGGCAGGGCACCTTGGCTCATAGTACTGGTGATGCCAGACAGTGGCAAGACTGGGGCTTTGTTTTACTCGTCAGTTTTCTGAAACAACTAAATTAGGCAAGTTGCTGAATAAAGACAACATACTGTCCAAGGTCACTCCAGACGCCCAGGTTAGAGAAAGGAATTGGACTTAGTTTTCCTGAGTCCTGTTTTAATCCTGCCTTCTCCATGCGGCCGTCCTTCCGTCCTGTGTGAAAGCTCTCATGTCTGTGGCTGATGCTGACAGAGAATCACAGAAGTCTGTCAGGGCATTGATGCACAAAGTCTCTTTCTACAGTACCACCGTGCTCTCAGAGAATTTTCCCCTGCTCTGCTCAGAGGACCCTGTGTGCTATGTTTTGTCTTTTGTACTTTGTCCTGGTAGGCATTGCAGTTCAACAAATCAAATTCACTTTCCTTGTAGCTGGATTTAATTTCTTCCTCTTATGTTATTGTGCTGTAGCTACCAGTGGAAAAATGACTTGATTGCATGTGACCAAGTCTGGCACCTTAAACTGATACTGCTATTCCTGAAAAAGAAAACAAACAAACAAAACCAACCAAAAAAACCAATGCCCCCCCAACCCAAAGAAACCCCATTAAAAAAAAAAAAACAAACCCTCTATATTTCTGCATCAGACTTTTTGGTAATCATGCCCATGCAGTGGCAGTGGTTTTGTTATCTCCCTTTAAGTGAGTGAAACTGTGTCTATCAAATAGCCATGGTTGTTTCACATGTAGCATAAGCGAAGAAAGATGTGTGAAGAAATAAAGCCAAGCATTGTCATATTTTGTTGTTGCAGTTTAAATTTTTTTGCTTCAGTATGATAGAATAAAATACGATGCTGACTTGAATTAGCATGAAAATTAGGTGCTACTTTCCTTTCAGTGATTTATTTTTATTATCTAGTGTTTACCCACCTGTGTAGTTCTGGAGAAATGTGGCACAGACTAGTGAAATGCCCTGCTGTGGGTTCTGAGCCACCAATGAAGTCCCCATCTCTTCATCCCCATCTGAGCTGAAGCACAAAGGGAATCTGACTTTTGTTTGGTTTATTTTGAGAGTTAATGCTCTGAACTCTGATGTTGACTCTGTTGGTAACTCCATCTGTGCCTGGGAAAGCAAAGTGATTATTTTTGAAAAGTATTTATACTCTGTGTCTAACAAACACTTCCAAAAGACTTCCAAGTCCTTTGATGTGTTGGATATTCAGAGAGATAGTGATGCCTAACAGAGTCGGGCAACTATTCTCTAGCACTGTTTTTTGAGTAGTCTTGGAAAAAATCTTTTCCTTCTGTTTCTCCCGGGTACAAAATGGGTGATGCAGTTCTGACCTCCTTTGAGGTCTGTGAATGAAATGCTATGTGGATGTTGGATATTTGGATCTTGGAACTCTTTAATTACTTCTTGGTGTTTTTTAATCCCTCTCCTGTGTTCCCTCATGCTGTTCCTTTAAAAAGATAATGCAAATAAAATTGTATTGCTTGTGCCAGAGCTCTTGGTCAAAATGAATCCTATTTTATTTTGGTGAATAACTTGCGTTGTGTAGTAAAGGCTACATGGTTGCTGGTGACACGGAAGGGACTTCCCGAAACTTTGGGGTGGCAGAAACTTCAAGAGGTCATCTGATCCATCTGTCTGTCCCAGGTTAGGTCTGTCTTCATCTCTGTTGTTCAAGGCAGAGGTTTGAAGATTGATTTTTTTATTTATTTAATTTTTTTTTTATTTTTTTTTAAAGAATAGCATGGGCAATGAGGGAGTGTCGACAGTCTAGCTCAGTTTTAACTGATGTTGTAGTTAGGACTGCATAGTATGTGTCTTCCCCTTTGTGTTTGTTGTCATTGTCACTTTGTGTGTCTGCCTGTTATTGCACAAAGGTGTTTCATTGACTAAAACAGCACAATTCCTTTTGGAGCATGAACTTCTTATGGAGGGGCAGAGAAAGGCTTCCAAACCAAGGTACCAACTTCTGGCATAGTCACTAACAAAGGCTTTCTCAGGCTGGTCTGTTCTTTTTCCTCCTTTGACATATTCCTCCCCCCTTTATTTGTTGCATCATGCTCTGAAAAACTCTGTGTCTGCCAATAAGTGCTGGAAACTTTTCACTAATCCTGACAGGCGCAAAAAGCAGCTGCCTGTTGAAACAAACAGCACTTTCCCATCCCTTGCAAATGCTCCCATTCATGACCTGCAAGCACATCCCCTGGATGCAGAGGCTGTCCTGGCTGGGGAACAAACCTCCCTGGAAAAAGAGGCCTCTCCTGGAAGGTGTGGAGAGGCACTTATGTCATGAGATGTATTTAATGGACTTTTTAGCCTTATATTTGGCTGTCGTATATTGTGTGCTATGCTACCTTGGTGGCTCCTGTCAGCCCTCTGTGAAGCCTATCCTAGTGATTAAAGTCTGCTTCTTAGCTATATTTGGCATATAGTTATTTGTTTTATAACTGAGATCCTTACTATGCAAACTAGAGTAGGTCAGTCAGCAACCTTGAATAAGTGCTTTTTTTTTTCCCCTCTGGGCTTCTGTTTCCCAGCTGGTAAGTTTAGGACGTTCTAGCTGATGACCAATCTGCCAGCCATTCCTAATGGCAATTTAATGATGGGCAATATGGCACAAAAAGGCAGGCTTGTGTGGAATGTGCTGCTGAGGCAGAGGAAGCTGTTTTGCCTTACCCAGTTCATATTTTACATGTCAATATCTGTAGGCTTTTACTGGGATCTATGAAGTAGCTTTTTGAACTTGCTGAATCTCTTCCGTAGGAAAAATTTAAGTTTAGATGTATATTTATATATATTTCTAGTAAATTATAATGGCAATAAGCAATGCCTCCTGTGAGCTTAATCTTGGTGTCTCCAAAGCATCTACAAGCACTTTTTTTGTTTTTATCTCTGAATTCCCCCTTGAAGCACATTGGCTAGACAGTAGGAAGGTGTGGGAGCACTTCCAGCACACTAACATGGAAATGTCAAAGTCAAATGGTGCTTTTGGGCCATCATATGGGTCAGGTTTATGGAGTGCTTTATATACTCTGCCTTAGCGTGCTGGAAACATTGATTGTTAGGAGAGTGACAATTTGGTTTTTGCTTTTTCTTTTTTGGTTGAAACGGGACCAGTCTGTGTTAGAGACGTCATGCCAGTGCTCTGTGTTATAAAGTACTCAGGCTGCTGCTTGTAACTGCTTTTTACTTGCTTGGCTAGAAGAGATTATATCTTGATGTCTGTACAAAATCACGATTGTGGTTTTGCCTGCGTTGGAGGAGAGATTAACGACACTTGTGGTACAGAAACAGCCTGTTTCTGTAAGAAGTGAGGGAGCAGCTAGGGATGTGTGATGGCTCTAAAGCTCTTGACTAGAACATGTAGTGCTGCAGTACTCCAGGAGTGTAATAGGTTGATCCATCTGTCCTGCCTACCTGCATGCAGGCTGAGTTCATCCCGTCAGCATTACTCTTATCTCCAGAGATATGAAACGTTAAATCCCATTTTTTGCACTGATCCGTCTAGCCAGACCTGTTTCTTTTGGCTGCTGGGATCTACACGTCAAGCAGGGCTGTATGCATGCTTCCCAATGGCACGGTCGCGTATAGATGGAGGTGCTGGTTAGAGCTAGGCTGTGGAGCAGTACAGCTCTTGTAAGGTGTCTGTTGCTGCTGGAGGAGGCTGGGATTGACACCCTTCCCAGATGTGCAGAGCCTGTGTTGTGACAGGCTCTCTTGTCCTAGCCAGCCCAACAGGTCCTGCTGGAGCACAGGCAGCACACCAAGCATGTTCAGGCCCCACACCTGCTTTGCAATCTGTGTAGGATAGTGTTTTCTTTTTTTACCCCCTAGAAAGCGTGATTTCTAACCTCCTCTGATATGACATACTAGGTAGCTGTCCTATGGTGCTGTTGTGGCTTAGTGTGTTGCTTAGTGCTTAGAGGCTTTGAGCTGGGATCTGCTTCTCTACACGTGGTGCAATCCAAAGTAAATGACGGTCTCTGCAAGGCAGATGGTAAGGTGCGGATGAAAGGAACCATGAGGCAGGAAGGGATAATGTAACGATGTTGACAGATAAGATCCAGTTTGATATAACTTGCCAAAATTTTTATGGTTTGGTCATTGATAGGGATGTAATTTGAAAAAGAGACATTCCTTCTTGTGCTGGGTTTTCTGAGCATCTTTGTATTGAGGTTGCAGGTGATAAAGTAGGAAACTCCATGATTAACACGTACTGGCTGAAAGCAAACTTTCTAGATTACTGGCCTCCCTGTCTCCACCACTGGTTATGGTGGGAGCTGTGTAGATATGTCGGTGTCAGCTGAGGTCTGGTAAAATCACAGTATTTGTAGAGAGGCTCAGGAGAAAGCAGCAATTAGTGCACGTAGCCCAGAGGTCAGCTTCTTAAGTGGGAGGCTGAATGCAGGCTAGTGAATCGGCAGGGAGGAGGGTGCTCCAGGGAACAACTGCGGCCAACATTGCTCCACTGCTGCCAGCACAGTGATGGGAAGGAGAATTCTTGAGTGTGGGTAGAGGGGATGGGGCTTACACAGTGCCTTGGTGCTCTGGAGAGAGAGTGGGTTTGCTCTTCCCTACCATCTTTGGTTTGGTCATCTTGGGTCATTCAGTAGGTACCAGTTGTGTAACTCTCCAGGATCTACCACCCTGCTGTTTGCGAGCTTGGTACTGTTATCATCCCTCTTCATGTGGCAAGGACATTACTGACCACTGTGGAAGAAGAAAGCAGGAGTCCTGGCGGTCAGTGCTGCATTTCAACTGCGAGATAGTGGTCTGGATTTCCTTTTCAGCTTACCTCCTGTTGTATCTCAGCTTACTCTTAACAATCAGAGTGTGAAGGTGGTTTAGTTATTCTTTCAGCTTTTGGAAACAGTTGCTTTGTTTGAAGGAATGAGGTGATGTTAGCTCATAGTATTTGGCATAGAGTTTGTCCAAGGCCTTGTGAGACATTGCCTGGGAGGCAGCATGCATTTTGGGTTGCCCATGTCTAAACCAGACTGAATTCAAGTGGTGGAGGTTTAGAGAAGGTCTCCTAAGATGAACCAGGAAATGAGTCTCTCTCTCGGGATCTCTCAAAGGAGAGCATTGCTTGTTCAAAATGATAGAGTGAAGGCGGAGAAAGGGCAGAGCTGTCTTGTGGGGGTTGGACACAATGGGAGAGTGTCAGGCTTGTGCAATGGTCAGAGTAGGTACGTGGGCAGAAGGTTGGCTTGAAAAAATCCGGACTGGCAACTGGTGGGGGGGTTCCCAGACAGCAGCGGCTGAAACTAGCACTGCTGAAGTGTAGGAATGAAAAATCTTGCAAGGTGGTTTTGTAACTAAATGAAAGGGGTTGCATCAGGTGCAGGGTAGGCCCTTCCTATCCTGCATCCCTGCCTGAAGTTTCAGCAGCTTGTGGAGAGGCAGGGTCAATTTTCCCTTCACATGACATTGTTTGCATCAGGGTTCTTTGGAGTGGGTTTCTGTACTAGATGTTACACCTACAGTACCAACGGCCCAGAACAAGGCTTTGCTCTTGTTCCTGCTATAATGACCAGGTCTCCACTGCATACCAGATTGTATTGAATGTATAATTGCATTAGCATGGTGCCTTTTCCTAGTGCACTTCAGGGGGTGTGTAGATACTGGGCTGCTTCAGTGGCAAGCCCAATGTGTCCCAAGGTATTTTCTATTACACCAGAAACATGTTGCATTCCACTCTTGTTTTCTTTGCTTTTAACCAAATCATCTGCAAGTTTAAACTGGTACAACTGAACTACAGTCAGACAGGCTGTCATAACACTGCACTGAAAAGGAAAACAAAATTCCTAGTTTCAAAAAACTTAAATGTGTGAAGAGGGAGAGAAGAAACTTGCAAGAGTAGTTGTTTCCTATTTGCAGCTCTTTGTTGCTCCAGCCTTTCAGTTAGTCTACAAACCAAGGCTGCCCTGTAAAGAAGCCTTCATTGTAGGTGCAGGTTGTAAAAAAAAAAAAAAAAAAAAAAAAAAAAAAAAGTGGGAAGAAATAGGGGCAGGAGGGACCTGGGTCCTGTTTTTGTTTCATAATCAAAGTCCAGGGCAGAGGTTAGATTACAGAAGTGCACAAATCAAGATCTATATGTTAACCTGAGCTCCAGTGAATAACAGATCAAGTGCCAGGGTGAACTTTAATGCTACACTAAATCAAGCAGTCAAAAGCCAGGAAATTCCAAAGCTTCAGATCCTTCTGCAGCTCTGCACAGGGTGCGTAGCATGGCTGAGTTATTGTATGGCTCATATTTAATTAAAGAATTTGTTTCTCCAATAGTAAAATACCAAGCCATTATAATGGAATATGTTTATCATGTATCATTGTCTTTTCTGCAGTCTGCCTGCCTTCCTCATGTTTCTTTTCCAGATAGTGCTTATGACAAATAACACTTTCTGTGAATAGGAAACTTGGATTTTATCAAAGCCCCTTGAATTGTAGAGAAACCTTCCATGGAACTGAGTAGCCATTGGATCAAGTCTGAATTGACCTGGAGGACAGCAGTTCTGAAATCTCTGCATATTCTGTTCCCTTCCCATGTGAGCTGTGGAATTTTGGTGTCATGCCCCTATATATTTCTGTAGCAGCACTGTCCCCTGCCCCAGGGCTTAACTCCAGGGAGCAGAAACTCATGTAGGTGGAAGGCCATCCTCAGAACGTTTCCCACAAATTGGAGCTAGTTTTGCTCTGCAATTAGTGCAGAATTGTTGCTCTCTACTGTGTCAGTCTTCAGTAGGCGTTTTGCCAGCATGGGGAGCGTGAGCTCATCAGCAAGCCCATAATTACTCCCCAGTTTGTATATGATGACTTCCTTGAATGTCCTTTGTTTTTTTTCTCCCCCACTTTGCCTCAGGTTTTGCATTGTGGTTTTTAGTTAGTGCAATGGGATGTTTTTGCACATTCTTCCTTTAGTGAGCATTGTTTATAACTAAATCACAGAGTGATTAGTCTATCATAGTGGTTAGAATTAGCTTAGATTTTTTTTTTAAGTTTTTAAATAAAAGGCCTCTAGGCTTTCCCTTTGCATTCTGCGCTAATTATTACAAAATTTGAGTGAGAAGACTAAACACGGGCTTTTTTTAGAGGTTAACCTTTCAGACATGTAAGGGCCACTACATAGTAACAACAGAGCTTTATGGCTGAAGAACCTATGTGAATTCTTCAACTGCAAGGGAGAAAAACCCTTATGGCTGACAGATGATACTGGGATCCCCTGGTTTTCCCTGTGTCGCTGAAGGCAGTATGCTCCTTTTTTTCATTCCCGTAGTACTCTACCTCCATTCACTCTATGGGAGAAGGAAAGGTTTTCTTGGGAGAGGAGTCTGACCTTAATTAAGAATGACCGCCTCTTATTTCCCCTATACTTCAATTAAGTGAAAGGATTTAGTCCTAATATGCCTTGTGCTTCAGAAATGGGTTTCTGATTGCTTGTTGGAAAGAGTAACTAATTGGAGAAGTGAGAAGGCGATGGTATGATTACCTTGGATTGGATGAAACATCTTAAGGAATTAAAAGATAAAATTGCCCTTTCTTGTCAGCATAATCTCTGTCTCTATTAGCAAAGCTGCAGTTTGGTTTTATCAGATCCTGTCTCTATGTTGATCGGATTCATTTCCTGTCCCTTTCGCAGAAGACTGAGTGGTTTGAATCTGGCATTCGCATTTGATTTCAAGGCAAAATTCTGTTCATAAAATCCCTAGCCTGTCTTTGCAGTAAGGCCAGTGTTGTGGGGTTGTGCCTGAGGCACCAAATCTTTACCTGTCCTTGCCTCTGGTGTACAGTCAGTTGGGCAGTAACATATCCTAGAGTAACTACTCTAGGAGATGGAGCTTTATTGCCTGAAGATCTCATTTTCCTGGGCATCGGAAAGGTGCAGAAAAGCTTGGAAATATGAAGTGGTTGCAACCAAATGCTCAGAAATAAGAAATGAAATAAGTTTACATAACTTAAAAAAAAAAAAAAAAAAAATCAGTATCTTTAGGCAAGTGAAGGTTTTGTATAAGGCCTAATAAATGAATACCAGACTTGACACTGTACGCTTTTTGCCTTTATTCTGTATGCTTATTGTGGAAGTGAGTGAAGAGCTCCTCCAGCGATCAGTGGAGTTTGTTTTCCCAGTTTGTTTTCAGGGAGATGGTGGGCTTCAGGTATTTTCAACATTTACAGTGCCTGATGCTGAAGTCTTCTGCAAGCAGTAATGCTGTTTTCTGTGGGGGATTTTGCATGGGGAGTGTGACGCGTGCAAGAATGAATTGCTGCAAGAGACAGTTGTAGTTCTCGTGGGGAGCAGGGGTTGTTCTTGGGCTGTGCTAAGCTAAGTTCAATCTTGCCCAGAGTCCGAGAGGTTCTTGAATGAGAGAGGCTAGGGGACCAAACCCAGAAACCTCTTCAAGGCCCTGAACTCTTTCTGAAATACAAAACCAGAACATGGGTAGAAAATTAAGTTCCTACTCTTATGTTTAACTCTCCTGAACATGCATGCAAAGGATGCGTTGAAACCAAGGTGCTGTTGGACCATCCCCAGCCACACATTGTGTGGCAGCACATGGGATTGTTTCTCTTTCCTGTAGAGGATGGGGCTTTACCTTGCAGACGTAAAATGCACTTTCTATTAATCCATATGGAGTCACTGTTATTACATTGTCAGAGCAGCTGCAGACTGAATTCCTGGTCTTTCCAAGCTGTGTCTTTATTACTAATGCAAGAGTCTTTGTGCAGATTCAGGCACACCACCGCATCTTATGATACCCTGAAAATGGCTGAAACTCTGCTTGCAGATGTGCTGCTGTAGGGCTGCATCCCAAGCCCTGGTGTTCCTCATCCTTAGTATGAACATGAGGGAAACTGGCATAGTGTTTTAAATAATGGCACAAACAATTGCTTCTCAAAAGATTATCTTAGATGGGAGTAGGGAAAAACAGGCTTTATTGTGCAAACTATCCAAATAGTTGTCTTTGAAGTCAAGGATTATTTGCATGAGTCAAATTTGTTTAAAAAAAAAAAAGTGTTTTACTGCTTCTCTGCATTGTCTTTGTTTATCATTAACCTTCTGTGCAACATGATAACCTTGATTTCCTTCAGTCTGATAGCTAGATACTGTTCTTTACCTTTTTTTATGGGCCCCTTGTCCTGAAAAGGTGTGCACACAACTGACTGCAAACTTCAAATTTAATTTCTTATGTGTGGATTTCCAAATTAAAAAAATTAGAAACCTAAATTTTGGTACTAGCTTTTTTAGGTATATATTTAATTTTAAGACATAAGGAGTTGTTTCCCCACAAAATATTGTATATACCTAGCTGTTACAGCAGCATTCAGATACAACTGGTCTAAATTCCACTTGGGTCTGCATTCAGAACAAAATCCCTGTGCCTTGCTTAGGGTTTCCTCTTGGGTAAACTCTTCTTACATCTAGATCCATCCAGAAAGAAGCACCAGGCACAGGATGGGATTCAGGCCTACTCAATCTGGTGTCTGGAAACCTGTTCCTGTGTCTTGCAGTTGTTTCGCTCAATACATCGAGGTGAACAGAGCCGTAGATTGGCATATGCCCATGAGGGCTTTCTTCTGGGGAGCGTGCTGAATCTGGGAGTCTGCTTTGTTGCTTATGTCCATCTTGAATGGGATGGTATTTCATGTGGCAAGCAAGTACTCATGTGCCTTATTGAGGGTAGGAGGGATGGATGAAGCAGAGAAACTTGCAGATAAGCTGTAAAGCCAAGACGGACAAAGGCTTTTGCTACCAACCCTTGTTTTGTGTTATTCCTCTACCACATTTGAGAAATAACTGAAGTCTAAGCACCTCCAATTGTTTCTCTGTTTTTAATGTGCGCTGTTCTGATGCCTGGCCAGCGTTGTGGATACTTGCGTATCCAGATACGTTGCTCCTGGTGAAAGGTATTTTTTGGATGTAAATCTGTACTTAGTTGAGAACCGTTCCCCTTTTTGAATCTGAGCCTAGGTGACTCAGATCCAGCTGTCCCCTTTTCTGATGGAAGAACGGAGAACAGAATATTTTGGTCATTTGCAGCAGGCTTTCATATTGTGCATTCCTGGGATGCTTTCCTTGATTGTGGGAACAGACAGAACCATTCATCCCAGTGTGAAAAAACTGCAGGAAGAATCTAGCAGAGATCTAGAAAATCTTTGTAATCTGTGTCATCTTGGAAAAGGAAGAAAAACAAAATAAGCAGCGCTGATGGCCCTGGAGTATCCACAGGGGCAGATGTGTTGTTTGTTTTGTTGTTTTTTTTAACAGTGTGTCTGGAAAAAAATTGCATTTCCATGAAGTTATACGGGAAGGCAAAGCTTAACAGCTTGTGCAGGTAGTACAGGAAGTAGGAAAGAGAAAATGGCTCATGTGTTTCTTATGCCACATACAGCATCATATTTGCCTGTGCTCAGCATTTACTGCTGGAAACAGACTTTTCAGAAGGTTTCTGTTAATAGAGCCTGTTGGGATGCTGAGGGTACAATTTGTTATCAGAGCAAGTTGTTATCTCTAATGGAGCAGGGCAGTGCCCTCTGGAGATACTGGCCTATGTCCCAGGCCGAGGATATTTCTGCAGCACAAAAGCTGCATCACTTGGGAGCTAATGTGGGACTTGGATGTCTTAGGGCAGCATTGCTCTGGGTGGTGAAGATGACCTAATGGTGTAATTAGGAAGAGCTCCATGCTTGGCTTTCAGAGCTTCCTAAAAATTTGCTCATATATTTTCATGTAGAAGTAGAGGAGACACTAGTGACAGAGAAGGAGTATCTGTCCCTAGCAGCAGATATAGGCTTCTTTAAAAACATCCCAGCCACCTATTTTTATCTATATATTTCTAACAAGCTGCATTTACAGTAAAATTTACTCAAGTTCATCCTCATTTCCCTGTGTGATAATGAGTGTGTGGGTACACGCTAAGGCAGTCACCCCTGTTTCCTGGCTTTGGTCATTCTGCAGCTCGTGGAGATGAGAATGACGCTTCAGATATGTGAGTTAGCCCCCATCAGACTTACCTGTGAACTGACATGCAGTGAGCATAGCTGGGCAAGGGGTATCTGGCTGTGATGCAGGGTAATGTTTCTGAAGTTTTTGAATGTGGTATGTGGCATGGAGACCCCAGTGAGTGTGGCTGTGAACTAATTGTGGTGATTGTATTTCAGGGTAAAAGGAGCTATCTGTTCGGAGGGTGGCTTAATTAGCAGCCCATGGAGTTTATTTGTTTTTCAGCATTAGTATGTTGAAAGCAAATGTGTTTGCATAAAGGTTTCTGGCAGAAATCTTCATGCAGTGGGAATGCACTTCCTCTTATTTCTCTCCCCCTGTGTAAAAGTAAAATCCAGTCATCCTAGAAAGGAGCAGAATATCACAATATCCTGTGACTTGTGTGGCCAGCTATCTTCAGGGATAATGAATAGTGGAGGGGGAATGAACTGAAGTTCCCTGTCTCTTCATAGATGAGCAGCAAAATAGAGGAACGGACTAAATTCACTGTCTCCCTAAAGCTTATGTGGTTCTCACTGCAAAGTTAGGGATCCAGAGAATCCCTCTAACAGAGGCCTGAAAAACTGTAAAGTATTCTTATTCTTCTGGCACCCTTTCCTGCTTAAATTCTTTTATCCTTCCCCCATCCACATTCCTGACTGTGGACTCAACCAACCATCATGTTTTATCTGGAAGAAATAGCGTGCCCAGCTTGTTTAATCTCAAGTACAGCATCAAACCTTGTAATGAAAAGGTAGGACCGGGCAATGAGATGTGTAAATCTAGGAGTAAGGGTATATTGTAAAGAGAGCAAACCTTCAGGTTGAAGGTGATAGAGATGGGGTGAGATCTCTTGGTAGAGCACATGACCTGCCAGCAGAAGTGCTAGAAATCCAGTTGCTCTGTAAAATCAAAGCTAGCCTGGGGAAAAATGTGTTATATGAGATGGAGTGGGTGGAAGGGAGATGTCTGATGGCTTGACAGATAGAGGGAACCAGGCTGATCAATGTTTCTCACTTCCAGATTCTGTTACTTGTCTCCTTGTTTTATGCTAAACAGAGCTGGAAACCGCAGCCTCCTGTCCAGCTCTGTGACAGCATCTGGTCCTCACTGGCTCTGTAGCAGGAAGGCTGTTTTCTCTCTTGCTTAATAAGAACTGCTTGCTCTTGTCCATTGTTCCTGCTGCTGGTGATGTGATCTGAGCATCCCACTTCTCGTAAATAGCCCTGACTTCTGTGTAAGCTAAATAGTCCCAGTTGGTGCTGTCTGCAGGTATCTGAAGCCACCCCAGGTGTTGAACATCCTTTGTGGGGGATGTGGGGAAGAGACAGGGCTTGATCCCATGGGTTTTCACTCGGGCTCCCTCCCCAGGCTGTCTCTGCTGATCCCTCCTTTCTTTGTCTCTCTAAGCTGGTGTGGGATGACTGACTCTTACTGCTGAAACACTCTTTGGTGTCTCAGATATTTGTGAGCCCTCAGGAATACAGTTTTGGAATTCTCCTTGCGGTTTTTCCTCCTCCTGTGTCTGCTTGCAGCTTTCCCTGGAGCCTCGCCAGCCCTCCCTTTGCTCTGACCCAGCCTGTGTTGAAATCCTTACTCATGCCTTAATCACTTCCTGTCCCCGCTAGTGCAATTCCCCCCTCACAGCATCTGTAAATCTTTGCTACGTTAATTCTCGGGAGTGCTATCTGCAGCAGGCTACCTCCTTCCTTGTCTCAGGAAGGAGGTCTGGCTGTCCCCTGGCTTCTGGCTGGTCCTTGGTTTGCTCTCCTTGCAATTCCCTTTGCCGTTACATCGGCGTTGTCCCTGGCTCGCTCTGCTGCCACCTTCTTCCCTCTGCATCCCAGCTTGCTCAGGCAGCCCGCCTTAGCTTCCTTTTGGCTGGTAGTCTCAATTTTTTGATTGTTTTTCTTTATCCATTGGGAATGTTTTTGCGTATTTTTTTAAGCAACTTAGTAATTTCCTTTATTTTTCTTTTCTTGTCATAAAACTTTTTGCTTGAGGAGTTGTGTGCTTGTTAATGCAACATCCTTGCAAGGAATTTGGAGGTTTTATTCCGTTTGCCTACCGGGAAGGGAATGATATAGGGAAGGGTTATGTGACTTCACTAATGAGTCGTTGGTACAGTCATGCTTAGGTTTCAGAAAGGCTTGGGGTTGGTTTGTCGGTTTTTGTTCAGTCTTACTGCAAATTCATGGGGTCAGATGCCCTTTTCTGTAACAAGGTTTTGGATTTGTCCTTAAGGAAAGGAGATGAAAGCCCTATCTCAGACACTGGCCTCTTCCTCCTCCTGTCAGTTTGGAGATGCTGCCCTGAAGTCTGGTGAGGATGGGGGCCATGTACCTACGGTCTAGTGCTGAGGGTTGGTAGTGTGCCTTTGGTAAGGGCTCTGACAGCAGAACTGGGTCTTGGCTGATGCATGAACTGAGACTTTAGAACTTAAAACCAATCAACAATTTCAATTGCTCAAATCCCAAACTGAATTTAAATTCTTGTTTGGTGGTTCTAGGAGGTTTCAGCTTTGGTCCAGGACTCCAGGGTTAAAGTGAGACTGTGAGATTGAGGGAAAGAGCATTAAGATGGGAGATGAAGGAAATGGTCAGCCTTGTTTTACAGGAGAAGAAATGAAAGATCCTGACACTCCTAGGGGGGTGAGGAGGGAGCTGGGCACTGCTTTCTGGCAGCCTGTTCAGTGCTCTCCCACCCGTTCTCTGTCTGATTTCTTTGTGCTCTGTTCTCCCAGGTCTGTGACAATGGAAGAAGTCCATCACTGAAAAGCCTGAATGGTGATACCAGGACAGCTCTTGGAGACATTTGCAATACAAGCCTGAGATACATGAGACGGCAAACATGCTGAAGCCTAGTGGACTTAAAATCCCCGGCAGGGCTGGGAAGCATTCCAGCCCGGTGGGACGGGCATCAGGGACCACCGCAGCTGCTGTCACCACCAGTTCAAAAGAAGGTAAGGACTTGATTTGGCAGGGTCATGAGCTGACCCAGGTGATTACCTGGCTTAAAGGCAAAGGCCTTGTGGTGACAGTGCTCAGTAAGACCTAAAATTCTCCATCTGTACATAGATTGATTGTGAGCATGGATCAAAACAAGTGTAATGGGGTGAGTAAATGGCCTCCCTCTCCCAGCTGACACATAAACTAGGCAGGTTGTGGAGTGGGTGGGAGACAGATGGATCCTTTCATGTTTAGGGCTGACAGAGAGAGGTAGTGCCTCCTGTCTTGTTTGCGTATGCATACCTGTACAGACACTGATATTTGAAGAGCTGGTAATAATTAGGCAGATAGGAACCTCACCCATGACCTTCTTAAACACTGTCCTGTAGCCATCGCTTCTGGCCTGTGATAATGCAAGAGTAAGAACCAGGCACTTAAGGTGATTTGTTCTGTGCTGATTACCTCAAATTAGTGCCTTTGTTTGAACAGAATCATTTGAAGCACTGGGATTTGAATAACAATTTACCTAGACATATGTACACATGCTTTACTATCTGTTGGTCTATATCCAGTGTATACATAAGCAATACAGACTGCCATTATGCAGTATAATTAACACTTCAAAAGCATTTGAGATGTGTTTTGCTTAGGACTCATTTTTCTGGCTGCTTTGACTGCTGGGTTGGTTTTTGTTTTTTTTTATTAGATATTTTATTGCTGGCTGGGGTTAAACCATGACAGATATAGTTTAGCAAATATTCAAGGCGCAAGTTTTGTGTGTAATATTTTTTGTTTCACTTTGTTAAAAAAGGCTTTCCTCTTGGTTCTGGGGAAAAGCATCAGGATGTTCTATATCCTATCAATCACCTGTATGTTCAGTATATTACACTTTCATTTGAGAATGTTGCTTGTTGAGGTCTGTCAACCTCTTGTCCCATAATAATTCAGGACACTGCCCATGTGCCTGGTTACTTTTCTGTATGTTTCAGTCCAAAAAATACGTAGCGTTTGGCAGAAGCAGGAAAGCCTTGTACCTGTCGGACATTTTTAGTATAGGGGATAATATTGGACAAAATTTGTTTTAGCACACTGACAAATTAGCCTGTTATAATGATACTGCAAAAATGAGGATCACCAGACAGTGCTATCTCTTGTCAGAGTAATGCAGAAGTGTTAGTTATTTAAACAAAACAAAAAACCCCATCTCTCTGAAGTTTCTCTTGTGCGCTGGGCCATGTGTCATTGTCCCATGAACACCCTCCATTGAGAGGGTGCTTCAGGCACAACCTCTGCACAGGACTTCCATGCAAAGACCCTGCTTGCTGCTGAGAGACTCCGGCTCTGCTCCATTGTTACACATCAGGGGCTCTGCTTTGCTCATGGATTTCTTCAGCTGAGCTTTCCCTTCTTTCAGTGATTGATGGTGTATGTATCATCTCTCCCACTCTGTAAATTCCTTCCTTGAACAGTATTGTAAAAGCCATAGTTTTAACTTGGCTTTTTGCACATGTGCAAGGTCTTGTTTGAGGGGCCCGTTGCTGCATGAGATCATGGGCTGAGTTCCAGATCCTTTGGTGTAATACAGCATTTTAGGGAGTGGAGCAGCACTGCTCTTTGGCCGAGGACTTGGCCCTAGGTGTACAGATAAACATTTAAATTGCACTTTTCTGTGTTTGAGTGGGTTTTAATATTAGAAAGACTAATTTCTTAATTTAGTATCCAAATCAAAGGTACTGAAGTCTCCTTTATATCTGTTTGCTAGAGGGAAGTGCAAATTGACAAAGGAAATTCTTAGTATAAGGTTTATAGGTTAGGCTGTTTATTTTGAAGTTATCCCCCTGACCTGTTTCTGTATTTCCCCCTAGTTTCTCCTAGCACAGAGAAATGAACTTGAAGGACTCCAGTGAAGTGACTGTTTAGTTACCAGTTGTGAATCTCTCAACGTGCTTCATGCTGGATTTATAATTGCAGTGTGGTGTGGAGTTATTTTCAGTTGATTTTTATCACTTAAAAAATAAAAAGAAAAGAAATCAAAACCCAAAACGAGGGAGAAGATCTGAGGCCTGTCTTCCCCTTGGAGGCTTTGCACAGAGGCTTCTCGGCAAACACAGTTGGTGTGTGTGTTGCAGTATGAAAGAGTTAGTCAGCACCGATAGTAAGCACGGGGGTCCAATGCAGCCTTTCAGCTGAATGCAGTGCTTGTTTGCTGGAGCTTCTTTGTGCCTTGTTCAGCTATAGCCATCTGTCACTGTGATAGATGTGCAGCAAAGCTAGCTGAATGTGGGCAGAATCTGCACCAAACTGAGTTTTACCTTTGCCTGAGAAGTTCTCAAATGAGTTTTGTCCCTGGAAAAATGTGTGTATGGAGACGAGGAGAAGTCTTGAGATGGTGGGTTGGTACTGTGCAATCACTGTGCTATGAACTGCACTGCTGCTCCTCTGCCTCTCAGGATGGCGCAGGGGGCTTTCGGGAGTTGCAAAGCTGCTGGAGCAATCACAGTACTGAGCTGTTCCTACCTGGAAGGTGAGAACAGAGCACAACGGGGCTGTTTACCCAGTGTGTGCTAGGTGGATAGCTGCGATAGGGCTTGTAGCATCATCTTTGACATCATCCCTAGCATCATCATCTTGCTCCGTATCCTGCACAAGAGCTACTGCTGTGTCTGTGTGGCCTGTACCTGCTCTTCCTCCTGCAAAGGCCTGGCCAGCCCCTTGCTGCCTCCTGCTCCTCTCCTTTCCAATGATAATCTGAAGTGGTGAGCAAAGCATGCATCTCAAAATCCTGTTGACTTGCCTATGTGCTCCTTTCTGAGGGTGGCAGCATCTGTGCTGGCTGTGGGGCCCAGCCGCAGCACAGACAAGCATGAGGTTCAGCCTTTGACAGGGAAAAACTCCAAGAGAAAATATTCTTTTTGCTGTCAAAGTGGTTTAATTCTATTTCAGAGCCAAGTGTCCACATCATTAAAATCCTAACCACAGCAGGCACTGATGTAAACTTTGAGGATGTCTGCAGCCAAAGGATCTGGTGGTAGACAGCCATGGAGACTGGATTTCATTACCTTTCCTGGGATTAATCAGGTCTGGGCCACTGGAGGGTGATGGAGCTTTGCCCTGTCCTCACCCTTTTGTCTTGCTAACCTGCATCACTCAACCTCTGACCTCCAAGTGCATCACTGCTGTTAATTCACAGCAGCACTGATAACCCAACTTTATCAAGAGGAGGTAACTATATATGCCAGCCTGAGGGCTGTTAGATCTGGTAGTATGCAGTCAGCACTGAGTGCTTTCCCCAGTGTCATGGCATTGGAGCCTTTCTAATGTACAGAGGGACAATGGCAGAGATGAAGAGGCTGAAAACAATTTTCTTTTGTGTGTTTAATGTCAGTACTGCAAAGGGCTTTTTCTGCTTTTCTTTCCTCTTCTGTCACTATCCAGGAAAGTGCTTTCATGTGATGTATCGGGTGTCTGCTGGGATGGAAAGCTCCTCTAAAGATACCAAGCTTTACATCAGATCTTAAAAACTTGCATGAAGGAGGTTGTATGCGAGGTGTTAAGAGAAGAGAAGCCCTGCAGAAACCATGAGCTCTGCTCTGTGCTGTCTTTGAACGTTTCCATGAGCTCTCTGAACTGTGTCAGTGCAATGGGAGTGCTTCCTTGGAGACTGTCAGGGTTTGCCTGACTTCAGGGGGATCTGAGTGCACTGGAGTTTTCTGAACTCATATGTTGCCTCCACACTTACCTGTCTCTTGCCAGAAATGCCAAAAGAGATTCCTCCATTTTCTTAGGCATTTGGTGAACCACCTGAGCCCTGCAGCTTGATGGAAGAAAACCAGTGTGGTTTGGATTACAAAATACAGAGCTGCAACATTGATCTCTATGAATTTGCTGCTTTGGGGGAAGACAGAAATCTCAAAAGCTTGAAATATAGTTGCAGAAGAAAACCATAATCTAATAAAGCACAGAATTAAATGGCAACAATGTACAGTCTGTTGGCTCTGAGCTGTCTCTTGGCTCTGGTAGCCTGGGCCTGACTCAGACCCCACATTGAGGTTATATCTTCCAGTCTGGGTGTCAAAAGAAGGTTCTCATTCTCCAGTTGTACTCGAGAGTTGTCAAAGAGCCATTAGATACAAATGAATTTTGAAAAGCTTCACACTTTCTTCCTCCTACCTTCCCATAAGCTGATCAGTCTTGTCTGCAAAAGTGTAAGTAGATCTGCTTTCCTTTATTTGTAGTCTGGAATACACAATGGTGCTTTGATTTCTTCTTTCTCTTTTCCCCAGTGCTCTGTTCATATTCTTTTGTAGAAAGTCAAGTGTCTCTCATCCATCTCTCATCTCTTCCTTTCCCAGGCAGTGGAGTTGTGCCCTGTTAAACATTTCTGTGTACTCTTGACAGCTCACATCTTATGTAACAGGACAGAGGCTTGATGCAGATGTAAGATGCTGTGTATGCATGTATATATAATTTCACAATTAATGGCTGTAGGTTTCTATAGAGACCAAATATGATGTAGCCATAGCATGTGCGTTAAGCTGGCTCAGAAAATCAGAGTTATTTTCCCTGAAAACTTATTCAGAGCCCCTGTTTCCTACCAGCTCTTGGAGTGTCCTCTTTGAACTTCCCTAGAGTGGAGAGTTATTGTGTCTCCTACCTGAGCTGGTGCTTTCAAAGACCCATGAGGTATAAGGGCTTTTTGTGGTGATACTCTGGGTTAGGTGCATTTGCTTCTTGTGGGTGGGGTTTTTTTTGTTAGGTTTTTTTTTGGGGGGGGGGGAAGAGCTGAAATGGTCACTTCCACTGAAAGTCAGTGGGGGACTGGTGGATTCTTGGAAAACATTACCTTTGAGTGGTGACCATGATGACTATCCCCCTCCCTTCTCTCCCATAAAGCTGCACCAGTGGAAAAAATAAGTTCTGCTGCTTTGTGGTAACTATTTTCCTTAAAACCAGACTGAAAATTCATCTTTAGCTGTCTCAGGAGAGGATTTCCCACAAATGTGTTGGCTTATTTCCCATGCTTCAAGTAAAGAAGGTTACTGCTCACAACCCCATGTGCAAGAGAGGTTTCTGTGCAAAAGGCGTGGGTCACTGGTAAAGGGCTCAATATAATGTTTGGATTTCTTGATACTTGCAAAGCTCATATGTCTTGGTTTCTTTCCCACCCTTCTCCTGGAAAAGCCTGCTTTTGCCTGGAGTTGCAAGACGGAGAGAATGGAAGCTATGATGAATGCGTCCACACAGCCCTCCCAGCTGGTGGAACAGGTGAAAGCCGCTGGGAAGGGAAATGTTCACGTTTCAGAGTGGTTTTTGTCTGCTCGGAGCAGCATTAGAGTAACTTGGTTAGAGGAGAAAGTCTTGTCTTTCATACTGCATTTTGCTGTCAGCTGGCTCTGGTATTCATTTACAGTGCTTTTTATGGTTCTTAAATCTCTTCTTCAATTAAAGAATTCTGGCAAAAGGGGGAGGAAAAAAAGAAAAATTAGTATTTGCAGATGGAGCTGGGCATCACTAGGACTTCAGTGCTGGAGGCAAAAAAGCTCAAACCTGTTATATTTTCTGAGACTTAAATGCATCTGATCTGAATCCAGCCTAGATCTTGAATTTTACAGATGGATCCTGTCTTTCTGAAAGGGCAGGTGCAAGTAGCTGACCTGAATATCATATTTAGGCATGGCTGTAAGTATCAAAACTGTTTTTCAGCAGGTGCCCAGTTTTATTGCCAAAAAATATACTTTGATAGCTAAGCTATACAGCATTGCCAGAAGCCTGGGAATGCCTTCTCATTTTCATATAAGTGTATGGACATTATCTTTGATAGTAGTTATGTGCACTTATTTTTCAATATTTGCTGGCGTAATGTCTGCATTTGCAAACACCGTATGACACTTTTGTTCACTAAAAATAAAAGCAAAGTGGACTGGAGTGTTCACAGGGCCATTAAAGAGCACTAGATGACTGGCTCCACAGGGTAATTAAGCTAAGTATGTTGTAATTAGGGTTTTGTAAGCTTGAGCTGTGCTAGTTATTGGGGTAGGTAGTTGTGCTTGGTTTCTGGTTGCTCATCGGCTGAGGCTGGTTACGTCCTGGGGGGATAGTTACTGCTGTGCCGAGGGGGTGAGCTTCATGTTGTTCAGGCAGCAGCTGGGACGGGGTTTGCTGGGTGCAGGTGCTGAGTTCGCATTAGGGGGGGATGCGTGATCAGCGCTGTCACTCCAACCTGAATGTGATCAATCACTCTTAGCACAGGAGAATAAGAAGAGGCCAACAGAGGGTTGGACAGACTGGACTCTATGGGTTACATCTCAGGTCCTTCTTCACAATTAAAGGAGGTTTCCTTTGAAAATTGTGTGGCATAATGTTTTTATCAGGGTTGGATTTGGGTTTGAGTCTCCTGGGAGGGAGTTAAATTTATTTTCTGATTTGTTTTCTAGAAATGCAGTTATCTTCTGAGGACTGCTTCTAGTTTCAGAGACTCAGCAATTCTATAAGGATAAGTCTCTTTGTGTACATCTAGGCCCCATCATTAATGAGCTATACCTGTATGAATTCTGCTGGAGGAGTCTAAATCTCACCACCACCTTTGCTCCTCTGTAGGATTAGTGCCTTGCTCTTACCTTCCTCAGTAGGAAATCTTTGTTCCTTTTTATTTATCTGCAACAGGTTTAACAGCAACATCTTGGTAAATTAACTTGGAAATCAGTTGTCCACCCCTCAATTTTCTCAGGATTTTGTTGGAGTAAATTGGCTGGATGCATAGCAAGAAATAGTAATTTCTGTTGCCTTTAGGATTATTTTGCAGTAAAACAGAGGGAGGGAAGGTGTCCTTGATGAGGAATTCATGCCTCGGTAATAAGAGAGAGCTTGGGCAGGTTACTCTCAGGTAATCATTGATGGTTTGGCAGTGTCTTAACACAGTCTTTTTTATAAATCTGCAAGAAAGAGTGTTGAGGCTCTCTGGTTTTGTATCAGTCTATTAATTCTCATTCCTAAATAAATATGAAAGACACTAAACTACTGTTTTGTCTGAAACAAAAGAAATGGGATTGTAGTGTCCTGAGCAGCTGATTGACTGGCACAGACATAGGGAGCTAATTCTTGTCTATTCAAAGGCTTTGTGGCTCTTGATTAATATTAACTTGAGGTGGTGTGCATTGGTGAATTGAGAGAAAAGACCCCACGTTGTAGGGCCAGAGGCTGCTATTATTTCTAGCAAACGTTTGTTTTTGCTGCTTTGCTTCAGCCCTCATGGAGTGATTGTCAGCTGCCATCATAGCGCTATCCTCAATTAAATCCATGCTGCAAGTGTGAATGGATATTCCTTGAGTCAGATTAGTGATTATTGCTGGAAATGCGTCATCAGTGTCTGCGAAGTTTGATTAGGTCTTGCTTTATCTTAACGGGTCTGTGTACACAGCGTGTTCCGTTCCTAGGGGAATTGGGAGGACAAGGCGCCAATGAGTGTGTATTAATCAAATGCCTCTGACTACTACAGTATCAGCAGATTATCTATCGATTAGTAGTAAGAGCTGCAGTATCCACATACACACAGACAGTCATCTGTTGAAGAAGTTATCAGATATCTGGAAGAAAACAAGAGTATGTTTTCAAGGGCTGTACAGGAAAAAAACTACAAATGAGAGTTGCTGGTTTGCTGATTTAGGATTGAAGTGAGGCTGGGAGCGGAACCATGGTGGCTGACAGTCAGTGCAGCTAAGGCATAGGAACTGCGACGACCGCTGGAGAAGCTTTGCTGAGTGATTGTTAGAGCTTGAGCGTGTTCGTTCATCGCTGCTGTGGGGTGATTGAAGTGCCCTGCATGTAGGTCACGTCACTGTACAAATTCACTCGCTTGTGGACACTGATGTTCTTGTGAGACCCTGCAGATTTGCTTCTAATCCCCACTGCGTATCCAGAAGCCAAATGTTTTCTGGCGTGGTTGTGGACCAACCGTTAGACTATTTGCATAGGGCTTGCATTCAGCTCATGTGTCCCTTTCATGAGCCACTCTGTCATCCTGCAGTTTGAAATACATTTTGTACTGGGGTTTCTAGGCGGGGGTGTTGGAGGTGGTGGTTCTTCTCTTGAAGAGGGAAAGGACCTTTGGTAGCATTCATCTGCCAAGGAGAAGCGGTTTGATGCATTCTAAGCAATAAAAGGGCATTGAATCAATCTTGATTTAATCAGCTTTACAGGTGACATCTAGAGACAACTGGGAGTCTGATTTTAATTGTCTTAATCATTAGATGCTCTTAGAAGGATTTGATACAGTTAATCCTTAATATTCAGTGCACTCATTGTAGAATGAGATGCAAGCACACACTGAAGGCATATGGAGGTCGGATGCCCTCCTGCTCGCTCTGTCTGTAGCTCCTCGCAGAACAGCAGTGAAAGAAAATCTGCTTCCCACAGATGTTCAGTTTTTGGTGGTTTGACTATAATGAACCAAATCCTATTCAGCTGGGCTGGTGTAAGTCTGCCGTAATATCAGAATGCTTGCAGTTACACCCATCAGAGTAAGGGTGCAGCTTTGGGGCAGAATCTGCTCCCGCATGTTCTACCTCAAACGATTGATCTGATCCTACAAAAGCAGATTAATCATTAGCAGTCTGAGCCAGTATTCATTGAAATCAAAGGAAAGATTCCCTTTGGCGTAGATGGATTTGGGATGAGAATCCATAGGATTACAGTGACATCAGACTGTTGCTACATAGTATTGGCTATTGGTTGGATCTGACCATTGCACACTGACCCTGCATGTGAGCATCCTCCTTGCAAGTAATTAAATAGATGAATTGGTCTCCACAAAAGCCTTAAAATATTTAGAATACAGATATTTTTCTCTATTTATTTTGTGTTCAGTAGGATACTTACTTTTTTTAATAAAGATGCTAGAGAGTAATATCACCTTAAAAGAGAGAAATTGTTTTTTATGTGGTAGTGAGGTCTATAAGATAAACGGCATGTATCACAATGCTCACTATAAAAATAATAAGAGTTGTCAAAATTGGACGGTCTGAGACTTCAGCAACTCCCTTTAGAACACAGTTGATGGTCTCTACTACAAAATGTGACTGTTTCAGCAATGCTGTTTCCAGCACAGTAAATATGTGTCGTGTGTGCCGTGTCTGGGTCATGGATGGCCTGGAGGATGCAGCAGAGCGCTTTACTCGCATGGCCTTCCCTACAGAATTCTTTGTGAGAAAGGAAATATTTGTGCATGGTTGCAGAGGAAGGCAGTGATGAACTTTGCCACGAGTGCCTCTTAAAAACTGAACGTGCACTGAGAATTCAAGAATTAATTTGTGTGATCTAGCATACTGCCAGTGCTCTAATTTGCAGGGCAGTGTTACGCAGGAGTTAACTGCTGCTACAAGAGTGTTCCCAAGCTGCTTTATGAATTCCTACCAAGCGCAAGCTGTAAGTCATTCTCACTTTCTGTAATTATAAGCCTGCTATGAACACATGAAACCTCTCTGTTTAGACACTCCAAATGCTTCACCACCACCTGTGAAACCTGGGGCTGTGAGGGAGGTCAGTGTTATCTGTGTTTTACACACCAGACAGTTTAAGAGAACTAGGTCTTGCTGTATGTCATCCTGTGAGTCAGAGGTGAAAGTGGAGCAGTTATCCTGGCCAGCAGGTTTTTCTGGCCTTTTGCCCTCCCAGTCCTGACACCAGGAGCAGCAGCTTCCCTCTCTGACGCTGCTTCCTGTAGTCCTTTTCATTGACTAAAATCCTGTGTCTGTAAACATTAGTGCATTTGTAATTCAGCTGAGGGTATGCACTCATTGAGCATGTAGCGTGTCTCAGTCCTGCACTTGGGGTGTGCTTGTCTTATTTCAGACTTAAACCTGTACAGTTTTTTAGGATTCACATCCCTGAAGATGACGGGAGCCTTATGTATTGTTTATGTCACAGAATTGCTTATTGCAGAATATTATATTTGGAGGTATTTGCTCAAAAAAAAAAACCCTGCCAGAAATTAAAGGGCTTGATGCAGACTTTGAACAAAAAAATTCCAGATAAGGATGGTATGATGTTGAGAAAATCCTGACCCCTAAAAAGGGATTGGGGACATCATCCTCACTTGATTGACTGTTTTCCTGGCCAGGTGTGTTTGGAGGATAAAAGCACAAAACTGATTATCTGATAAGCTTTTGAAGAAGTGGCATAAGAGAGTGATAGTTCACATCCTATTCTTTCAAACAAGTAAGATGTACTTGTATTG
>JAVJGG010000085.1:9835065-9845696 GCA_035590195.1 Aviceda cuculoides
GTAGTCAGGGTGCCTGGTGGGACCATGTGCTGAGATTTTTGTAGAGCTCAACTAGTCAGCTCCCACAGCTTTGTCCATGATCTTTTGCTTCACATTATAGATTTCACTACCACCACTGCTTCTCACTTCACCCACCATCATTCCTGGGAGGGTGTAATGTATCATTGCTGGTGATCACTGAGACACAGCTGTTGGGTTTGAGATACCTGCTGTGAGTTTCTATGTTCATATCATAGCTCAGATATCTTTTAGGGTTAGATCTGGATCATGGTAATTTTTTTTTTCTCAAAAAAAAAAATTAGACATCTACTGCAAATAGGTGATTTGGATTTTCTGCAAACAGTGCCTGTTTGTGTACAGTTTATCGCCTTTTGAATTGGATACTTAGCTGTTTAAGCCAGATATTTGGAATAAAGTAGATGACTCACTGTTAATCTCCTCTTAAATATCCTTTTTATTAGATTAGGCAAAACAAAAACAGCCCAACAAACTGTGCATTTTGCATAGCGTGGATCTGTGTACAATCAGTCTATTGTGTGACTTTCATGGGAGATGTATGGTCTGCGCAATCTGCGCATGGATGTATGGCTGCAAAAATAAATGTCCGATGAAGTAATGAATAAAAGCTGCGTTTCAGCACAGTGCAGCCCTAGGGTTGGGCACAAGTTTCTTTGGCAATTAAGAGATGTTGGTCTTTACCTCTTCTACAGTTCCCCTGGGATCCTGGGGATGCTGCAGATGGCCCCTAAAGTGTCCTTCTTTCCGGCAAGTTGGATGGATGATTCAAAGGGATGATATAAGTGTATTGCTGTTGTGTTTCTACTGAGGAGGGGAAAAACCTACATACAATACAGAAAGCATGGTGCATGCCTTTCTGCTGATACCCTCCCAGTGGTTCAATTAACAGTGGCTTAACTCTCTGCTGCCCACAGTAACTGGTTACACTGAAAACAAGCCTCTCCTAACATGCTGATAAGGAGCTAACCAAGCATCCTCCCTTGTTATTACTTGTCAGGTGTTATATCTTTGTACTTTTCCCCTCAAGACTAGCTGCAGACAGGGCATGAGAAAGTACCTTTCATGGCTGCAGGCTGTGAGCTCTTGCAAAGAGCAATCACTGTGAAGATTAGCCTAACTCCAGCCAGAGGGAAGCAGAGCAAAGTAATATCCAAAACTCAGAGGAAAGCTTGTGCTTGTACCTAGAAAATGTTTCTGAGGGTCAGCAGGTAGAAATAAGAAGTTGGTATCAGTCAAGAGAGAAAGAGTAGGGAAGATCTTACTGATGTGGTTTATTGCTAAATGTCTAGCCCTTCACATGGGGAGGACCTCCCAGGTGCCATCAGAGCACTCGCCTGAGCTTGTAACTTCCAGCTGCTCAAATACACCCCTGGCTTGAAGGATCCTTTAAAGGATGCTTTAAATTTGAGCTGGAGGCATGTAGGCCTCCAAAGTGCTGCTGGTCCTGAGCTGATAGTGCAGCAGGAGCACGGGCATGAGCGGCATGGCTCATCAGCTGTCGTGCCAGGCAAAACGCTGTGCTACAATGGAGCTGACCTGACTTGAATAGGGTAACCAGATCATCTGAGTGCTGTAAGGATGTAAGAGAGGGTTATGATGCTTGTTACATAGCTGGAGTAAGTACTGTGCCCAAAGGCAGTCTATGCCAAAGTCAGAGTCAAACTAGGCTCCCTCCTGGTCATCTAACCTTTCTTTCCCCGGCTTGTTAGAGGTATGGCCACTCTGCTTGTGCATGGCGGCACAGGTTATGTCCTGTGAGTAAATACTCAGTTACGCACACAGAGCAACTTTTCCTGCATCACATTCCCTGTGCAGACTGTTCTTGGAGCTGCTGATCCCCTGGTCTGGCTCCAGTCTGATCATGAAGTAATAATTACTCTCTTGAACGGGCCAAGCCAGGCTATTTTTTGGTAACTTCTACGTTTTATTGGTAGTGAGCTACTTCCATCATTTCTGAGTGAATAAGTCAATGGCCTTTCTGTGTGCACCTGCTTGAGCAGTGTACTGCTTGGCTGCTCATCTCTTTCAGTTAGTGCTGTAGCTGGTTAGGAATGGCACTAGAGCCCATCTGAGTGCGTTTTATGTGGGAACGATGCCTGAGCAAAAATCCTACACTTAAAGTCTGTGAATTGATTGCTTTTCTGGTGGAGAGAAAGCACCATGCTTTGCTTGGCTGCTCTTTACAATGGTTGGTACTCAAGATAAATTTCTCCAGTTCAGAAGGTGTCCTGAGACTGCTCGTCTCTCTGGGCTAGTGCCAGTGCTCTGCCTGGGAAATTGTTTATAAACGTCTCATTAAAGACCTGTGTCTGCCTCCTTTTCTTTCTTTTTGTCATCGGATCAGCTCACTGAGAGCAGCTGTCTTCACTTCTGTAATAGCAGCCCCGAAACTACCCTTGTGCCTTACAAATTCCCACAGCCTAAGAAACCGCGGACAACTGTGCACGTATGTATGTGCTGGGGTTTGCAGACATGGCGGGTTTAGACTGAACTCGTTCCCAAGCTTTTCCATGCTTCTTTGAAAAGACAAGACTCTAAGAAGTTAGCTTTGTGCTAGATTTATAAAGAAGCTGAACATATGGTGTGACTTCAGCTATGCAACCGGAGAGCTGGAAACGCATGTGAGAGCGTACTGGTGATTCGAGGGGAGGTTGTGTTACGCAGTGCATCACTTGGGCTGCTGGAAGGAAGCTCGCCGCGTGGGGTAGGAGCCATCCCTGTAAGTGTATCTCGCCCAGTTGGTGTTCCCGCTCTCGGGGCTGTCTCATGGGTTACCACCATACTGGGCTACCCCAGGCTGCTTTCTAATGCTCCTTTCTGTTCTTAAGTCTTTCAGTAGTTGCAATGGTCTGGGCAAGGTAACAGTTTGGATATGGGGCTGGGGGGACAGGACTTATTGAATCTTTACATCTAAGGGCTTGTTTAAACAGAAAACTATATCCTCTGGTTAGAATAAGCTATGACGAATAAAGTGAATAATGCTTCCAAGTGGAATATTCTCTAGTTGAAGTGATTTTATTATTTATTTATGGAAGAATGAAGCCTGTATTATTCCATAATACACCAGGGGTTACTTTCGTATAGACTTAGTTTTTCAAATGTGTCTGTGACTTATTTTTAGAGGCAGGGGGTGGCACAAGCTGGGGAGGAAAGCATGGGTGCTCCGTTCTTTTTGTCAAACCTAAAACACCCTTAAAATTGTGGTATTTTTATTTTCATTATTTTCTGGGAAATCAGGGTGCTGCGCCAGAGGTGTGATAGATGGACCCTGTTTTCAGACTAGAAAATGTTGAATAGTGTATTGAAACATGAATGTTGAAGGAATATACTTAATGGTTTTAAAAATAATAATTATGCAAAAATTAAGAGTGTAATCTTGAGATGAATAGATCCATCCATATACTGCAAGTTAACTATCCCTTGGTGAAAGAAACCCTGTGCATTTTCTACTAGTCACTTGCCTCCCTAGTGCTCTGTGCTGCCAAAACCTTTCTGCTCTGCGTGTTTTGTTGAATACCGTTGTTTATTTGAAAAACTTAAAGTCCTCACACATGGCAAATGCATATCTTTGCTGCTTGGGTTTTTTGGTTTTTGTTTTTTTAAGAATTACAGTGGATCTGATATAGCATAGCTGGTAAACCCTGGGGTCCTCTATCCCTCCTGTCTCCAGCAGGCACCAAGAATGCATGTCTTGCCTGTGGCAGAGCAGATTTCGTACCAGTCAGCCTCTTGAATGAGACCTTTATAAGAAAGCCTTTGTTCAGTATGTCTGAGGTTCAGCGCCCTTCCCAGCTGCCCTTGTGAAGATAAATATCTGCCTCAATGGGCATCTCCTTGCATTCGGTACAAAGCAACTTTGCAGTGGTTCTTGTTTGATTTTGCTTCCTCATTCATAATTCTCATTCACTTTTTTTATTGCCCTCTTTTCCTTCCTCCTTATCGCAGGTTTCTTTCTAGGTATGTCTCCTCTCTTCAAAGGAGCTAGAGCCAGTGATGCTGAAGTTGTATCACATCTTAATATCTATGCCATGGGTGCTATTCCAGGGGAACAGCAGGGGCAATAGATTTCCAGGGTGCCAGATGCAGAGTTTGTTTATGTGCAAGATTACAGCCCCAACTTTTCTGCTTTGAACTTGCAGAGCTTTCAGTTGTTGTTTCCAAGTCAGCCATAAATCCCTTGGGCTGCTTCTTCCCACAGTGTGCTGCCAGGCATTTGGCGATTGCCTGAAAAGCATCGCTTTCTTTCGCAGTTACCTCTTCCCTCTATTTCTGCCTTATCCTGCAGTTTGAAAGGGCTGTGATAAATCTTGCAGAAAACAGCTGCTTCGTTGTTGTGCTCGATAATTTGAATTTGGGTACGGCTGAGTGGGCTGGCTCTCACTTGATTGCCAACAACGTCATGTTTATGTAATCCAAGCTGCTTTGAGAAGCTCCAATCCTTGTGTGGGAACCTAGAAATTACATGTGGTAAGGCCTCACCATCACTGAGCGCTGTGAAGGCAGCAGGCAGCCAGCCCTTCTCCCGTGGGAGACCCTGTCAGCGTGCGTGGTGGCTGCTGCGGAGGCTGCCAAGTGAAGCCCTGTCTCCCTGCCCACGCGGGTGGCAGCTCCCAGAGCTGCAGCAGGCTGTGCCTCCTTGTCTCTTGCCTGGTAGACCAGCTACTGTAGTCGATAGGGACAAAGGCTTGAGTCTTTGACAACAGATGCTCTGGACTGTCCTTCTTCGTTCCCTTCTCTGTAGGGAAAGCTCTAATCAGCTCTGCTCTCCATTGGTTAGTGAATTTCTGTAGTGTTATGCTTGGAGATGAAATGGCATTGCAGACCCAGAGAGGCTTACAGTAGTTGCAATGTAAAAGCAATGGGTAAAAAACCACAGAGCCAGGACCTGATAGGTACTTGGTTGTAAAGACAATGCACTGCTATTCTACACCTCTGGCTCATAGTGGAGGGTGGTGGTCTGTTGAATGGGAAAGTGTCATCCACCACAAATGTTTGGTGCCCTGAGTACAGGCTTGAACAGAGGCAGTGTCCGACGTCCCAGCTGAGACCACATCCCCATGTCATCACCTGAGCATTGAGCCAGGCTGCTCCAACGCCTCTTAGGCTCTTACCTAATCCTTGTGGCAGTAAAAACATATATTATTCCTTTTAGCTGTCACCCCTGTAGCCAGCAGTGGGATTTTCCAGCTGACAAAATCTGTCTTGGCTTCCACTGGGCATTACGGTCCCGTGGTCATGGGAGTGTCCTGAAGCCCTGCCCAGGCTGGGCGGGAGCAGAGCTGGTACCAGAGTTTTCTGACTAGTAATTTTGGTTGCAAGGCTGCACATTGAGAGATGTTCATGAGCTGCAAGGCATGCTGCCCTGTCATAGGTTAGTGACATCTATAGCATGGGCCAGTGAGATGGGGATGTAGTGTCTTCAGGTTTTATGACAGTGATGCTTCTGTTGGGCTGGTACAGCTTTTCTTGCTGGCTAGTGGATGAGAAGCTTATTGATTGCCATGGAGAGGGAACACAGCCCGGGAGTGGACAGGCAATTCTGTGCTGCATGTCAGGCTGTCTTGTGATGTGGTGGAATCTGAGGGTAAAAACCTCTGAAAATTAAAATGAAGAAGGGAGAAGATCTCTCCTAGGGGCATTTTAAAGCTCTTTTGTAAATATGTGTTTTCTCATTTCTCCCGCCCTTCCTGGCATGAGATAACACTCTGGTACATCTCTCCCCCACCCCCTGCCCCCCCCTTCCTTTTAAATCTAACATTGCCTCCATTTTATCAATTAACTGCCTGTCTCCTTATTCCCATGGCAACACAACAGGCTGTTGCATTTCTGATTCCTTTGGCACTTGGGGTGCCTGGTATGTGTCTCAGGAGCAGTAAGATTACAAAAGGGTTCTGCAGGGAATAGGAAATACATGGGCAACACTTATTATGCACCACTTCTCATGCTAAACTATTTTTCTCTTCCTCTCCCTCCTCCCCTTTAGAAACAAGTTTCCTTTCCCCTTTGTTTCAGTTGCCTGGTGTTAAGAAATGAGCAACTGAAGTACTGTGGGAGGTCGAAAGACATGGAGGGAGCGAGGGATTGCGTGGTTTGCTGGATGTGGTTGGCACTTAAACATAGCATGAGGCTGAGCATCTCATTGGGGATCTGGCAAAGAAGGTTATTCCTGCTGATGCTGCAGAGCAAGTGCTCTGTTCCTCCTGCTTCAGCTTTCAGACCTTACCTGAAGGGGTGTTTCTTGCTCCTGAACTGCACGAAGCTGTCTCTTCACACCTTCCTACAGCAGATATTTCCAAGAGCTGGGAGAGTCTGTCCACTGTTTGCAGAAGTCCTTGCATTTCCACCGATTTTGGACACATGGCTTTCATTGGCATGGTAACAAGAGCCATGTGAACAGGCTGAAGCTTCAGTTAAAACCTATAACCTCTCCAGCTCTTGGCTGATAGGAATTTGTTTTGCTCCTGAAGTATTGGTGCCCTGTCAGTGTGGGGTACCCTGTCACCGTGGACCCCTAAAACTGATGGGACAAGTTTGCAAAAAGGGCCCCAAGCACCAGGTCTGCTGTGGTTATTGTGTAATGCGTAAGCTATATGAAAGCTAAAGGGAAAACAGAGATTTAGAGTTGGATAAGATGTGCATTTAGCGGATGCTGTGTATGACTTTGATTTATAAGTTGTTGTTCAGCCGTGAAACCTACAGGAAGGCCATTTAAACCAAAAAGAATGAGCCTGCTAATGAACACAATAGGGTTGTAAAGTTGGAAAGCCCAAGTGGAAGAGATCCTGCTTACTGCTTGTTGTGTCTTGGAGCCTGGTCCCAACGAGAGGGAGGGAGGGAGGAGCTGCTGTCGCAGTCCCATCTAGCAAGTGAGGTTTGTGTTGGACAGAGCAGCAGAGCGGGATTCTCCTGGACCAAGGAGGAAAGAGCTTTTCCCATCGCTGGCTTCCAGGTGAGCTGCTGAGTTAGTTGCCTTATAGTGACATTCAAAGAGTTCCTGTGGCTTCTTGATCAGCATCACCAGATAACAGCAGGATTGGGGTAGAAAATACTCAGTCTACATTTTGTTGGGTCTGTTTTATCTTGTGTAACTCTGTTCTCAACTTCGTACCCGAGATCTGTACCCTCGCTCTGCTGTTAGCGAGTTTCTTGGAACTTGGTGTTTAACTGGGGAGTCTGACTAGAACAAGAAGATTTTTCTTCTCCAGAAACAGCAAATCCAATTGACACAACCATAGACCAGTTCTTTAGGTGCCTGTAGGCTGGAGAAAGCTCAGGAATCCTGGGCTTTTGGGTTGCTTTTGCCTATGCTGTAAGAGCTGCTTGGAGAGTGGGTAACTCCAGATGTCAGAAGAGCAGTGCCGTCAGCTGATGTCTGTTTTGGGCTATCCGAAGGTCCTCATGGGATTGAAGACAAGTGGCTCATCGCTACCTTTTGCCTACTGAAGGGCTGGTGACGAGATACCTACCTGGGAGGATTAGAACTTAGTCTACTCAGACTACTCTGGATGTTGTGAGTTTAGCTTGATCATAGTGACTCTTGGCTTCTCTGAAAACCTAGCGCACAAAAGCCTGTTAGCTGCATGGTAGGAGAATTGGTGGCTTAGTTATTATTTTATATGTGGGTAAATGAAGGTCATGTAAAATACCAAGTTTCTATAACATGGCCATACTGAAGATGATGAACCTTCTGGCAGTTCCTCACTTAAATCCTATCTTTTTGAATAACTAATCTCATGCTAAAGAATAATAATGCTTCTGACTCTACTGGTCTGCTTGGGAGCCTGTAATTAGATTGTTTCCCTAAGATGGTATAATTACTGGAGTTTGGCAGCCTTGCCTGTCAGACAGGCACCTAAAACAAATGGAGTGTATAAAATCACGCTAAAATATTGGCTTTTTGGGGAACACAATGTTGTACCAAGAGTCCAATGAACTGTTCTCTCCCCCGCTCCCCATTCCAAGTCAGTTTTTGAAGGTGTTTGCTCTTGCAGTGAAATATGGTGAGCCTAGATGTGGTTTTAAATCCTGCTTGCGTTGTTTGTTCAGTCTTGGGCACCCTTCCTGCCTTTCTTTGCTTGAGCTTCACTGCCGAAAGGTTTGCTTATCCCAGCCATGTTGCAGAGGTGTTTGTGAGAGCTAATGTAACCTGTATCTTGATCGTTAACTAACAGCCATAATAAAGACTGCTAGTGTACTGAAACCCAGGCTCCAATAGGACTAGAAAAACAGCTTTGATCTTCTGTGAATACACATGCAGAGCCACCCCAAATTTCTGTGCTTATAGTTCCCCATACAGTAGAGTTGAATTTGGCTGTTCTGCTTGGCACGTTGCATATGTGTGTCGCAAACATGTCAGAGGCATGAGATCTGTGTGTTACGGCACTCTGCCGAGCATGAAACCAGGATGTAAGTTGTGTTTCTAATTTAACTTATTCTCATACCCTTGAAAGGAGAGAGATACATATCGCAGATGTTGGTGATAAACCCCTGTAGCCATCTCTGGTTATTAAACTGAGTCAGTCTTTTTAAAATCTAACTTGCTGATTCCTAATCTGGCTGCTTTACTATCTTGTGCTACTAAGCATTGAAACAAAAATGGTGGCCTTATTTTCTGCTTGTGGTTGTTTTTATGGTTCACATGGATGGAGCCCTGTTTCCTTCCCACCTCTTTTTATTTAAAGTCTTTTGTAAAAATCAAAAATTCTAAGCATCCTTATAGTGTTTGTTTTTCAGTTTTTAAGGTGAAACTGGTTCTTGGATGTAATGCCATCCCTCTAATGGAGCTCATTTTGACATACTGTCTTTTACAAGATTAAGAGTACCACAAGCTTGAATGTCAGACATTTGCCAAAAAAAAAAAAAATAAAGCAGTTAGTGAACATGTGAGGCTGAGGAAACTTTCAGAGCAGGGTCCAAAGGCCAAGAGAAGGTTTCTTCCAGGGAGCTGGCTGAGCTCTGCCAGGAGCACTGTGGTCTCGGTTGCCACTAACCTTTTCAGTTGGGAACAGTGTTTATGCTACTGCTCTTCCTGTACCAGTCATGGGAAGGGCCTCTTGAACATGCCCCATTTGGCTAATTTTCTCAAGAGTTGTTCCAGCTCCAGCCCACCAAGCCTACTGAGCAGGTTGGAGGTGATTCTGTTTGTAAGAGGAGTTTGTACGATCATGCCTTAACTGCTGCTTTCTCCTTGTTCAGATCAGCCAGAGGTACTGCTGACTTCCAGAAGCCACAAACTGGTGGAGTTTGCCATAGATTTGTTGATAGTGTTGACTCGGGAGCCTAATAAGAACCAAAGTGTCAATATTAGTCCCTCTTAACGCAGCTGGTTTAGCAGAAACTCTAAGTTATTTATGCTAGTGCTGAAGCATTGGTCTTCTTTTCTTTCCCCTGATGTTAGACCTTTAGCAAAGCTTTGAAGTATCTTGGTTTGAGAGCTTTTATGTTTTTCGGGCTTTCTAGGAGCTGAATCTAATCTGTCAGGCCCATTACTTCTGAAAGAGCTGTAGAAATAGTTCAGGCTGAGCCATAGTGATGGTTGAGGCTGAACAAGTTTCACAGTTCATTTCAGATAAGCACTCAAGTTTGGTTTGTCTCTGCAGCTGCTTAAGCTTACTGTCAGCCTTCTCTGGTAGCAAATAAAAATTTCTTCCTGGGTGTGCTTTTGGCTTTTCTGGTTGGTGGCACCCAGCAATTTCAGTTTAAAGTTTGGCTGAAGAGTCCAGGTAGCTTTCATTGAGCACAGGACGTGTGGGACCAAGTCTCATGCACACCCTCCCTACACCAGCTGTGGGGGAGAAGCACACTTGGGACCTCAGTGCTACCAAGAACTGAGGGTGACTGAAGGTCCACAATATATGAATTTCTGGATCTTATTTTGCAGCTTATTTCCTCAATCTTTTGTGTGGTTTCTTTTAGGGCTTTACTCAGCCTCCCCCTTCAACATTTGGAGAGTTTTAATGAAGTCCATACGTCCTTGTCTTTCATTCCCCTCGGGCCTAGGCTGAAAGCCCAAAGTTTGTGATAGGAGAGTTTGACACTGGGGTCAGCAAGAGTGGGGTCACTGCTAACTTATTTGCTTAGGTTGTCTTTGTTCCCCTTCAGATGCCAGTCACATATTTAAGGACCTCCTTGTGTTACAGAGAGTTTGGATGATGAAGGGTGTGCTCTAGAGTGTGAGCAGGACAGTGAATTTCCAGTTTTCCTTCTCCCAGTGCCGAGAAGCATTGCTGGAAGTCTGGCTTTGGCTTGATGGTCTGATGCCAGAGTAATGGTGGTGTTTATTGCAGGTTTTATTGAGTTCAGTGCATGGCGTGCGAGCCCTGGGAAGGCCGTTCATGCAGGGGTTTGTAGATGCTTCCTGTTTATAGATATGCTGTTTATATTGAACGTACCCCAGGTGTCTGCTCACTGCCGGGTTCTGCTCCAGCAAAGGGCATAGCAGCAGCTGGAAAACTGAGTAATGTGCAAAGGCAGCTGTGTGGTCCCACAGGAGCTATTAGTGCCCTTGGTGGCCTTCAATGCTTGGACTAACTGCCTGTATCCAAACACATGGAGTTCTCATGGTGCCAGGTACTAAAACATCAGTGCCTCTCCCTCCCACTCTCTCTCTTCCT